>VZSR01000247.1:7161652-7243376 GCA_013398615.1 Brachypodius melanocephalos
TCCGGGCGGGGGGTGGGGGTGGGGTTTGGGGGGGAGGGGGGGTTGTCAGAAATTAAACCGACAAGGAACTTGTATAGATCTCGGAGGGGAAGCAACTACACAAAACTTCTAAAAAGTTCTAGTTAAAACGGTAGGAACTTTGCAGAAAGTTTGCAAAAGTCTTTACCAATAATATTTAGAGCTAGACTCAAAGAGCGAAGAGGAAGATGTTTTAATATTTGCAGGCAACTTTTGTACAGTATTTATCAAAAGACACATGGCAATCAGAATGTCCATTGGTAATATAGAGAGAAGAAAAAAAAAACACAAGCTCGCGAATTTGCCAATTATTTTTTAAAAATAGAGTCTTCTTGGACCATTGTGGTTTTGGCAGCTGAATTTATAGCAGCTGCGAGAGGAGAGGAAATTATTTTACGGCATTTGGACATTTAAATTGTTTTAGAAATTGTACAAAAGATTTTAAAAGGTAGGATGAGTACTTCCGAACCATGGGCTTGGTTTGCTGGATAAGGGCAAACGTTTAGATTGTACTAAATTTTTTCTTTTTTTTTTTTTTTCTTTTTTTTTTTTTTTTAGTTCTTGTTAAAAAGCAAAAATTGCCATGCAGGTTCACACGCCGTTTGTTAATTTATAATAACTTTTTGTTTCCAGACTTCATCCTGTTCAAAGAAAAGAAAAAAAAAAAAAAAAAAAAAAAAAAAAGGAAAATTACCAACCTGAAATTACTGTGTTTGAAATATTTTCTTATGGTTTGTAATATTTCTGTAGATTTATTGTGATGATATTTTAAGTTCTTTTTTTTTTTCTCCTCATTTTCCGTAGTTGTATTTTAAAGATTCGGCTCTGTATTATTTGAAATCAGTCTGCCGACAGTCCATGTATATATTTGAACTAATACCATCCTTATAACAGGTACATATTCAAGTTAAGTTTTTACTCCATTATGCACAGTTTGAGATAAATAAATTTTTGACATATGGACACTGAAGTTCCGCTTGAGTCTTGGATTTATTTTTGTAACGCAAGTTGTTTTTTAAATAATTCATGCAGTAGAAGGTATCATCTAGCCAACCGAATACGATAAATAATGCAGTAATATATAACTGTGTATATATGAAATGCATAAATATTTTTAGAGATATGTATATAGAGAGAGAAAGTACGATAGCTTAAACGGAATAGCTGCCTGTGCCTCCTTCGGGGGCGACGGGATTGCGGAATGAGAGGCTGGTTCCCAGTGCCCTCCCTCCCCTCCCGGGGACGCGGGGTGCGGCGGGCTCCGGGGGTTCTGTCGCCGCTGTCTTTGCCCACTTGTTGCCCCCGGAGGGGCCGAGCCGAGGCTGGCGGGGCCGGCGGCAGCGGCGGGCGGGCCGAGGGCACTGCCGCGGCCTCCCGGCTTCCAGAGGCGGATAATGCACTTCTCCCTTTTCCCAGCCGTGCCTCCTTCCGCCGGGCAGGCAACAGGGGAGCCGGCTTGCCACGGCCGGGAACAAGAGCGCGCCCGGCGTGGCCGGGCTCAGCCCTCCCCATTCCCTTTGTCCGCCACTTCCCAAACTTTCCTCTCCTGGCTCCTGGGCCGCGCAGGAGGAGGTGAGAGGTGGGGGCGGGGGTAGGGTTGGCCGGGCAGAGAGGTAAGAAAAAACAAAAACCGAACAAACAAACAAAAACAGTCGAATGCCAGAGACTTTCACGTTTTATCCCAGCTCTTTCTTGAATCCTATTTCTTAAATTGCCAGCGCGGTGTAGCCCCGTTTCGGACACTCTCTGCAGCCGGTCACAGCCCCAAAGAGAAGCGGTGGCGCCCGCCATATAGAAGGAGAGACCCACCGTCCGTGCCAGGTAGAGTTTTACTTTGTACAGTCGTTCCCGCAGTTCCGAGGACGGGGCTCCGCGCTGCTCCGCGCTGGCGGCCCAGGCCCTGCGGCCCCGGGCAGGGCAGAGGGCGATGGGCAGCAGAGCTGGGCACTCCCTGCGGCAGCCCCAGCGGTTATTTGGTGCTGCTAACGCGGCTGCGGTTTCCCTTAGGAAACGCGCGATAGGGAGGTGTAAATAATACTAACAATAATGATAGTAATTAAAAAGAAAGGAAGGTACGAAATTTGGGATTTGAAGGACTCTGATTGCAAACTGGTCGTGTCTTCTGCTAATGGCATGTGGTACGTGGCAAGGAAAGCATGTGATGTTTGGCTTAGGCAAGGCACAGAGTGGGCACTCCAGCACGGGGCAAGCGTTGCTGAGCTTTTCTCTCCAGTATTTCTTGTCAGCCACTGGATTTCCCTTTAGGTCGGGGAGGAAGAAGGTTGGGAAAAATGCACACACGCGCACAGGCACACACACACACAAAATTACCTCGCCGGTTGTGGCTTTTATTTGGTATTGCTATTTCCTAGGCTCAGTTCTGGCCTCCATCCTTGAAGCCTGGTGTCCAGATGAAAACTAACATTGGCAGACTAGGAGACGTGGAGATTTGCTTACTGCCTGGTTTTGTAGTTTAGCTCCCTTTGTCCCTTTTATTTCTGCACCATCGCGGTACCTGGGCAGGAAAACAATTTTTGCAGATTCTCAACCTTTTCTGAGTCTTTTACGCTAATGCAACGAGTAAAGCATTCTTTTTCAGAGCTGTGAGCGTTTGCAATGCATTTGGGGATTATTCACGTGGTAACGAGCCCATATCCCCTCTCCCGCTCGCCTCGCTGAGAAAAGAAAACCGGGAATAAAAGCCCAATCGATACCACGATTCCATTTTTAAAAGCGAATCTTAGCCAATTAACAGCAATAAAACCTGGCCCCTTTTTGAAGTGCTAACTAAAATATTCGAGGGGGGTATTTGGAAGTGTTGGTCCTTTTACAATTCGCATAGAGAAGGCGAGCTAATACCACTAAACAAAAGGCACTAAGCCACATATTCAGGCTTAGTGAATTCAGCAACTTTTTATATGGGCAATTTGTTTAAGCTTAGATTTCGGAGTACAATTTGGAATATATGTAGTTGAAACCTGATATCCCTTGGACAGATTCCTTACATCCATCCATCCATCCATCCATCCATCCATCCATCCATCCATCCATCCATTTATCCGTTTAGGGAGGATAAACCAAAGCATTTTATATGTACAGCTGAACAGTTTTATTTTTAAAGTGTTACTTGGAGGAACGCCATTGTCCACTGCTCATTTTAAATTCAACACATTCAATAACGCCATTTACACCTAAGCCATTATCCCGGGCTTTCGTTTATGGCAGCTGAAATGTGTAGCAGGGCTCCTGGGTATGTTTTTATTTTGGTTATTGAAGATGTTCGGGGCTCTCCGTGGTTCCCCTCTGCTGAATTGTGTATTTTATAGCCAGAATGATGCTCGGCCCAAGAGCGCCAGTGTAATGTTTCTCTAACCTTCTGCAGAGCCGAAGTGAACCCAAGGATAAGATTATAGTTTCCCCTGTGATTTTTTACGGCTTTTTAAGTACTGGGGTGTTAAAATATTTTGCGGAACTGGAGAGGTAGATTAGCAGGGTTTCTTGCCAAAGCTGGGAAGCTGGTATTACAGACTGTCCCAGGGGGAAATCGCTCACATTAACCACTAAATGAATATTTGACAAGGGCTCATTCGGGGGTATTATTACTACAAACGGGTCCCTACTGGACTTTCCAAGGGTCAAAGAGCAATGGTTCAATTAATTATTTAGACTGTTAGTAGATTTGGTTGTAATAGCTGTACTTATTTCTGCAACCGACAGCTTCTTGCGGAGGGGGATCTGGGGAGAGGCTCTGCCTCGCAGCCCGGCTCCAGCCCGCGGCTCTCGCTTCCCGACAGACATTTCTTGGCCGAAACCACGTTTTGATTTCTTGAGATGCCCACTGGTGCCAGGTGGAACATCAGGGTTGATGGTGATCCCCCACAGCAGAATGTTTTCTCTCGATATTAATTCCTCCTCGTCCCCAACGGGCAGCAGAGCTGGATATCTGCCTCCGAATAGGAGGTAGATAGTGCAGCAATTTAAGTAGTATATAATGCAGGTCCCACTGAAAGAAAGAGGCCCATTACTGATAGGTGTGATTAGATACACTTCAGTCATTTAAATCCTGATCTAACTCAAATACTAAAATGTAAAACCTGCTTCGGTTGTTGTGAGATTTCCGAGGGTATATGCAAAATGCTGACATTCTGATGGCAGAAGAGCTTCGTCTTTGCGTTTTTAACACCAGTGAGCCTCGCCTGACACTGTCGTTTCAACATTTTTCGTGGTGAGGAGTGGAGAGAGAAGGGAGGATTATTTTGTTTAATTTCTACAACAAACATGTCCATAGTAGTAGATACCCAAAAAAAAAAAAAAAAAAAAAAAAAAAAAAAAAAAAAAAAAAAAAAAAAAAAAAGAAAAAAAAAAGGCACCCCCCCAAAATAACGTTGGGAGTGTGCGATTAGGTGACAATAATGTATGTTGAATGAATAAGAGATAAGCTGCAAGGGGGGAGAGGGAAGCAGTAATTACAAACCCAATTCATTCAGCTTTTCAGGACTTTTGTTGTGGGAGCTCCATTGACGGGCTTCGAGCTGCCAGTTTTCTCACATTAAAAAGAACTGATCAGCGCCTCAGGGGGACAAGCAACACCGCTTAACTGCATAGTGATGGGGTCCTCATTTAGAGCCATTACAACAAGAAAATTAAACAGAGCCTTTGTGTGCACCAGGTTTACTTTTCAATTGCTGACAGTTTATAGCTAACTGCTCAGAGATTTAAGTTTGATTGCGGTTTGATCGCCTGCTAGTTAGCACCGCCGCTATTTTAGTTTTGGTAATTAAACCCAGTTTTTCTGACGATGGCACGGGGAATTGCGAGAGTTTGGTACTATTTTGCTTTTGAGGAATCAATTCACTTGGCGAGGACGTACAGCGTTACAGTGAGTGTGGGGGCTGGTTCACTTGCGAACTGGAAAGGAAAGGAGCCCGGGGTGGAAATTCCCAGAGCTGCGCGTTTGGCTGTGCCGGAGAGGGAGGGCGAGATCGGAGCGCCGGGGCCCGGCCAGCCCTGCCCGGGGCCCGCACCGCTCCAGGGCCGCTCCGGGCTCGGCGGAGCCTCTGCGCCGGCAGGTGCGGGCGGGCGGAGCGGCCAGGAGGGACAAAGCGAAACCCCGAACCTCGCGGGATGATTTTGGAGCTTTGCTTTGGAGTTCGCAGGGGGTTTGCTGTGGCTGAGCCGTGTGTGAGTGTGACCGAGTGTGACCGAGTGTGACTGTGTGTGGCTGTGTGTGCGTGTGTTTGTACCCGTGTGCGCCTGTGCGTACAGGGGGAGGGGGCGCGCCCAAACAAGCTGCAATTTTTCATTACAATTTAGCGGTGTGGGAGCAGAGCACGGACGGCCCTTCCCGTTCCGTGTGGTGCGGGTTCGGGCCCGGCTGTCCCGCAGGAGATGCCTGGGCCGCTGCAGCCCTGCCGGCAGGAGCGGGGGGAAGCCCGTGGCGGGGGGCCCTCGCTGTGAGCGCCCGCGGGGAACGGAGCGGGGCCGGGCCGGAGAAGTTTCTGCAGGAGTTTGTCTCTGGCTCATCCGCTGGCGCAGCGTGCTGCCTCGCAGGACCTCTGCCATGTGGGCGAGAGCTTGTACAGCGTGGCTTTGTGTTTTGGGGGTTTTGTTTTATGTATTTGCGGTGTTTTTCTAATCTATCCCTTTTAAATTTAATTCCTTTAGGGTTTCTCTGTGTTTTGTTTGTGTTTCGCGCACGTACCTACCCGTCCTCCCCACCCGCTGATAAAAACCCCTCTCCCTCCCTCCCTCCTTCCCCCCAAATATGTTTCAGGCTCGAGTCACCGAGCGGTTATTCCAAGGCGGTTGTCCTCTTCAGAGGGGCGAAGTGGCCGCAGCTCGGGAGGGTCCCCGAAGGGCACCCTGCGGCCCGGGGGACTGGCAGGCTGCTTCGGCGGGGCCCAGCCGAGCTCCATGGGGCCAAAGCGGCGATGCCGCCGGTTCCTACAAGCTCTGGGGACAGAGGGACGCCAGGGGAGAGCTGTCAGCCCCGGGGCACGGAGCTGGGCTGTGTCCTGTGGCCTCCCTACAGCGCGTCCTTCTGTCCGGAGCCCAGCGGCCCCGGCCGGGATGTGCCCCCGGTCCTGGACAGGCGGCCGCTGCCCCGGGGAACGGGAGGGGAGGCCCGGCCCCCCGCGGGCTCCCCCGCCCCGGGTTCTCGGTGACCCCATCATCATCTCCGGAGCAGTTAGGGCTGATGACGTAATGTGGGCGCTTTTTTTTTTTTTTTTTTTTTCCCTCAGAAAATCGTGATTAACGGCAGGGGATGCGGATGGGAATGGGGAGGGGTAGAGGGGGGAATCCCACGGGGTGCTGGAAAGACACGGGCCTCTGCAGAGGGTTTCTCGGGGGAAGGCGAGAGAGGGGTGTTTTGGCACGCCAGCTCACACTCACTCAAGCACACTCACAACTCACACACGTTCCATGCTGAGGACCTGATCCTGCAAACCCGCCTCCCATCCTGCGGGAAGCTCCCAGCGCTGGGGCGGCCGGTCCGAGCTGGCCGACCTTACCCGGGCGAGTAGCGACGCCCGGGGCCGGAGCCGGCTTAATTCGAACCGAGTCCCGCAGCGCTTTGCAGGGCGGCCGGGCCGGGCTCCGGGAGAGGGGCTGGGGCTCATCCCCACGCTGCCCCCCGGCTGCACGGCTCCGCTGCCACGGGAGAAGCTCTCCAACGTGTCCTTCTGGCATCGCTGGGAATGACGGTTCCTTTAAGCTCTTACAAATTGCAGAAGTTGAGGAAGACAGAGAAATAATTAATGTATTAAAACAAGCAGCGAATTCCTCAGGAGGCACCTTATCAACTCCAACCACACTGGCTTCATCCCTCCTCGTATGCTAATACCCCGTGACGTCATCGGCGCCAGATTGAATGTGAATCAGTTATGAAATTATTAGTTTTAGCTTAAAAAGCAATCTGGCTCTCCCGTGAGTGGGCTTTGCGTTGCCGCGGGTTCTCGCTCCGTGTCCTCCCCATGTTATGCACACACGGTAATTGCGACTTTCCTGTCGCAATGAATCAATATTTCCAAAGCACACATCCTGACAGGGGGTGATGTAAAGAAACCCATAGATTAACTGGGTCCCGTTTCTGAGTCGGCTGTGTCTTCCTTATCGATACACACTTTACACCTGAAACCAGACAGTCGGATTTCCTCCTACTTTTCAGGTAGGCAAGAGCTCCTTGTGATTTATTTCTGTTAAGATCCCACAGAGGGGGTATTATTCTTTGTCAGCGTCTCCGAAGAAAAACACCCAGGAGTTTGCTTTTGGTTTTGCTCGCGATGGAGGAAAATGGGCCAGAAAAGGGGGAAATATAGAAATTGTTTGTTTGTTTGTTTGTTTCAAATAGAAATATTTTTATTTAGAATTTTGAAAAGGAGAGCATCCCAACGGTGGAGGGCCAAGGGATCTGAGCGGGCAACAATGGGAATTAACACCATTTCAATCGCTGAGACCACTCTAATTAGATGTCTGGGTCCGGCGAGATCAAATACCTGAATCTAAACCCCTCGGCTCGGTTTCTTTCGCTTGCAAATGCTTCTGGAAAACGGTTCATGAAGAAACCAAGCTACCCCCAAATTCTCCGGAGTCTCCTTGGAGGAGTTTGGCCGATAACAACTTTCTCCATGGGTTAGGGGGCCGGCGCATCCCCGGCCCCGCCGCCCCTTCCCCGGGACCCCCGGTCACACCCCCACACCTCGCTCCCCCCGCAGTTGCTGCGGGACACTTTGCTCTCTTCGGCCGTTTCTTTCTCCCCGTCTCCGGAGAGCTGCTCTGCTGCCATGAATTATGAATAAACTCTCTCCTGGGGAGCCCCGCCACCGGCCCATCTCCGCTCCCCGGGCTGCGAAGCCCCGGCCTGGAACTGCCCCGGCCGTGGCAGCGGAGGCGGCACCGGCCCCAGCTCCCGCTTCCAGCAGCCCCCTAAGCAGAGAAGGAAAGAAGGAAAAGGAAAGAAGGAAAAGGAAAGAAAGAAAGAAAGAGAGAGAGAAAGTGAGAAAGAAAGAGAGAAAGTGAGAAAGAAAGTGAGAAAGTGAGAAAGAGAGAAAGAAAGAAAAGAAAGAAAGAAAGAAAGAAAGAAAGAAAGAAAGAAAGAAAGAAAGAAAGAAAGAAAAGAAAAGTTGTAACTGGCTGAGAAGTGAGTTTTCTGACTAATGAAATCCAAAATGAGCGGCGAATATAAAGTATTGTAAGGTTTCTTCCCTGCCCCCCAGGCACTGATTGGCAATACTTTTTTTTTTTTTTTTTTTTTTTTTTTTTTTTTTTTTTGTGCGTTGGTTTGAAAAGCAGGAAGAAATGTAATGAATTGAGTGCTGTCAGAGATGTCTTCTCTGTTGATGTGGTGAATGGCAGTAGCTCCCTGATCCAGTGCAGGTGCAGTAGAGCTGGGGAATAAAAGAGGGGGGCTCTCTGTTCAGTGGAAAAAGCACATTCCCTACAATAGACCACACACTGCCAGCCAGCACGGCATCAGCTCACACTCTCAGACTTTTTTTCGCCTCTTTCCACAGTCCTGAGCTCACAAAATGGCTATACATTAGCACTAGTTAGGGTTTGCTTTTAATGAACAGTTGTGACTCCTTTTGACCAACATTTAAATCTGCTGTGCTCTCTCTGAAGACAGGTCTGTTTTGATCACAGGTTTTAAAAAATGGCCCGTTTCCTAACAAGGCGGCTTATTCAGGGCCATCAGTTGCATTTGATTGCAAGAAAAAAAAAAAAAAAAAGGCTCTCGATTAATAAAACGCGTATCCCGAGTGCTTCTAACGGGGAAAGTTTTTTTTGTTTGTTTGGTTGGTTGGTTTTTTTGTTTTGTTTTTTTTTTGTTGGTTTTTTGGTTGGGTTTTTTTTTAATATATAATAAAGTGTTGTGGGAAGGAGGAGAGACACTGTTTTTAAATGGATGAGATGGTCTAATCCTATACACGAACGCATTTTAATCCTGTTTAGAGATAACCTGTCTCCTTTTTGGCTTGATATATTATCCTTATACATGGATAAAAACTTTGCACACTTCTTAATTCGGTCTAGATTGTTATTTCTTGGCTTATTTCCACATTTTTAAAAACTATTTTTACCCTCTCGACGATCTTCTCAGAGTAAGCTAGGTTACACTTGTTTACACAAGTTTTATTCAAAATTATTTCGAGAGCGAGGGCTCACTCCTCAGCCAAGAGGACTGATTGATTCTGTCCCTCTCCACCTCGATTTGATGTGCCTCGTCCTATCGCTGCCAAGCCAATGAGCCGGGATTTTCATGGCATCCCGGAGCAGCCCTTGCTGATTCCTCCTGCACCTAACCTGCAAGAAGTAGATTAAGCTCTTTTGGATATACTTGCTGATGCATTGCGTTGAGGAAAATTGCTCGGCGTTTGCCTATAGAAACCCATGTTACTGTGAATGTTCTTTCTCCTCCCCCCCCGCAATCGTGATAACAAATAACATCAGCTCTTGGAACAGTTTGGCAAAGCGATTCTTGCCTGAGTGGTGCTAAACGGGAGAAGCTGACAGCTACCCGGTTATTACCTGAGCTCCGAGTAACCCCCACCCCCAGCCGATAACAAAACTTGTTGGCGATAAATGACATTAGAACCACCAGGCAGGTGCCGGTGGGCGCTCGGAGCACGTTTGCAGGGGGCAGATCCTGTCATGCCGCTCACAAAGAATGGACCTTGTCTACACAGGGGACAAGAGATCGATGCTCCTATATCATAGCATCATATCGTATCGTATAATATCGTAAAATATCTTATGGTATCATATCATATCGATAGTCCTGTATGAAAGATAAGTCTCGTTCACACTTTGTTCGGGACGTTTCAAACGCGCCGGAGCATCATCACCTGACAGCACCTTATTTACTACCAACAAGTTGTAGCTCCCCCAGCCCAACCCTGGCCCCGTGGCAGCTCGATAACAAACGCAGAGAATTTGGCCGGGGGTGCCGGTGCCTGCTGGGGCCGGGGGTGCCCGGCCCCGCCCGGGGAAGGGTCTGCGCCCCCGCCGCTGCTCCCCGCGCCACCGGACAGCCTTTGTGTCCTCCTGCTGCACACACCCATAATTAATCCTCCTTCTTACCGCTTACATCCTGGACCCAAGGGGCAACTCAAACCTATTTAGATCGCCTTGGTTGGTTGCACAAATTTAAGTGGCAAATGAGTTATAAACCTAATAACTGCTTTAATAAAAATAATTATTTGATTATGGCAGAGGAAATTTGCTGGAGTGCAGGGATGCGGCTGGGCTTGCGTTTTGGTGGTGGTGAGGTTCGTCTTTGCTTGGAACTTAAGCGCCTTTAGAAAACGTTACTCTGGAAAAAAAAATCTCGAACTCAAAACAAAAAGAAAAACAAACAAAAAGCACCCCGAAATCAAAATCCTAAAAGACTTTAGGAATAAATATAAAAAATAGCCCTGGTTCTCGAAGTACCGTGGAACAGTTCCCGCGATATTCGAAAGAAGAATTAATTTGTAAACAGAAAAATCAATGTGAGATTTGGATGGCTTTGAATTAATTGAAAACAGTCAACACAGAGGACCATTAATCACAAACGCTGGTGCTTCTTTTGCTTTTTCCCCGTTAAGGATGAAGTTTCTGCGCCTCTTTCAAGTGTATTTATGCTTCTGGTTTTACAAGAAAAAGTGAGGATGCAACAAGACCAGTCGCGTTGTCCTCTCTATACTTTTAACGCTAGCATATTGTTTGATTACTAATTCGAGTTAATATGATCTTTATGGCAACATAACAGTGGATAATTGGCCCTTTTTCTGAACAACAATGTAAATCACAATCGCTTTATTATTTAATAACGTCAAACGCTTCGTTGGATTGGCCCCGACAGAGAAGACCTTTTCTTTCTAGCCAGTGTTGTTGAGAAAGAACAATGCAGATCTAATTGTGGAGATTTCAGAAGTTGGCTCCTGTAAATGAACAGCTTAGATATGGAAGTTCCAGCAGATGTCTGCACTTTTCCCTGTGACAAACCTTGTAACCCCCCTTCCTCCCCCTCTGCCCCATCCTCCCCCCTCCCCGACTTATTGAAGATTTTTTGTTCTCACATCCTAGCAACAACCTAAATCTTCCAGTCGCGAATACACCCCTTTCCCCTGGTTGCTATCCAGCCCTCAGATGGCCGCCTTAAGCGCACACACCAAATTAGCGCTTGGCCCAAGGCGTGCTCGCCCCTCGCTCGCCCCGGGCCCCCCCATCAGTGGCGGGCTGGGGGTGTCGGGCCGGCAGGGGCAGTCGGGGGGCTCGGGGCTCTCGGCGCTGCGCTTCGCCACCTTCTCGCCAGCCCTGTAAACCTACCGGGGGCTTGTTTTGCAACAGTTTAGAGGCGACCGCAAGTTGCGCTCGCCGTTATATGGCAGCAGACGTGTCAGGGCCTGCCGGCGCCGGGGGGGTGCGGGCCGGGCCCCCGGGCGGTGCCCCGCGACGGGGTGCCCCTCTGTCCTGGGGTGTTCCTGCCCCGGCCCCCTTTGTGCGGCCCCAGTGACCCAAACCCTGCCGCTCCACTCTGACAGCAGCAGCGAGCACTTCCCGGCTGCGGGGCCAGGGCTCCAAGGCACAGGTTGAGCGATTTCTGCGGGGGGGTTCACTCCAGGGCGCATCCGCTCCCCCGGGCCGGTCCCGCAGCTGCGCTGCCTGCGGAGCGCCCCGCGGCTTTTCCCCTTGCGCTGGAGGCGCCCTGCCTGGGATGAGCCATTGGGGCGACGAGGAGGAGGGGAACGAGACCTGCTGCCCCTCCCAGGACAATTCCTCGGAGAGGAGTTGATCTGGCAAACTTTAGCGGTGGGCTCTGGTAGCGCTGCTGGGCCCCCACCCCGTCCCAGCTCCCCCCGGCCCCACCAAAGCGCGCTTTGCTTCGGCAGAAAGCCCCGTGGGAGGAGCGAGGGGACGCGGCAGGGCCATGGGTGCCAGCCCTTCGCGCAGCCCAGCCCTGCCAGGGGTGTCAAGAGGTGAGGCAGGTAGACCCAATTCCGCGTATCGTCCCTTTACTTTTATGCGGGGTTTTTAATTAGTTGATTTTTGACAAACCGACTGAATCCTCTCGCGTCGCCAGCGCGGTGAAGCCCCTTTCTGCTCCCTCCCGGTGTGCTCCCTCCGCTGCCCGCGGCAGGAGCCGCCAGGTCACAGCGCTGCGGGTCCCCGCTGCTGCCTCGGGGGTGCCCGGGGCCCGGGACCCTGCCCGCTCAGCCGGGCCCTCAGCGGGGTACCAGACACCGGGGGCACCGCAGCCTCACACCTGCCACGGGTGGGGCTCTTGTTCGTTTGCAAGAACCCACTCGAGGGAAGTACTGAAAACACAGACCTGACTACTAAAATTACCCGAAAAAGAATTCCAAGTTAAGCGGCTCTCCCTATCTGCAGCCGTGGGAAGCTGTTGATGAATCCCTGTTGACCTTTGAGCTTTTTCGCCTCGAGTGGGTGGAAAAATCTGGACCTTTCTTTTTTTTTTTTTTTTTTTTTTTTTTTTTTTTTTTTTTTTTTTTTTTTTTTTTTCCCCAGCTTTCCCGGCTTGTTTGTTTGTCGTACAACTTTACTTTTTCTCCGCTGGCATCACCTGGCGGGGGGAGCCACGAGCCCACTGAATGCTGCCCGTGGTAGTGCGGGAGCAGAGGGGGCGCAGAGGGGAGCGGGGGTCTCCAGGGCTCTCCCGACGGGCAGCCGCGGCCCCGCGGCGTGCCAAGGGTTAACCGTGCCCGCTCGAGGCTCTGCGCGGCCAGGGATGAAACTGCGCGATTTCCCCCAAATGTCTTCAAGAGAAGAGCGAGTCCCGCAGCCCCGGGACCCAGCGGGCCGGGCCGGGCCGGGCCGGGCCGGGGGCGGCTCGGGCGGCCGCCACTCCCCCGCAATGAGCTCATTTCCATGTCTGCGCCTCCCGCAACTGTGAGAAAATCCGCCGGGACATCCCGCGTGCCGATGCTGCCTGGGCTGCCCCGGTCGCCTTGGCGACAGAGCCCGGGGGGAACTACATAAATAAAATAAACCGAAACTTTCCCCGGAGCCGGCGCATCGCAGGGAGAGGGGGATAACCCCGAGTCCACGCGTGTCGTTCGTGGGGCTGGGCCGCCTGAACACCCGCCTGGAGCCGTGCGAGGGGTGGGGGCAGGGAGGGGCTGGTGCAAAAGTGCTCGGGGCCAGTCCGGGAGGGGGAAGGGAGGACTGAACAGCCCCACACTTATCAATAACAAGATGTATAAATATCAAAGTGAAGGAGCCCAAGTAAGTCTTTCTAGAAGCGCGGAGGAAGCTTAAGCAGCTTTCTTTAATGGTGATTTGTAGCTCTGTAAGGGGCACGGATAGCAAATACCCTGCAGGTGCATGTTGTAACACTGCCATCCGGACTTTAATGTAGATTACTCTCCAACTCGTTTGATCGGTCCTTTGAAACCCTTTACAATTGCCTGTGACGAACCGCCAGTCTCAGGTTTTTTTTCTTTGAATAATGCCTTAAGGGTAAGTCCTCGAGGCTTTTAAAGATCTCCAGCACATTAAAAAAAAAAAAAAAAAAAAAAAAAAGCCCCCCAAAAACACGTTAGGTTTTTACTTTAGAGCGTGGGTCCATGTCTCTCAACTCGGGGCTGTTAACAGGCATCTTTTAAATCGTTAATCGTCTAATAACCATCAACTTTGGGAGGGAGATACGAGGATCTTCTAAAGACCTCCAAACATTCCTGTGCCATTTGGGAACACACTGGTTAAAATTTAGGAGGCACACAGCCCATCTCTCCTGCTGAAGCCCTGGAGCTGGTGGGTCTCCCGTGTTTATGGGCTCTCGGCTGGGTAAATCTGTGCTGAAGGCCTTTTCCCTGGACATCGAGAACCTCTCGGGGTGGGTGTGGAGAGCAAATCCGAAGGGTGATGCAGGAGAGAAGCCCTCCCTGCTCCCCCCACCAGAACGTCCCGCATCCCTGCCCTGCTCGGGGACCCTCGCCACTGCTGTGTTGGTGCCTTCTAGCAAAGAGTGAGCCGGTTTTGAGGGGGTTAAAAAAATAATAATAATAAAAAAGCCTCGAAAGCACAATAGATCCCTCAGATGTTTCCACTCTCACAGCAAATAACGTTTAACCTTTAATATTTATTCGTTACTATTAATTCAAAAAATAATTACTGAACTTTTGGCCCTTCAACTTTCACAAGCGGCGCTTTGTTTCTTTAAAATAAACTTGGGAGAAGCGATCCCTCCGTATCAAACTAGGGATTTGAATTAAAGGCCCATTTGGGACACTTGAGACTACAAAGGGTTACACATAAATAAATGCCACATTTGCCTATTGCAAAAGTTTTCTCTGTCCTTTCTCAGTCACAACAGGGGAGGAAAAAGCCGTCGTTTATTATCTAGTGCTGGGCAGGAGCAGCCCCTCCAGAATGTGCTCTTAGATTTGGCCGGCAGAAGAGGGACTCTTTTTTTCCCCCCCCTCAACAGCAGCTCCTTTTGTTCTCCAGATCTCTTTCCCAATTTCAAGCTTCACTTGCAGATCCTAAGTTTGTTTGTTAATGACGCTATTACCATCTGGCTCGTCCTACTTTCCAAAAGATATAAATCTCCCCAGTTTCATTGCCTACATTATCATCTAAGTGCCACCATAGCTGGGAGAAAAATATGCTTTCAAGGCTGCAAATTCTCTCGCATGGAGCAGGTTCCCCGGGCGCGGGGCTGCCGCCCGCCCCGCCGGGCTGCGGCCGCTTGGGAGGGACGAGGCCAAATGGATTTCACCTTGCAGCGATGCTGCGACAGGGAGAGACGGCAGCATCTAAGTTTTGCACCAGAAACTTAAGTGAATCTCCCCCCTCGCCCCCCGCCCCCCATCCCTCCTGGCCCCTTTTGTGGCTGTTTAATGCATCTGGCTACTTTGAACCGTTATCTTCCGCGGGGAGAGGGACGCCCGCCCGCCCGCCCGGCGGGGCCGGGGCACGGTGGGTGCTGCTCCTGGCAGGCTCCTGTGTGCCCTGACCCAGAGTGAACCCCCGTCTCCGCCACATAAGTACATATTCCATACGTGTGAATAAACCTTTCCCACAGGCGCTGTACAGTAAAGGGAAGAAAAGTTTGGGCTCCTCTTAGTGCAGAGCGGCTGCAGATTTGTGTGCGTTTAAGCATAAAGGGACGGGGGGAGGGCGAGAAGGGATGGGGGAGGGAGTTGGGTCGGTTTGTGTATGGGCTCCACAATGACTCTATTTATTCGCTGCAACCAGCCTGGGCAGATTGAATAGGCGAGGGAGAGACACTCAGCCTTCCCAACGCGTGGGCTTTGTGGGATCCAGAACCCACTAGCAGATTTCGACTGCTAATTTCCCATTCTCAGGGGTCTCCTGCGTGTCCGTCAACTACGGCTCCCCCAAACACTGTCCGTGTTTCTAGTCCTTAACCTCTCCGCGTGCAAGTTTAGCGTCAGAAGTTTAATAATTTATTGTTTCTTTGCTGGATCTCCGGCAACGTTTCTGCGGATTAAAAAAAAAAAAAAAAAAGCCAAATATTTTATTTGATTATATGTATATGCACACACACACACACACTATTGTCAAGCGAGGGAAAAGATACTCCTTTAATATGGGAAAGAAACCCAGGGATTTTTTTTTTCCTGAGTGATCTGATTGTTATAAATAATTACGGATGAAAAGAAAACTCACTTATTATGCACTTCTAATACTGTGACTGCACAAGAGAGCAAGGGGGCCAAACCAGTGATTAATTAATATCGCACTGGCGTAGCTATTTTCTCGCAAAAGGCCTTTCCCCCCTCGCTGCTGCTGAGTTATCATTCCAGCTCGAGTCATGTGTAGCCAGGAAGGGATCTTGTTTATAAATTTATATGACGACCTTTTCTTTGTGTGTGCTCTAAAGTTGATATGGACAAATTGCAGAGGTATACAATTTAAGTAGATGCACTTTTAATCACCGATCATTAAAATGGTTATGTTAAATATACTCAATTACATGCATGACTTCACCCTAACAGTACTTTCTATTCTCCCAGCTGCTCACGTATTCCTTAACTATAGTCAGCAGAAGAAACTCGATTATGCTGAATCCATACATTTCTATGGATTTCATCAGCCTAATTAATGCTTCAGTGTGGTCCATGTGTCTGAATGGTCCCTTTGCTATTACTTGGGTAAGGAGGCAGTGCTGGAATGCAGAGGGTCTTTCTTTCAAAGATACCCATGGGGGTCACTCTAGGACTCTAATGGCAAAGGTAGCAAGTGTTAAATAGCAGAAACATGCAGAGAAAGGGAAGGCAGCGATGTAAAAGGGACATTGATACTGTAGGTATGCCCAACAGGTCAGTGATGATAATTAAAACGCTTAAAGAAGAAAAGGTAAATGGAAAGCTTCCACAATTCGCAGCATGCCCGGTTAAAAGCAAACGAATCAGCGTAAAGAAACGCACCTCGCTGATCCTGATGGGAAAAAAAAAAAAAAAAAAAAAAGAAAAAAAAGAAAAAAAAAAGTTGACAGCAGATTTTTAGACTAAATAATTACTGGGGCAGCCTCTTCTGTGAGCACCGTGTTTAAATGCCCCGTCCCTTCTCTAATTTTCTCGTTGTCGAAATGCAACATGTCAGGGAGAGGATGCCCGGCCGGGCAGAGCGGGCGCTCCCACGCTGCCGGTGCTGGCACCGCCGGGGCTTCCTGCAGTCCCCCGTCCCCGCAGATGCACGGGGAGCTGGGGGAAGGAGCGCTCCCCCTCCTCTCCACAGCTTTCTTCCGAAACGAAGAAGCGATTAAAATGAAGGGGATGTTGCAGCCTTAGGGGAAACAGCCAATGGCTGCTTTTATAACACATCTTCCCATCTTAGCATTTAGCGGGATATAAAAGGCACGCGTCCTGCTATTCCAGCAATGTTTTAATCGACGAGAAATGCATCGAGATTTTTTTTTTCTTTTTCTTGCTCCCACCTGTTGTAGTAGAAGACCGTCTGATCACACCTTTCTCTGGCTGCTGGGAGATGTGAGAGAAAAGCAGAATTCTTTCTTGTCACCCACTGCTCATCCAAAAAGGTGGTGTTGGAGCCCACATCTCTTCCCTGTTTCTCCACCAAACAGCTCAATTGTCCTAACTTGGAGTCGGTGCCTCTCTTCAGCCTTCATCCTTCAAGTGGAGAGAGAAAGCAGGGAAGATTTCAGATCTATAACCAAATTATAACCTAGGAACTTTATGCTTGTCATGCTGATTTAATGACTTTTATAGTAAGTGTAGACTTTCTGTCTTTTGAAATTAGCTCTTCAAAACGCTTTGTGTAATGACAGGCACTAGACATAAGAGACAAATGCACAAGCAATAGTGGGATAATAATCTGGCAAACACTGCACCATTTAATATTAAGATGGAGAACAAAGTGCGTTAAATTTCAGCGTGGAGGTGCATCATTGTCTGATGCCATTGGTGCACACCTGGGCTCCAGGGTGACCCGAGCAGGGGGTGTCCTCCAACAGCCGCCGTGCCTGGGTTCACCTGGAAAACGAGCAAATACCAGACGTGCGGTACAAAATAGTCCTTCACCTACTGCCGAGCCCCTTTGCGTTCTGGTGGTGCTCACACGTGCCTGCCTGCTGTAAACATCCTGATTTCGACAGGCTGGTTCTGCTGGGCCCGGCCTCCCGCTCGGTTCCCAGCGGGGGCGTGTGGGAGGGTGAAGGCGCTGCTCTGGCACTGCAGGGCTCGGAACGAGCCTTTCCGTGCTCATACGCTATGAGTGCTCCAGAAACCTGTCCAAGAGATGGTCTTGATAACAAAGGGAGGAGTAAACCCAAAGCTATAGGTGTATTACAATCTGGGCGACTCACTCATTGCCTATAATTGTAAATAAGGTAAGTTCACACGACGATCGAGTAACGAGGGAACAAGAGCCCCATTTTAATCAGGTGGTTATCTCTCCTTGGTGGAGATCAGAGCTCCATCGCTCCTGGCCTTCTCATTGTGCCCCCCTGCTGGAAATGACAGCTCCTTCAGAAATAACCAACTTGGTCTCTGGATGGGATTTCAGCTCCTTTGCACTACACATGTACCAATTGTCATTTTACAGCTACAGCGAAACCCCAAAATTATATAAGTGTATAAACTCGGCCTCATTAAATCCCCCCCTTTTGGACAGCCTCAAGGTTGGAGAGTATATTACTGTAAGCCAGAGAAGACTTAAATTATATCCAGCTGGGGATTGAAACGTAGTGGCATTTAGGCACACTTCTTGTCTCAGCTACAGAGGTTTCATTTTTCCCCTTTAGAGTCTTACCGTATTACAAATGCAAAGTTTCCTTATGTCAAATCAAGCTATCTGAAATCCTGTTTCTTGATCGAGCCTCCGGGGCCCTTCTTGGTGAGGACAAAACCACAAAGATATGATCAAGCACCATAGCCTGACAAAAGCGGAGTTTATCGTTCATCTGAGAGAGCTTCCTAATTTGAAACGAAAGCCTTCCCCTTCCAGAAAGCGTCTGAACACGCTGTGTGAGTTGTTTTCCTGCGCATGTGTGCGGGTAAATCGTGGGGTGCAGTAGGCACAGGGGGCCGAGGGCAGTGTTTACCCCACGGCTTAGAGCATACCCTGCCCACGGGTTGGTGTTTCCACCCAAGCCGATATTAAAATAACCATTTCGGTGGGAGCCCCACGCCCACGGGAGCTGCCGCTGCCACCCAGGGGCATGGCCGGACCGGGGGCTCTGCCCGGGACCCTCCCCGTCCCTCGTCCCCCCGTGGGACACCCCGAACCGGCTGCTCTGAGTTCCCTTTTGGGCAGCGCTGCCAGCCCGGGAGAGGGGCACGGCCTCTGCGGGGATCGCCCTGCAAAGCCCCGCACCGAGCCCCCCAAAGCTGGCTTTATGAGGAGGGGGCCGCCTTCCCCCCTTCTCCAGCCCTCGCAAGAGGGTCAGTGGTTTAACCAGGCGTCACCAGGACTTCGTTTTATCCCCGGTCCACTGAAGCGTGTGGCTTTTAGTGACTGATGGCCGCTGTGGCTGTACGCGGCACAGTTGCTCTCACGGTGCGTGCTCCAGATGGGCACGTCCCGCAGGCTCAGGGCGGGGGGGCACGGCCGCTTTGGAAAGGCCACCGAGACACCGAGATTTGTTCTGGGTCAACCCTCCCCTAATGCCAAAGTTGGGAAACAACTTTCGCAGCGTGTGTCGGGAAGGGAGGGAGCGGCAGTGGAGCGGCAGCGGGTGCCGCGGTGCGGGGCGCCGGAACTTGGGGCTGCCGTGGGCCACCGTGCCTGGGGGCTGTCCCTCCACCCGCCCCGGAGCATCGCCCCCGACCCTCTTCCTCCCCGAGCCGCGGACGCGCAGACAGCACGTTTCCAAACTTTGAGATGCCAAATCACGTTATTGCTGTGGCAGGAGGCTGCTTTCGTATCTGTGACAGCTGAGTTTTCCCCATCGATTATGTGACACTGCAGTTCATTTACACAGCTCAAAAGCTTAAAGACACTGGAGGAGCCCCCGGTTTAACCCGAAATCCTAACAGAAAGTGAATCAACTTTCTGGCCAGTGTTTAAACTGATAGATCAAAACTTAATTTGGAGAGACAGAAAGGGAGAGAAACGACAGCACGGATTTATCTTGCCCGGCGTCCTCCGCTGAAACTTTAGAAACTGCGGCGTGGAAAATCCAGGGCCGAGATGCTAATGAGCGCGCTGCTGCGCCTTGGGTGTTCAGGGATGTTACAGATTTCAGAACGCAGATTACAGCGACTGATTTTTTTTTTGTGCGGGTGCGTGAAATGGGTGCGTGGCCCGAGGCTGCCGGGTGGCACCGAGCTCAGGGGTGTCCCCGCCCGCAGGGTCGGGCAGAAGTTCCCGGCCGGGCAGGAGCCTCCCGGGCTCGCCCATCCGGAGCGCTCCGGCCCCGCCACCGGGCGGCAGGGAGGGCTTGGGGAAGAGGAGGTGATGAGAGGGTGGCATTTTCCTCTCTCCCGTGGGGACGGGATCGTCCCCCTTATTCTGCCGGGTTCTTCCCTGGGCTTCTTTTAGTGGGGGGCTTCCAGGAGCCAGCTCAGCTCCCGGTCCCTGCCGCTCCCTCCCCCGTCCTCGCCGAGGTTTCATTACTTGCTGTTAGTGCCTGGAAACAATAAAGGATGTGGGACTGGGCTTTTATTGATTATTTGTCACCCTGTATTTGTCAGTTTCAATAACTTTTCCTGAAGTTTTACTTACGGGCACTTGAGCTTTCGGATTAGGCCAGCTCTGTGGATTGCAGTGAGGGGTAATTATCCGCTGGCCTGCTTCCCTGCAGCCGGAGAGAAAAGAGCATTAACGTATAGAATGGGCAGGATCCGGCCTGAGCCCCCCCTAAAGCGCTGCCCGGGCGAGGGGCGGGAGCAGCCAGGAGCGGCCGCGGCCCCGCCAGCTGCCCCCGGCCCCCCCGCCGCCCCCAGCCCCGGGGTGCAGCGAGCCCGCGCTCTGCCTCCCGGGGGCCCGGGCCAGGGGGGCTCCCCCAGGCCGCCGGAGCCCCCCCCTTCCCTCGGTTTAGAGGCGAGAAATCAGCCCTCAAGAGACGGTCCCGCTCCCGGGAAGGGGGGACCCACGGCGCTGGGGCCCGAACCGGGGCTCTCGGCTGCGGCCAAATCCCCGGGATTCAATTAAAAAGCTGGCTCGCGCCGCTGGCGGGGAGGCGAAGCCGGGGGATTTGTATTATGAAGATCGACTCTTCAAAACTGCCCGCCTGGCAGCCCGGCCGCGCTCCCGCCGGCCGAGGGGACCCCGCTGCCCCGGGTGCCCCAGCCCGAGCCCCCGGGAGCAGCAGCGGAGCCGGCCGGGGGCTGCGGGCACCTGTGGAGAGCGGGCGGGGCAGCGGCCCCCGCCTCTCCCGCAGTGTTTTCTTCCTCGAGAGAAAAGACCTTATCCTTGGACATCTTCCTCGTTCTCTTTATAAGTTTCCTACGTCTCCCGAGCGCTGCCCGCTGCTCCAAACGCGCTCCAGCCGTGCACGTTGTAAGCACGCTGAAGGCGAGCATCATCGTTCCGAGGGCTGGCAGGGTGCCTATCGTGGCGAGGATAGCGTTTGATGTGCTGTATCTCATGCCACTGCAAGCTAAGAGACAAGCGAACGCAGAGTGCCCAGTTACACGGGATTTAATTACAGCGGAATGCATTCTCCATGCTGATTAGGAGCAAAATCAATCGGGGGCTTATTTGCCACAATGAACCCATAAAAACCCAATTTATTAAAGCAATAATCTCAAGCCCCAAATGGTCTAAATATTATTGTTTCAATGGCATTGAGGGAATTCGGAGTGAAAGTGTTACACAGAGAAGATCAGGGACTCCTACCCCATGAATTCAGTAGGAGTTTCTAACCCCATTCCAGGAGCTCCCTTTCTGCCTCAGAGATCTTGGAAGAGGGGGGCAAAGTTCCCCAGTTTTAGGTCCAGATGTCTGGGTCGTTGTAGTACCTACAAGGCAAGATGCTCTGTGGTCTGCAGCTGTCTGTGGTGAGGCAAACATGGTAAACAGCTTCCTACCAGGTCTTAAGGATTTCCTGCTTTCCAGTGATTTATATGTGAAATTCCTGGAGGAGGGTGGGCCACACAAAGGTCCCCAAGCTATAGGCTGACATAAAAGCCTTGTGATATTATTAGAAAAACACCACACGATGTGCCAAAAAATTCTCTGGTAGGGATGAGGGAGAAAGGGATTCCCTCAGGAGGGTGCTGAGCACCAGGCTGAGGCACATGGGGGGACTGGGGGGCCGTGGTGCCTTCTGTTCCCCCTGCCACATGAAATCAGTCCCATGCCCTGCTGTGCCACCCCACAGAGCGCAGGGCTGTCCCCTGGGCACGCCGTGGGAGGCTGGAGGGGCCGCGGGAGGGGCAGCGCTGGTGGGCCAGGTCACCCTGGGAACTGTGGGGTCCACCAGAGCTCAGAGTCTGTGACTCAGGAGATGCTGATTTTGCTTTACAGCTTTCTGTAACTCCACTCATCTCTGTCCCAAACCGGAGAGGACCTCATTTCCTGCTCAGTGCTGTGCCAACCACAAGGTCTTTTCATAAGGCTGCCAGGGGTGCCTGGCTGCGGGAAGGACAGTCAGTGTTTGTCACCAGGGAATGAGCTGGCATCACAGCTCTAATCTGAGTCAACAACCTGGCTAGCCCTGAGCATGACTTCATAAATCATGGTATCTATTGAAAGACACATGCTTATATATACAGTGTTGTTCAAAAAGAAAGGAAAAAAAATAGGATTTAACAAACACTTTTTTTCTTCCCACTAGCCTATTGATCAGCCACCTGATTGTTTCAATTTGCAATATTTCATGCAGAGAAAAAAAGAGAAAATAGAAAAACATCTTGTATAGCCATAACAAAAACACAAATGAAAAAATTCATCTCCTAATGAGAGGCTTAGCATTTTTCTAACACATCCTTAATAATAGGGAAACAATCTTTAAGTGTTTTTAATTTAAATTGTTTTCATGTTTAATTCACTATTGCTGAATAATATTATTAAGTGTCTATGTATCTATTTAGCATCGAGGCATATGATATTTCCAAGCAATTGAACCACTTTTGAAAGGAGAAAGGGTCCTCCACTGTGCCTGCATTCACTTTATTTTTTATGTTAGTTAACACGTGTACACTGGATTGCCTTTTTCTCATCCTTCCAGCAGAAATGAAGAGTAAGTCTGGAACAAAAGATCAGTTATGTGCTTTTTGCTTCCCACACCCAAACCTCCTGCTTTATTTTTGTATCCATAGGGTCTGTGTGATCTCCTCCCGTGAGAGGCATCTCAGCAGCTCAGTCTCCTCTGCCATCTCAGCACTGCCAGTGGAGAAGCCCAGGAGGAGCAGAGCAGTGGCTGAGCAGCAATTTGAATATCCATATTTAACTCTTCAAACAACAGAAGATACTTCAGAACCGTGTGTGAGACAAAATGCCATTAAAGTTTCAATCATTAAACCTCTGTTTAGCTGTACTCCAGAAATGAGCAGTTCATAACAAGCAGGGAATACTGATTGACAGTTTGCCATCAGGAGCCCTTAAGTAGGATTTTTCCAGCTATAATGCAGTGTACTCTTCGGTGCTCCCTTTTGCAAGATGCTATTTCAAGTAGAGGAGCATGAGGAAAATTTACATTAAAGCTTTGTATGTAATATGTGATTGCTCTGAAATTAAGAAGCACCAGTTTTCCCCTTATTGTTTCAGAAATGAAGAGTGCACTTTGTTTTCTTGTTTACTTCGGGCGCTTGATCCCTTGATGTGTTTCAAGTGTTTTCTGTCAGCATCACGAGATCTTGCTTACCTGCTAAATTTTAAGTGTAAAGTGATTAGTGTTCAAAGTGCCTGAAAAAAACAGCACTAATGATGTCTGACAACTTTTGGGGTTTTTTTCTGCTTTTTCCTCTTAAGTTATGTTTCATGGTACATTAAATAGGTTATGCAGTCTCTTCTGAGAGACCAAAGCAATGTATTGCTGCATACTTAATGTTTCAACAAGCTGATAGTTTTTAAAAGGAAAAAACCCTGAAGGCAGCATAGAATCCTTTCCCTGAGCCTTGTCTCAGCTTCTTCTCAATTCAATAAGAAGTGTTAGTAATTTGGAGAAAGATACAGAAAGAAAAATAAATATTATTTCACAATAAACCTCTTAGTGTGTCACTTGTGATCACCAGCAGATATTAGAAATGCTTCTCGTTAAACCCACTGAGCGTTATTCCCTCACAAGCTGAAATGTTTTTAGCCAAACTGTTTTCCCGATGTTCACATAGGATGTACCAGTTAGAGCCAGAGCAGCCCAAGAGAGAAGCAAACAATTAAAACTTTTACGTATTCGATTCTTGACAGACATCCCTACGAGGTAGGTTTTAACTTTTTTTTTTTTTTTTTCCCCTTCTTAATTTTTCCTTTTTTTTTTTCTCCTTTTTTTTTTTTTTCAGTAAGAAGGATAAGCTTGGAGTGCCCAGTCACCGTGGTAACTGCCAGAAAAATTCTCCTGAAGTTTGAAGAGGTCAGCTAACAGGGTCAACAACTCTGGCCTCTCTCTGAGCTGGGCCTGGCAGGCTCCATCCTGCGGTTGGGGTGTTAGCACAGGCTGAGCCCTGGGAGGTGGACCATTCCAGCTCTGATATAAATTTTTTGAGTCAGTTCACGGCCTGGACTCTCCAGGTGGCCTCCAAAATCGATTGTGACCTTGTGACCCTGTCTAACGGAGGCATAGCATCCAACCTAAGTAAGGATTTAGCCAGGAACGACAGCTTTCCACTGAGTGTTATTGGGGACAGTACAAACAGTTTGGGAAGCAAGGAGGTAGGTATGAGGAGTGGAGGTCATTAAAAGCATATTAAAAAACAATTTTAAAAATCCTTTTCAGTTGAAAGTTTTTATTTGCAGTAATCATTCCTTAAATAAACCCTTCTGGCAACTATTTTTTCTTCCATAATAATGTTCTATCAATTACTTCAGTGCATTAAATTACAAAAAATTGGCACTTTGCATATTCCAAACCAAACTAATATTTTGTCCACCCCTGGATTTTGAACTTGTAAATGAAGCTGACTGGCATGTGTTAAACTAGATGTCTGTGAAGTGTTTTTTTCCTTAATATCATACAAACTAGGAGACTGCTTATTAAAGTGGGCTATTTATTTTAGGTAGTAATTTCCCTAATATGTGCATTCTTTTTAGACTCAAAAGTCTCTTAATCCCTGTAATCTATTTTTAGAATTAGGAAAATTAAGTAACATTCAGAATAGTGTGAAATGAAACTGTGAGAGTTTCACAGAGTTTCCCTTTACTGGTTTGCAGTACAAATAGAAAAGCTACAAAACTAATTATGTATTTTTATAGGAAAAAAAATGGATCATGCTAAGATCATAGAGAATATGAATGTTTTTCCTTTAAGTTTTTAAGCAACAAACTACGTGGGGGAGGGAGGGGCTGTTGCAGAGTTCTGATTTTGTTATTGAATCTAGGAACTCGCCCTTCTGAGCAAGAGGATTTGCTCTTGTGTTTTATTCCCACTGCTACCAAACCTCATGCATTGCTCACACGAGTAATTGGTAGTTGTCAGACGAGTGAGTGGAGCTACACTGAGGAGCAAAACCCAGTTTCCGAGCTGGAAAGTGCTATCAGAGTTTAAGTGACTTTAAAACTGCTCTGAAGGAAGAAAATTGCTTTAATATTTGTTCCCAGTCTTAGAAAAATTGTGTGGTGAGAACCTTGCCCAAACACTTTTGTGCTTGGCAGGGCCTGGCTCTGACATTTTCCTTCCCAGTCGAGCAGTTCTCCCAAGGTTGGAGAAGCTGCACAGAGTCAGGACCATAAAATACAGCTCAGGAAGAGCATCTGAGCTTTGCTGAACATCACTGTACTGCTGAGAAGTCCCACAGGTTCCAACAGCAAGAATATCTAGCTTTTACTTGCAGTAACACCTTACTATACACAAAGCCCCCAAAAACTCATGCGTAAATCCGTGGCCAAAGTCCTGTCTCGTATAGGGTCATCATAATCTGTTCCAGTGGGAGCAGTTTGGAAGACCAGGAGTAAGAACTGGGGCCGAATTTTGCCATAAAATAATTTAAGGCCCACACGTGCACATTCAGATATCCATGGTGACACTATTTAATTCTACCCAGAATACTAATAAAAGTTTGGGGTTGGTGGTCATCTTTAACAGAGCTCTGCTGAAAAGATTTTATTCCCATTAGGAAGCATGTTGACTCAGGGTGAGTGGCTTCTGCGATTGAGTTTGGGAGGATGAAACTTACAGCCCTCAGTGAGAATCAGAATATTTGCTTGTTTTTCAGAAAAAAAAAATAGGACTGTAAATAGCTGGATGGCGAATCTTCAATATTTTCAAAAGCACCTGTGTAATTTTGAACATTAAAAAAAGTATGCACTTATATCTGCTTTGATTTGTCATCACTGAGGGACCAAGTTTTACCTGACAAACAGGGGATCACTTCTGAAAACAGAACTATTCCACTGGAGCTTTTGGACCAGAATTGCCCCAAATTTGCCCTAAAGCCTTCAGCTTGGAATGAGGAATTGTTAGCAGAGGCAACAACAAGGAGATCTCAAGTTCTCCTTGCTGCAAATTCTTCAGCATTGACTTCTGTAGATCCTATTGAATTTATAATCAGCTGCAAATCTACAAATGTCCCTGGGAACAGGTCCTGCTCTTGCATGTTTTGTAGCTCTTCACGCTGTTCAGTTCATCCACATCCAAGGGTGTGGAGTGTCCTATGGACCACAGATAACCCATGAGGCCTTTCAAAGTTCACTGTGGCTGCTCTGTGGAATGGTATTAAATAGTTCATAGTCTTCAATTAATTTTTTTATTAGAAGAGTATGTGGCAGTCTGCAAGAAAATCTGAGGTCTGAGGGTGATGTGCTACCTGAGAGCCCAGAGGATGTTTGGTGTGCAGGAATATGACTCAGGTCATGGGCCATGAGGTGTTGAGACATATTTTGTTAATGTATTCAAATTAAACACATGCTCAGTTAAATGAATGTATTTTATTACTCGTGCAAACAAACAAAACAACAAAAACATCCACTTCAAAGTAAAACAAAGAAAATAAAAGTGATAAATGGACACTGGAGCCTCAGCCTAGTTTGTGTTTGTTTGTGTCCAAAGCCTGCATTCCCAGCATTCTGCAGAGACAGAGAAGCTCAGCTCTAGAGAGCAGCAGGCTGCCAAGGCCTGGATCAGGGCTGGCAAAGGTCTCTGGGTTCTGGAGGAAGCAGGAACAACAGATAAGCACTGGGAATTACAGGTGTGCTGGCAAAAGGTGCTAAACAAGTGCTGTGCTTCTGTCTTTTTTTTACTGCTTGCTCTCCGCCTTGAGAGTGTGTGGCTGGTGTCCAGAGGAAAAGTCAAACTAATCCTGATGCTTTTTCCTATTCTGGGTGGACTAATTCAGAGAAAGCACTTGTGGCAGCCTTTGTGGAAGGGTTACAATATAGGTTGATACTCTAGGAACTATAGGAAGTTCTTAATCCTTCCCTGCCTACGGGGCTGTCATTTATAGACCCGCTATTGTCTCATCTTTTATAAGGATGTTTCCTTACATTAAGGTTTCAAGAGCAACCAGACTTTGCCATTGTTCACAGCTATTTCTGTTTGTGGCTTAATGCACATCCAGTATTCTGTTTATGCTTTCCCTGCTCTCCTCCGCAGCAGACTGTACCTACACACCAGCTTAGGTGACATCACTCTCAAAGCATTCATTTCTGTGTTTTATTTTCTCCTGATTTGTCTGTGCATCTTGACTTTGCATTAGCCTAGTTTATTATAGGTAACATGATAAAGGACATGGAACTTTATGCATTTAGTTTTCATTTCATCTTCATTTCTTGTTTGATAAACTTGCTTTTTAAAAAAGCTTTTAGGTGTATTTTTTTTTATTACAGCAAACCTCTTTTTACTATGTAAGAAGAATGAATTCAGCCATGAGCAGAAAAAATTGAAGCACAGACAATTTTGAATGTATAAAATTTAGCTTGGTGTTAGTGGTGGTTTAATTACTGGAGATTTTTAAAATTATGGCTATTCATAAAGACATCCATTGTTTTCTGCTTTGATTTATGTCCAGATTAGCCCCCTTCAGAACCTCGTTCCTGGCAGTCTCAGCAACACGTGAGGGCCTGGCAGCTTGTACAGACATTGCGTCTTCCCTCACTGCTGCTTCTCCTGAGCTGTTCCACCAGCTCCACAGTCTGCCATTCCTCAGGAACCCTTAATGATTCGTTTCCTCCATCATCTGCTCCATGGCACTTCCAGAACCAGGTGCTTTTGTCAAAGTTTTCAAACCAGTTTAGAAATAGATACTGAAACAAAGGCAGGTGCTGTGATGGAGGGGTGACACTGTTTCACTGCCTTCCTGTCCTGCATTACAGAGCTTCTCCAGAGCTCAGCTCTATGGCCATACAGTGAGAATGATGAAAACAGCACCTTTGTAAAGTGCTTATATGTCTGAAAAAATGGATGCAAATTAAAAGCTACCTAGGTTTTGTCAAACCTAACTCTACCCAGCACTTCACCTTCTCCACTGCTCTCTCAGCTGCTCAAGATTTTCCAATAAGCATTTTAGAGCCTCTGCTTTTGCATCATGCCTTGCAAAACGTGACATTTGGGCTTGTGTCACAACATACACAGCAGCACTAATATATCCTTTTTCCACATGCATCCTCACTTTGCTGGAGAAAAAAAAAAAAAATTCTCAACGCAGAACGAACTACAAACAGCCGGATGATGCAGGGTGAGAAGTGCCCGGCAACCTTTGTGTGCTCAAGGCACAGCTTTATCCCGGTCATCAGCGGGACAGTGCACATGCAAATGTGTCATCCATTCCTTCCCAGCCCCAGTGATGCCTTGCCTTGCAGTTCCTCTCGCTGGTGAGTCGCTCTTGTAATTTCCAGTTATGTAACCCATCTCATTTTGTGAATATGTGAATTTAACAGCTGTCAGTGTCAGCAGCGCCTGGGAGGGGTGTGTGTGTGTGTGTGTGTGTGTGTGTGTCTTTTTTTTTTTTTTTTTTTTTTTTTTTGGCAAGCTGGCATTACTCATCAGTCTCATGGTAGTTTTGTTTGAAAAATGCTTGTGTTAGAAAAAGTGGATTTATCAGCTCAGCACTGTATGGTGCTAGCATGCAGCTCAACAAAAGACAAGTGCTCATTTCAGTAACGCTTGCAGCATTTCATGGGGCCCCCAAATAGGCTGAACAAGGCTTCTCTGGCAACTAACCCCAAGTACAGTGGGAAACTATTAAAGTGGCAGTGTCACTGCTTGGAAAAGGGATTTGGTTTTCTTCCATCATTTACTGCTGCAGGTTTTTGTTTTGTTTTAATTAAAGACTATAAACTGCATTAGGAATTTCCCTGAATATTGGAGGAAAAAGAGGGCTCACTGAAAATTTGTGCTCTTAGAAGTGATTTTTTTTTCTCTCATGGTTTCTTGGAAGGTAGATCAAACTGTCAGTCTGCCCTTCCCAAAGTGGATCTTTTTTATGGGGAAAAATAGGATACTTGCAGCTTTTTCAAGCAGTACAACAAAGTCAGTGGTGCTGCAGCCTTTCAGGGAGAAGTCATGTCCAAATCAGTTTATTTTCAGAATGATTTGCTGCACTTACACTTTCTTTTGTAGCTGCTCTTCCAGAATGCAAATACAACCTGGAGAGTTTTCTGTATTTTATTGAATGTATCAGGTGGTTGAAATCATGTTTTAAAATCAGCCTTACATATTGCAAATGTGTCAAACCCTTTGTACACATTTATTTAAAACAAATGTATTTTTCAGTATTTATTTATTCTCTCTGTTTACACTTCACACAGATGGTAAAGATAAACCAGTGGGTTTAATTTTTGCTGAAAAATTGCCTTTTACATTTTTAGGTTCTCATATCCTGGCAAGATGCTACAAATCCCATGTGACAAAGATCAGAGGGAAATACATATTTGAAGAAACCTTTGTCATTAGCTGTGCTGTAAGTTTTATAAAAGGTTCCATTTCATAAAATGCAAATTCTGGACTAATTGTTCCTCTGTAAGCCTTAATGGTCTCTGAGCTGCATAGTTAATCTACTACCTGCCTCAACTCACTTATCCAACAGAATTTAGAGCTGGGTGAAACACGCCTTCACACATCAGTTACATCTATTTTAACTTTTCTTTTGACAAGTTCTGCAGGTTGTTTACCATAACTTGCATCCAGACAGATGGATTTGGACTTGCACACTCTTAAAGCTGCACAGAAGACAAGCACATTCCCCGTGGGGACACCCACCCACAAAAACATTTCTGTGGGTTCACCTCCCCTGTGTGGGTGTGCTCCAGATGCTGCCATGGCTGGGTGGATGCAATCCCTGAGTCATCTTCTGTTTCCCCTTGGAGAGAGGTGGTTACAGGGAACTGTCTGCTCTCTGCAGGGACAGAGGGCTGTGGTTACAGCTCCTCAGAGCTGTAGAGGCCAGAAACATGAATGCACCGCAGCATTGTTGTACCTGCACACACACCATGTACCTCTGCACCTGCAGTGTCCTGCAGGATACCAGGAGCTCACTGTGATCACCCTCTGGCTTTCCAGCATAGATGAAGACAACACTGAGGTAGCAGGTCAGATACTCACATTTAGCTTGGCACTCAGAAAACTGGGTGCTTGCTGCACTGTTTCTCTAGTGGGGACGAATCAGAGACCCTGGGTCTTCCATCAGACCAGACACAGGTCAGGGATTGAAATATTTGTCCCACACCTACCGCAGCAAAGTTGTGGTTGTTGACTTGAGTGACAGAGGAAGAGAGGACTGGGATGTCTCAGCCCAAAGTCCCTTAAGCCTTGGCTTGATGGGTGAGATCTTGAGCATAGCCAGAGCCCACAACATTAAAGGCTTTATAAAAGCAACAGTGCCAGTTTAAAATCAATCTCCCACATTACCAGCAGCCCCAGCAGGTGAAACGTGATCCAGGTAGCCCAAGCCAGTGAATAAACAAACTGCTGCAGTCTGAATGAGCTGCACCAGAGAAATGCTTCTACCTGGGAGTTACAGTGGCTATTTGCACTAAGTGAGCTGTGCAAATGAACAGGCTGCCATGATTCTAATTCTGTGAAAATGAATGAGCTCCTATGATTCTAATTCTTATTCCACACAGGGTTTTTTCCCTCTATACCCAAAATGAAATAAGGAAAAAGTTGTAGGGAAAAATTTCCCTGATAAGACTAGAAGGTTTCATGGGATTGGGCCTGATCTAGCTGCTTGAACTTCAGTGGGGTCTGTTGCTGGGTTTCCCTAAGCGAGAGAAAACAATCCTGCTGCTTCCAAACTGCCAAGTCAGCCAGAGGAATTTAATATTGTCCCTAAAGAAGCTGCTTTGCTGCTCTTCTGTTGGGTTCCCAGTTCCATTCCCAGTAAGCAGTATTAACTTAGGGGCTTTTTACTTAGCTACAACATTGCCTGTTTTTTTCTCCTTTAGCTCCAGCTCTTAAACCTTCATAGAGCCTTGCTGTGTAGAGCAGCTGAACAGAGGCTGAATGCACCATTTTAGATCCTCTCAGTGTTACTGCCTGGATCCGTAGCTGGAAAAGTGCATAAAAGCATAAAGGTGGATCTGTCCAAGTAGAACCTGGACCCTGACAGGTCCCATGGGCTTGGCAGGGTCTAAGACTCACTGTGGAGTCCTTGGAATGTGCAGACTGAGGGTACATCACACTGAGGACCCAGCAGCCCAGCTCTGCTCCAGGGTTTCTGCCTCCCAGCCTGGGTCCCATCCTGTCTCGGAGAGCCTCTCCCCCCTCCCCTGCCCAGGCTCCACTTATTCAGGAGTTATGATAACATATAAGCAGCTTAGAGAATTTTTATCAGAATAAGTTGAACACAATGCAACATTTAACTCTTAATGACAGCCACCTCTGACTGTGAGTGACATGTCATAAATTATGTTTGAACTGGATTTTTTTTTTCTCCAGAGGCAGATATTCCCTCTGCCACCCAGTCAGCCCTGTAACGTTGCACTTGTGGCCTTAATCCCACTTGGATGTGTGCCCTGCTGCCTCCACTTTCCGTCACTTGGGTACTTTAGTATTCTTGAACAAGTGAACAATCTTTGTTTCTGTACCTTATTAGGCCAAAGACCATAGCAGCGAGTGATGGCATCAGCAGGCCCTGCAGGCAGGATTCTCTGCAGACAGAGCCAACCTCCAACAAACCCCTTTTTATCCTCCTGTTTCTAGGAAGAATTATGATGGTGGTGCCCTGCTGTTGATCAGTCAAATCTGTGGTAGGCCTAGAGATAAGTCCTGTAAGTGTGGTGTACTGTAAAACAGCGGCTCCCATTCATTAGTAGCTTGTGTGTAATAAACCACCCAGAGGAGGGGGGTGGGGAGGGAGAGGGACGAGCAGCTGCAGTGTGCGGGAACAAACAACACAACTCATTCTTGGGGGCCAAAACTTTCTAATTTGCTGCTGGGCTGCTGGGAGCGCTGAAATTCTTTCTGATAATGCACTCATGCCCTCGGTGTCTCTCCTGGCGTTTCCCAAGTTCTGCTCTCTCGAGGTCCCTGAGTCTGGGATAGTTTCACTTTGAACCCAAAACACAGAGGGGAGCTGAGTGGGGAGGGGGGAACACATCAGTGCCCAGTGTTTGCAGGCTCCGTGGGCTCCCATTCTGCTGGGAATGGCTGGTGCATGGATCTGCTTGTGCAGTGAGTAAACAAAGCATCACATGGGCTGCAGAGCAAGCAGGAGACAGGGAGCAAACCCAGGGCTATCTGGGCATGCACCAGGACACAGTGTCTCAGATGTGTGACTGACTTAGACCCTGCTGGAACATTTAGGAACCTCTATCTCCCAAGAGGCAAAAACCTCAAATGAATCCCAAATGAGTAATAGCTGAAAAATTATTTGGCTTAATCTGTTCTAGGGTTTTTTTGTTTTGGTTTTTTTTTTTTTTTTTTTTTTTTTTTTTTTTTTTTTTTTTTTCCACAAGTTCTGGTAAATTTTTATAGCTTGTAGGTAAGTGAATTTAAATGGACTTTGCTAAATACAATATAAGATGTTGCATGTGTTGAGACATCACTAGTTCCTAATATTTGCATAGCTGTGAATACATTGGCGATTTTGGATCTCAGCCTTGGACCTTCCAACTGCCTGTGGAACATTTCAGACCAGGATGTGAAATTGTTGAGTGTTGCACAACTGCTCTCATAGACCAGGCCTTTGTGCTGATGTTTGTATTATCACAGGAAAATGGAATTATTTTCAGATAGCTGCTGCTCTGGAGGAGTGCTGTACCCTCACAGGAGATGACAGTGACTGCTTTTTCCAGGGATGTACCAGGCTGTGATGGTGTTTGGACTGTCTCCTAACATTTGTATAGACAAGGGCTACTTTAATGGCAAACTCAGGCTTGGGCCAAGATGCAAGCACTCTTTATTTAGATGAGGCAAAATGAGAGATTTGAGGTTTTTCACTCTCCTGGAGGAGATCCATCTCCCTCCTCTCCAGGAGGAGCTGTGCTGTGAGTTTTAAGCTCTGAAATGAGAGGGGCTTCTGCCAGACTGCTGCTTGATAAAGTTATCCAGTGGGCTGAGATGAAAACACTCTGAAGAGCCTCCACAAAACAGCGTTAACTAAACCCACAAACTGTGGTTTTTTAAAATCTTCTGAAAGTTCAGGTAGTACAGCTTAGGTACTTCTGATTGTGGCATTTTGGCATTTTGAACAAAGTCAAAATAACTTGACATTTTGGTTTTCCTTCCCCAGATTTAAGTAGGCAGGTAAGCTTTATAACCAAAATTGGCTGCTCACTGCCCATTCCCAGCACAGAGCCCGGCTTCTCTATGCTGTTTCCAGGATTTTCAAATTGAATTGCAACAAGGAGAATTTTATGGGAATCTCTCCATGACTTTTCAAAGAAAATTGCAAAGGTAACACCTCTGGTAATTGCTGCACTGTGTAAGCAGACGAGAGAGCCATCAATTGGAAAACTCCAGCACTGGTCAGGCTGCCCTGCTCCCTGACAGCTGGCAGCACTCAGCAGGTACCTACCTGTGGTCCTGTTGTCAGCAGGTTTGAAGTTATAGATGAGACCAGCAAATTGAGTGAATGTTCTGGGTAGCTATGAAATCGAGGGGTGGAGGGTTGGTTTGGGTTTTTGTCTTTTTTTTTTTTTTTTTCCGGAGGGTTTGAGCCCCATCTCCAGCACAAGCAAAGCCATGTAATCCTTTCTTTTGCAATTAGAGCTGAAAAATAGCCCGGGGCCAGAGCACTTGCACAAGGAGCAATTAGACAAGCTAGACACTGGGAAAAGCTAAAAATAGTAAATAATCTGCCTCCACGAAAATACCTTGAATCATTAGAAAAGGACATTTTATGAATTTCCTGGGAATCATTTAGTACTTTAATGTGTTCACAGTGTTCTGCCTGGAGGGGCTATATTCCAACTGCTGCTTGGCAGAGGTAAACATGAGTAACATGACTCTCTTCTTACATTTGAGACATTGAAAAAAACTCTTAAGATTTTCATACCTAGCCGATTGAAACTGGGGTAATGAGTGGATTCATATTGAACTGAGAAAAAAATATGCCCTACTGCTCTTTTAAGAGAAAAAGTCTAATACTTTGGGAGTAAAAATGACTTATTTTTGGTTATTTAATGGCTCAGCCCAGTCTTCTTTGAAAAGGAATGTATGAATCAATGATATTCATCCATTAGCTGAATCCAAACTATTATAAAAACTCTCCTTTTAGAAAGTATATTATTTGAAAAAAAGGATGACAACTGCTGACTTATTTTGCGGGACTCCTGAGCTGGATGAAATGTATAAACAAAAAACCCTAACCACAGCTGAATATTTTCAGTCCTTTGTAGGGACTACATATGACACTATTTAATTAAGAATGCCTCCAAAACGATGATTTGACTGTTTCTGTTAAACTTCTGATGCAGGCATTAAAAATGTAATAAAACTCAGACCCGACGCTTGCAAGCAACAAAGCAGAATTAGCTGTTTGCTAATCCATGTGAGAAAGGGGTTGCAGGTTGCTATAACATTTTGTTTGGGTTTTTTAGGTTTTGGTGGGGTTTTTTTTTTTTCCTGGTAACTTTTGTAATGCTGTTTGAAAAATGTTGCAAACATTAAATCACATTCTGTTCTGTCTTCTTTATTTACAGGAGGTAATTCAAGAGGAAAAAAGCTGTAAAATGAAACAGCAAATTGTGAGCATCTGTGTGCACATCCCTGTGTGTCTCCTGGTGCCACTGCTGGCTCCCTGGCTCTCAGGAGGAGTTTCGGAGACGGGTGACAATGCAACTTTGGGTTCCTGTCCCTCTGTTTCTGTGTGGGGCCTCCTGTTTATTCCCAGAGCTGCAGCACTGCCAGCCCCGACAGCAGCCTCATGACAGGGATGTGATATTGGAATTCCAGGAGCTCTTTGCCCACTGCTGACTTGGAGCAGCAGTGATTTTGGGGTGAAGGGGCTGCCCGGGGTCTTGGGGCATGGAGCGGCCGCAGGAGGCACCGCTGGTACTGGAGCTCCTGCAGGAGCTGCGAGTTAAAGGATCCCTGCAGGAGTTGATCCACGTCTGTGCTGGGCATCCAGCAGAAGCTGTTTGCTCACCCAGCTGCTGCCATGGGCTGGCTGGGGCTGGGGAGGGCAGCTCTGCGTGCTGGGGTTGATCCAGCCCATCCCTTCGGCCACGAGCATCCCCCAGCCCGGGTGAAACCGCACAAAGTTTCTCCTTAACGTGAATTTAAAACGCTTTCAAGTTGACAACCTCCTTTTAAATAAAAACGTTTATGTTAAGCAAAAGCCATGTTTGCCTCTACAAATAAATGGAATTATGGTTCTAAGATCTGACTTAATCCTGAAGTTCTTAGGCTGCACAGTAAGTAGAAAAGAAAGAGGATTGCTTGGAGGAACAGCATCAGGCTCCATCTTACATCTTCTTGCTCGTTTTTCTTCCAGCATTTAATATATCTTTCTCAGAACTACCATTGGTTGTTTATAACAAAAGCAAAGTAACTTCATGTCTATTACCTAATTGAAAATAATGAGGGACAGTACAGAGTGTGCCCATCCAGCTTTCCTGCTGGAAAAATTTGAGCATTGCTAAGCAAACAAAAAATTCTCTTCCTCCAAATGTATTCTTATGCTAAAGTCATGTCCTCGAAATTAATTTCAGGACTTTTCTCAAATGTGTTGTAAATCTTTGTTCTTTTTCTACACTGTTTTCTTTGTGAAAACATATTTAAAAATCTGCATTGAGGTTTCACAGGGTCTGAGGGAAGACATTTACAGAGTAATAATGCCACTTGTATTTGTTATATTTCTGAAAATGGAATTTCTAATCAGACAATATTAAAATACTTTTGTATTATTTTTTGTGTGGTTTCGTGACATTTGCATATTTCCAGCTCTGATTTTGGTACCCACGTAACCCAGCTAATTAGGAAAGCAGGATCATGAGTTTTATTGTTACTCCATCCAAGTCAATCTGTTCTATAAGACCATCTCTGGTCTCAGGACTCTCTGAATTCAGTGATTTGGTTTTATATTTTTTTTTTCTGCTGAAGCCCTGAAGTACCTGTATTCCAGTTGGAAGATTCCATATTCAGAACAGTTAATACTGAAAGAAGCCTGGGCAAGAAGAGAGATTTGTTTAGTTCAAATGAGTCTCTGCCATAGGCTAAAATGAAGACTGAATGAAATTTATTGTGGCAATGTTTCCTTTGTGGACTGCAGAAAAACACCCACACAGAACTGAACCTGCAGTTCCCTGTCCCCTCATCTCTCCCAGCACCTTCCCTCTGTCCCAGAACAAGGGAATGGCTTTCTGCCAGCCCAGCAGGGACCTGGCTGGGGCTGCCACCTGCTGCAGCCCTTGGACACCCCGGGACACCCTCCAGGGCTGCTCGGGCTGACCCAGCTGCTGAGACCCCTCATTGCCATGGAGATTGGGTGGGCAGTGCTGCTCTGCAGAGCCCACATCCTGCCTGATCCTTCCTGTCCCCATGCCTGGGGTGGGCTTGGGTACACATCACTTGTTTGAAACAAATTTATTGGCTGTGGTGCCTGAGTTTTGTGCACAAGGACAAATTGAGCCAGAAATCCAGGGGATTTCCAAGCTGAATCTCCACCCCATTGCAGGGTCTGGCTCTTGCTGTAACTCTGAAGTGAAAGAAACTGTCTGTTGTCACAAAATAGAGCAGTGTTTTAATGTTTTGCCACTGAAAATTTTCAAAAGCAACGTTTAGATTAAAAAAAAAAAAAAAAAGGTCTTTTTTTCCCCCTCATGAACATGCAGCATGAAACATTTTAGCCAGTTCCAGGTTGAACCCAGCTTACTTTATCTTTTTAGATTCAAATTTAAACTAGTTCCTATTCAAAGTTTTTAAAGGGACACACACAACGTCATTCTTCAGCGTGACATTTGAGTCTCACCCCCTGCCAGGAGGGATACCTTAACCTCCCTGTTACTGAAAAGACCAGAGACAGAAAAATAGCTTGTTTTTTTTTTTTTTGTACATCCCTTCACATGGCCACTTGCTACTACTTGGAGTAAAGTGAGTTCATTGTAACTCCTCTTTTTTTTGTGGTTCACCTTCAGTTTGTATGGGATGTTCTGTAGCTGTACAGATACGGACACAGGAAAATGAAAAAGCAGTTCCTGTCTGCCCTCAGGAAAATCACTACATGAATTATAAGGGCTGCATGGACTAGACATAGGGAGACTAAGTGAAAAAAAGAGATTGTTTTGTAAGTGATTTTGGGGACCACCAGTTTATTAATGTCTCCCCAAAAAGAAATATTAAAAAGTGAAGCTAAACCATCCCTATGTGTCAGTGGAACTGTACTGCAGACTAATTTTGCAGAAAATGCTCTAAACATAGTTCTGAAATTGATGTGGATAAATCTGAAGATATTTTTCATGTAATTTTTTGAAAGCAGAAATCAAGGAAGGTTTTGTATTTGTTTGTTTGTTTTGTGACAAGGAAACAGACCGCAGGTATGCAAAACAAATACATTATTAAAGTGCTCCCTACCATATCTCCCTGTCTTTCTCAAGCCATTCCAACCAAAAGCTTTTGTAAGCGTGTGGGGGCAGCACTGACCTTTTAATTCTGTTTATATGATGACTAGAAAAAAGAAATCCCTGGTCAAGGAGGGCCTGAACTCGTAGGAGTTGCCTCAGGATGTTTTAACCAACTCTGACTCGAGGCTTTTCTGCAGGCAGCAGCCCTGGCACAGCACCTGTGGGGCTGTCACCGGGCCAGGGAACACACAGGGACACTGACACTTGTCCCAGGAGTCTTGGGATACAGGCAGTGCTCTGATCTCGTGCCTGTGAGCAGGACCTCAGGGTTTACACCTGCCTCAGAAATTTGTCACCCAGTTTGGTTTGTGGCAGCGCTGCACCGGGGCTGGTGGTCGGGCTGTGGTTCCTGGGGTGCTCTCAGCAGGCTCAGGTGTTTGGGAGGTGCTCACTGGACCCAGAGCAGCCTGTGGGGCTGGCCCAGGCTCAGGGCAGTGGCTCTAGGCTGGAAGCACCGAGGTTTTCTGGCTGGATATTTTGGAAGCGCCCTGCACTGCACCAGCCAGCCTGCCTGCAGCAGCCACCCCCGGCCGTGCCATCCCAGTGCCCGGGGCACAGAGGACAATCCCTGCTGTCCCCTGGCAGGGACACACCCGGGACCCGGGGCTCAGCCTGGGCTGTTGGGTGGTCTGGCTGATCCCCAGCTCCCCTCAGGCTGGGGCAGCCTCTCCTCCAGCCCCACAGCCCCCGCTGGTGCTTGGGCTCACTTTCAGGTGGTTTTGCTCCCCAAAGCAGATTGTGTGGGGGCCTCTTCCCCAAGAGACATCTGCATCTGTGCTGCAAACCCAGGTCCATGGAGGGTGAGGATGCAGATAATACCCAGCAGCAAAGGAAAGGGAGGGAAAGACAACACTAGACTGGTGAGATGAGGGATTGCAAGGCAGTCCATGGGCAGGCACGAACGGGGCCATGTTGGTCTCTGTCCTACGGGTCTAACAGCAGCTTTCGACACATGTATTATTTTTCTTCCCTTTAAAAAAAAAAATTTAAAAATTTGTACTTTTACATTTTTTTTTCCTTAGGCACTTGCTCCTACATCAGTAGGCAGAGATAGAGAGACACAACCCCTCCCCAGATGTGTGTGGTGCTGAGCCACTGGACAGAACCAGCCAGTGCCCACTGTTGCCATCGGTGCCAGTGGAATTAAGGGCATTTCACAGCTTTCAGATACAGAATCAAATTGTAAACTGTAGTGCTGCATCCATGTGTGAACACACACAGAATGCCTCCAGCAGCTGATGCTTCACACTAATCACTCTTATAAATGCCTCTAATTAGACTTATAAATACTTCTAACTTTCCTACAGGGAGAAAAATGCCCAAAGGGCTTCATGTAAACCAGAGAGGAAAAAAAAATAAAAATGAAGAGTTAAAAGGATGAGCAGAAGCTGATTTTAAAGGTGGCAAATCCTACCCCAGCTCTTCAGGAGCCCCAAACCCCGGAGCCCTCCAAGCTGCGGGGGGAGCCCGGGGAGGGGCCGCAGCCCCCGGCCTTTGTAGCCGGAGGGGGAACATCGGGACCCTGCGGAGAGGGAACACAGAAACCCTCCCGGCGGCCAGAAACGGGCTCGGACAAAAGCCCCGTTACACGGTTGCAAATCACCCCGCTGCTGTTATTTTATTTACCGCTGCCCGCGGGAGGATTGTTTGCTCTCGCAAAATTTTAAGCTTCCCTCGCCGCCTCCCCTTTTCCTTCCTTTCCCCCCCGGCCCCGCAGTGCCGCGTACAGACCGAACCCACCTGCGACTGAGCCTCCCACCATCCCCGCGAGGATGGAAAAATAAACCCTTTTCCCCGGAAACAGCCCATGAAAGGCTCATTTTGATGTCGGGGTGAGGAGCGCAGCCCGGCCAAGCCACCGTGTGTGTTTGTTACTGACGGGCATAGACTCTCGCTCCCCCGTGGCGTTCCCTGCTGTGACAGGAAAAACTTCCAGTGGTTATCAGAAAACTTTTCTCATTTATCTTTTTTTTCAAAGGATCTCCGGGTTTGGTTTTTTTTTTTGTTTGTTTGTTTTTTTTTTTATTTTATTTTTATTTTTTTTTTTAAGGGTGCAAGACAGAGGAATAAAGGCCTCTGGAGCACCGCGTTTTTTTCTTGGATATTTGTTTGGAAGATAGATTTCCCTTTCAGTGACTCTGCAGGCTCAGGGAGCCCCACTCACCTCCCCCATCCTATTCAGGCAGGTGAAGCTCAGGACTTTGGGATTTTAAAAACCGTGGTGAACGCGAACCCTCGGTAAAATCAGCCTATAGACTTTTATGCTTTGTAAAGGCACTAATATAGACAGGGATCTGCTGGTGATTCCCCCACCTTCAGCGTCTGTAAAACACTTTTTGTATGTTAGTTGCTGGGAGGAAGGGAGGAAGGAAGGAGCTGTAGATGTTATTTGCGGTGATGTCTTTGCCGTGGGGGGCACAGGGGGAGCCCCAGGCGGGTCCTGCTGCCCCAGCCCCCTCCCACCCGGGAGCTGAGTTCTCCCTGCTCTGACAGGTATTTACAAGGGGCTTGAACAGGTAATTAGCGCCCAGTCCTGGCTGCGGGAAACCCTCTTGGCCATCCCGCCCAGCACGGGCAGTGACGGGAGCGCTGATTTTCGACGGCTGATTGAGCCTGAACAAAGGCCCCAAACAGCACCGAGTGCCCGGCCCGGGGATGGTAACTTTAGAGCCAATGGGCTCCTTTCCCATCAGTTTAAAGCACTGTTATTTTTTTCCAAGCTGATAACATTTTAAACATATTGCAAGACGGAATTTTCCTGGGAATCAGGGAAACCCTCGGATCTGCTATAAAAGAAACTTCTGTGAATAAGGAAACCCGTTCTGTGAATTCACCTGTTGCCAGCCAAGGAGAAATGTTTAGTGTTTTATTTCAATCAAGAATTTGCTGTGTATCTGGTGCTTTATCTAACCTCACTCTTTGAAAGATCTGATATTATGCTTGGCAGAGCTCTCAGGTTCAAGCTGCTTTATTATGTCGTGCTCTACAAGCTTTAACATTTTAGACTGATGGTATTGAGGGAATAAAAATATAGCCTGAAATCCTCACAGAATGGGTAAAGATGCATTTCATGTGGCCCAAATGAGTCTTGAACTTTTAAATCAGGAGTTTATACAAGCACTCGATGGCATTGAAAAAAATAAACCCCACCACTTTACTGCTGTAAGAAAAGTCTTAGATGTGAGCACATCTGTCACTGTCAGGAGATCATTTCTGGCCATGACCAGCAACTACATCCCTTGCATGTCTTTCTCTGAAGATGCAGAAACCCAACAAACCCTGTGTTAGCAGTCTCCAGCTGAGGAAATTTGCCCTGGTGCTATTAGTACAAAACTTTTCCGTATCCTCAATGATGGTTTAAACTCTGCCAATTCAGTGCAGTTCTCCTGAGCAATCCAGCTGCTTCAGGTGGAATACAAGAGTGGACGGTGTCAGGCAGAGCGATTTGCCTCATCCCATTTTTATCAAGCCTTGCCTCAGCCTTTATTTTTTAACTTTATACAGAGACATCCCGTAGCAGAAGAAATTGGTGGGGAGTCTCAGCTCCTCAGTATCTGTTTAATTCCATTATCTGTGTGGATCAACATCTGCAGTTTTGACCACTTTTTCAGCCCACTGCATTTGAGGAGGTCCCTCCCAGGTGGGGTGAGGTGGGTGTTGAAAGGGGTTCCCATGCTGTGGCCATTTTTTCCTCTTGTTTTTGAGGAGTTGAACTGCACCTTTTGGGGCTACCCTTCATCTCAGGGGGTGGCAGGTCCCAAGGAAGGTGCAACATCAGCTGGCTCTGGACAAAACCTCTAGCATTATCCCAGCTGGAGCCACTCCTGCTGTGTCTGTCACAGCACTGGGCTGCCCACACAGAAAACAAACGAGGAGGATGCAATTCACTGACCAGGGATGGGCATGGCCCAGGTGGAACCTCTAATTCTGGGTGATTACACCTTGAGCACAAAGGAGTAGGATTTTATTCTCACAGTGTTAAATGTTTGGGTCTGACTGTTGAGTGCATCAGCTGAGGCTGCTAATAGGAACGTTTTCCGCATTGAAGACCCTAATCTAATGCAATAGATCTCAGCTGTGACTGTTGATTAGAAAATTCATAAAACCTGCTTGCTTGCAGTCACTGTCTCGGTCTGGTGGGAGCTCAACTCTTGCTGTGTCTTCTCTAGGTAGGTGTTTTTACTTTTGTTGCTATTTGTTTGGATTTTCTTGGATTTTGTAAGGCATGGTATTGTTTTTTTCCAGAGAACAGGAAAGAAAAGTTCTCTGTTCTAGGAGAAGGATGGACAATTTCTCTCTATTGAAAGGAGTTTGTATTGTTTAATGTTGTTGTAAATGTTCTGTGGGGATAACCCACAAATGTGTCTAAATCTCATACTGTTTTTTCCTCAAACCTTTGAGTTTAATGCTAAAGTTCATGCTGAGTTTGAAAATAATTAATATATGTAGTTTCAAATGGCTGGTAAGTTATTTCTGTACTTAAGAAAACACATCTATTTCATCTGGGATAGCAATGCTCTGTCAAAATTGCAAGTAGAATAAAACCAATAAGAATTTGTTGCTTTGATGGTAAATATCTTCTAGAGTCCCACACTGCATCTTGCTGAATATTGAAAGGGTGAGTGGTTTTAGGAGTCCCAGGAATATTCTGACAAATAATGTGAGGAGTAAGTTAATTTTGTTAAAATAAGAACTACATAAAGAGCTTTGGTCTGGTCTGTCTGTGGAAGGTCAAGAAGCCTTTTAATGCTAAGTGGTGTATCAGACATGGGGTCACAGAGCCAGAACTTGTGTCTTGGGGTTCACGTCTAAAGGATGGTGGTCTCTGAGTGAATATTTGAGGGTTGTCTCTTGTCTTTGAGCCAGGTACAGGGAGGGCAATTGCCACAGAAACCTTTTAGTGTTTCAAAGCTCTGTTTGGGGATACTCAACGTGTGTGTTTAACCAAATCACCTTCTGGTTTACTCATACCACCTTCATTCTTTCCTCTGGTCAGGATCATGTAAAATGTAATTGTCATTCTTTTCTTCTTTTCCTGCAATAAGGAAGAAACTAAAGAAAGAGTCATGTGCTGTGTACAAGTGGATTTTAGATCTTCATTTTTTTTTTTTATGATGACTTTAATTATGACTACTGTGATGCTATAACAAAATGCAGTTATAACTGTGCTGAGAATTCAGGAAATGGAAAAAGGCATTTGACTTGTAGGAAGGTTTTAAATATCTTGCTGTAAGCTCCTGGACCTGGGCTCCCAGAGCTCTCTCTGCAGAGCACACTTTAGCTTTGGATGTACCTTTAAAGACTTTAAACAGCTTGAGACTTGTAGCTTGCCACAAGAGCTTAGAGAAAATTCCTGTCTCAAGGTTTTAAACCCTGAGCTGGAGTGCAAGAGCCCTGCTCAGGAAGGTGAGGAAAGGTGTAACAAGGTCATTTTGAACCACATACACTCAGGTTGTATTTTCAAAGTCAATTCTAAATTTAATTGAAAGCTGACGGCAAGGGAGGAAGGGTACTACTGATGTGCTGGCTTACTTTGGAGCATGTGAGGAGCTGTGCTCTTGAAGGCTTGATGAGCTATAATCTTAATAAAATAGCACTGGGCAAGCTGGTAGGGAGAGGGGCTGGGTGAGCTGAAGGAGGAGTTTTGGAGTGGTGCCTGGTGATGTTCATCTGTGCAGGCTTTCCCTGGGGTCTGGTGTTTTCTCAAGCTGATGGCAGCACTTGACCACTTGAATGATGGTGATGAAGGTGCCTGTTTAACCAAAACCTCCAAAAGAATTTTATGGAGGATTTATTGTGCTGGGAAAGTGATAATGAACGGAATCAACCAGACGTGGCTCTTTGAAAATGGAACTGGAAAAGGGAATAACTTCACTGAATTTTTGTGCTGCCTAATATAACTTCTCCCATCCATTTCTGAGATGCTCAGGAGATGCACTGGACACAAGGAGGTGACGAGGCTTCACCCCTGCTATGGCTGGAATGCTGAGGAGTAGGGGAGAGCAATGCTGTGTCTCACATCATCAACAGGCCAGGGGCAGCTTGGAAAAGTCCTCCTGCTCAGGCTTTTTTTAGCAATAACTGCTGATGCTGATCTGACAGAAGAGCATCTGCTAGGTGAATTATGGTTCTTGGTGGGACCAGCACGTATTTCCTCTGCTAGTTGTTTTATACCAGAATAACAATCTCTTTGTAAAGTTTACCTCCCTTTGCCAAAGGACCTGCTTGGGCAATGTTTGTGTTCATTCCAGCCAGGTGCATTCAGAGTGATCTCCCAGGGCTCCTCTGCTCCAGCCTCGCTGTGCTCAAGGTGGACATGTAACCAACAAGGGCTTTTCCTCTTCTCTGGAGCTGTGTCTCTTCCCCCTTAGTCTCACTCTGAGTGAAGGAAGTGATGTTACCCATGGTGGCTTTACTGGCTGACAAAAACTCTCATCATGTTGCTGTAGAAAAAGATGAATATTGTGGTCTGTTCTGCATGAGTTTGTGGTTGTTTCAATTGCCTCTCTGGGCTGATCCATGGCTGACCAGTGGACCACAGGATAAAGCCTTGCTCTGCTGGAATATGAAACAGAAGTTGCTTAGAAATCTGATGGATAAGAACTGAAATCCTGAAGAGAAATATGTCTTATAGTGCATAGCAGTCACTTTAAGCTCCTGATATTTACAGCTGTCAGCTGTTACATTTATGAAGTTGCTTGAGGGTGTAAGAAATAATGTACTTAGGAGTGTGGTGATATCAATATTTTAAACTGTGATTTTACCAGCAAGCTTCCTGTTCTCTCTGTTATTTAAAAATGAGAAATAAGTGGAATTCATAATTTTTTTTCTAAGTCATAAGGTAAATATTTTTAGTCTGTGCATCACAAACATGCAGTTACTCTCCATTTGAGTGCATTTGCTCTTTTATTTCAGAAATGCTCTTAGCAGACACCACCACCCATCCCAAGGGTAGAGTGCAGTTGCCTCCTCTAGTTTAAAGTTTCTGAAAGCTGGTTCCAAAGCCAGTCTCATTATTTATGGGAGATAATTAGTCCTTTCACCTGCATTACACATTAATTCCTCAATCTATTTAAGAGGAGATTTGTATGAGCTGTTAGTTGTGTGTTGACCACTTGCCCCATGTCTAGACCCAAATCATGAGGAATCAGCTGAGATGCATCAGGCTTTTAAAGCACAGGTTTTTACACCAGAAATAAAATTGCACTGAGCACAAAGATTTTCTGCTGGATGTTCCCAAACATTGGCAAACAGGGATAGGAGTATGATCTCTCCTGTTGTATTTCCTGTAACTTTTGGTGTCTTCTTGCAAACCTTTTGCTTGTATATTTTTCTTTTGGAATTTAACTGCAGTTCTTCCATTAACATTCTTAGTGCAGGAGGTTTTTTCCCTTTTTTTTTTTCCTTACCTGTGTTGCTTCTGCATTATATATGTAAAACAAAGCCTTACTATTCCAATTCAGCAATATAGAAAATTTCACTAGATAGGTATTTAAGAGTCTGCCCTTTTTGGACAGCTTTTGGTGTTATCACTCTCCAAAATGAAAAATGCAGTTGAAATAAGTATTCTGACTTGCCTGTTATTGATCCAGCTGCTCTTAATAACTTTGCCTTGGGAAGGTCATGATACGTGTTTCTGTATGGTTTTCTTCTAGCCGTGTTTTGACTTTATCTGTTTTCCACACCCTCCAAATTATTTACAGTTATAATATCTCAGGATAATGTCATGGTGTTTGTCCCTGCTGCATTACAGTCACTGCAAGCCAAAAGTTTGTCTACAGAGCTATCCCAGAGCCAGAAAGGCTCCCAAATGCAGAGACAACCATGCTCATCTTTGTGAAATTTGTCTTGCTGTTATTAGTCTTGAAAATAACACTGTACTTTCTGAACATATTTCTGTGAGCTTCTGATTAATGAAATATATTGTTATCCTGGGAGCAGAGGGGAATGTTTCTGTTCTTACTGAAGTATTTAAATGCAGGTATGAATGTTTTGGAAAAATTGAAGACGGCTTAGACTAAGATTTTTTTTTTTTTCCATAAATCATTATAACAAGATTAGCCTTTTGCTACCTCTCTCCCAATTTCTCCCTAAGGCAGGTTTTATTGTCACTTTTGGGCAGAGCTGTCATGTAAAATCCTCTGCTCTTCATCTTGCTAATGTATGTGCTTAATCATCTGTATTTGAAGTTTGCAGTGTGAATTAAGGGAATATTTAACTGTGTTGAATAAGTGAAGTTACCCAGTGTTACTGATGCAACACTTCCTTTCTGTTGATCCTTTTCTTTTCTTGTGATCCAATACTGCTTAAATCAGAATAAATTAATTTGTTTAATATCTTAATATGTTTTTCAGTGACAAAATATGGAATTATTCAGGCTCCTGGTGGCCTAATGAGTAAAAAGTGGGGTTTTTTGTTCTTAAGAAAACACCTATGAGATCCTATACTCTACCAATTAAAGAAAACAGTCTAGCATGCTTATTTGAAAAAATATCTTCAGTAAATAAGTTTTGGCAGTGTTCTTGGAAATAGTTTAAAGCTGTAGTGCTACTTGAGCTAGGGAATATCTGGACTGTGCAGAGGATCAAGGGAGCTGGGAACCAAACTTTCCAATGCCGTGGATGTGCAGTTGCTGGGGGTTTTTTTTCGTGGGGGGAGGCTAAAGGAAAGTTGGAACCAGGTTGCACTGTTTTCTAAAGCATCTGAAACCTATAAATGAGTTAGCCCCAAACTCGTGTTCATTTCTATAGTTCAGAAGGATTTGGAGGAACTGATCTAGGTTGTACCTGGCTGATGATTTGGCCCTTGCCAGTTAGCACAGGTGAAAAATATTGTCTGAAGGGAAACTATTTTTGTCTCCTGTGGGTGTTAGAACCTGAGAGAACGTGACACTTGTGCTCTGTGGTTGAGAGGAGCAGGGAGGGAGGCTCTGCCCACAGAGAGCTGAGCCGAGCGAAGAACGTGCCTTGATGCTTTACAATCACCTACAGGCAAATTTGAATGTTCTGAACTTTAGATTAATAAATCAGGTTTCCAGGCTTTTATGATGCACAGTGGGGGAAATCCTGAAGAGATTCTTTCAATTCTTTTGACGTGGTGTTGGTACCTACCATGTCACCTCAGTTTATTCCATGTGGTGAAATGGTCCAACAACCAGGAAGCAAAAACTCGAATCAAAGCTGTGATAGGCACCAATAGCTATTCCATGCACACTTTCCTCACCCAACAAAGGACCAAGGATTGTTTCTTCATTTGAAAAATGTCAACCTGACTAATTACATTAATTCTACATGTAATATTTTTGGGTTTTCCAATTAATAAATCAGTACCAATTAAGGTAATACCAGACATCCAGCATTGCCTACTGATGGTTTGTAGGGCAACCCCATCCTTTCATTACTTGTGGATTTTTATTTTTTTTTTGGTAATAAGTGCTGTGATCTTTTCTTTGGTTTTCTTGTCTCTGATACTGCCAAGCTAATTAATATTTGCAGTGTTCTTTAACTATCAAATGAGGTTGCAATCATAAGCACATTCTTAAACCTCTTAGTGCAGAAAGGAAGACCTAAATAACTTTTAAATCTGCGAGACAATGTCAAGAAATGTACTTGCTTAAATTTAATCCATCACTTTGTGCCAGCAACACATATAACTGAAAGGTCAGAGAATCATTGAGAGGGAGAAAAACAATTAATTTGGTATCAAAAAGGTAATAGGATAAGGCCTTGCCCAACCCTCTGCTATTGTTCTGCTGCATTAACTTCAGCAGGTCAGATGCCACTGGTTGTTGACCTCAGGCTAAACAGGGTCAGCCCAGGCTGATTACAAAAGAGATGTGTTTGCACTTATCCAAGTGTCTCTTAAAAAACCTGAACCCACATCTGTGCTGTTCCTGAGGAGGAACACACGGAGGGTAAACATTTTTCAATGCAAATATCATTTAGAGAATCTGGTGCATGAAGAACGGCGTCCCCAGCCTGGCACAGCTCCTGTGTGAGTCCTTCCCACTCTGGCACAGGTTGTGGCCCCAGACCTGGCAGTAGGGGTGTGCCAGAGAACTGGTGAGGCACTGGGAAAACCTGCTAGGAAAGGAAGAGGTGGAAAACAGTTGTAGGGGTGTGGGGGGTTTTTTTTGTTGTTTTGGGGTTTTTTTGGGTGTTTGTTTGTTTGTTTGTTTTTTCTCAGCTCTGCTGCTGCACACTGATTGTTTCAGTGGAAGGTCTGTTCCAAGAGCAGCTGTTGATGCTGATAAAACAGAAGGTGCCAGTGAGTTCAGATAACTCTCTTGGAGGGGGGAGAAAAAGGTCTCAAACTTTTTTATATCTAAAAATGTTTTTATGCAAGTATTCAGTAAACCTCATCAGTGTAGTGGGTGAGACCTAGGATTCATCATATCTTTTAAATTCACCTCTCTACACCCTTGGGATCTGCTCTGTGCTCCTTTTGGGGTCAGTGGTGCTCAAGTCATTCCACTTCTTTTAGGAGGAATGACTTTTTGTCGGTGCTAGATTGGCTTTGTCAGTGCTGTGTTGACCACAAGCTGGCTTTTGAGTGCAGCTCTGTGCAGTTAAGGCCCAGGTGAGGATGCTGCCAGTCTGTCTCTCCTTTGAGCAAATTCTGGTGCTTTTGGTTGACCTCAACTGAAACCAAGCATCTGGTAAAGAGCTCCAAGTTTCTACAAGATTTATGGCTGCAAACTATGAGTAGGGCAGAGAAACTCTGGAAGTTTCCTAATCAGGGGTGGTCAAAGCCGTGTAATGTCACTTCACTTTTGTGGTGGAGTAACTTGGGGGGTGGTGGTGCAGAGAGAAACCATGGCTGACAGATCCTGATTAAATAGAAGTGCCTTGTTTCTGTACCTTATGGCAGACTGCCCCATCCAAGCCATCCAGCTTGTAGCTCTGCAGTTCAGACAATTTTAATAATTACAAAGCTGTAAATATTCCAGCTGACAGATGTGAACTGGAGTATTGCTGTGTTGTAAAAACATTTGAGACCCTAGCTCTGGGCTAGAGACAGTTAGTTAATTGAAAAAAAAAAACAACCCTCCCTCTAACATATGCTACCTACCTGCTGAAATTTTTATGGGGCTGCTACCCTAAATATGCTCATCTAATCTATGGATGAGACCTTTTGGAAACAGTTGAATTTGTATTACCTTTAATTCTGTGATATGCTGGGTCTTCCCCACCTCTGCTGGGGGAGCAGGGGTTATAGGTTTGGTTTTGGGCAGAAGTGTTTCTAATAGAGGTACTGAAGAGTCCTAATTCTACAACTTTTTCTAGGAAAGTTAAAAAGGACTCTGATTCCTGCTAATAAATATGTAATATTTAGTAAAGATTGAGTGCAGTGAAAGGAGCAATCAAACTCCTTTAAACAGGAACCACTTGCCTCTAAAAATATTTAACTGCAAGAATCCTCTTTTGTTTGGGATCATGCTGGCAAAAAGCATTAATTGTGAAGGTTTCTCATTTATTCTAGAGGGTTGCTGAGCTTTATTTTGTGCAGACCAGGAGCCCTCTGTGCTGCTCCCACATTTAAAGCCTTCCCTCACGCAGCACTTCCACATTTGAACATTGACTGGTCAAGAAGATAATGCTGTAATTGTCCCAGGGCTGTGCCAGTGGGGGCTGTCCCACCGTGCTGGGGGCACCCAGGTAAAGGTATTTCCTCATCAGAAAAGAGCAAAGCACAAATGCGTGCATAGACTCTGCTCAGATGGCTCTGGAAAAAAAGGCAAAGGGTTTGGAAATTAAAGTGCTGAATGAAGAATATGTTAGATAAGTGGAAAAGTAAAGGAGGATTTTGCCAAGCTGAGACTGTCCTGTGGTGTCTGTCACTTAGAAACCCAATTGCACGGTCAACTGCAATAGCATGAAAGCCCATCAGCCCAGTAATCTCCAGCTTGTAATTGATTCTGTTTCTACAAATGTTAGCTAAAGCAAAAATCTGCATTAAGGTAAGTGCTAAACATCCATCAGCCTGACTGATTAGCCAGAGCAGGAATTGCTGGAGAAATGCATGTTATTTGCCATCAGATTAAGTGAAGTTTTGCTTCCACAGTTGGAGAGCTGATAATTTGCTTGTGATGGGATCAGTTCAGTTTTCAGCTCCACTTGCTGTACAAACCTCAGAATTTAAGGGCACATCTGGAGCCAGATAGGCAAAATAAAAAATATTTTCTGATTAAATAGATATAAAAAATATGTTGAAAAGCTTGAATTGTAAAGATTGAATGACTAAACCAGACAATGAACAGGCCAAACTCTTTATATAAGAAGGCTAAAATTGTTCTATTAATGGTTAGTCTAAATCTTCTTTGATATTTCTTCTTTTGTCCTATGTATGTTTTTCTCTGCTGTTTTCTTTTCTTGAAGCTTGATCACCTGATATTAGCTTCCATTAATTCATTAAGGTAACCATGCTTTTGTGAACTGAGCAACTACCTTCCATAACTAAGAATGCATCCAGGGTCTAAATGCCTTTACAATATAATAATGATATCAGCTTAGCAGGGAGATAATACTGAGTCTGAGAAATTCTGATTTTTTTTAAAGCATTCTGTAATGATTATGTGTGTCCACACGAAAATTATTCCTGGTCTGGGCAAAATCCATCATTTGCTGATGCTGAGCAATTACATGGCAGATGGTATTAGTTTCCTTTCTCGCTTATGTAACTCCACCAGGCATCATGAATTAGGAGTTTTATAATATTCTGTTCATACTTTAATTGAACATTTTGGTGCTTAAACTCAAAATTCACTCATAAAAGTGTTCCCTACTAATCATAGTGCTCTAAAGCTTAGCAAAAATTAATGCAAAAGCATTATAAAGCGATTAAAACTTGGTTTCCTTCGTATTCAAGAAAGATCTTGTGAATAATTTTTTCTGTTTGCTTGTCTCTGAGGTAAGCATCTTGCACATACCTCACCAAGAAATCCCACACAGAGCAAGTTTTTAGTTCACCAGGAACCTTCCCGTGGAAAAGTGCTCTGGGGTTGTGAGTGGCTGCTGGTGGCCAGGGCTCTGCTTTTGCCACCATCAGTGGCCACTGCTGGGTGTGCCAGGCTGGCAGGTGGGATGGGAACAGAGCACAGTTCACAGCTACCTGAATCAGGGGTTTGATGCTCCTTCCTCAAAACACCCAATGCTTAATCACCTTGGAAAGCCCTTTTGTTTCCAAGTTCTCAGAAAACATCCTTCCCCTGCTATTGATGGCTGGCCAGGTGATCCCTGAGAGCTGTGTTCTTTATCAGCAGAATGGGGGAGCTGGCCTGGCTGTGATCCCATGGGGCCAAGCCATGGTGATGCTGAAATCCTAATAAGTATCTGAAGGTATTTATTGATTATCCAGATTGTGCCCCAGATGCACCATGACTTGGCAGGCTCAAGGCCAAGGTAACTCAGTGAAGGAAAAAGAGCAGCCCCACAAGCAGAAGGAATTTTGAACAGATCTGCCTGTCTTGGTGGGACTCTTGTGGGACCCTCAGCTCCCACCTTTCTGTCCTTGCTGAGCAGGTGCTGTGGTTCACTTTCCTTTTGCATCTTTTCTACCTCCTGGGCCATCTCTTTTATTGGAATGGTTTGTTCCCCAGAAACCTGTAAGGTTGCTGTTTCCAAAGAACTTCCTCAAAATTAGTTGAAAATGCTCCTGAGGCTTGTAAGGAGCAGCTGAGAACAGGAAGGGGTTCCTTCTGCTTGTTTGTGATCTCTTGCACCACTGGCAGACTTGTTTCATCTCAGACTTGCAAATGAATTCTCTCCACCAGGGCTTTCACCTTCCCTTATGTGTAATTTGCATCTCACGTGTGGCTGTGCAAACCAATGGGAGCAGGGAAATGCAGTGGCAGGAATTATGTTTGTGATGGTTCTGTCTGCACCAGAAGTGGAAAGAGCTGTATCCTCAGTAGGGTAACTCTCCCTGGTGAGAATTACAGCTGATCTTTCTGGCCCAAAAAGGTTGATGAGACTTTGTGAAAGCACCTAAACATTTGGTTCCATGTGAAACAAATAAAGCCACCAAACCATGTGCAGTTTATTTGAGGTTACAAAAGCTTAATTTCTTAAGCATCCTTATTAAGAAATGAGGAACAATTCAGGCTTTAATACAATGTGGAGCTGTGATTCATAGTTGGTGGTTAGAGAAAGCAGTGAACTAATTGCTTGGGTCTGGTCAGCAGAGAGTGAAGCAGCTCCCTTGTCTGTGATACCATGTTCCTTCCCTTTCTGATCATTCTCCAGCAAACATCCTACATCCCATTCATAAAGTCCAGTAATGACACAAGCAATGTCAGGAGTATCTGCTGAAGGAGTGGGAGGCTGACAGAGCAGCACATTGTGAGCCTGCAGAGCAGCTCTGCCTTTCCTCTGGGGTTGTTTTCAGTTCTTTTGTCAGCTGATTACATGGTCTTTTATAATTTCTAATCTACAGAATAGAGCTATTTGCTTGTGGATTATGTAAAAGTCACAGGCTTATGCAAAAGAAAAACAAAATAATCTGAAAGTGGATTCTCTTGGCAAAAGTTAAGCTTCATTTAGGTGTTTTTTATCTAAAGGGGAGTTTAATCTAAGGGTGTGCAGGAAAAACCCAAAACTTCTGTCAGTCTTTGAAATGTCAACTTTGTGACGTTAAATCACCAGCACCTTTGTGGACAAGACTTAAATTACTTGTCTCTATTCAGCAAAATGTATTTTGTGTTTAAAGTTGTGCGAAACGTAAATGTGTTAAAAGTTGTATTGGTTTTGATCTGTTTTGATGAATAGAAATGGTGTTAAATAGTGCTAAAATACTATTAGAGGCACCAAATCATGGTGCAAGGTTGTTACATTTACTGTCTCCTTCATTTGTTGGTAAGAATAGAACATACATATCTGGATTTTTTTTTTCTTTTCAAATGTGAGTCTGTGGAAGTGGGCACTGAGTCCTTGCACAAAGAAGGAACTGTGAGATTGGGATATAAACCATGTGAGCTGTGAGATGTCTTTACATTGGTCCCCAAAATTGTCCAGGTAGATTTGCATTTGCAGTCTCAAAAGAGAAACCTCGGTAAATTGTGTGTGTATAAATACAGAAAAGGATGTGGTGAAATAAGATGAAAACGATGATAAGAAGCAGAGTTTCTTGTGGGTCTCAGGGTTGAAAGAAGGGATTGAGATGGGACCTGGTGGAAACAAATGAGGTTCTTGGCAAGGGTAAGAGCTTAACTAGAGTGAGGGATCTGAGATTCCAGCATGGATGGAGGAGGGCAGGGTTTGCTCAGCTGTATGTAAAACCTCCCCGAGCTGCTTGCAAGGCCTGCAGATGTGAGGAGGTGTGTGCAGATGGCTGGTGTGATACACTCTCCATTTATCAATATGAACTTTGGAAGCTGGCTTAAATCCCTCTCCTCAGCACCTGCAGCAGGCCCCCTGCTATCTGCTGTGCAAAGTGGGCAGATGTATGTCCAAGAGGCACACTTTATTTTTCTTGGGTCAACATTTCACGTGGAGTTGTAGCAGGGTAGTTTTGTTTGGTTTTCATTGAGCCCCTTATTATTAGCACACTTCTGTTGAGGGGTGAATAGTAATGTCAGAATAATGGGATCTGCAGTGGAGGGCTGGGACCACTGGGTTTGGCCTCCCAATAAACCATTCTTGTGCCCCTGCAAGGGTAATGTCAGAACAGAATAAACCTACCCAGAAAAAAGCAATGCATGATTTGCCAGTGTAAAAGCAAAGTGGTCTTAGGGACAGAATTTGGATCTGTAACTAGAGTGGATGGACCTCAACCCCAAATATTCTCTTTTTCTAATAAAACCTTTAGAAGTTACAGAGGAAGTCTTGTTGTCTTTGATAACTCCAAATGAGGTGTCTGAAAAGACATCTCTCCTTGTTGGATTGATGTATTTGGAAGCATTAAAGAAACTTCTGTACAGCAAAGCTTAGTTTGAAAAAAAGATTCTCAGTTCTGGTTTAAGATTGTATGACTTGAACAGGAGTTAAGTTTGCAAGGCTTGTGTTTCTTGCTACAAAAGAAGTACTGTCTACTTAATATTTATTTTGTTGGTAGATTATCCAGAACAAATTCTCTCATGTCACTAAAATATGAATTTGATAGTTCTCTGAATAGTTCTATTACTCTGGAAATAGGGGATCTGCCCAAGCCATCTAGATGTCTGTCCTACTTGTACATTAATCCAGCATTCCAATAAGAATGTGATTTGACATAAATATTCACCTTGTATGAACATTGTACAAAACAACTTCCATGACTGCACTTAGGGAGAAAAAGGATCTGCTTGCTTGTGGATGCACATAACTACTTTCACTAAATTAGAATGGGGTGTTTGACTTCTGAAGGCACCAAAAAAAAAAAAATCTGTCATGTATGTTCTGCTTGCACTTAATTTTAAATGCTTCTCTCAGAGTTTACCACTTATGTTTAATAGCAGGTTCTTGTCTCCAAGATTACTAAGTGGTTTACAGACTGTTTATGTAGGGATTACTGTATTTATTTCTGAGTTGATTCTCAGAATTTGACAACTGTGTTCCACAGCAATGCATAGCTGTTTTTGCTAAAAATTAAGCTGCATTATGAGGATCTAGTTCATAAATCCAGTCTTGCTCTTGTTGTTTACATGAACATATTTGGGTGTAGGAACTTAGACTTGAGCCTGGAGCAGAGAAGTCGATGCATGTTTTAACCCAAGAAGTGAATTATTAAACTGTGAAGGGGGTTGTTTTTTGGCTTGTTTGTTTTATTTCCTCCTGCTCCTCACTCTTTCCTCTCTCTCCCCCACAGTGGGGCTGGACAAGGTGTAAGATCAGATGCACCCTGGTCTCTGACACACTTCAGACCTGATTCCTCCCTTAGTGCTCTGTGGATCCTGAGTCTGACTGGCAGCCAGACATGTGGTTGGGAAGTGCATTGTCCAGGAGACTCAGCTTTTGTCACTGTTCAGTGTAGACAGTTTTTGTAACTGTTTATCTGCAAGATAAGAAATCCACACTTCATTCTTGGCTTAAAGATAGATCATAAGTAACAATGCACCATTGCAACCAACCCTGGAAATTTGGAAGCTATAGTGGAAAAGTAGGAGAGACTTCAGATCTTTTTGTGCCTGTGACCTTACTGGCTTTGCTGCTGGCTGCTGTCTCATATGGTGTGACTTGCATCTTAATTTTTATACAGAGCTAAACTAAAACCAGAAGAACAGATTTACCTTGTTGGTCCTCAGGATGCTCATATTGCTGTGTCTTGTGACTTTATATTGAATTATTGTGGTGAGGAAGATTATCAGTCAGACCTTTAATGGCAAATTACTTAGATATAGAAGTATTTTAGAGCTTCAAAATATCAGCATATTTATATACATATACTTAAATATACCCTTAGTGTTCTTTTTCCTCCCCTTAGTCACTACACCAAGTTGTTTTTTCTGCTCAGGGTTGGCTGCTTTGCCAGGCTGTCCCTACACAGCCCTTGTTTTCTGTCCTGCCAGTCAGCTCTGTCTCCTCACTGGTCACATCTGCTGGAGCCTGTTTTGTTCTTACAGAAAACCTCCCCTCATCAGGGAGAGGACAAGTTTGCCCTGCTTAGCAGAAGCTGCTCTGGCCCTGCTTTCGTTTGGACTTGTCCTCTAAAGCCAAGAGACATCAAAGGTTTTCCCTTATGTGATGGGGTCTCCCTGGCCTGCTCTGAAATGAAACAATGGCTCCCCTATATTCTGGGCTCTGTGCTCCAAATGTGTCTGTCTGCCTGGCTAATGGGGCTGGGCCGTTTCTGCCATAAAGGGCTGGTTGTGTTCTGCATAACGGGCTGGGACAGATACTCTGGGAGGGCACACCCCGACACACAGGGCAAGGAAAGAGAGGGCTCCTTGCAGCTGTGAATGTTTTGTTTATTGGATTAAAATCACACACAGTATTTGAAGGGGGGGAAAAAAGAGGAAACGGGAATGAGCTGCATTGTGATAGTTTTGGTTACAGTGTTTTCTACAGCACCCAGGGGTGATGCACAAGTGTGAGTGTACAGCATTTGTTGAGCCAACTTTAGCTAGAACAGCTAGCAAAAGGATTGAAGAACAGATTTCTTTCAATAGTGGGTTGTCTACCTAAATCAAACCAGTGGTTCCAGGTGGTCTTAAACTCACAGTTTTTGAAACAGAGAATGAGCAGGAATGCTGCAGCTTCACTGCTCTCTGCACTTGGAATGTATAGAGGGAGCTTGTTTGCAGACATGGCTGGCATTCTGCTGGCACTCTTCTCTGCTCCATTTTTAGAAATCATGCAAGTCCTATTTTGAAAAAAGGAAACCTACTTTTGAAAACCTGATTTTGTATCTCTGGATCCTGATCTATTGTGCTGACGGAGAGTTTTGTTGTAAGCATCCCCTGTCTGATCCCTGCTCAGGATCACACATTGCTGTTTGACTTCCACCACTTGAGCACAAATGTAATCTTCAGAAATGTGGGTGTCACTTGAATGGGAAATGCAAAACTCATCTGGTGACAAAGATGTCTTTGGATTCGATTTTTTTTTTTAAATTACTTTTGGAAGTTTTGTTAGGACACCTGGAGTTTTGCAGATAAGGGGCTTGTAGGGTATTTTGTGTGCAAAGGTCAGTTTTGCAGAGCAAACTAATATTATTTTGCGTGTTTTTCAGCTTAAAATTAAAATAATTTGTCTGAAACTGGATAAAGTTAAATCTGATGTGAGAAAATAAGAGAATAAAATTGGGAAGAATAGCATATCTTTTGCTGTTTGAGGAAGTACTTCAATAATGAGTGTGTTTCACATATATTCCATCACAAAGAGGTGCTTGCAGCCGAGACTCATGCCTAGATACAGGCAGATTTGCATCGAAGTCTGGTGTCAGATCACTAAATATCCTCTTTTGTGCTAAGCTTTTGTTGCCTTTTTTTCTGTTGCATCTGTACCTGAGGATTTCTATTAAACTGCAGAGTCATTGTTTTCCCTGCAGCTTGGATTCCTTCCCGAAAACAGCGATGAGCTGACTGGGGAGCGCTGGTGGAGCCACGGCCGTGTCAGCTGGGGCACAACAGCTCACATCAGCACCCAGCTCAGAGCCAGAACATTCCTGCCTGGCTGACTCTGCCTTTGACAACCTTTGTTCTTTCTGTGTGTGCAGCGTAGTGTGGCAGGTAAATAAGGAAAAGTAGCTTTTTAATAATAACTGTATGGATTGGAATGAAATAGTGTCCTAATTCTATTTCAGTCACCCTGAAAAGACAATCCCTGCTGGCAGGATAGTGGTGACACACTCTGCTAATGAAATACAAGATGCAAAGGTTGCATCATGAAAATGTTCCTCATCATCTAAATAACCCCAGGGCAAGATAGAGATGCACAGCTGCTTTCAGGAGCTCCTCAACTTTCTGCTAGGTTGTTATATCCTGGAAAAATATTTGTTTCCTGCCATTCAATGGCTTTATTTTCAGATCACTTTCTGATGACTGGTTTGCTGAATCCAGGTCTACCTATGAGGGTTCATATTACTTCCACAGGATGGAGATAAAATATTTCTGCCACCTCTTTATGTCTTGCATGGGGAGCACTATCTGAAGTTATTCTGAGTTGTTGTCATAATTCACAATGTTAGAAATGCCTGTTAGCTTTGGGGTGCTCTGCCTGAGCACATGTGGGAATGTAAATGGCCTGGGTGAAAATATTTTCTGCAGCAGAGCAGTTCTATAATACTTTTAACTGCTATGATTGCTGCTTTTTGTGCACAGTGATGGCAGCTATTCTGGAAAATTCAGTTTGAAAGGCAAAAATCAGTGAAGGCCCTTCCCATGTTAAAAACAGTTTCTCAAATATTTCTGAGATTTTGTAATGCTTCTGTTTCCTCTATAGGCTTTAAATCAAATCTGTATTAGGTGACACAGGCTTGCTGCAAAGCAGCTCTGGCTTTTTTTTCCTGTCACTGCTAGACAGAGAGGAGTAATAATAATTTACTGATATGGTACAGAATTGGTGGATTGTTGCTGTAGGGAACTAGTCCATTCTTACCTCTCAGTACAAATGCTGTGAACACCTCCCTAGTCCTGCCTTGGTCCAGTAAGCAATATTAAAAACCTTGTGCTTTATGGGAAGTGACCAGTGCTTCCCTGGCTTCATGGTCTAGTGGATACCAGAGGCAGAAGCATTATGGGCCTCTCTCATCTTAACATATTTTCATCTATGGCTGATGTCCAAAGGGTCAATCCAAGCTATCAATTTTAGGCTTTGTCCTCTAATTTACCCTCTTAAAATATTTTGTGGCTACAAAGGGGTAGAGGAAGCTGACTGTCCCCAAACAGACCAGACTGTGTCAAGGTACAGAATCAGGATTCGGGATGATGGGCTGCTGGAGTGTAAAACACAGCTTGTTTTCCTTACCCACACCACTTGTTAACCACTTTGCAGAACACTGGCTTGAAGTTTGCCAGCTCAGCGTTATTCTCACTTTCCTGAGCCCATGCGCTGGTGTGCTTGGCTCAGGAACAGGACATGGCATGCAGCCCTCTTCAGTTAACCATCCCAAAACTAGGCATCCATTTTCAGGGAGCTGGGTGTGCTCCCCTGGCAGCTGGTTGTCAGGGTTGACCTCCTGTAGAGAGCCTGCAGCAGCCAAAGTGAGGCAAGTGTGATCCCACAGTGATCCCACCCTGATCCTCCCTTTCTCCAAAGGGTTTGCCTCCCCCATTCCTGCCCCCTGGGCCCTCCTTGCTGCTTTGGAGGTAGGAAGTGGCTGAAGCCATCTTTATGGACCGAATACAAGAAAAAGCCACGCTGGGCTGTTGAGAGAGCACATCTAGAGGATTGGTTATTTAATTTTGTGAAAGTGGTCCTAGGACAAAATGTTTGGCCTTTTGAAAAAAAACAATTTCTGATCTGAGCTTTCATCATCTGCTAGTGTAAACTTCTGTAGTCCTAAAGAGTGGCTCCATAACAGCTTCAGCTTCGTGACATTCTTTCTCTTTTACTGTCCTTTCTCCATCCTTTTGCCCCTTTACTCTGGCATAAATGCTTGTCTTTGAACCAGCTTGCCATAGCCCCAGAGCTCATCTGGCTGCAAACCAGCCTCCCAGGAAGGTGGAGGGATGGCTGTGTGGCAACTTTGGGAATGTGGGGTTTGAGAACGGAATCCTCGTCCTCCTGAATTCAAACGCGAAGAAAGCCCCGAGGGGGATTGTCGGGATCTGCAAGGGTTCAGTTGCCAGTACAATTGCTTCTGTTGCAAGAAACACGAGTTTGCACCCTGCCTGCCTGGACAGAGGAATCCTTCAGGTGATGTGAACAGGTGTCACCCACGGCCTGCACAGCGGCCATCAGCCGCCATGGTCCAGTGTCCTGTGTTGCTCAGTCTGTGACATCAAAGTGAAGGCAGCACGAAATGGCCGCCATCTTCTGAGGCAGGGAAGCCTCCACGGGTGATGGTCACCCCCCTCCTGACTAACCACTAGGTTGTGTTTGTAAGGATGTTTTTCTTCCACTGCTCGATGATGATTCCAGCACGGTGTTGGAGCGGTTCCTCCTGTCCGTGCTGAGGGGTGTGGAGGGGTGGAGGTGCGAGGCCTCATTTGCGCTGGTCACTCACTGGCCTCGGGCATGCCAGCCTGCAGGCTTCCCGAAATGCAAGCTGTTTGCTGAATTCTGGTGTAGCTTTTTGTAGTCTGGTCTAGCCAAGAGGTGTTTTGTCCCAGGGAGGAGGGAAAAAAATGCATCTGCAAAGTCTGCAGGAGCTGTTGTGGAGGCCTCGGCCTCAGATCTGCCTCTACCTGTCACAGGGTAAACAAAGCGCCCCGGGAGGACTCGGGGTTAGCTGAACACCTTGGTCACACACTAAGCAAACGATCCCCCAGGTGTGCTTGCAGAACAGACTCTCCATCAGCGTCCTGTCATGCACAAAATGTTTATCCAATTTGTCAAGATAATCTTTCTTCAAATAAGCTCAAGTCCTAGGCCTCCGAATAGCCCAATTTCAAGCAGTATAAGGTGACTCTTTTTTTTTTTCTCCTTTGCTTGCACTCCCCCCTTCCTTTTAATCACTGTGTCAACTTTTCCTTGGCTTTAAGCAAACTGAAAGTAATTATATCATTCTCAAGTGAGTTATTTTTTGACTGAGTTAGATGATTTGTAAGTTACTTCAAAATGCTCCCAAGTTGGGGTATCCCTTTCCAAACACACCTTCTCAGATGCCTCACGAGGTTGAGCTCATCAATGACCCAACAATATGTTTATACTGGCACAGGTAATTGATAATTAATGATAACTAATTCAGGCTGTTTGTAAAGAAATATAATTTGGCTTTCCCTCCCTTTTCCCCTTAATGATAGCTTCACCTATGGTTCTGGATTTCCCTCAAGAGGCTAAAAGAGCCTGTGCATTGTCATTTTCTGCTTGAAGATGTCAATACATTTGAAGTCTGTTCTGAATTGTGGATTAATAATAGATCAGGTGTTGCTGCCTAAGAAATTCTCACTCTTTCTGTTGACAGACAACAGTTTCTTAGTTTTGCTGAATACCAAATATTACTTCTGTGATGGTTCAGAACTGTCAGGTGGAAAGTAATTTGCGCAGGTTTTTTTTCCCCAGCTCCTGCAAAGAACTTGGTGTATACCCAAAAATAGAAACATAAATCGTCTTTTTCCCCCTTCCACCCCAAATACGTTTCATTTATTAATTTCCTTCCTCCCTCTCTCAGCCCAGGTAAGACACCAAAACCCATCATTTCCTTTTTGCTTAGATTATGATGGAAGCAAACGTTATCTATTTCCTTACAGTCCTTTGCAGGTAGGATCCTCAATGTACTTGCTATTTAATTTTTAAATTTAGTGGGTAAAATACTCATCTGGAGCCAATGGCAATGCTCCTGCAGGCCAGATGCAGTCAATGGGTTCGTGGGGACACTCTCAGGAGCTGAGTAGGAGCCGAGTATGTTCTTGTCTTTCCTCTCAGCCCAGGTCGGGGCAAGCACAACAGCTGGGTTTGAGCTTTGCATTCGAAAGGCTGTGTTTAAAGCCTGATTTTTAAAGGGTGTTAAGCGGCACCAATCATTATGATAATGATGCTTATTGTTTTGGGAAGAAATGCTGTGTTTAAGCAGACTGGTGATATCCTATTTATTGTTTGTGAAGGGGAAATGGTAAAATTTGCCTTTAAGGCACGTTGTGAATTGGAAGAGGAAAACCCAACTTCATTCATCATAACAGCCATATCCCTTTGTTCCCTTTTCATGGATTCCTGCTGAATTTAGTTGGTTAAACTTGGACAAGCAGTAGCCCTCCTATAATAGCTCTGACAGAACCAAGGGGATACGATGGGTAAACAGATTTGGAGTTTTGATACAGTGTTCTTTCTCCCCCATCAGTCAGCCCTAGATATTAATAAAAATAAATATTTGGACTACAATATGGCAAAAATAGGGTTAAAAATGTCCAGAGCTGCTATAAATATAAATATTGTTATATTTACAAAAGTAAGGGTTGTGATAGCCAGTAAATAGAACTTTATTAATAAAGATTGCTATTATGCAGCTGAGGACCTTGAAGTGCTTAACAATTCATTAAAGCCTCACAACCCTTACCCTTCCACATTATCAATAAATGTTATGATTACATACCTATTTTAAAGTAGGTAAATGGAGACCCTGTGCACTTGAGTGAATCTTTTTTTCCTCAAGGTCACATAATGACTTGGTGATAGAATTCAGCAATCTTTACATTACCACCTGAGACTGCTCCTTAGAAAATTCGTTTTTGGGAAAGACAGGGGAGAAAAGGGTATTCATGCTGGTGTCAATACAGCTCTTCTGTCTGAGGAAGCATTGTCTTTGGTTCCTGTAGAGTACATATTGGATGTGCTGCTCAGGGCTTTTTCTGAATGGTAAATTCATCTTTTCTTGCATTGCCAGTCAACTAATTGCTGTCTGTGCAGCCTCACAACTGTTCTAAGTTTGTTCTGCATAATTATATTTCTGCTCATGCTCTCTCATGCTTTTGTTTGTGTAAGTTGGTCTGCACATTATACAGCACTTGTCAGACTCACTTGCAGGGAAATAACTGGAGAATTGTGCTGCATAATATTTTGAGTGAGGAGAAGTCAGTCTTCATCTGGCTGATTTGATAGTCCCAGGAATCACTTTGCTTGTTGCCAAAGAGTGAAATCCAGCCTGTAAAAGGGTGTGGGCAGGAGCAGCCTCGACAGCCTGAGCAAAATTGAAAGTGCAGCATGTTAGAAATAAATTTGAGTTTTGCAGAGGTAAGTTGCATATTGCCTGAGTCATCAAAGGCAGCAGGAACCTATTGCTTGTGGGTAGAGCAGAGGCAGCATCCTCCTCCCCAGGTACCTCCAAAGCTCTCTATAAAAGGCTTCCTTTCTGGGTGGCAGCATGGCAAGGTTCATGTTACTCTCTGACAGACTCCTTTGTTGGCCTCATGCAAAGAATCTGTTCCAGTGCCCTGTGAAAATAATGATCAAGTCTTCCCAGAAATCATTAGCCAGGAACTATTTCTGGCAAAAAGAAAAGTGTTGCCTGAGTCTATGCTTAGGCAAAATTTGTCAAATGCACATGGCCAACCCCCAATATTTATGATTTAAGAGCCAAATCTTTCAAAACAATGGAAATAGACTAAAAATATTACTTTGTTTGCATCAGTGAGAATTGAAAGTGTGTGCCTTGTGAATAAAACAGATTGTTAAGTAATGCCAATATTCTAGAAACTGGTGTGCTTATGAAAATTTTGTGGGTTCTTATCAGGTTATCACAAATATTACAGTAAAATTCAAAGCAACAATCACATTGCTTTGTGACTACTTAAAAAAACCCCAGCTTCCAGGCCAATCAAGTCTTTTACTTTTGTGGCATTTTTCAAAAGCAAAAATCTACTCTTGTGTGTACTTTTGCAACAGACCAAATTGTGCTGTTTTCTCATATGTAAAAAAATAGCTTTCCTCCCTGCAACATTTCCAGGTTGTTTTTATTGCAAATGTATCCTTTCAGTTTTCTGTAGTTTTAGAATAGTAAGGACACTTTCATTTCCTGAATTTTCCTTGCTAGCCTGGATAGAATGTGCTGCTATTGACCTGTTCCTATTAAGGATTCGCAGTTTGAACATCTGAATTTTACAGTCATGGCAAAAATAAAGCTCAATTCTGCCATGTGCAAACAAAACATACAGTTACCAATTGTGCTAAAAACCCCCTCTGTGACCTGGTGGCTCAATCAGAGTTCAAACAGTTATAAATTAGTCTTGCTCTAATGGTATATGGTTGAATTAATAGAAGTGCTCATTGATTGGACAGCTCTGGACAAAACATCACAGTCCAGACCTGGAGATTTGACTCTGACCCATATTTTGTGTGAAATTAACCTCAAGAAGCTGTGATTTCCATGAAGCTTTATGACAGGAGAGTGTTCAGACTTTCCATTTGCATATTCATTTTCTAGAGCAGTTGGGCTTCTGTCATTTAAATCTGAACTCTGCTGAAATGGGAAGCGGTCATATGCTGTTAGAAGAGAAGAAAATGTCCAAACTTTTCAATCTTGCTTTCACCTTCTTCACTTAGAAGTGATTTCCTTACTAGTATCTAGTCATGTTTGAGGCAAATTAATATTTCAGACCTTTTTCCCCTTTTGCTGAATGTGTATCACATGAGGACCACAATCAGACAGCAGTGGTTCTCTGGGAAAAGATCAACATCATTTTGCAGATTCAAGAAGTTCAAGTAATTCCAACATCATGCAAATGTTGGTGCTTAACCAGGAATTGTCTCTGAACCTTTATGTTCATTGCTGCTTCTTGATTGAGCATTCATGTTGTTGTATGGTAGAAGAAAAGGTTGCAGGATAATTCCTTGCCACTCTGGCAAGCTGTGATCTGGAGTGTAGAGGGAATCATCTCCCTTATTTTGTCAGTGTTACCCCTTTGAACTCCTGGTTAGAAAAGTATGATAAAGCTCTGTCTCAAAAGAAAGGTTATCAGGCAAGTACTGAGACTTCAGGAAGTCTTAAGCAAACCTACAGAGTCTTTTTGCCATTCAATTGCTCCATCCTGAGCCAGGCTCTGCCTTACTGGTGTATTCTGTAATGAAAATCCAGTGCTGCTCTAATTCCTGCTGCTCTAATGTGCCTCTCCCTGGCCCTTGCACTGAATGCTGATTATTCCCTCAGTGGTGGTGCCTTATGCTCTGTGGAGTCCTGGAGAAGCAAGGGTCATGAAGTCTGAAGGAAAACGTGGCTCAGCCTAATCCTAGAGGCAATTGGATGCTGGATGGAAAATATTATGTTGGGGAAGATGAAAATGTAGTAGCTCAGTTCAGCCATGTGCTTCAAACACAGATGTTTGACAGCTTTGATATGGACTCTTCCCCCTTGTAAAATAGCACTTTCTGATACTTCCAATTTATTTACCTGGCTGTTGCTACTGAGAGCATGTTACAAGGACCATAGGGCACAAAGGTATTGCTCTTTTGCTGGACTCCACAACAGAGGATGCATTAAAAATGGATGGTGTAGAACGAGGGAGAACTTCATGGAAGTTTAAGTGAAAGTGTTCCTAGAAGTCTCTCATTAATTGTCTCTAGGGCTCCAGCTGCTCGAAAGATGTCCCAAGGGCAAACTCATTCTCTAAGAAGACGGCATCAGATCTTGGCAGGCTAATGCACAACCTCTTTAGTGTCTGCATTAACTCTTTAGGTGCTAAGATGAACTTTTTTCCTCTTAATTGTTAATGCTATCTTTGGAAGAAGCTGACATAGAAATTGTAGTTACTCAGGCAGTTTGGTTGTGAAGTTCAGGTGCACAAGGTGAAATCTTAGAACTGATTACATAAAGATAAAGCATAATCCTTCTGGGTGAGAGAGTTTGGGCTGTTATGTTCTTCAGCCAGTGCAAAACCACAAACTATAAAAAGCAACTTTTTGATTGTGTTGTTTCTGTAAATTGCCCATTGGCTTAGTGGTTTTCCAGGAACTCTTTGACTTTTTGTTCTTTTCATGAATTTTTGAACAGGATCTGTGTTCCAGAGGCTGGACTAAGTCAGAATACTCAGATTTGATTTCTACCCCTGCCCTGTATTGTTAAAGATTTGAGGAGCTATCCAGCTTCCCTGGAGATGTTCAAAGGTCAATATTCTCTGTCCTGTCATGAGGTTCTCTGAGGTCTGGTGTTTCTGAGGTGGTGTCCTAGGGTGACTAGGACAGGTGGTTTGTTGTGTTTTTTTGGGGTTTTTTTTGTGTTTTTTTTTTTTTTTTTTTGAAGTGAGGAGGGTGTGGTGCTTTTTTGAGTATCTCTTGTGTAAGTCACCCACAATTGTCACAGGTATCAGTAGGGGTCCATAAGCGTTATAGGTGGTTATTACCTCTTGAGGAGTGGTCCTCAAATGACTGAAGAAAAGCAATTTGGAATAATAACTGTTTCCACTTCACTGGCAGAAATTTTAGTGTTGCAAAAGCAGAAACAGATATCTGGTTTGGCATCAGTAGGTACAATTTTGTTAACAGAGGAAGCCGTGATGTGGCTTCAAGAAGAAAAGAAATCATGCAGTTTTAAGCAGATTAGATAATTGAGATTAGCCCTCTGTGATCTTGCTGTGTTTTCATTTATTTCAAAACAGTCTAACACAGAGCATGTTGAGCAATCAGTTGAAAATCACGTGCAAACACTGCCTAAGTACCGATAAGGATCGTGGAGGTAAACAATGAATTCCTCCTAATGGCTAAGTCACCAAGGTAAGATCAAGTCTAAATACACACCCTTAGTTAAATATAATTTCATTAACTCAGGTTATGTGGCTTTAGTAAAGGGTTTTCTCCTCTCCCTGCTCTCCACTTTCTGATGCTTGTCAAATGAATTGCATACAACCAATCCATCATTTTCAACTTTGTTTGTCTGTGCCAGAGATGTGTTTTGAGCTGAGCAATAATCCAGTATAGTTCTGTGAATCTCACAACAGATCAATCATAGATGCATGTTGCAATGCTGGTTAGGAAAGCACTATTTCAGTGCATTTTTGTGTATGACATTTCTATATCTGAGTTCTATTAAAAACTAGCTTATTCTGATTTTTAAAAATGGCATGTTGCATTATAAATACTCAGATATGCCATTATTTCCCGTTTAGAAGGCATGCAGGTTTTGCTATCATGTTCTGATTGCAGGGGTTAAAGGGTTTCTAGTCCCCAGTTAATATTATGCAATGTGTGCTGTGCTCTTCACGCCATTCACTCATCCCTTTTCTACATCCGCCTTCCCAGAATTCTACATAGATGTGTTGGGATTTTTGTTTATCTGGGGCTTTGTGTTTGGTCTGCCTTTTTTTTTCCCCCCATACTTGATGAGCAAGCTCAGTTATTTCCAGTATTAACAGTTTATACCTGATTTAACATTTTTGTGGAAAATTCTAGCTTGAGGTATTCAACTGGTATTTATCTCAGAATCTGGCTCTTTGTAAGACTTGCTCCTTCTTTTTGTGATGTCTTGTGTCCTTTACTTTTTTTCTTCCCATGCAGTCATTTTTTTGGATTGGTTGTCTTTCAGTGGTTTTCTGGCCAACCTTCTTTCTAAAATATTTAGATTCCTTTTTGCAAAATATTATTTACTGAAGCTTCTAATCAGCAATGAAGCAGGTTAAAACAGACAAACAACTCGAGGACTCTTTTCCATAGGGAGTTCTTGCTTACTTGTGAAATGTTTCTATTTTAATATTCCTCTCATTCTCCCTATTGAGTTCCACAGAATCAGTTTTCTCTTTCTAGCACAACAGAAGACTTTTCACCCTGATCAGCACTGCCAACTGGTCCAGCCCCAAGGAGACAGTTAACACATAGCAGATGACAATAAATAATAGCAATAATTGAAGCATCCGTAGCAGTGAAGTTAGAATTTATTGGCTCATTTATCAGCCTACATAAAACAGGTTTCCTTGCTGCCATAGTAGTAGCCTGACAAGGGCCAGCAATAGATTCTTCAGAGGGAATACAATAAAACCCATAGTGGGAACATATGGGCTCCCCTGACTCAAAAGAGAATGGGAAAAAAAAAAGAAAGTGCTGTTAATAATGATGATGCATGATTTATTTCCTGAAATTATGGAGATACCAATGGTATCTTGTGATGATGAGTACTGTAAGTGCTTGCTCTTTGTCCAAGGACCTCTTTGTGTTAAGTAAACACAGAAAACAAAAAGTGAATTTCTGCCTCAAAGAGCTTACAACCTTGGAGAAGAAGTGCAGATGGATAGGAAAAAGTGATGTGATGAGATTTTATTGACCAACACAGAAAGTAATGGAAAGGCAATGTGAGTTGTCAAAACATCACCTGTGGTTTTTGCTGAGGTGGTTGGGAAAGGACATGAATGTGTTAACAGGCTTGCAGGTGCTTGCAAGGAAGCCCCATAGAATGCAGAGGTGATGTGGTTAAAATCATGAAGGTGTGTAATTTTGTTTTTTTGTCAATGTAGCAAATGTTTTCCAGACTGGTATGTAGGAATGATGATGAAGCAGAAGATGGGGTAGGTGATAAGATGTGAAACACCTTGCCAAGCAAGATAAGTTTATGTTTGAAATAATAGAAAAGATGGTCAAGAGTAAGGAAAGGACAAAACTGAAGAGAGAGAATTTAATCCACCTGCTTTGGATGTGGTCTGGCTATTTTTTTTAAATAACTATCCTTCCCAGGTATCCTAGCAGTAGAAAAGGATTCATTTTGGAACAGCAGGAAGATCTGGAGTAAGGATGTGGATTTCTAGGGCCATGAAGATAGATAATTAGTGAATAAGACCTTCTGTGTAGAAGGAAGGCAAGGCAGGATAAGAGCTACCCATGTCCCAGTGTGTCACCATGAAAGCCAAGGGGGAGTGAGGGCAGACTTTTCCATAAGATGCAACAAACTACGCATTTAAACACGTATTGTTTAGCTATGCTGCCTTTTAACTTCACTGATCATCTCCCTGCTCTTGTATTGCAGAAGAAGTTGTGTGAAGTACCCAGTTTAATCCTTTACAGTTCATTATGTCTTAGTTTTTATTTGCCTTTTCTCTAATCTAAAGAGCAATCATCTCAAGATGACAAAGTAGGAATAGCAATTGTGAGCACTGTTATACATAAGTAGAACATAGGAAGGGGCTGAAGGCATCCATTATTGCTGGTCGTCTGATTTGTTTCTTTAATCTCTTTCATCTCTTTGCACTCAGTGCCCTTTTCTTGCTTGGGAAGCTGATAGTTTGCTTTCTAGATCTATGCTGTAATAGCTACAAATATCTGCTGGATGTTTTCTGTTCAGAATTCTGGCATGAGATATTAAGATTTCTAGGTGTGTTACTATTACTGCCCAGAGAACAATTTAAACCTACAGCAATTCCTGTGTTTCTGTGAAGTGTGATTGGAAAAGAATTTTTGCTTGTGTTTCTGTTTGCAGCCTTCAGTAACTCTCTGAATCTTAACAGTTTGTGTTGACACTTTCTGTGATGTTTTGTACTTTTTTTTTTTTAAGCTTCCTGGCTGGAACAGGGAAATTCCTCCTTGCTAACTCTGCACTGTGGCAGTTAAATATATCTAAAAAAACCACACTGGGGATGGATCTCTTTAGGGATCTGGTAGAGTGTCCCCAGTGAGTGCAGTCTCTGCTGAGCAGCCATGATTAAATAAATGCCATGGAATGTTAGCAGAGCTCTGTCTCACTGTGGCAGAAAGGATGCAACAAAGTCTCCTGTCCTTTGTCTGGAGCTGTGTTGCTCCACCTGTAAGAGCAGAGCAATACAAATAAATGTGGCTCCTCTAAGGCACCTTGGTTTGCTTAGCTGCCTCTCTGCTGAGTTAGCCCCTCTCTGGACTGTGATCCAAATCTGCTATTTCAGGCCTTACTGCCTCTCTCCTTTCCCAAAGCCAGAGGCAGGATTAGCACAAAAAATTGTGTTGGATTTGAAAACAAATCATGGGAAGTTTCTTAGGAAAGCAACAGAGGGCATTTAAAACCACTTTACTTTCAGATGGAATTAAAAATTGTTCTGTTTGTGTCAAAATAAGGAGAAAGTCGTCTTTTTAAAAATTCTGTCCAGGGGTCTAAATCTGATCATGAATCCCAGCTGTTGACTGCAGAGTTCACAGTTTGAGGCTCAAGAGGAGGCAGCATGGAACAGGAAGACTGAGTGATAAAAATGTGTCAGGGGAGGGACAGAGCTGTATGTGTCCAAGTGTTGGCTCTCTAATGGTGTGCAGGAAAACACCACCAGTGTGTACTAAAAGCAGAGTGAGAGCCATGTGATGTTATAGGCCAAACTGCACTCCATAAAGTCACGGAGCAGGTTTGTTGTACCAACAAGCTGGTTGCAGCCCAAGCCAGGCAGGTGGCCTCTATGGCTGCTCCAGGGGCCAGGAGAGGCTCTGACCTGCTCACCTGGGCTGGTTTGGGATTTGTGTCTGAGGTGAGAGGCAGTGGTGTGGTGCCTCATGAAGTTTGGCACCCAAGTTTTCTTTAGGATGTTTGGCTGATCTTACACGATGGATTTCAAGGAAGGCTTATTTCAGTGGCACTTTTGGTATTTGTGGATGAAACAGGGAAAGGATCCATTCGTAATTAAATCCAACCCACCAGGACAACCAAAAGACCTGAGGGTCCTTTCAGTGGTTAATCTCATCTCTGGTGTCTGATTTCCTAATCCTCTTTATAAATTCCACCTGCCCAACAGTGCACAGTTGTGCATTGCCCAAACCTTGACAACAGAGGATGCTGGGGAAGGGGGACAAGTTAAATAATCAGAAATTTTGGAGCCAGTTTTGGATCTGTCCAGGATGAGATGGAAATGAGTTGGAAAATCATTTTGGGATTTTGGAGCAGCTCAAAGCTTGGCAATTGACTAATGATAGCCAAGTCATTTACTACACTCGTCACCACAGGCCAAGTCAGATTATCATTATTATTATTATTATTGTATCCATGAGCAACTCTGCAGATATGCCTGGGTCTTGTGAACCTGAGGCTGTGGGAGCAGGAAAGGAAAGTTAAACACCAAAGAGCAGCCAGGTGCTGTGGTTAGCAAATGTTTCCCCAATAATTAGATCACTCTGTGATGGAGACAGTGGAGCCAGATGGTGCAGGAGAGAGTTCACATCGTTAAAAAGTGAGAGGCAACGCACTTTTACAATTAATTTCACTTTCCATGTCTCATAACTACAAGATTTTTTTCCCTCTCTTTCTGTGTTATCTTTTGGCAAAGCTGACAGTTTTCTTTTATTCTTTTGGAAGTATTTTCAACATTGCATAGCTGTTTATTTAATATGTCTCTAGTGGCTCAGCAGATAATAGCAAGTCAGAGTGAATATTTACCTTCTTTCTGAAGCACTATTCCATTCAGCACTTCCAGCACTCTGGCAGTTTCAAGTGAACAGTGTAGCATTTTAATTTTTCTTTACTTTAGACATTCAGTCACTCTAGAACTATTGCTCATGTTCTTTCTCCTGTTATTTTTTCTTGCTCATCAAATTATAAATATCTTTATTATTCCATTCTGCTGACAGGCTCTCAGATTTTTATTTGCCAGGCTGCAGTGACCCAATGAGAAGTTCCCCTCACCCTCCCCAGAAGCTGCAGAGTGCCACAGAAGTACCTCTGGGTTTTGTTATGACACTCCTAGTCCTGTCATGAGCAGGACCAATTAATTGAAAAGAGGACAGCAAAGTCTATTAACATGAAGAAAAAGGAACCCCAAATACTACTTCCCTGCTGGGAGAAAACTAAGCTGTGTTTATTCCCCCACTCCTCGAGGTGTTTGTTTAGGGGTGGATTCTCAAAACTTCTTGGCATTGCTTCTGCCAAAGTCATAAATCTAATAAACTTTTGGTGACTGCTGAGCACTGAAACTCTGCCTGTCTCCAAGAGGCATCTATGGAGGCAGAGGGGAAGGCTGTTCACTACTTATTTAGTGCTTGTGCAAATTAAGTCTCTCTGAAGAGATTAAGAAATATCTTCCTTACTTTTCAGACATAAAATTCAACCCCAGCTGAAGCTACAGTGTTTAAATGTCAGACTTTTACACAGCATACTTCAGACCTTAAGTATGATCATAAGAATCTCTTCTGGCCCAAACAAAGTAGTTTTATTTTTTATCTAAGCATCCCTGCATTTGAACCAGATCAGGAATTCACTGTATCTTGGAGAAGAGGTAGCAAGGGAAACATTCTTTGGATGGCAAGGGTTATTTTTGTGTTTAACTTTGATAGTGCACATTACATCAGCCAGAGCATTTCTGTAAAGGTCTGCCAAGTCCTAAATTTTCAATAATCCCACTTCCTTCTCTTAAAATTGAAAAGGTAGTGACTCCCCTGGGAATGCATGTCATTTCAGCATTCCCGTTGACTGTGTATTCTGAAATGCTGCAGTCTGTTTGCTTAGTAATCCCCTTGTCTGTGTAAGTTGTTAGGGGTAGCCAAAGGCAGCTGATTACTTAATTGTATAAGGCAGGAAATGGAGTTCTTTCATTAGTTCCCATAATGTTCTTGAGAGCAACCAGTATTCTGCCTGACTGAGTTTTCGATCCTTTAATTCAAAAGATATACTTTCCCTCGGCATACTCAGTGACCCTTTATCCTGATAGGCTATTTACTGAATAAATTGAATATTTTAGTTAAAAAAAATTAAGTCTAAAGTTTCTCAATAAAATAAAACACAATCTTTTATTCTAAGACAAAATGTGTTCCAACCACAGGAGAAATACAACATGTAAGGTCTTCATGTCACTTTGCATTTTTGTAAGATCATTGTGGTGTGTTGGGATATTTTGCTTTGTTTTTATTTGGTTTGTTTTTGTGTGTTGCTTGGACTTACAGGCCCAAATAACAAAAGAAATATCACTATCAACTTGTCACAGCTTTAAAGATCTGCTTTTATTCAATGTCTCATGCTTAGGAAGATCCTTCTCATTCTAATGATTTGCTTTCTTTTGCTGAAAGAAAAAAAAAAGGCGACCTTGGGACCAAATTCTGCTGTTTGTGTCCAGCAGCAAACAGTTGTCAGAGGGCAGACAGCTCCCAAATCTGTGCTTTGCCATGTTTTAGGGATATATAGAAAGTCCTGGACAGCTCTGGTGGGGGCTGTGGCTCAGGTGTGTTCCCCTCTCCTATCCCAAAAAACACCCAGTGAGTGGGAGCCTGGAGTTGGCACAAGGGATCTGTCCTTGCTACCCTTGTGAGCACCCAGAGAAAGGTAAAACTGCAACCTGACCTTTAGGGATATCTACTTATCTCAAGGAAGAAACTGCAGGACTTCTTAATTTGTTGGTGTGGGGTTTTTTTTTTTTTTTTTTTTCCTTCACTTGAACTAGAGTTTCCCACAGTCATACAAATGTATTAGTTATTTTTGTAACTTTTAAATAAAAGTGGTAAAAGTGGGAAGAAGTACTTATTGCTTTGGATGAGAAGGAAGGCATGGTAATCTCAATTATTAGCTTTCCAAAGAATTTCAATGATATTTTTCCTCTGCCTTGTTGCAAATTCATTCTTTTCAGTTCATTTGTATGTCCTGTGTCAGATGTTGGTGGAGAACAGAAGCAGCAGTTGTCCTCTGCTGCCATTTCCCATGTGTACATGGTGTTCCTGTAGGTCTTGCTGGTTCAAATAGAAAAGCAATGGGGAAATCTGGGAGCTATCCACATGGCTGTGGATAATTTCAGTCCTAGGTTGCCTGTGGCTCATACTGCTGAGCAGTGAGTTTCTTGGGAAAAAGCCAAACTCCAAACCTCTTCTGCCCCAGATCTGTCCCCCTACTTTTCCTTTCCCTGTTAGCCAGTGCTGGGCCTTGTCCAAACCAGATTCTGGCACTCTGTGTGCTTGATGTGATGTGAGACATTTTGGGCATAGGTTCAGAAAGGACCAGAGTTTCCTCCTTCTGTCACACATCACTCATTATACCTGTTTCTGCCATTGAAGGGATATGCTGTGTTCATAAATCTGCAGACTTTGAAAGCATGAAAAACAAACACAACCTAATAAAATGTCCATTGACTCTATAAGCATAAATATCCCTTGTAAGATATTTTCTGACGTTTTGGGCAGTTGGCCTGTTACACCAAACCATGCAGGTGGGTGAGCTCTGCAAGGTCTTTCAGGTAGAGATGAATATAGTTTGCCCAGAGGAGCTGTAATCACTGAGCAAAGGTGTTCTCTGAGTTTGGACTGACCTGGGAACAATTGTGTCTGTGCTGTGTGTCTTAGTGGACGTGGAAAAGGTGAAATGAACCGTGAAAGGGTTTGCGAAACACGCAGAATTTCAGTGGACTGTGGTGGAAATGCCCTTCTATTGAGCCTGTGTGTTATTTTCCCTGGATTTGTAAGAGGACACTTGCTGGTCTTTGGCCCATTTTGACAGAATGTGGAAGATAGACCTGTAATGAGGTGTTTACTTTGGATCTGATTTAAGGCTCATGCTGGTTGAAGAAAATCATCAGGTGGCTTTAATACACCTTATATAAATACAACAACCATTTTTTCCTTAAAGAAAGTGTAGGGATGTCTAAAGGAGTAGACACGGCAGAACCACATGAACATATTTAATTTGAGTCTAATAATTTCAAACAAATATGTGACTCCAAATTAATTGGAGGTTTCTGCTTCTAACTATAACATTTCTTATCATGTAAAGTATTAAGGCAGCATAACATATACAAGACAAATATTAAGCAAAGGTATTATAGATGGGAAATTCCTAATCTAGCTCACTATGTTGGTACAGTGAAAGTTTCTTAATCCAATATCTGATGAAGGAACAAGGAGAGAATTAATTTACTGCACACTAATTACTGAGGAGTGTGCACTGTACATACAGTGAAAGGCGCTGAAATGAATACTTGATAAACAATATCTGGCAAATTAAAAATCCGAATTGTTAAATGAAATGCAAATTAAAAATCTGGACCGTTAAATTAATTGAATGCAAAAAAACCCTGACATTAACTATCATCAAGGGTCGAAGTTATATCAGCAAAAGCAAAGCTATTCAGAGTTAAATCCTGCTTCTCTCTGTGATTTACTTGTTGTGAATGGGTGGGCACTGGAGGAGCCCCAAAGACATGGATGAATTTGCATACGTGAGGAGCTGTGCTTTCTGCCTGCTGTGCAAAATGCTGTCCTAGGAAATGATGGGGATGCTTTGCACCTGAAAGAAGGTCTGCGGAAAGCAATGGGTCTCTTGGGTGCAGGCAAAATGCAATTCCTATGTTGCAGTGCCTGTACCAACTCTGTTAAGCTCGTGGTGAACAAGTTTTAGTTCAGAAGAGATTTGATTTTTGTCCCTTACATTGTTTTAATCCTAATTCTCCCTCTTCCTCTCTGTCTCTCTCTCCCCCCCCACCCCTTTTGGTGGAATGGAGACTGAAAAATTGCACTGTGGAAATGTAAGATGTTTTTAATAATGAAATTACAGGAAGTTTACTAATACTCAATATAGACACACACATGCATATTAATTTATGTTTTTCTCTAAAATGCGCCCATGAAGGATCTAATGCTACAACTGCCAATTCAGTTGAAACAAATTGAAATCTGTTTTAAGGATCTGCCCTGCTTAAATCAGCAGGATCAACAAGAGACTGAAAAGACAGGGAAAACAGTGTTTATCTTAAAATTCTAGGACATGCCACTGGTTGCATTAACATGGAGTTTTTTAAAAAAAATCAGTTTAATTTTTTATTTGTTTTCCCTAATTTTGACCTATATTCTCGATTATTTGTGTCAAGTGTAGCCTTACATAAAGCACTGAATGTGAGAAAAGTCCTCAGCAGGAACTGTTCTTGCAGGTCCACCAGGCTGGGGGAGGTGGAAGGCTGCGGGGAGGATGTGGAAACCTTGAAAGAAAGATGTTGCAAGTCAACCCTAATAAAGTTAAACCCTTCCAAATGCACAGACACACATGAACACCCGCCTGTACAAAGCATAAGGGTGGTAACAACACTGCCCATTTTAAATATGTGCAGAGAAGTATAAAATCATTGGGGGGATCTGATGATTCAGGCTTTCTTTTGGGGGCCAAACTCATGTTTAAGAGTTCTGAGACAAATTGTTTGGGGCACAGATGAGGTGAAGCTCACTGCAGGTGCTTGCTTGTGAGGAGAGAGAGATGTGCTATTGTTGGGTGTCAGACCTGAGCCTGTCCCTGGAGAAGCAGGCAGGGTGTGTGTGTGTGTGTTCTGCATCTTTACACCAGTTTCTTCAAGTGCTGGGTGTTCTTCCAGCTGAAGAGCCTGCCTGTGATGAGGGGGATTGATTTCACTGTTTGAAGAGAAGGCCCTCAGAATGACAGTTTTCATTGATTAAAAGAGGGCACTTTTCAGAGGGAAAGTGATTGCAGTAAATTCCAGGTTAAACTGATATTAGCATTTGAATTATAGGCAAGTATAAGAATTGCTAAGCATTAGGAATTTATATTAAGATTGATCTGGGAGAGAGTACAGCTAGTAAAAAAGATCTATATATTACCCCTGCAATGTAATGTCACGACCCAATTGCAGTGTACTACCACTTCAAGGCTGGAAAGAATACACTGCAATTAGTTTAACATTTCACAAATCTGAACTATCTAGCACTATCTTTTTATTAATCTTTGCTTGTTCAAATGTGTTTTAATAGATTTAGATATATAGTAGCAGATCAATTGCAATTAAAAATCAAAGTTCTTATGTACCAGTAGTGTTTCCCTGGAGGTCTAGTCAGTCTCCACAGTAATGAAGATGTAATTATACTGATGTAAATCGCTGCACCATAACTAGAAGGGATTGGCCTTTCCCCTCCCTTAATTCATTGAAAGATTTTATCTTTGACAGGTACTGTCAAACAGCGTGATGGGCTAGAAGGCAGAATGCTTTTTCTGGTAACTAATTTGCTGGGAAGAAAATGTGGTTGTTTTATTGAGTTTGTTGTTTGGTTGTTTTGGTGTTGTGGGGTTTTTTGGGTTTGGTTTTTTTTTTTTTTTTTGGTTGTTTCTTTGTTTGTTTGGGTTTTTTTAGGATGACTTGAATACTGAGATGATTCTCAAATCCTGCTTCTCCCATTTTGGGTAGCAACAATTCCTCTAGGCTTCCTAATAAAGAACAGTCAAGATCAGACTTTCTGCTCTGACTCTGTTGTTCTCAGCTTGAGAATAGGAAAACATATCTGAAGGTAGCCTGTATGTGCATATAAATAAATAAAATATATATTTTATATTTTAAAACCCCCCAAACCAAAATCAACATCAGAAGAGGGTGATCTCTTACAAAATCTTTCCTTCAGGTTGTAATTTAACTTAAGTATTTTCTGTTGTTGTACTGGACTGGAACAGCACTTAGTTTTGCCCTAGTCCATTATCTAGCAAGTATCTCTCATTTTCTTTCCCTCAGTAATCTCCTTGGATATCCACCTGTGTTCTGTTAAATTTTGTGTATACTGTTTACGCTCACAAGCAAAACACTAAATCAAGCCCAACCAGAAGATCCATTCCTTGTCTTATTGAATGTCTGGGACATTATGCCTGGGAAGAGAGATGTCATCACTGTGATAAGAGAATGCTCTATCTGATAATGAAGCTCTATCTGAGTGGCTGTATGTTTCAAACAGTGTCTCAGTGGTCTGATAGCAAAGCAGGACATTTCCATAGAAATTAGTTGTAGCAAAGATATGGAGGGCTACCAGAGAGGATGTCCTACGTGTCATCATGATCCTGCTTCAAGCTAACTGATGGCAATGATATGTTCCTTTTCCTATTGGTTACCCAGGATTTTGTAGGACTACATCAAGGCTCTACCAACATCTGACTTCTTGGGCAATGTGGGTTTCTAAGATGTGAGAATTACTCCTAGGAAAGGTGTTACGGGCTCACTTCAGACAATTTCTCACAAGACAGAATTCCCTCTCATCAGCGTTAAGAGTCAGGTTTAGGACCAAGGCAGAACTGAAGGAAGGTTACTGTTATATTACTGGGAAACAAAGCTACTTTTTTTTCTTGATCGCTTTTCATGGGCGTATATTCTGAGGTTTTCCACATCTGTTTCTCATCTATGGCAGTCAGCAATTGACACCTTTCTTTGGTAATGTAAATGGAGTTTAGGGATATGGCAGAAGCCACAAGGTGTCCAGGCCTGTGGGTAAGGGGGTGCTGCTGACCCTGAGGGTCTCCTTCCAGGGGCAGGCACAGCTCTGGTGGCTATGGCATCATTGTCTGGGCTGTGAGTGCTCGAGGGCTTCAGTGGAGAGAGTCTGGTGGCTTTCTCAATTGCTGAAATTCACTGAGGAGAAGACAGAAAAATAAAATAAATATCTCAGTTTTATTTTCCATTGAACTGACATTTCTTTAGAATTGGCTGTTCCACATGTTACTCACCTTGCTGGCAAAAGCATTGGTGATCAATGAGGACAAAGTGATTCTGACTGTCAGCTTGCTACGTACATCCAGAGCAAACGAACACATCAGAAGCTGATTTTGTGCAGGGCCTGCTTTTGATTTGTGCATTTTTCTGGCAGACTTGGGCTATGCCCTATTACTTTCTTACAATAAAAGGGAACGTTTCTTCTACTGGAGCTTGCAGCATGCAGCTGCAATAATCATAGGGGAGCCCCAGGTGGTCTGATTTATGGTGTTTAATGTGAACCCCTGAGGTTCTGTCAGGAGAGATTATATAAGGAATAAAACATTTTGCGGAATTGTTTTGCCACATTTCAGTTCTAACTTGCAGTGGGCCTCCTTCATTTATCTCCCTGCTCCAAGACAGCTTATTTAAATGCATGTTTATTAAAGAGCTCCCTAAAACTTGTTAAAGTTGCTTTTGAAAATATTCTGACTAATGGCGATGTTGACGAGGGTGAATCATCCCTGAGAACATTGTGCTCATCAGGATAGTTTCTCAGCTGATGGGATTTGGCAGATTGCCATGCAAGTTCATGGCACTTCTCTATGGATTTATACTGGGCAAGGATTGATATGCTGGGCAGGTGTTGACTGACAGAAGCTCTGTGGATTTGTACTGGTCCAAAGCCTGCAGCTCATGAAAGTTTAAGTTCATTTAAGCCCTGAGCTTAAATCAAATACTTTATTGTACAATTGTCATACAAGGGATATTATTTATTAAATTGCAGGTGTGTTTCTGTAAGGAGGTATAGGCAAGGGGCAAGGAATTATTCATTTAGCTCTGCTACCAGCATCAAGATTCTGGCTACAGGTTTCGTTGTCCTTCTCAAAACAAGTCGGAACAAGCTGGGTTGGTGCTGTCCCCCACGCTGCAGTGGGAGGGGTGCAGGAGGTGCACTGGCTGCACCCATCCATGCAACTGCACTGGCACCAGAGGCAGGGAGTGACTGCCCCAGCAGGCTCAAGGGATGTGCCTAGGGCTTTGGCTGAGTTTGCTCAAACAATAGTTTGTCCAGGCAAGGAGATGGATTTCCACCCCTGGTGCAGCTGGTGACTCAGAGTCTGTGCTGGAGCCCTTCTCCTCCGTGTGCCTTCCGTGAGCAGGGTTGCAAAACATCCTGACAGACCCAGATCTCATCTTTCTTCACTAGCCAGGCAAACCTAGACTCAAGGTTTAAATGCAGGTTCCTTTGTAAGTAGAAATTATTTAGTTGCACATTATGACAGGCACAAGATAGTCCTGAAGGTGGAATTTGTGTCCTGAAGTGTTCAGTGAAACAGAACAAGACAGTAGCTGAGGAAAGAAGATACTTGCAATAAGTTGATGCTTGCTTGATGAGGAAGTGAAGGAATGAAATCAGAGTGAGCTCTGGATGGGTACAATGACTAAACTTGTACTGGATCAACTACAGGGTTTTGGTTTTCTTTTATTAACCCTGTGCATTCCTATGCTACCTAAGCTGAAACATCCTCTTTTTGGTTTCTTTTTCGGCAGAGGACAGTTGATGTTTGTTGATATAGCACTTGGTTTCAGCTAATGACAAGTAGACACAATCTGTAATCTTGTCTATTACCTGTCCTGTATTACACCCTTTCATTTACTACACTGAAGTACCAGTAAAAAGCATTCCAAGAGACACAATGGAGCAGCAAAGCAGCCCCATCACAGTCGAAAGCTGTGTATTATATTACAAAAGGACTATTTTTTGGTGGGAAAGGGGGAAGATGATGTGCCAGTTTACAGGAAGGTTGGGCAAAAGGTCAGGGAAAGTGCGGAATTATTATCGGCTCTGCTGGGGCCACACCTGTGTGAGATGTTTAATGCTGACACAAGAATGAACTTGAAGCATGTTTGGAACGTGCAAGCAGCAAAGAAAATCAGAGAACTTAAGCTGGAATTGTTAACTGCATAAAATTTGCTACGGGATGGAGAGAGCAAAAGCCGCCCACTGAGACCCAAAATTGTGGTTGAGGCCACTCTCATCTCTCTAAGGACATGGAGTATGTGGGGGTTACAGAGCTTGGCATGAAAGTGGTCCATCAGAAATAGTCTTGGCCAAAAATGGGCTCTGTTGTAGTTTGAAATGAAAATACCCTGCTTGTAAGTAGGACAGGCGGTTACTGTGGTGGGGCTGCTGAATTTGCAGCCTGTGAAGGATGATTGGCTTTTACTCTTGCCCATCTATTCTAACAATAAGCAGGAGCTGGTTTCCTCATTGCTGCAAACCTGCTTAGCTTTGCTACCATCAGTCTGTGACTGTTGATACCAGTTCAGACTTAATGCCAGTTGCAGCTTGCTCACCACTGCTGGCTGGAAAAGAACTCAAACCTGGCTTCTGTACCAATGCTTTACCACAATACCCCCCTTCATCTTCTCTGAAAATCTTGCACTGTAGATATTGAACCCTAAAGGAGAAGTGACTCTCAACAGACATAATTTTGTATGAGTAATTCACTTTTAAAGCTTGGATATATTCCATCTTCCTTGTGACTAATGGTACCCGAACAGAACATAATTGTATAATCATTTTCCAATTGCTTAATAACTAATTTTCCTTGTTTGTAAGATGCTGTTTTCCAGCATTTTAGAGATGCGAGGACCTGTGTGTGATAATGAGTGACAGACAACTGTTTATTTCTCAGAAATAATGCCATTAAGGAAGCCTCTCTATACTTAGAGCCCTGACAGCTGGCCAGACCCTGGCATTCTGACTGGTCCAAGCCCAGTGAAAGGGCTGCTGGTAGGAAATTATTCCACAGTCTCATGTTGTGCTGCCTTTGGTGGCAGCCCTCACCTGGGTAGTCCCAGCCCCACCACTTCTGCCTGCTCATCAACACCTGAAATCCAGCACATCACAAACTCTTGGGGCTGCATTCTGGATGGAAATGCTGCAGCCTGACAGATGTTTCTGGTGGTGTAGCTGGTGGAAGGGCTGTGAAGGAATAACTTGGAGATGAAGCATCTCCAGCTGGGTTTTCTGCTGGAATGGGAAGAATATCCTCCTTGGCTGGGAAAGGCTTGGTCAGACATAGGATGTAATGTTGTTTCCAACTGCTGGACCAGCAAAGTTGAAGAAACTTATTCAGGTAGGAAAGAGCAGGTAGAGGAGAAGGAGAAGTAAAGAGGTAAACCATTATTATTTGGTAAGAAAAGTGAACGGTGCATAAACCCCAGAAATTTCCTAAGGACTTTGATCTAGATACAGAAAATACCTTTGAAGAGAAGGAACCAGTGCAGGAAAATAGACTGCATGGATGTCTTTATGCTCTTTTAAACAGAGCTGATGTCTATGGGGAACTTCACTGTGTTGAACTTTTCAACAGATGAACAAAAGTATTCATATTTTTTTTCGTCCTGAGAATGAATGCTTGAGCCTTAGTAGTTGGTGCTGATGTTTGGGGGTAGAAAGAAAAGCCTTTTGTGGTGGGTAATAAACTTCTATTCTTTCAAAGAGATGTAGCAAGTAATGTTGACCAAGATATCTTGCCAAGAACAGCAAGAGCCACAACCTACTGAAATAAAAATAGTTTTAAAGCACACAGGTTCAGATGGAATGGGACTAAAACACAAATATCATTTATTATCAAGGGTTTTGTTATTCTTGCTAGGACCAAAAAGTTAGTTAATTTTATACTTTAGTTAAAAGCATAAATGCCCAAACCCCTCTGTTGCACTTGGTGGTCCAGTGTCAAGCCTTGATATGGCTGGTGTGAATTAATGGTGAGTTTGCTCAGTAGTGTCTCATCTTAGATTTCTAGAAATTAATTAAGAGAATTTTCTTCAGAGTGTTCTGGGTTGTGTTGAACATTAAAGCAGAGCTCAGACCAGTTGATGTTTGTGGGTGTTGTGATTGAGGGGAGGAAGCTTCCTGTGTATCTGAACAGTAAAAACAACAAAAAAAAAAAAGGCTCAGTTCTTATTTGCAAATAAATGTCACCATCTTCAGAGCTGCCTGAAGTCTACATTTAGAAGAAGAAAAATGTGTTAAAGAGAATAGGAATTGGATTTTTCAGGAAAAGCATTCTTAAAGCAGTTTTGCATCTGTCAACGAGTGCTTAGAGATTGCCTTGGCTGATGGTGGGGGTGGCACCGCCAAGTGAGAGGAAAACAGAACTGTTTGAAAAATCGGTGTTCAACCCTGCATCATACCTGAATGCTGTTTCTCTTCCTCCAGGTAACAGCCAAGATGAGGAAAGAACAAGTTTGGCCGTTTGAATCTGTCTTCTCTTTCACAGAGTAGCTGTGGTGTGGGTTTGTGACTGTGTGATAGTGGTTTTTTGGTGTGGTTTTTTTGGTGGTGCGGGATTTTTTTTCCCCACATGTTAAAATGTCTCAATCATCTCCTAGAAACCTCAGTTCCTCCATGCATGGGAGCTTCTGCAGATAGTCCTAGTGCAGGATCATTGCATTGTTTATTTTGTTTCCCCTTGGAACAAATTTCTTAATTATATTTTTTTTTTATATTGTCAAAACATGCTATAGCAGGCCGTGTTCTCTTACAACCCATTCCATGTTGAAATGTAAAACCATTGCAACAGAGCCTGTCTGGCATGTGTTGTCATAGCTTTTAAAAAGTTGCCCTGCTTCTCTGTTGGCATTGAGAATTTTATTAAATAAGAGTATTTATTTTTTCCAGATTCCCCATGGGCAAACAGATACCTATGCCTAATTATAACCTTATATTTCACATTAATCTCTCAATTTTCTTTCATTCCACCTCCAGCATGCATTCTCTCATTCATAATTGCCACTGGATAATTTGAAGTCATTTGCTTACTCAGGGCTTTATGCCATACACTCATGGACTGTGGCAGATGAATCCTT
>VZSR01000247.1:7243483-7369019 GCA_013398615.1 Brachypodius melanocephalos
TATTAATTTTTAAATTAGTGTACTTGTTGCTCAAGGAAAATGTGAGTGTTGAGGCAAATTTAGCAGTAGAGTCAAGTCTGACTTTGCCTCTTCAGGAGAGATGTTCCGTGCTGTGTGTTGGTTGCCAAAATACCTGGTGTGTGGTCACTCCCTGGCTGTTGTTGTGGGAATTCTATTGTTCCCATGGAACATTGTTTTTAAGGAAGAAAGGATTGTTCATTGGTCCATGAATGATCTTGGGCTCAAGGAGCTCTTGGCTCCCGTACGGATGCTGTAGCTGATCTAAGTGATGAGTACAAGGATGTTGCTTTTCCATTTCCTCCTCTCTAAACAGAATTGATTTTCTCTGCTTTGTGGTGCACTACTTAATATCTTCAGGATTTTGGGGTTATTTGCTGTATTTGGAAATATTGCTGCCTCTTAATCCACAGGAGAAAAAAATCATCCTGAAACAGAAACTCTGGGACCATTCAGAGTGAATGGAAAAAATCTCTCAAACTCCCAGGTATGGTAAATGTGCTCCAACTTCTATTACATTAATGTATGTCTTGATCACAAGAGATTATTGTGGCAGTTATCCTAAAAGAGATGTAATTCCTTTTCTAGCTAACTGTCCTATTTCTATCTCCCTTGAATCTGCCTGTCTCTTTCAACAGAGTTAAGTCACAGAAACCCTTTAGTTCATTAGATATGGACAAACAAAAGGAGAAACATACTTTCAGTTTTTAAACCAGCCATGTCCTGGGAAAGGCCTGTCCCAGTTCCCAAACAGACTGAAGTCCTTGTGTAGTTTTCTTTTCTTTGGCCCCACAGCCCACTGAACTGGCAGAGAATTGCCCTTATTGTCAAAGTAATGCGTTTTTTAAAAAAAAGCAAGTGCCAGCAAGGCCTCTCATGCCTCAAGAGGAAATGTTTCCACTGCTTTCTCTCTTGCAGTTTGGTCACCAGTAGTCAACCTCAGTTTACTTTCCTTTGCGTTGGGTAATGTGTTCAGGGTTTTCACTTATCCTTAATCATGTAAGTCCCAGTTAGAAAGCATGTTTTGGTGACTCACTCTCCTTCTGGTTTCAGCAAGAATTAAACCCCTTAATACCACAGAGGACACAGTCCTACACAGCACCAGAGTCTCACTTGGATGTAGTATCCTGTATTTTTTACACGGCAAATGTCATCCCACTGGGTTAACCTGTTGTGGACACGTTGATCTCCCTTTGGTCAAGAAATATGCAAAACCTTGGTCTCCTATGCTGGGTACTATTTTCTGCTATCCATGCTTCTTTCAATCCATTTTATGCAGCCTCTTTTTTTTGGTCAAAGTCTTTCATATTTCCAGTCATTTATCTTATAAAACAGCTACTTAGTTGCAACTTCAGTGTTAAGAATTTAGTGTGATAGGGCTGGGGAGGGGGTGGCTGAAAATCAAACATTATCGAGCAAAAGCACATGCCACTTCTTGTGTATTTTATTCTGCAATTCTTTGAAGTTTAATCTTTTCAAAAGAAAAGCCTTTCAGCTACTTTGTGGCAACAACTCGGGCTTGTAACTTTTGACTGCACAGTGCTCCTAGTTCATAAACTGATCTCATCCTTTTTCTGACAATTAATACTAAAGTGAATTTAAATTGGATCTCCTCCTGCCACCGCATCAGCTGTCTGGAACAGTTTGCCTACCTTGGTCTCCCACACTAATTCTCTCTGTACCTTTTCAAAATGCTGCTAAAAATCCTGACCTCCTTTAAGGCTCTACCAGCCAGCAAGCTGTGAACCAGTTTCTTTCCACGTGTGGATTTGGCTGCACATCCTCTTTGCAGAGCTGCAGAAGAGAGAGGATGGGTGAGAGCTGGGCAGAGATCAGGATATCAGCTTAGCACTGCCATAAGCCTCTGAAGCCACCTCTCATCTCTTGCTTCAGCTACAGGAAGATGCAGCCCAGGGCAGGGAGCAGGGCAGCCTCACACACATCCTGGGAAAAGCTTGGCATGGCCTTGTGCTGCTGCTCCCCAGCTCTGCAGAGCTGTGACCCCATCACTTCATCCCTGTCTGGTGTAGTTGTATGAACATCCACAAACCAGCACACAGAGATGCTCTTGTAAATATAGAACAAGAAGAACTCTTTGCATCCTTTTCTTTTCATGCAAGGAAGAAGCATTCACAGGCTGGCTCTCAAAGCGCCTATTTATCTGAAAAGCACTATCTTGATTGCTAGGTTAAAAGCTGAAATATTTTTATAGCGTGATAAGATTTTTTTAAATTAATGTGGGTTGGTAAGCAGTGAATATAATGTTCTGTTGTCATGTGGTTTGTTCTGTGGTCGAAGTAATAATTATATGAGTGTCTTAGTCTTATTTTTTTTATCCCTATAGCTCCAGATGTGTAGTAGTTCTTCTAGCGCTGGATTATTAGAGAATTATGTTTATACCAAGGACTCTGGGGCAGTCTGTGTACAGAAACTGAGTTATGACTAAGAACTTATTGAAGGTGACATTTCCCATAGCAGGTATGCATTACAGAGCATTCTGCATCCTATTTTCAAAAGCTCAGCACTCACAGCTGAGGCCAGATTTTCAAAGGGAAACATTTTGATGTAGAACTTGAAATAAGGGACAGTGATGAAATGTGGTCATTACCTATCACTTTGGAAAACCTCTGAACTTGTTTTTGTTGTCTTAACAGTACATCTGCTTAAAGATCTGTATTCATAAAGACATCTTGACCTCTGTGAACTGACTGTAAATGTTTCCTAAGGACATTACTAAACTCATACATGCCACTGACATAATTGTTTCCATGGAAACAATTCTCCTTTTTAAGGAAAATAATAAAAAACCCAACAGAGGACACATGAGAACATAAAAAAAGCCATAGCAGGTTGGAGCAAAGGTCCCCTGAGATATGTGTCCTGTATCCAACCCTGGTCAATGGAAGGTGCTTGGGGAGGTGCATCAGAACAATACAAGCATATGGCAACACTGCTCCAGAAATTCTTTCAGCTTTAGCAGTTTTGGACTCAAAGATTTCCTGAGCCAAAGGTGCCAGCCTTACGAGCAACATGATTTTTTTTTTTTTCCCCCCTACCATGAAAAGCCTTGCACAGCACAATGATGTATCTTTACAATCAGGCTCTTGCAGCAATATCATTTCACAGAGACCATAGGGTCTAAAGACAGTCTTTGGTTGTTAATTCAGTCATTCCTCAAGGAAAATGCCTTCTAGGTTTGCTTCCTTAAATGTTTCAAGACTAACTGTCTAGAATTCATCATGGAAATCTTTTTCTGTGGGGAAGAACTGGGGGGTCATAAGCTTTCCCTCATAAGAATGACAACTGGAAGGCAGCAATCCCCTTTATAGCATTAAACTTTCATCCTAAGATCTAATAATGCGTCCAATTCTTTTAATATCACATGTCATAACTTGTTCACTTCCTCTGCCCTTTGTCCCTGCCCTTGTTTGTCTCTAGCAGGACACCCCTTTTAAAACAGCTGGTTAAAACAATGTTCTTCCTGGCTGCTTTAGGGAGGATTGCACACCTTCATTTGAGTGTGAAGTCAGACTGTAAAGAAGTGTGATTTCCAGTTGTGCAAGTATGTAAAATTTTTTCTATATGCATTTCTCAGTGCTGAAACTCGGAGTGACATCTCTGTGCATGCTAAATTGCATCAGAGAAAAGGCTGCACTGTAGTTGGTGACAAAGCAACAGATGTGTCTGTGTGCTCACATGCAAAGTGCTTAATCCCAGGTGATATCTGTAAATCCGAATATTCCACAGATCTAATGAGTTGATGGTGGTTTGATCATGCTCTGTTGCCAATCTTCTAATTTCCAGAACATGTACTATGTGTTTGCCTGTGTGGGCTACTGAAATATTATGCTGGGAAAATCCCTGATTTATTCAACTTTTTGTTTAAAGTCCACCTTGGGTGTTAATCGGAATCTAAATTCAGGTGTTAACCTCTTTGATTGAAAATACATGCTGAGCAATTACAGGAAGGAGGCCAATTTCAGGCACAGCAGTAATTACTGAATTAGTAGAAAAGTTCAAGAGGAGCTTCAAATTTCATATCATTGTTAAGGTTTCTGAAGAACAGCTAATCCTGAAGCAACTGGGCTCCTCACACCTGTATATGTTTGAGGTAACTCCACTTATATTTCCAAGAAATCTCTGCATGAGTAATTCCAGAACCAGATGTCAACATTTCTTAAAATGTTACTTTATTTTCAGATGCAAAAAATTGTCCAGCAGCCTGAAATTTGTGATTATGAAATTGGATAGAATCATTTTTTGTTAGTCAGTGTTTATTTTTGTTGTTCTCAAATTAGTGGTCTCCTGTTTGATTCACTTAGAGGAATCCTGTAGTATAACATCCTGCCTGCAGTGGTATTCCTCACATCATCTTCTTTCCTAGTTTTCCTTTCTCAAAGAAAGTCTTCACAACATTTACTTGACCACATCATTTTTTTGACTTTTTTCTTTTAAAAAAAAAGTGTATCCAACGTAAAATACCAAGCCCTCCAGGATGTTTGTTTTGTTCATACTACATACCTTGCACATGTTTATAACAAAAAGAAAGCTGTAGGGCAATTAAAGGCTCTGCTCAGAGTGAATGACCTAAACATCATGTTGGACTGTTTTGAATGGATTTAGTAAAATTTCAGGTGCATCTATTCAACTTCTTTGTTCAGCCAGTATTTGCAATGGTGGTGATAGGAGATAGTGGCTTTGTGAAGTTTGTTTATCAATTAATACACACAGTTTTTAAACTGTTGGTGTATTTTCCTTATCCTATACAGTATGTTAGGCACTGAAATGAAATAATAAAATGGAACTGAGGAGAAAAAAAGGGGAGATGATAAGTTAGTGCTTGCTCCCAGCATCCACAGGTGTCCTCCTGCGAAGTCCAGGAACAGAAGGAGGTTCTAATACTTGATGTGCAGAATGGTGACGTTTGTTGGGATTAAATGTTCCCATCATCTGGAAGTGGCAATACCCTTGGTCCTTTTGGTGTCTGTGAGACCTGTGTGGCTGCCTCAGGGTGATCATGGGCTGCGCCTGCTGTGGGGATGGTACTGAGCAGTCTGTGCTGTTCAGGGATGGCTGGACCATGGCTCAAAGGGACTGACACCAGGGGGATTAGAGCAGTGTCTGCACAAGGCAGTCTGACTCAGGCAGGTTCTGGAGCTATTTCTTTTCAGGGGCTCTCCAGGGAGCCAGTCTAATTTGCACTGGTGAGGTCTCCAGACGCTCTTGCGGGTGGTCTCTTGGCAAGCCCCAGTTGGCTCTGAGGCTTCTGTGAGGATTTTGTCCAACTGAGCTGATTCTCACCCTATTCCCAGACTTGCTGATTATTCATGTTTTTCTGGTTCTGTGTTTGGAGGAAAAAAAAAAAGCAGGGCCATGGGGGATGGAAAAGGGGAAAATCCATAGGATAATTAAGGACAATAACTCTATGTCTGTTTGTTTTATCCCATCTTAAACCTTTCTGACATGTACTGATGTCTGTAATGTAAGTGCCCTAAAGGTGTGTGGGCTGTCATATTCTTTGATGGTGTTTGCTTTAGGAACTGTCTGAAAGTTTTGATATCCAAGAGGAGCTCCCCGTTCTGGCATGATGCAGCTTGCAGGCTTCAGGGAGGAAAACAAGCCCAGCAATGCAGGCACTAGTCCCCTTTTAAGCTGCTGGAGGTAAAAGCATGGAAGTTCAGGCACTTAGATGTCCATACTGAAGGTAAAGAGATAAGTGATTGCATTTGTAAGACCTCAGTGTGCTGGCTGATTCATTCAGCCAATTAATAAACCCCCGCCCTGAGCATAAAGGAAAACCTGTTTGGAAAGGTTAATGTCAGAGTCCCAGACAGCTCAGTTAAAGTTACCTTTTTGCACTCTGCAGGAGCTCCCCGAGAATCTTGTCATAAAATCTTCTTAGAGAAGCAGGTAAAATAATGTAATAATAATGCTCTGTATCTTGTAAAAATCCATCAGAGGCTCTCCAACTTTGGGACAAATTGGGACAAATTAGTAAAGTCAGCTCAGCTCTCTTGCTGGGTAGAGAAGGGCTATGTTCTTTAGCAAGAAGGTTTCTTTTTCCTGTTTAAAAAGTTTACTTCTTTAACAAAAAATAAGTTAAAATGTCCTTGAATGCATTTATCTTCCTAATGGTCACAAAGCAAAATATTCTCAGGCTACAGCAAAGAAAATGGCAATGAAAGAGTTGAAAGCAGGAGTTTGTTCTGAGGTGTGCAGGCATTGAAGGCAAAAGTGCTAAAAAGTCTGAGCAGGCTCTAGACTGTCTTCATTTAGCTGAGACTAAAGAGGTTTCTCAGGATCAAGGCCCACCCCAGTTGCCACCAGTTGGTGGCAATTGGAGTTTTTCCATTTATTTCAGTGGAGGCAATTTTGTCACTGTTCAGAGTTTTCACTGAGAACAGAACTTAGTTCTTGAGGGTGGGGAAGACAACTGGAGGGGCTACTTTTGTCTGCCTGTTTTTCATGAAACTTTCTCTATTTACTCCTTCCCACCTCCTTTCTAAAGATGATTTTCATTTTGATTTTTCCTATCAATGGAACTGTAGTTTCAGAATCTCCCACACCTCTAAGCAGAGGCTTGTGCCTTGTGAATAATAAATACTCTTATTGTAAAAGTAATTAATTTTTTTTTCATCTGGCATGATCAAGTTAAGGTTAAAAGAACACTGAATAGTCAAGGAAACTCACTCCCACATCTTTATGGTTATGATATTTGTTTTCAGAAGGTTTTAAATGGAGTGAACCCTCTTTTCCATATCTCATAATAACTTTAATTTGTTTAACAGTTGGATAAAAAGCAAATTAATCACACAAGTACCTTCAAAGGAAGAGTTTGAACACAGTAAATATTCAGTTGTGAAACCATCATCTGTCATCGCAGTTTAAGCAGTCTCCCTAAGCAGAGATGTGGCTGTATTTCAGTATCCTTAATATTTTTCAGTGCAAAGTAAAAAGTGTCACAGTTTCAGCTGAATTGCTGTTTGTAGATCGTGACTCTGATAACTGTTTGACTATGTGCATCTATATATTATATATGAAAAAATGTCTTCCTTAATAACTAACTGGCCAGAGCAAGATCCAATTTCTGGAAGCAGTCAGAGAAAAACAAAATCTCCCTAAATTTAGGAGCTGTATAGATGTTCACCGAAGGAAGTATCTTACCAAGGAGCAAGAACGACTTTCCCATGTGCCTTGTCCAACTTGAAATCCATTTAAAGCCAAGGAACCCACTGCAGTGGGTGTAATGGGCAGGAACTCTTGAATTGGTGACATTTTTGTAGAAGATGAATTATCTGCCTGAGTTTGATTTCTTGTTTGACAAGGCAAATTTTTCAAACTGCATTTTTAATGAAATGGTTACCTATGGGATGTAAGGCTTGAGGATTGCTTCAGCTCTTTCAGTGCTGGTACCTGACTGATCCACACCAGTGCAGATGCAGTTCTCTGCCCTCACCCAGGGAACACAGGGATCAGAAAGTTTTCCACACAAGCAATAATTTGCCCTGAGTCCCAGGCCTGGCTTGCTTCTGCTGTGACTCCATGTGCCTGAGGATATGTGAGAAAAGGTGAGCCATAAAAGTGTCTCCATATTGAAAGTAAGAGGCCTATTTTGACTGTAACAATAAATACATGAAAAAAGATCAAAGAATTCTCTTTCTGCCTATAAATCTGGCCCCAAGGCTCGAGGCTCATAGGTTTCACTCATTCTCTTTATGGTCTGGAACAAATCCAATGTCAACCAAGGCCAAGAAGCAGGGGGAGTCCTGTTCTGAGGAAGTGGCTGAACAAGAGCCCCTCTTCCTGGGGCTCTCCTGCTGCAGCAGTAAATTGGGGTGCTCCCACTTAGTGTGTGACACTGCTAATTAGTGATGACACTACTTCCCAGTTAGTGTCAATGCCATGAGGGGCTGGGAAGGTGCCTCAGGAGCCCTCAGCTGCCTGCTGCAGCCCCTCCCTCTGACAAGAAACCTCCAGGTTTTGGGTCAGTCCTGAGTGGTTTTGCAGTAGAAGGGAGTTTGTTGTGAGAAAACTTCCTTGGGACCAGGGCAGAAATCCTCCCTAAGGGTGGGAAAGGCTCATCCTCAGCCAGGTCACCCAGCTGCATCTCCCTGCAGGAGGGAGGCAACAAGGTTTTGCACCAGGCTTGGAAGCCTCAGTCCCCACCTTATGCCCAGAATGATGATGTGAAATCCCCACATCTCACAGACTGCTGTGGGTTTTTCTGTCTAGGGAATAAGTGGCTCTTTTTCCCATACTTCTGCCTCTGATAGAGCTAACCTGCTGTGACATGGCGCTGATGTGTCTGGTCACTTGGGAAAAGTTCATTTTCATCATGCTTGTCCTTACAGGATTTATGTGAGGTATGAGTCTCATTAAATTAATAGCCTTCATCATTTCAGCATAGGATATGTTTAAAAAGGTCTGGCCCTAAATGCTGGGTATCATTATCCATAAATGAAATGACAAGGTTGTGAAACTGCTTTCAGCCCTGAAGTGAGCAACAAAAACGTCAAACCCCATGGTCCCCTTCATGCTGCTCCTTAGGGTGCCTCAAAAATTAACTTTCTCCTGGGTCTGCAGCTGTTTGCCAAAGCTGACCATGGGGAGTGTTGCAGGACAATCTGTTTCTGACCAAAGCTTGATGGCACCCTCTGAACCTGAGGCATTGAAAAGCAGCTGGACATGAGCACAGAGCTGCCCCTTCTCCAACCCACCAGCAACCTCAGAAAGGTATAACCATGGGTGAAACCTTCCCAGCACAAAACTGTCCCCTGGTCCTCCCAGAGAAAACTGTCTCTGGCAGTCCCAGCTCAGAACCATTTGCTGTTGGCTTTGTGGCTCATCCCACACAGGAGAATTGGTTGCATGTGATTGTATTACGTGAGAGAGAAGAATATATCTGAGGTATGAGGATATGCTGCTGACTAAGGTTCAAAAATGAATTATCTAATACTGATTGGAGAGCTGAGTTGAGGATTACTTGAAAACAAGACATTTAAATGTATGCTAACAAGGGCATTAGGAGTCTGGCTAGATGAGAAGATGTTTGCCAAGAATCTGTTTCCTGATATATAAGCTAAAAATGAGAAAACGAAAAGGTAGCCCCAGGAATGAAAGAAAATAAACTTATAATAAGAACTTATTGCTGATTTGAATTTCTTCCCACTGCAGTTACTGGAATTCTTTATTTTCATGTGATTTGCTTTAATGGTTTAGGGTGAAAAAACTACACTCAAGAGCTTTGTCAAGGTTTCCTAATGTTTTGGGATTTCAGGTTTCATGGAAACACTTATGCTGTTTGACTCTAAAAGAATTTAAATTACAGGAGCTGAGAGTTAATTTTACACACAATGTTGTTTATGCTGAATGCAACATTGTTTGTGTGTTTGTGTTTGAATGTGATCTTGTAATTTTTCCTGGAAATTACAGCAAATGTTTCACTACATTAAGATTTTTGAATTGAGCCTGGATATTTTGGCCAAGTTGTTGGGCTGTAGCTGCAGGACATGCATTCAGCTGTATGATACTGAGCTGGAATTGGAAGGAAACTTCCTAGTGCTCACAACAGAAACTTCTGTCTTTGAAATTACTGAGACTGCACTTGGTTTCCTTCTTACCAAGACTTCTGTCACCTCCAAAAAAGCTTTAGTCTAGAGCTCAGATGCAGAGTTCTGGATAATTTTCTGTGAGAATACTACTGGAAGATATCTGGGAGATAGACTGAAACTGTTTAAACCTTCCCTTCGCATTCTGTGGTGGTGTTTTCCTTGCAGTGAGCTTGGTTTTTGCACAGAAGAGGGAGTGTGGATGTGTCTGAGGTCATCCACAATTCACCTGCAGCTGGAGTGATCTCTGTGGAGAACAGATCTCTATTAGCTTTTGCTTTAGCTCCTAAGTAATGCACTTTTTATGTGGCTGTGTAAACTGTGGCTGCTGTCCTACATACTTGCCCAAAGAGTCAAAATTCAGCTCCTCTGAAAGGTCTGCCTGTGGATATGAGTAGTGGAGAATGGCAGAAAAAGAGGGATTCTGGAAACTGCTTACTTTAAGTGAATTAACTCTTTAGGATTTTCTTTATTGTCTTAGTGACTTTAAAAGAATGAGTAAATTTCCTTCTGAATTTGGTCTTCATTTTTTTCTCTCTTTTCTTTTCTAGTCTCTGACAGTAAAATGTCAACAAAAAATATCTGAGTGCAGGTGTGGTCAGGTGGGTTTGAAATATGCAAACAAGATCACTCAGACCTGCACCCTAACACTGTCCAAACCCTCTTATTTGTCTGTGTTGTAGGGATTACTTTTGTGATTGAGGTCCTTGGAGCAAATGGAGCCTCTGACCCAGATAACCACTACTGTATCAAGTTCATGTAATGTAGCCTATTAAAATAACATTAAACAGTTAGATGGGACGGTCCTTTTACAGTCTTCTTAACAAGAAAGAAACTGATGCCTAAGGCACTGAGCACTGCCTGCAAGCTGGAGAGAGCCCTAAATCATTGCTTTCGATGTGTATCTAAATTCTGTGCAGCTCAGTGCCTTGCAAGGATGGGCCCCTAACAGAGCTGTTAAATGGGCTCAGCTACAAGGGTTGTTGCAAGTGTGCACCTGTCTGGTGACAGCAAGTTAAAAGATAAGTGCTTGAATAAATCCATCAGCAGGTTTTATGAAAGACTTGGGAGGAGAGAGAGGACAGCAGAAAGTAGCTGTTTGTAATGCTAATCAGGAATGAAAGATGTTCTAAAAAACATGTGAGAACAGGCGAATATTAGCAGGTGTTGTGAATGTCCAGGCTTAGAGCAGAGTCTGGGCCATGCTGGGTAAACTCCTTTCCCATGGGTTAAACTGCCCTGAAGATGTGAGTTCAGCCACACAGCCTCACTGGAGGGAATAGTAATTTAGAGATGAATGACATATTGTAGGGTCTGCTTGATTTCTTTAATATAGATTCTTCCCAGGTCTACCCTGAACTCCCTACACTACTTACACTACATAACATACTTGAGTGTTCCCTCTTCAGACAGTTAATTTTTGGGGCAAAATCCTGATCTTTCATCACCTTTCCCAGCACCTACACTAAACTAAGTTTCCTCAGTGACTGTTTCTATTGTATTTCAGACCATCAGGAGTGGTTTCCAAGGAGATTACCTCCTTGTGGGTTGAATCTTCAGCAGGTGTACATCAGCTCATTTCTAGTGAAGTCTGCAGGGCGAGTTGTTCTAGTTTATTTATGGGATTAAGTTTACTAATCAAACTCTTAACTGTGCCAAAAAAAAAGTGCCTATTTTAATCTTCTTTGACTATTCTTGAGGGCATCATTGATGATTAGTCTGTGGTTTCAAAATAAAGAAGCTTATTTTAGCTACAGAATGTAAAGCCCATTTGCAAAGCATCTTCCACCACGGGCTTGAGATTTTTAAGAAAGCAGCAAGTTCTGAGAAACAATACGTTCACGTGTGATTTCCATAAATCTTAATTTTCAGAGCATTAGGAGACCAGCCTGCAGCTCTTCTGGTTGTTTTGAGTAAAACCAGGAACATCAGGATTCTGATGAAATTTTGCAGCTTTTTTCCCTTCCTTTGGCTCTTCACTCTGTGATCATGTTAGAGGTGGCAATTGTGAGATAAAGCAGACTTAATTTTTCCACTGAAAACAGAAAGTTAACATTTGCTACAGGTGATTGCTTGTCTCCCTCAGCAAGCCTCATACTGGAACCAATTGACTTCCTGTTTGGATTTTGTGTTCTTGGGGGAGGTGTGTGCAGTTTTTATTTTAATTATCAGTACATTAGGCTGGACTTGCCTGTGTATAACATTAGAAATAGAAGAAATGCTGTAGGCAGTTTGTCACATTAATTTATGGCTTGGATAGGATCTGGATAACCATATGAATTACTTTACCAGTGGACTTGACCTTTACATGTGGTGGCAAATTGTGAGAAAGAGAGAACAGCAATAATGTATTTAAAGAGGGGTGGAATTTGAATCTGAATGGTCTTGATTTTGTAATAAATCAGCTGCAGAATAAACATGTCTCTTCCCTCATCCCCCCACATATGGAACGATGATTAGAACCAGGAGATGAAAAAGGTCGCAGGAGTAAACAGATCTATTCATGATGCTTTTTTTTGGAGTGTGTTTAAAATATAAACATTGTAATCTCTTTCAATCCAAGTAAATCAATTATATATTTTAATGGTAAAAATATGGATGTGTTCTTCATAAATATATTGTGGGCTTCTTCTTAAATATCTGTGGCACTTAATGAAAGGTATAACACTGCATATGCCTGTTAGGGTTTGTATTTCTAAGGATACTGTGCATGCATTTCTATCTTAGTTTTGTCCAGCAATATAGTAGTGGTACAAATTACTGTAGCAATTCAATATTCTTTTGTTATTATTAACACAAGGATTTAGCACCTTTTCCCTTTCTGAGCTCCTCAGTTTTTAACAGCTTGGATCAGGAGAGCTTTAGCATAACATGTAGCCTCATTGAGTTGGGCTGCTTGAAAAATGGCTTTGCAGCTACCTCAGACACATCACTGCTGTTGTTTTCATATGCAGATTATTGCAGCATCAAATTTGCCAAGAAAGCTATAAAAGGAAAGCTAACTAAAATAAAAAAGAAAAAAGAGAGAAGGTAAAACCTAGATCTAGAAGTAAGTAATTGTTCTTTTAGGTTAACAGATGATGTTAACTTCTCATTTATGAGATTTGATTTTGGGCTGAATTGATGTGGTGTTGAGTAGCTTGTGCAAATGTTGAGTTCAGAACAAATTCATGGGAGCAGATCTAACAACATTTCAGAAACAGTTGTTGGATGGGATAAGTGAGCTACAAGACAATGTGAATCATCTTCTAATTACTATTTTAAATGTAGACTAGCATCTCAGAAGGATGACTGTTTCTCATTAAAAGTCTGACCATACAGCCCTAGAGATTAAACTTCCTGATTTTTGTTCAAACCAGCACCAAAAATCATAAAGACTGAACCAGATCCTTAAAAATTTTAAAGCAAATTTGGCTTTAACTCTTGTGAAATTAAAATCTTTCAGGTGTCTAAGCCACTCAGTGCTCTGATTCACAGGGCTTGGTACAGAACTGTACATGTGACTGGATTCTTGTGTATCAGCATGGCTCTCCTCTCCCCCATGCTATTAACTAACTGTTGAGCATCACTGCAAATACATATTATGGTATGACAATTTCCTACTGTATTTGGGTAAATGTTGTAGAAAACATAATGCTGTAACTCTGTTTAGTCAGGCTCTGTACAGATGTAAGGTTAGTCATGGATCAGACTTCGTTTTCATCTCTCTTTCTGCTTCATTGCCCACATATGGGGTTTTGAGCATGAATTATTAATAATTGAATCATTTTAAATGCTGGAGATGCACCAATTGTTGTCAGATTTTAAATTTGTTCTTTTTAATTACATAGTTACCATTTAATGCACAACATGTATCTGTGGAGTTCTAATTGTTAAAGAATATTTTTCACCTCTCCTGATTGGTATGAGGTAGATTAAAGGTATGGAGAAAGCTCTTCACAAATACACAGGATTTTCTTGTCAGTGCTAAATTAACACAATATGAAAGTAAGAAATGACCATGAGCAAACATTTGAGAGGATGTATGCTTTTTAATCTCTGCATTCCTGTACTGCTGGCGGACTAAAGTTTCCAATTGTTTTAGCTGATAACTGTAGATAGTATAGGTGAGATAATAAAACAGAACAAACACATAAACACACCCAGACATACACAAAGTAAGGATTAATTACTTCATATGGATGGAAATCTGAAGTCACCCTGGAGATGCTATTGCATCTGTTATCACTTTGCTTTCAGTGCTTGGTGCTGATGGCAATGCTCCATCAAGGACCCTGGAAAAATTTGCATGCTAAATACTTGAGGCTTGGCTTAATAAAATGGATTTTTGAATATGCTAATCATGCTTATTTTGATCTTGCTTTACCCAGCAGCTGATTGGGACCTCTTGCCACCTAGATCTTAGATCAAGGAGGTTCAGTTTGGAGACCATTCCTCTGAGATTTCCCACTAGAAATTCATACAAAACTCATCCAGGATTTAGGGTCACCTCCAGAAAAAGTTAGCTGCAAAGTGAAGTCTGAAGTCCAGCAGCTACAAGTACTCCCACGAATTGGAAATACAGACATTTCTTTCCCTGTTTTTCCTCAGTGTTTGAACACTTATTTTTTCTGATCTATCTGTGGGTATTTCTATGGAATAGCCTAAGGAGACGTGAAAATGAGTGAGTTTGGTAAGACTCTAAAAAAAAAAAAAAGTAGGTGTGTGATGAGCTGTGCTATAAATAGCTAGGGAGTTTTCTTTTTTCCTAGATTCACCCACAATGGGAAGAGTCATCCTTGTCCTTTCTGTGCTCTTCAGTCAGCTTCTCTCTGAGGCTACAAATGAATAAGTGGAAGAAAACCAGAGTCTGGAAAATCCAATATGTTTAATTTGTAAGGGACAACATCTTTCTGTTGAGAATTAGGCATTTGAAAAAATATATGGACTTGGTTTGAGTTCACCCAACAGTAAATACATAATCCTGAACGTGCTCTCCTATCTAGTTTGTGGTAGGTCTTAGAAGTCTGCTTGAGGAAGGAGATACAGCCTGAGTAGGGCAAGTGCTCACCACTCAGAGAAAAAAAAAAATAGACACAAGACTCTTATAGCTAGAAAACCATTATTAGCAACTGGTAGAGCTTTAAAATTAACTGCTGATATCATTGATGTGAGATATTTATTCACTGAGTTCAAATGAAAATGTTGCACAGGGAAATGGCCTCTTGCAGTTCTGTCATTATCATGGAACTTTGAGCCTGGAAGATGCACGAGGGCACTGAGGTTAAAGGATGGGACTCGCTGTTCTTCAAGAATGCATTAACACTGCAGTTAAACTTTCAAAAGAATTAGAGTCAAAACATTTTTTCTCTTGTGGTAAAGAGAATGTGGTAACAGAGAACATTACTGATTTATTTATCTTAGGCTTATGACTAGAAATGTCACCAAACAACCCAGTTTTGAAAAAAAATTCTTTCTGGGGTGAGAAATCTGTATAGACAAGAGAATTGACAGGCACATCCTTTGGTATGAAAAGCCTTGCTCCAGTGTACTGAGAGAGATTCCACAGAATCACATCAGGTTTTGCTCTCAGAACTAAGCTGATACCTCATAGGAATTTTTATCTCTTCCTCCTCCTTTTTCTTCCCTATCTTTTTCTAATGATTTGTTGAAACTGGAGGAGTCATTTTAGCTTTACATAGTATGAATTCCAAATCTGTTCTACTGGGACTTCTTGTGGGTATAACATAATTAAACTATTTCAATACTGCAAATGATCTCAGTTTTCTTTCACCTTGCCCCAGTATAATATTAATGTCTCATCATTTACATAGCTAAAATAAGATTTTGAATACCAAAGAAGTCAGAGAGTGTATTATGAAATCTTAAGTTTCTCTTGCATTTTCTCCTGGAGTTGGTTCTCAAAAGATATACAAAATATTCTATAATTTTAATCTTATCGTGCCATTTAAATATCAAAATAATGTCTAAAATCATACTAGTGTAAAATAAGAATCTAGTTCCATGATTTCAGCTCTGAGTTAAGATTCTCCAGGGTTACAAGGTGTGGTTGGGATCAGACCCTCTGGAATTAGCACAACTGGTCACACACAAAAGGATTGTCTGTGTAGGTAAAGGTTTTCAGGCCTGGTTCCTTACAATCCACTTGAAATTTTAGTAAGAAAATAAATTTTCACAACTTTTGATGCTTAACCAATTTCCACATTCAGTCTGAAATCTGGTAAACTTTGCAACCTGTTGCAGCTCTGAGATTTTCTTGCTTCTTGCTGCTTTCATTCACCATATGGTCTCCTATTCACAAACTCTGCCCTAATGAGAATTACTCTTGCAGGTAATTTTCTAATGATTATCTTGGGATAAACAAATTTTTCATACTTGTTTTGCTAATGTATTCAAGTAGGTTCACAGGGGAAAAGATTAATCATCTAAAAAGCAAGCCAGTGTTTTTCATTATGCTAAAGGATCCAAAGATGATCAGAGCAAAGCCACTGGTTGCCATGACAGCAGATACCTTTTTCTCTCTTTGTGAGGTAAATGGCAGCTCCCAAGCTGATTGGCTAAAACGAGCTTATCCTGGTGACCAACCATAGGGAGTTAATTTCATCAGAAAGAGAAAATGGTGGGAAATCCTGCCGTGATCATACAAAGGAATTTTCATTAGAAGCCAACAGAGTCAGGGGTTCTCTTTCATTATAATTAATATGATCCATCTAATAAAATAATTTAGGAGAGGCAGACAATAGAATTAGCCTATCTATTATTTTGTATATCCACATAAGCTTTAATCTGTTTTCTGCTAAGACCTAGACTCAAAGAAAAGCAACCCTTATTTTCCCCATAATACCTCTATTACTGAAGACTGTCATCATGTACCTGTTTATATAATTGGAGATAAGCTAATTGCAGGCAATACAAAAGGGCTGGCATTCTTACAGCCATTTGCTGGAAACAGTCATGCTCTATGGAAATAATAGATGCAATAAACTTTAAATAGGAACATTTCACTTTAGTTTATGGTGGTAAATCACATCATATTTCTCACTTTCTCTATGGAGAAGGCATTTACTTGGGGCAGATTCAAGGACAGAGGGTCCAAGCCTGTTCACAGGTGAAGAGATTGTAATTAGGGTTTACAGTTCAACGAGGAAAGGACCTACACTGCCTTACATGAGTCTCATGTCCTGTGACCTTTCAGCTGTGTCCATCTCACCCATTCTTCCAGGCAGGACTTCCCTTGAAAGGATTGGTTGAGTCTCTTCTGAGCAGCCCATTTCACATCCCAGGTCAAAAGAGAGGTGGTAAGAGTTGTGTTAGGAGCTGTGAATTACACACTAATGATTGTGTATAAGTCACTGTAGATCAGGATGGAAGTTGAGCTGTTTTACCTACTGTAGAAGATCTGTTTTTCCTTTTTACTCTGATCTGCTTTTAACTGACATCAGTCAAGCGGGGTTAAGTTTAACTGCGACACTTTTGCTTTGCAAGGGCCAAAGAATGCAAATCATATCTCAGGGAAAGCTTCCAGCCTCTGAACCTTGGCCTCTATTTATGGTTGCTTTCCAGCTTATTTGTTAGGTCCTGAAAGGATTTAGAGCTGTTGTGTTGTTCTTTTAAGAAAATTATGTAAACTGATGAAGTAATCAAGCTCATGGAATAGGAAGTAGACCACAGCCTCCTTTTTGGGTGATACTAGATGTTGATAAAATATCTGCTGCCACAGGAGATGGCAATATCTCCATTATATCAAACTAATGTAACAGGAAAACTTCACCCTGAGGATCTAATTTGTAGTATGAAATGATCTTAAAATTTCATTGTCTTGGTCACTGAAATAATTAATTTTAGTTGGTTTTATGTAGTGTCTACACTGAATTATTCATAAATCTGTCATATCCTCTGCAGCTATCATTGTATATCTGTGGGATGAGAGAAAAAAAATCTGGAATCAAGTAATGTAGTAAACTTACTGTTCTTGGTGCTTTAAACTACAAAGACCAGGCAGAAAAGTACTAGATCTTATCTTTATTTACCCTTCTCATACATAAAGGGAAAAATACTGGGCTGTATCTAACACAAGTAGAAAACCAAGACAGTGGAAAGTTTAATTACTTGCCTAAACCCACAGTGATTCAGTTGCACAGATGAGATTACAACTCTGGAGCTCCTGGCCCTCTGCCCAACCTCTCTGTGTTGGGAGCTCTTACTTTACATGTGGTTTCACCAGGACACTTCCAAGTCCCAGTTTTCTGCCCTGTGAGTGCACACATGCAAAACCACTTATGGGTAAAACTTACATGTGTTTCTATTTAACCCTGCTAATTACATATGCAAATCCACATCTGACAGGCCCTTTCCCTTCCTCATGTGCAGTTCTGGCAACTTGGCAAACAAATTGGCCATGCATCTGTAACCCACCTTTTTGCATCTGCAGATTCCCAGGAATCCTACTGTTTGATTTGCACCTCAGGTTGTGTAGTGAAGCTGATTTGTGCCATTTGTGAGAAGTGATGTGGTATCTGAAGTAAGACCAGCTTGAACACTGTCCTGCACTCTGTGTGTTTATCTGTTAACAGGAGAACAGGATTCAGGCTCAGCCAGCATTCAATGTCTTCATCTGAGTTATTGAATATTAATTGCAGGTTCATGTAAGGCATGTAAGCAACTGATTGGGTTCCCTGACATAGCCACAATTGACAGCCAAAAAAGAGAATTTTAAAAGGCATGTACAGTCTCCTAGATTATTAAATCTTCATCCTTTGGGATGTGTTTTTCTGTCTGCGATCCCAGTACTGGACTGCCCACTATTGTGGTGGATCTATATGGGAATGTAAAGATATCAAAAATGTCTCACAAGGAGTTAATGCAACTACACATTTCCCAGGACCATTTAAAAAAGTAATGTGAGGATATTTGCTCAATGGTATCCTGGGACAAAGATGTGTTGTTATATGGCTGTGCCATAGGCTTCTAGGGCTTGGCTTTTGAGGGAAGTCTCCTAATGCAAAAGCTGAGTGAGTAAGCTCCTTTGAAAGTAGTTTTGTGACTCCAACCTTGAGACTCTCCAGAGAGTTCAATGCAGTTAACTTTACAAAAAGCGCTGTTACATCAAATCCAACTGCTTCTTTAGCGCTGGCATGTTTTCTTGTTTCCTTCTGTAAAAGGTGGTGTTCTCAGGTGTGTTAAACCCTGCTGAAAGTGGCAAGTTTAACCACTGCCCTTAACTTCCATTAACAGTAAAGAGAGTTAATCGCTTGTTTCCACTCTAAACAAAGGCAAATGCGCAGGAATTCCAGCCCTTTCCCAAAGAGGCCCCAGTGGGTGTTGTTGCTCGGGGAAGGATTGGTGTGCAGAGTAGGGGAAAGGCTGAAACAGCTCCCAGGCACATGGGGTGGGTCTTGGTGGGGAATCCCGATTAAATTTCCACCCACCAGGCTGCTACAGGAAACGAGGTGGCAAACTGTGACAAGGGAGCAGGAGTGAGGATGTGTGGGGAGATGGAGGGAGGGGGTTTTCTTGATTAAACTTTCTGTGGCTGTGGCCACACAATTATTCACTCCTTCCCCTTCCAGCAGGAAGATAACTTGGAGCCACTTGCTTAGAAAACTTTGGAGTTTAGGATCTGTTCAAGTCTAAACTTGCTTCTCATAAAAATGAAGTCAAAGGAAAGCAGAAAAAGATGGTTGTCTCTGTCAGTTCATAACAAACTTCAGTGAAATTTCACACAATTTTATAAAAATTTTGTAAGCAAGCTTCTTCAAAATTTTGCAGTTCTTTGGGTCTGAGGTTTTGGTTCAGTCCACAAGGATAAGTAGCTAACCATAAAGCTTGGATCAGAAACTTGGATTAAAATTTCTACAAGCATAATAATAAATTTATATAATTTGTTTAGGATCTGCCTTGAGTGAAGATAGAAAATTATTTAGCAAAAAACATTTATAACTTCTTATATATCTTTGATTTTTATTTTTAGAAGCTTTAGTAAAAAAAGCCTACAATGGAAATGTCTTCAGAATGGGGTGGGGTTTTCTCTTTTTTTCCAGAAAAGCTCAGACTGAGGTTTCTGAGGTAAGCTGCAACTTAGAAAATTCTGTAATCAATAACAAAATACTTGTTTCAACTCTTCTTTCCCTCCTGAAAGCTAGAGACAAGAGAATTTAAACATACACCTACAAATGAGCTGGCTTTGAAAGTTTTCTCACAAAATGCACTTATGTGATGCAAATGCTGCAATGGAGCTGATGTTGTTTTGCTGTTTGTAATAGTCCTATTAAACTACTACATGATTAAAAATGATAGGACCTGCCTTAAGGATTCCAATGCTAGTCTCGACACTGAGCTTTTCAATGCTTTTGAATTAGGTCAGAATATGAAGATAAAATGTACTATTGTGGAAACAGAATCCATTTACAGTCTGTGCTGTCAAAACCTGAGTGATGACTCCCCTCCTAAAGATGGTGCTGGTGATGTATGTTCTGACACAAAACAATTTCTATTTTTGACTTTTTAATTCTATTGTTGCCTATCTGTTCAGTGCCCTTCGATTTCTATTCAATCTCACTGTACTTTGCAGCTGTAATTCTGTCACTTGCAAGGTACACTTGGAGCTTTCTTGCAACTGTTCTGACATACTCATAACAGGTACAATCTTTCTTTGACAGTGCAGTGTCTGTTTTTATCAGCATGTGGGCTGCTGCCAGTGATTTACAATCAAATGTTAATAAAATTTGTCTGTTCCCTGTACAGTTTGTTTAAGCAGTTACTCTGAGTCTTTTCATGAGTTGCTCCAAATAAGATCAAAGGGTTCAGAAAAATGTTAGTCAACCCGAGGAGTTACAGCAATGGCGTTCTTGTAAATGCAGAATCCTAAAAATTCATAGCTAGTAAAGTGCTGTGCACACATGATTAATGACTTAATGGTAGATGACAAGATAGAATACTTTTTGGTAAAGTTTCACTTTAAAAACAAAGAGTAATCTGTTTCAGGCCTGGAGAGAAGGGGAGGAGGGGGGAAGAGCCAGTGTCAGGCTAGATTTCCCCTGTAGATACCACCAGAGCTTCTGTCCCTGCCATTGAACACAACAGCTGGTAAGCAGCAAGCAACTGGAGAAAAAGAGCTGCCTTTAATCCAGTACAATGTTTTCTTGTGCCCATTTTACTGTAAGTCTCAGTGGCAAGGGGACAAAGGCTGTTGACTGATCTATGCAATTACCTCCTCTAATATTGCTTTCAACTGTCTGCCCAGAGTGACAAGAGTGGATGAGGTTTAGTTAAAGTCTGGGAAAAATGTCCTTTTAATAAATAAATAAATGGCCCTCTCTTTTATCAAGCTGCTCTTTTAGATCTCTGAATCTGTTTTGGGAAGAGTACAGGTGACGTGATTGAAAGTTAGAGTGAATCTGAACTCAGATAACAGCGATGCAATCAGCATTTCTTACCAAATACCCCAGTGTTGTGTGCAGTTTCACTAGGAAAGAAAAGTGTTCTTTTCTTTCCTTATTTTTAATTTTTAATTTCCTTTCTGGTGCATGTATATGTGGGAGGTGGTATCTCTCTTTTACACAGTGTGACTCAGAAGCACACACATTTAAAAATAATTGTCTGTTGTGCTCTTTGAGGTTTTATCTGTCCTTGATGACAAAAAATGTGATCCTTTAAAAATAAATAAACAAAGATAATCCAAGCTGCTGTTCCTTTCTAATGTGGAAGACATTGCAAAGTTAAGATTGTGTTTAATGAACTATAGATGGAAGCCTTTTCCTTTTATCTGAGGAAATAGCATGAGGTGGCACAGCACATATTTTTATTCTCTGAATCAGGGCAATGGAGCCTGACAGAGAAGCTCTTTCTGTGACACAGGTGATTGTAAGAACCGGTGCACCTTGGTCCTTGTTTTCTTGGAGGTTTTTGTGCAAAAGGTGCCAAGTGAACAGGGCTGTGTGCTGTGTACAAGGGCTTGATCTGTGCTGGGGTTATGCAGCCCTGGTGATGAATGCACCCATGACTGACACATAGACAGCATTTCAATAATTCTGATGTTCTTCAAGATGATGAGCATGGTATAGGCACACAGAGCTGAGTCTTGCTGGGTCCTTGTGGTACATGGCAGACATTCTTGTTTGTCTCGTGTGTGTCTTGACCTTGCATGGATTTATGGCAATTTGGTGGGGTGGAGCTGGAATCAAAGGCTTTAACCAAAATTTCAAGAGAGGAAGGTGATTGTGCTAGTCAGCTTTCTGTTCTTTTCATACTTGTAGCCAGGAAGGGGCTGCATAGGGAAAATGCTTTATTCTTTCCCCTTTATGAAGCAGAATTTATGATTTTATTTTCCTTTTGTGTTTCCTTAACAGTGATTCAAGAGAATTAATCTGTGTAGAAATAAACCAAGAAAAAGTAAATTCAGGAATACCTGGTAGGCTTCCTACTGGTTTTTCTTTTTGGCCTGGTCTGTTTGAGTTGCCAGATTTGCCCCAGACCCTTATTTGGGTTTCATTTGCAAGGACAAAATGTGCCAATGGCTTCCTTTATGCCCTCAGTGTGAAGAGGCTCAAATAAATGCAGCATTGTTTATTTTAGCGTTGCACTGCATCATCAAGTGTATTGTTGCTGTCTCAACTAGTATTTGGATACAAATCCCATTTTGAACTCTATCCCCATCTTGAAGTCTATGGGATTCCATCTTTCACTCAGTTTGGGTTTGCCTTCTGCTGTTCCTGTGGGAAGATGGTACCAGAGCTGCTCCAACACGGACCTTTGAGAGCCCAGCTGCCCCCTGTGTTTGCCTGGAGTTACACAGCCCTGTGCAGCTGCCAGCCCTGGTCTGTTTGTGTCCATGTTACCTCACCCCAGAGCTGGGCTAGAAAGGAGTTATCAGACTTGCATGTGGCTTCTCTCTCTGGACTGTAGGAGAAGTATTTTATATTGAATTTCTATGATTTATGGAGAAGGCGACAGTATAATTACCGAAACAAACCCTCCTCTTCCTTCTCTGATCAATCATATCCCAGTTGGGGTTGTCCTGGAAATTTCTAAAAATAAGATGCCTGAATTACAAGTTTGACTAGTGTATTCCACGAGGGGAAATCCTAGGGTGTGGTAAATTTTTACAAGACACAGACTTTTAATAGAAAAGAGGGATTCCTTTGAAGTGTTAGATGAGGAGAGGAGGAGACAGAAGTCTCAGAAACCCAAGTCAACCAGTGCATTCAATTGGGTTTAAAAGGTTCATTATTTGTGGAATGCTAATGAATTTTTATACTAGAAAGTTATGAAAGGGGGCCTGGAGTTATCCTTTATATTCTCCTCATTCCCTAATCTGTGCAAAATAAATAAATAATAAAAAAAGCAAACTTACATTAGTGTGGTCTAAGACTAACACACAGGTGGGCCCTACTAATGCTTCAGTACTTTCTCATACCTGATCTTTTCTGGGAAAAGAAATCCCTTTGCTGTCACTGCTTAAGCACCTCATGTTGCATAGGTGTGGTGAAATTAAGCCTCTTAATCTTTTTTGGGCTCTGTTGGTTTTTTTTTTCCTTTTTTAATATATCTGTTGGTTATTGTGAACTTCTATTAAAATAGAAGTTTGTCTGTGGTGCTTTGTCTATTAGGACAAAACACTCCTATAAAACACATTCTCAGATTCAGAGAGATGTGGTAAACAGCTGCACTAAAAGGGAGGATACAGGTTAAAGGAAAAGTTAAGCTCCAAGTATGGTGCAGTCTTTTCTTTTTGGTGTTTCTTTTCCCCCCTCTAGGGATACAGATCCAGTTGTATATAGTGGTATAAAACCCACTATACCCAGTCCTGAATTTCCTTCTTATTGGTTTAAAAGAAAAAGTTTGTGGCTTTGATTTTTGTTAATAAAACTCAGGACATCCTTGATTGAAGGTGATGTTGATCTTGGTTTTTATACCTGTGTGTCCCTTCTAAGACTGAGGATCATGAAAGAGGACTCATTCACGATGTTTTGTATTCCACTGATTTGAAAATCTTCAAGGGCCAACAGATTAGAAAAGAACACTTTCAAAATTTGGCAGCACTAAACAAACTAAATTCTATCTGGAGCTGTTTACAGTTATTTGAATAGTCCAAAAAGAAAATTTTAAAAATGCCACCAGTAAGTTGAAAACCAAGCAAAATTCCTGGGTCTCCAATGGGAGATCATCTGAAGATGCATGGACTTGTGCTTCTGCAGAAGGTTGAGATGAAATGGCTATTGTAATTTCCTTGATACCCTTTACTGTCCTTGCACTCCTTTAATAACATTCTATGTCCATTTTTGCCTTATGTGAATGGGTTTAATACCTGAAAAGCAGAAGTGCCTGGAGACCTACTGCTTTTGGTCCTTTTTTCCTTTAAAATATAATGTTCCCCAAATAAAAGTCAGTCCTTACCAACAGAAATTCTGTGCCCTGCAGAAATGATCTGTCAAAGGCACAAGTAGGTGATTTAATATTTTCTGGGCCTGTAATGATTAAAAGCCTTCATGAAGTCCACTTCTGATTCCTGGTTTTTGAACTAGAGAAATAACACGAAGTTTCCACTCTACATTAATCATTTGTAAGTGAATGTTGCCTGTATTGGTTTGATTTCAAGAGTAAATAGGAAGTTCTTGGTGGTTTGATTTTTTTGTTGTTTTTCTGCTTTTTTTTAAAGGACCTGTCAGGCCTGTTTGACCTTGATGCATCAGCTCCATTCATTATTTTTCTGCAAGGTGTTGGTTCATTTCCTACATCACAGGGATAAGTAGAAAGGGACTAGATAGCAGAGGTTTTCTCCTGACTTCCTGTTAGCTGGTCAGATGTCAGGCTGGGCTTTCTGTTCTCTAGCTTGATTGATAAGCTTGAAGGAGTCCACGGCAGGTATGCAGGTCAGGGGGATAACAGCTGGAAAATATGCACCCAGCAGAGAGACCACACAGAGAGAGACCAAATTCTTTCTCACTTATCTCTGCACAATTTCAGGATAACTTGGTTAACACGACGTGATTTGACATTTGACGCAGTGTGTAATCCCTGGATGTAGCTGTATAATTATGCTCTGCATTCTACTCAGCTGATAAAACACTCTCTTACAAAGTGGGATGATGCTAATTGTTTCTTACTTTGATTTTAGCTGCAAAATAATACCCGAGACTCAGCAATGACTGTTAATATGCTGCTGGATATTCAGAGATTTTATATGTAATTGTGAAACAGATACATCCAAAGAGTTTGACAATATCTGATCACAGAAAAAAAGAGCTCCTAAGTACAGGAAAAGTTGGGACAAAATTTGTCCTTGCTCAGAAGTAGGGAAGTGTCAACAAATGTGTACTTGGATTGCAGCCATTCCAATCTGGCATCACTGGTAAAGCAGTGCTCCTGATAAGAGAGGAAAGAGCCCTTGGTGTGTTGGTGAGGGCTGTGGGATGCAGTCTATCCCAAGGAACCATGGCGTTCAATTATCTTTAACTTCCTCAGTGCCTTCTTTCCACGGGTGCCCTACAGCTGGGAGGTCTTGGGTGGGTGCTGGCTACACACAGACCTTGCCAGCTGCCTCTTTGTTTCCACTGTACACATCCTCACCTTGACACATCCTGTCTCTCTCTCTGATAAGTAAATATTGAGGTGCTTCTCAAAAATATTTTGGGTGCTGCAGCCATGCTGATGTTGCTACAAGGGTAAATGCCATGGCTGGAGCAAAATAAATCTGTTTAGTCCTGAAGTACACAGTGCCCATGATCTGCCTTGCAGTAGCCCAAGGTCACAGTGCTTTGTTGTCTGTCCTTTGCAAAGCAAGGAGATGTCTTCTCTTTCCTGTATCAACATTAGGTTTCTGCACTTTCTGCAGCCGTCAGAAACAAAAAGTAACATTAGAAAATAATTGGTCTTTGGGGCTCAGTGCTGCCTGAAGAAGCACAGGTTACTGCCAGCCCTTCTCTAAATGCTGCCTTTAAACCTCAGTTTATAAGCTGGAGCTAAAACTTGTTCGAGGTCACATCCTTACTTTTGAAGAATGGATGGCCCAGAAGTAAATAACATGAACTGAGGCCTGAGTTTTTTCAGTTTCCAGAACAAGATTTAAAATAATATTAATAATGAGATGAGACCCCTTCCTACAGCAAATAATTTAAAATAAATTTTAAGAGAAGGAATAGGCAGAAGAAAACACCCACTTCTGACATTCTCTTCTACATTTTTCTTTTTATATACAATTTTATTCTTCTCAAATGATGAATCTGCATTGGGCCCTGTGTAGTCATGCTTGTGATACTTCTCAGAGTTGTGGTACTCTCTCAGGAACACTGTTATGCACGTTTCTACTTGGAGACAACAGTAATCACACATAGTTTGGGGTTTGTGTGCCCTTTTGTTACAACTAATCACTGAAGCATAAACACACCCTACTGATCATATTTAGTTATGGATGTTTCAGGGTGCTCTCTGTGTTCAGTAATAAGCAATTGTCCAGTACAGGCATAATTCAGATATAAAAGAATGTCAGAGATCCACATTCTTATTTCACAGATATGATTGAAAGGAAGGAAAATTAGTTGACTTCACTTATTCAGGGTGCATCTGTGACAAAGCAATAGTTTAGTTTTTCACCAACCTTTCTTTGCATTTTGGTAATGGAGATTTGGTGGCAAATTAAATTTCGATTTCCGAAACAGTAGCTCTTAGGAGACCTGACCTCTTGTTTTGAAATTAGTAGATTGATTTTTGTCAATGTGACCTACTGCACTGAGTATTAAACAAGCAAACAACTTCATTGGGAGTAGCACTGGAGTGCTGGTTTCACAGTCAGGTGTTTGTTATGTGCCCGTGCATAGCAGGAATACTCCTCCCCTTCAAAACATCAACCTGCTCTTTTAAGTGTGTAATTCCACCTCTTCCCTTGCTCCCTGTCCTTCCTGCTCCAGCCCCTTGCAGGTGTCTGGTGTGAGCCATCAGGTGGGTCTGTGTTTGCCTGTCATTCTGGGAGCTTACGGAGGCACGGCTGATTGCACCGAGCGGAACGGAGCCGCTCCGAGGTGCAGGTGTGAGCCATCGCCAGGGATCCCTGCTAATCCTGGGACAGGGCAGCACCCCGGGCTGCAGCAGCCATGGGCAGAAAGGGATAAATGAAGTGAAAAAGGGAAAAACAGCAAAAGTTAAGTGCCGTGGTTTCCTTCTCCCAGGTGGTTCGAGTTATTTAGCGCTTGTAAAACAAGTTGCTCTCTTTCGGCAGCCCACGAGCATGGAGTTTTGGAGCATGGCTGGGGGATTGCTTATATACATATATGTATTTATAGAAATAGCTTTATTAGAAAGTAATTTTCTAAAGACTTTATGAGTCAATGGAAATTCCTACCCACTTTAAGAATGTTGGGTTTGAACAAAAAACGAAGCTCATTTATGCTTTGTTTTCCTCGGCACCTGTGGAGATCAGGTAGCTGGAAGCGTGGTTGAGTTTTAGGGTTTGTGCATGGTGCACAAGAGCTCTGCTGGGTGTGAAATGCACTTGACAGTCCTGGGAACAAAGAGGAATGGATCCACTGAGAGAATTGTCTGCTTTGGGCATCTGAAGTGTTGTTCAGGCCAAACTCAGGGGAAACGCTAGTGACAGCTGGGGTATGGCAGGCAGCGGACATGAGACACAAACCAAAATGTAATATGGTGAAAGTGGGGGTGTTGCTGAAGAAATAAAAATAAAAGCTTCCTTATAATAGGGAAATTTTTCATGGAGAAATAAGATACTGCAGCTTAAGGTCCAAATTCTGTCATTCAGGGAAAGGACTGCAGGATACAGCCCTTTATTTGCAAACAGGGAAGGGCAATTGCACTAAGTAAAGCGTGCCTTCAAAAACCAACAAGAAATTGGAGAGGTACAGAGGAGATTAAAGTATTCCTCAGCAAAGGAGGTTAATCCAATTTCTCAGCACCAATTTTTCTGCACTTAAAAAGAGATTGTATTCTGTGTTCCTGATCCATCAGGTGTAAGTTAATTTAATGCAGCAATCACCTGTTGCTTGATATTTATTTATCTCTAGGCCTATATTTTGCAGAGGGTAGTGTGACACAACTTCTGTTCTTCCCCTCCTTCTCTACACACAAAGTCCAACTGAATCTATAGTTTCCCTGAGACCCAAGAGACCTTACTTCAACTTTTGTAACCCACCCTTGCTGGCCTGGTATAATGTCACTTTGTCACACTTAGTGTGCTTGTAGTATAACCTCTCCTTTGCGTTGTGGAAACACTCCAAAAACACAGATGCATAGCCAGGTCCCTACCTCTACAAGTGTAAACTGAGAGGACAAAAACAGACACAGAATAAAATAAAGGTCTGTAACATGTGAGTAAAGTGACCAGAACAATGACTGGATTGTAGCTTATTGTTTGGTTTTCAAGTTAAAATCCCCAAGAAAATCCCTCCTGTCATTTAAACTGGAAGGAGGGGGGATGCTTCTCTCACTTTCTTCCTACTCTCAGCTCTCTCCCTTCAGTCTGGAAGGGTCTGCAGAGGAGGTGGGGCTGGGTATTGACCCCAGGATGCCTGGGCTGGGCCTGTCACTGCCCATTTACAAAGGGTCTGCTGAAGTAGGTCTTAGGGAAGGCTGAAATTCTTGAGGACAGAGGCAGCCAAAGAGCAGCATTAATGCTTAGATACCTTTAAAAGAGAATGTTTTTTCCCCCTCTCCCTCTTCCCCTTCATCCAATTCCTCAATGTGAAATGGATGCAGATGTGCAGAATGAATTCATCAGGGATTTAGAGATGCCGTTTTGTGTGTGTACCCACCCACATAATTGCTTTCCTTTCACATTCTGCACTCCTGTGCACACCTGTGGGATGTTGGCAGGACCTCCTGGATATTAGATCTACTGAACATATGACCTATATAGTTTTCACAGTATGGTAAAATTACAGAATTACACCTGGGTAGCCTTGCTGGCCTATGTACTGCATCCTGCTTTCACCTTCTGTATTCTTTTGCCTGTAACGAGGTAGTGTGATGGGAATCAGGACTAGTGTGTCCCTTGTGGTTTGCCATCTTGTATTTTTATTTATTCATATTGTAAGATTCAGGAGTAATAAGAACGTTCCAGTTGCTGGGATTCACTTATTTCTACGGAGAGTTCTAGGATTTTATTTCTTCTCTCTGTGAGTAAGTGTACTCATTAATAAAGTAGTGACAATCCCTATCTACTTGCTGGTTTTCCTGTGAAGATCGAGTACTGTTGAGAGGCCCTGGGACAGGGCAACAGGACATTGCAGAGAATTCTCTCCTGTTGGGAGAGGTGGAGGCAGGCAGGAGACAGCAGGAAGCATCTCAGGCTGTGTGCTGTGGCATGTGTGTTGTACCTGCACATTTGTAGCTGTAACACTTGCTCACCTTGACTCCTGGTTCTGATTCTCAGAGGAAGAGCTCTAGTCCAGAGAAAAAGGGCACTGTAAGATTTTCAGAGGTTACCAAGTGTGTAGGATCCAGGACCTGTGTTATTTGTTTCCAATAACATCAGTTCTGCAGAAGGGCACTGCACGGTTTTGGGCAGAGGTTGTCCTGTTCCTGACTTACAGGAAGAGCATTGCTTACTGATTTACCAGAACCAGTTCCTTAAGTGCTTAACATTTTTCTTGGAAAGTCCTTCATTGAAATTCTGATAACTTCTAACCTTACTTAGCTTTCGTGGGTGCTGGTGGAACCACAGTTCAAAGTGTGTGTTGGCTTCATATTATCAAAATGTGCTGCGCAGTTATATTGCATGAACAGTAAATATCCCACTTGTGGGGTGTTTCCATCCACCCCCACTTCATTTTAACTTCCCTAAACATTCACTTTAAGGAAGGAAACTTCCTTTAACGTTTATATGTTTTAGAGATTTGGAATGTTAGAAAAAACAACCAAGAGAGCTAGCTAATTTCCCAGTGTCTTGTAAATCACAATCTGTAAAGCACCTTCACACCAATTTTTGAGGCTAGAAAGTGCTGGTAACCCCACAGCATGGGGTTCCTGGGACAGAGCTACAATGCTAACTATTTCTCTTCTGGTTCTCTCTTCATTTGGGAGCTTAGAGCTTGGTTCTTCCTCCCAAAGTCAATGACCACGTATAGAAAAAAAAGATAGACTTCCCCAGGGAGCATATGAAAGGAAATAAAACAATTTGCTTGCAAATGGGAGGTAATTGGTATGTTAATTAAAGTCAACTTTACCTCTCTTAATGTTAACCTCCTGATTTTCTCCAGTGTTTCAGGTAGGGGAAAAGAATTCATTCTTTAGTATTCTCAAGAATGAGATTGGATAATAGACACAAATGAAGTCCAAACCCAGTACAAAAAAACATGAGAGGATATGTCTCCCGGCTGCTTTCCTAATACAGCATAAGGAGGACAAGATAGTTATCTGAGCAGTCACTCCACAGCTCAGACTTCAAATTATAGTAATTATGACAATTTGTGCCAATAGCCACGAGGTGGGTTTTTTTGATGTGGTTAAAAATAACATCTGTTAAAATCCAATAAAAAAAATTACATTTTGCTAATTTTCTGATAAGATAATGTTTAACTGTACTGTGTGCCTTCTACTGACGTTTTCAATTAAGAGTATTTCCTTCTGGGCTTTTACCAGCTCATCTCATGGATCCGATTCCATCCTGAGCAGTTCATTTGTTTTAACTTTCTTAATTAATTGTTTTGTGTAGGTTTTGCCTTTCAAACTGATATCAATCTTCCAGACTTATTAACGTGCTGATTGCTAACGTGTGATACAAAGCACAACTCAGTTAAATTGTTCTTTCTGTCATATTAAACAGAGTTCCCATATTAGCCTGCTAAACAAAATAATTGTAGATAATTTAGAGGGTAACAAATGACAAGAGTCTCGTACCTGGGAGAGTGAAAAAAAAGTTCTGTTTGCAGTTTCTTTGTGCTGGCTTAGGGTACGTTTGAAGCTCACATGCACAGGCAGAGTAAGACAAAATAATTAGCTAGTAAGGAATTGTAGGAAAGCTGGTGGAAAAAATTGCTTTTCCTACATCATGAAGTTTCTTACCTTGAAGAATATGGGTGACAAGAAGTAGGATATCAGACACAGCTGATACCTTCCTTCCTGTGTTTTCAGGGGATTTTCTCTTTTGTGTGAAATAGTTCAATTTTACCGTCCCACATTAAATAATGCAGATGATGGAATTTTGAGGGAGCACAGCATTTTGGCATTTTGTCCTTTCTGCCACTCGCGTACATCTACTCAGTGTGGCTTTACTGAAAGGACAAATTTGGAGTCATGGTTGCACATTCTGATGTTTAGCTGGGGTATAACATGAAATGCTCTTCTCTGGGCACAAGGACTGTCCTTGGAGCTGTCAGGTAGATGGCCTGGTACAAGTTGAGCATTTTAAACAGGAGAATTGTTACTGAGGAAAGGCACTGATCCCCAGACTATTTGAATTCACTTGGGTTTATGACCTGAGCTCACATAACTGGGAATTTATTGTTCATGCTATGGTATCACTACTCTGCCTGGTCAGCCTGAGGTCTCATGCTGTATTTTGCACAAATGATATCTGGACATGCTCCATGATTGCAGAACATTGCTGGAGATTTTATGGCTGATGTTGGTGAGAGCAGGCAGGTGCTTGAGTCCTCTGGACAAATTCTCATTGATAAACATTACAATAAATGATGGTATAAAGAATGAAAGGGATGCATAACCTCAGGTATGTTCTCTTAAGGCTTTAAAAGACATGTAAGGGCTGGGAGGACTCCTTCAGCAATCATTGTCTTTGAGATGCACTTTAGATAGGAGACTCTGAAGCATGCATTTCAGTATTTAAACAAAGATAAATTTGTGCATTACAGGGAAAATAAGATGGCTTACCTCATTAAGTTTAGCATACTAAACAAAATTGATATTTACCTGGGATTTGGGGGCATTTTTTGATGTAAATTTCTTAGATACGGGTCTCAATGATAAAACTTGGGAGTTGCGAAATGGCAGACTCTGTAATCAATGAAAGAGTGATCTGACACTTTGCAGTTTGTTCTTGTGTATTTGTTGATGTTCCCTAATGCTTTTGATATATTCTCCTGATTTTCCTTCCCGTCCTGGGGAGTTTTGCCTGCACTGGACCTTCTGCCTTTCTTCAGCTAGGAAAACTTAACCTGCTCTGCTATCTGTAGCCTTCCTTTCTCACCTATGCTGTTTTTCTCTAGGTATATATGCTGTACATATGTGGGTATATGCTTAAGCACATTTCATTGTTCTTGAAGTGGGGTATCACAAGGCCAATACGGCTTTTAGCTCACAATCCCTGGTAGGTTGCAAGTTATTGGGACATACTCATGACAATTTGTAATTTTTCTGGAGTTTTTGTCTGCTGGAGCTGGTGTAACTCTGCCAGGGACCTCAGGGCAGCACTCATCTTGAGCACTGTTGTATGTGGTGGCTGTAGAAGTGTTTTCTCTCTTCTTCCTTGGTGAAAATTTGGCCAACTCTAGTGCATACAACCTCTAAGCTGCACCAGACCTCTGCTGCTGAAGGGAGCTCGCAGGATGGTACATGATGTCAGTTTGGGCACAGACTGATTCAGAGCAGCTGCACAACCTGCACTGGCTGTGACTCAGGTAGCAAATTTTCAGTGTTAGGGTAGTTCCCTCCCATTCCTTGCAGTTAAGGGTTTCCTCTGTGTTTGAAGCCATACAGAAACGGGAGATTGGCCTCACTAACAGGTAGATAATTTCCAGTTTTCTCCTTGCAAAACAAGATTCTGTGCAATTTCTGTAGCCTTGCAGCCTTCTCCTTTTGGAGTAGGGTCCAAATTTGCAAAGTAGGAATGAGCATTTGGAGCTGAATTAACCTTACGCACAGACAAAGGTGAGCCATTGTCAGCTTACAGCTTCCTCACTTTTTTTATACAGGAGCCCTATATAAATCTGCCAGCACAGCTTTCTCATCTCTGGTGCAAAGTTGCTAACAGAATAAGAATGGAAAAATGCTAAGCCTTTTCCTTGATTTAAATTTTGCAGAAAACCAAAGTGGAATGAACTTTGGTTCCTGTTCAGCTGTGATCTAGACATGAATTAACAGATGCTTCAGACTTAAATTAGACGAGTCAACCATTGAATGTCATTCAGCAGCACACCAAAATAAATCCAGATGACATTTATGACATATCTCATTGTTTCTGTAATCTAAGTCATACAAAAGGTCTAAGTCACAGCACAATACATTACTACATTTCTTTTTGAAACACTGTCCATGAATAAATTTAGACTGGAAATTGGAAGATTTTCTACTATCAAAGTGAGAGGCTTATGATGTTGGTGTGATTACCCTGCATTGCAGCTGCCCATGCTGGACTGGAGCTCGTGATCCAGTTCCACTCCAGGCTGATGATTCTTGGTACACAAGGCTGAGTTCTTTAAAAACGTGTGTCAGCACCAAATTGGCTTGCTCATGTACTGTTCTTAAGTCATTAGAGTGCATAAAAAGTAGAAATTTTGAGATATTGAAAAACTAATTTTTAAAATTTGATTTGTGGTCTAAGAAAATATGAGTACTTGTGGCAGAATCCATGAGTTGAGTAACTTGAGTATCTCTTCAATGTGTCAAATATATCTAAAACCCCAGACACGCCTTTCTCTCCCAAATTAAAAAAAAAAAAAAGAGAAGGAATAGAGGAATTGGGATATTCCCCAGTGTAGTCCTACAGCTGAAAGATGAAATACACAATGCATTCACTAATTAGTCTGTACATTTTCTCTGCTCTCTCAACTGAAACAATAAACCTTTATTCATGTAGCGTCCACAGCAGATCTAGTGAAGTACCTGTGGTGTGCTGCCATTGGGCAAACTGCTTTCTACTGCCCCCATCAGTTTGGGGCTATTGGAGAGTTGAGCTGTTGAGTGGACAGAACCCATAGTGGTGAACAGGATTGGGCCATGAGCTCAATATCCATGCTGGCAGAAGGCTTCTGCTCCTCGAGGGAAGATCTTTCACACAGCTGGTGGCCCCAGGATAACAGCAGCACTAGAAATATGCACTATCACTGACCAACAGGACCAGCAAAGGAAGGGAAAGTTCAGGGAGCTGTCCACATCAAAACACATGAAAATCAAGCTAAAAACATGGGGAAAAAAAGAAGTATATTTAAATATGGTGGACTACAAGAAATATATATGCAACAGATAAAATAAGATCTCAATGACTGATGGTTTTACAGAGTAATTTTAAGGATGAACTGTTCCTAAACAATTTTTCCAGTGTATTAAGCACTAAGAGTATCAGGCATGCATGTCTTGTTCCAGTCCTTTTTTTTTCTTGAACAAACAAGTTGAATGTGACCACTACAAGAAAAGCGCCCACTCCCCACTTATGTGTGCTCGTTCCTTTGTCCTCTTTCCAATATCCCCAGTAATGATGGAGCACAGGATCGTGTTCTGCTCTAATGTCTTTCTTGTAAGATTCGGAGGGTAGTGCCGTCGTGACCTTTGGGAGCAGTTTTTTCCATTTGGAAGGAGGCGGGGGAGAGAGCATTGAATTTGAGATTGATTTTCCTCCTTTTAGCATGTGGAAATTCAAAGGAAGCTCCTTGATTCACCAACAATGACTGCATCTCCAGCCTTAGAGAATGTAAAGGCATCAGTAGGAGCAGACTGATGAAGTTAATACCCTCAGACTGCATTGTGAATGTGACCAGAGTCCACTATCTTGTATGCTATAGAAAAATCCTGATGTTATTCCTTGCAGGGACTGGTCACAGTTTAAAACCAGAGAATTTTCATCTGAGGATTAAAGAAATGGGGAGCTCCAGCAGTTTTAGGCATAAGTGTGTCCACAGTTTCTTGTTCAGGCAATTATGACCTCTATATCAGTGGTGTGTGTTTCAGAGGCTTCCAAGGAATGCATCCAGCTAAAGGCCAGAGTGCAAATTTATATTATCTATGGAGGTTTTAAAGATGACAAATTCCCCTGTTGTCCTTCTCTGCAAAGGGCTGGTCTATTCACCTGAAGTTCTGGGACTTGATGATGGAGGTGAACAATTATCCAGTGTAAGTTTGCTTTTCAGTAAAGAGCAGATTGAGTATATGTGTAGAAAGTCTTTTGAGAGCTTTAGTCCTTCAATAGGAAATCCCAGGAAATTGCATTGGATGCAGACCATTGGGTCCTTTGAATCCTTGAATGTTCCTTACACGCACTTTTGACTCTGAGCTGGCCAATCCCTTCTGTCTGGGCTTCAAATTTAGCTTTGCTGATTGGTAGCAAGAGCTGTCCAGCTAAAATTTCAGCAGGACTTGACACTTCCTGGTTTTCTTCAAGTTTTGGAGAAACAACTGAGTGCACCCCTGATTTTTTAGAGGTGGCATTTCTGCTTCAAGATGGAGCTGCATGTTCACCATCAAGGGAGGAAAACGTTGTATTCCTGCTAATGCTTCCTCTTGACAAAATGGTGCTTTCACCACGCCGTTTTTGTGATGAGAAAGGTTTCTCCGTGGTACAACTGCTACAAACTGAGCTGTTGGCTCTGAAGGAGCACATAAATATTGTGGGATATGTTATTTGTAAAACATGCATTCCTAGCTGAAGAGGTGGTGTCCTGTGAAAGGTTTTGGTCATTGAGAACACTAAATGCTGAAGTTTGTACTTAGGAATAAATATACAGCCAGATTTCCATCCATGTTTTCTGTTGTAAGGCTGTTGTACTGTGAATAGAAAAGATTAAAAGCTTCCAGTTGCTCCCCCCATTACTTTTGTGCTACTGGCTGGGTGGAGCTCATTGTTGGTACTGTAGGAACAAACTCAAACATCAGTGGACATTTGAAAGTATTAATCTACTTCCAAAACTGACAGAGGAAAATACATTGGGACTTCTTAACATTTGTGTTCAAAAGGCTTTAAGTTTACTTGAGAATAAATGAAGTTGTCCCTGTTCTGATCACTGGTTTGATACAATCCTGAAAATTTGTGGATGTTTGTGTGAACAGCTTATAAGGAGAGATACCTACAGCTGGGTGAGCATGAGTTAATGGTGTGGTGGAATTCAGGTTGCTGGTAGAAGGAATTATTTTATCAATAAGACCCATCTTCATTACACTTGCCACTGATGAAACTCAAAATGCAATTTAGCACCTCATGTTGCTGTATCCATTCTACTACAAAATTACTTTCTCTTGCTCTCAGTAAATTACAACTATTTGAGTTTAGCCCCAGAAAGGCTCCTTTATTGTGCTTCTTATAGCTTATGAAATCTCTTTCACCTGTGTTGTTTACTTGTTGGACAGAGGATTTGAACCTATGCCAAGTTATTTTAACTTAAAGAACAGATTTGTTGCTTGCATTCTTCCTTTATACCTATCTAGCTGCAGAGGGAAAGGAATGCATGTTGCTGTGTGTCTATACAAAAATAGATGGAGAATTCTTCTCAAGAACATATTGAGTCATATCTATTTATAGGTCAACTTTGATACCTGAAGTTAAACTGGAAATGGAGAATGTTGCAATATTTCCAAATATGTTCTTGCAGTCATCTTCTATTGGCTGGTTAATATTGTATGCAAGAGATGAAAATAAAACATTTCCAGAAGACTCTCCAGAGGCTTTGTGCTGTCATTATAAAAAGCAGATCTTGAGCTTCTTGATGAGTTCAAGTTATTTGTAACATAAATTGAAATAACTCCTTTGCTTAGCAATTAATTTTAGGAGAGTCTTTACCAGGACTCAGGTGATATTACTTAGACATATAATCAGCACAAAGCTTCTGGGTTATCTGGTTTTATTTCCATTGAATTTTAGGCCATGTAAATGTTAATTCTCTCAATCAAGAACATGGTGTGTATGTATTATACATGAATGTGCTGGGGTTCAGAATTATCCTTCATATGGATAATCTTCTTCTGAAATGATGATAATTTAATAAGTAGTTCGCATATAAAATAACTAGCCTTACTTCAAAGCATTGTGCAAGATCAGTGAAACTGGAAAGAATTCAAACAATGCAATGAAGCAGGGTTTTTCATGTTTGTGAGTCTGCATTTGAGAATTTGGAGACTTGTGTGCCTAGAAATAAAGGGCAGTGGGAGTACCTTCTGAGGTTTTGTATTAGTTAGGATTCCCAAACTGTCTGTGTGATCTTCATCTCTAATCTGTGTTGAAAATCTTGTATTGCTCCCTGCATGCTGAAGGAGAATGTGGGTATAGAATGTTTGAGAACTTTGGAAAAGTATTAGTGTGTTTTTCAAATTCCTCCACCTGCAGAATCATGTGCCTTGCTTGCTGCAGCCTAAGTGAGGAAGTCTCAGGATTCGTTTGTTTAAGCTGTCTATAAGCAGCTTAGAATAGCTATTGTAGAGGTGAAAATATCACTGCTTTAAATCTCAGCTTCCCACAAGCTGCCAGGACGAGGAGCCAGGTCTGTGGTCCCACTGAGAGTGAATCTCCCATTTCTGGTAGCATGTTGTTCCAATTTCTCACCCTTTAGTAATATTGTTTCTAAATGAAGAAATTGTTTCTGAAATCAGGACTGAGGGCTGCCAGAAAAGCTGCTGAAGCTGGGTCTAATTCTCACAGAAAATGTGATGTTTGGAAGGAGCCCCTCTCTCTCGCTGCTGCCATCATTTCTGAAGCAATTTTTTTTTTGCCTTTTTAGCATCACTCTGTTAGGGAAGACGTTCAAGACATTGACATGCTAATAGTAGTCTTAAGGGACATAAATCAGTGAACATAGGACCCAAAAGCAAAGATGTATCATCATGGTTCCACAAAGTGTCCTGTAAATCTGCAGCTTAACTGGGATGTATTGTCTTATTTGCACCAGGTATTTACAGTATCAATTTACTAATTCTGTGCTGCTATGTAGTTAGTTCCTGCTGTTAAAGTTGTTATTTATTCTTCTTGTCATGCTTATTGCACTTAATGCCACATGTCAAGCTGTGCACATCTTAAAATCAAATGGCTACTCCCTGCATGCAAATCACCCAGGAAGGTGTCTGCATTTTGGGCAAAAGAAGCACAAATTCTCTCCAAGCTCAGTCTGTTATCCCCAAACTCACACCATCCTTGTTCTCTCTTTAGCACACTGAGGTTTGACTCGCTACTTCCATGTCAATGTTTTTGCTTTGAAAATTCAGAATGTCTGAAAATTAGGTTTGGCTTTTTAGGTCGAGTTCTGCAATTTAAGTGTCATGAATCTTTTGACTCGTGGGAATATTTAGATCATAATTATGGTGATCTTATTTTTATTTATAAATCTATTTCTTTACTAGGTGAAGACTTATTGAGTGTTTTTTTAAAAACAATAGATAAGGTTAAGCTACTCATTTAGTTTTCAAATGTGAACTTAAATAAGGTGATATGATTGTCATTTAAAAATTATTTCATTTGGCCTATTTGGTCTTTTAGTCATTTGTAGCCAAGCTGTGATGTCCTGGTGTGGTCAGCATTAGCCAAATTCTGCTTTGACTGAAGTCAGTGATTCAGTGATTTCACTTTCTTTGAGTGAAATACTAGGTGAAATTTTAGGTGTTTTTTAAAATGTTATCCTTTAATCTTCTTTTTTTCTTTCCTTAGCTTTTAATATACACTTTTGTTTCTCGTAAAGGCTTGTTTCTGAGGGCAAATGTCAGGCAGCATGAGGATTACCTTGTTTTGCTTTGCTGGAATGTACTCAGAAAGCTCAAGTTATCAGATTAGTGATTGCTACTGCAATTAATATTGTGTAGTGCATCTATCATCAGCCTGTAGAAAGCCTGGTGCTGGGGACAGAGATCCTTTTCCACGTCTGGGAGGAAAAGAGCTTTTCACCTGCAACTGCTCCTCCCTCTGGCAGGAGCTGTGGGCTGATTCTGCACATCATCCTTAAGGTATTTCCTCGAGGCTGAGCTGGGTTGGTGGGGACAAGTCCAGCAGATCCCTGCTTGTCTGGAGGTTGCCCTGAGTGGGGAGAGCTCCTCGAGCACTCCTGGGTGCTGCAGCTCTGCTTGGGCTGTAGGGATGGCAGCTCTACAAGGAGGGATGGCAGACACCTGGAGGGGAGCAGGTCACTGAAAATCTCCACAGTTACTGCTTTTTGTGGAGCCCTCAGATGTCTATACTCAGAGATGTTTTCTTTCCATGAAGTCTGATGAAAAATCCACACCAGCTTTTCTGAAGTTTGCTGAAAATGCTTGAGGGACAGCTGGAAATATGTTCATTTATCCCCAAAACTGAATCTGCCTTCTTATAGCGCTAACTATAATCAAGGTGGCCTCTTTCACCTTTAAGAAAAACAAGGTGTTTCTCTTTGGAAGTATTTCCTCCTCCTCTTTCATCCCCAGCCTTTTCCATGAGGCACAAAAAGCAGTCGTCCGGCCCCCACGGCAGCTGGTACCGCATAGCTGGTATGGTTGTGTCACGCAAAGACTGAAGAGGTATGGAACTAAATCAACAAATTCTCATTTGTTGGTTCAACTGAGTACAAACTAGCTAAGGAAAAACCAAGTTGGGAATGGAGAGCAAATATAAATGAGAGGCAAGCCACAGCTTGCAGCAAAGAAAATGTTTGCAGAAAACGCCAGCATTACAGGTTTATCTAAGGTGTGGTCTCGCTTAAGCTGCAGTAATTACCCAAGGTACCATAGCTGTGGCTGGAAAATGAAGTGCTTTATAAACTTAACCCATTCATGTCTCCTGAGACCAACCACAGTGTTATACCTAGGCCAAGCCAGGGCTTTTCAAGGCAATTGAAAATTCCTAAGATCTTATTCTCACTCACTTACCTGCCAAGACAGCTTTGAGGCTCTGCATTCTCACAACATTTCAGTGTTACAAAACAGCAAACAAGACAACAAATTCTTCTATTTTACTTTGTAAGGATGTTTATGATTGTATCAACTGTAGCAGTAAAATGAGAGGAGACCCTTAAAAATACAGAAGAATTAGGGGAAGAACATTTGCTGGGTAGTTATACATGGGATTCAAAATACCTATGTAGAAATAATGCTGTGTGAGTAAGGGAAAAAAAATTAAACTGGCTATATGTTGGATGGAAATGTCTATGTTGAACTATCAGTGGGTAGAAATACTACTGTCTTGAGAGCTGCAGAGTTTGGCTGGTTTATTGTGTTCTGAGGAAACAGAAAATGATTCAGGAGGACTGCAAAATATTTAAGCAGATTTGAAGAAGCACCTCAAAAGATGGCAAAGATCTGAAGGGCTTTGTTTATGAGGAAAGAACTCAAAATCCCTGAGTAGGTGAAGTTTGGCCAAAAAGGACTTTCAAGCATTTGAACATTTATACTGTGAGTATAACAGATTGTCTATTATGGATGAATTCCCAGGAACTGGCTGAAAAGAAGGACATTTATGTTCCAAAGTCTTTCATTCACAGATGTGCAGAGAAATGGCTTTCAAATAAGAGATCAAGAGTTCACTTAATTTAATATCCTCTATAAATGTTTCCAAAGGACCTGATTTGGGACCAATAACTTCTCTTTTAGTCAAAATATTGTGTGTGATGTTTTGACCTGTAAAATCAGAGATGAGTCTACTGCTTCCCTTGCTGACACATTCCAATATTTAATCTTCTTGAATAGCTCCTGTGGGCGGCTACTGTGACCATGGCTAATCTTCCCTGGCTAGAACTGGGATCTTTAGACTCATTCAGATTTGTTTGGTTTTACATCCAGAGAATTCATATGTATCTATTAGTTGGGGTCGGGGAGGGGAGAACATTTTTTTTCTTGGCTTACCAAACACTGTAATTTTTAGTGTGTTTTCTGGTTTGCCAGAATGAAGCCCAACAACCCACTAGTCCTTCCATCTTCTGTTCTTGGAGAATCTTTGTTGTGAATGAGGCTGTTCTGGCATGTTTTCATGTGTGTTACATTTATTTTAAAAATGTTTTCCAAAGAGGACTGGCAACAAGAGCTGAGACTGTCATTACCATGAAGAACAGGAAAATAAAAGAGCAGCTGGTATGTTTGGTGTCCGGGGGAGCTGTCACTCTTAGGATTCCCCCTCTAAAAGTAAAATCAAACTCCATATTTGTTCATCTTTCATCATGTGTAATAAATTACATGAAGCTGAGAAAAAAGCCAAGCCATATCCTGCAAAAAAAAAAATCAATTTAAATTTGACAAATGCCCACTGGCTAAGTACATTCCCGGCAATGTGGGAAAGGAAAGAAAGTGGTAGGGCAATCTTCATTAAGTTTATTACCCAAAATTACTTAGGTCCTTGTTCTTAGTTTGTATAGGCTGTTCCTATTGTCTTCACTGTGAGGTGCAAAACAGCCAGGAGCACTACATGAGCCTCAGGAGCAGCTGATGGCAGGCAGCAGCATCAAAAATAAGTATTAAAGCCATAGGCAGTGGAATTCCACAATGGTCTGGCATTCCAGCTGTGCTAACTGAGGAGGAAAAGAGTGCAAGGATCTGGACCAAGCTTCATATGTTGTTGTGTAACACAGATTTACCTTCCCTCCCTGCCAGTGGGAGGGCTCTGTTTCTCTGCTGCCTTTCCTGATTCCATCTCTCAGGCTGTGTCACTTGCTCCCCACGGCCTTTCTCTGAATGGTCTTTGTTTATCTATTTATTTACTATGGGAATTTGCTCTGTATGTTCTGATTTCATTTTTTGGTCTTGATGAAATATCTTTCTAGGTTTGTTCTTCACAGGCCTGTTTTTTCCTGTGTAGAGAGCATGGGAAAGGTCTGCAGAACCACAGCATTCACACCAAGCCCAATCAGTATAAATCTCTCCCTGACACTGATGGACACACATGTGATCATACTGGTGTCTTATTTTTCTAGAATCTCCTCTACAGAACTGTGAATTCTGCTTCCTTTGAGACCACTTTCTAGCTGATAAAATCCCTGTCATGTCTAGTGATGTTCCTTAGAGAAAACGTTTATTGTGGTGTTTATAAAAATTACTCGGAAGGATTTCCTTGTGCGTGTTGATTTGTTGTGACTTACTACAAGAAGTTATGTGAAAGCAATTTGAAAATCCTGTGTTTAAGAAAAAATATATTACAAATGAATATTTTGAGGGAGGGACCAGTTTTTACTTTGCTGACCAAAATATTGGTGTGGCTGTTCTTGGCAGAGTTTTCCACGTAGAAAAAAAAATCCACCTGCACTCATTTGTCTTGTTTCTCTGCCTCCATATCTGTCTTGAACTTGCTTTTCTAACATTTTTTATTTGTTGTTCAAATATTTGCCATCCTTAGAAGAGCAGAGGAACTTCAAGCATTTTGAGGACATAGAAGGGCTCCTTAAACTCAAAGAAAATTACTGAGATATTGCTTTAAAGTGCCCTGCTTAAATAAATTAGAGAGTTCTACAACTCTTAAATGCCCAATAGAGATGCAAGAGGCACCTAAAATAATAGCCTAGGTCACACTTAAATGAATCTTTCTTGAAGAACGTAACAGTGATAAGATAAACTGGCTGCACCAAACTGTAAAAGCACAGATAATAATAATAAATATAATAATAATAATAATATAGTGAAGCTCCCCTAAATGAACCTTTGTCAAAGGAAGTGACCAGGTGACAAGACAAGAATAAGAAAATAAAAAAAAATTAAAATTATTTAAGTTGTTGAAATAATCAGTTTTTCTGAGTATCAGAGCAAAATGTTGCCAGCTTTACAAATAGTTCTTCAGAAGCAGAAATATTTTTAAAAGCATTTCCTTTCATATAGAAATATTTTGTTGACTAGATATACATAGTTATATGAATTTGCTTGCTGCAGGTAGGAAGTAATAAAGTGCTGGTTTAGAGTGTTGGTTTTTTTCCTTTTCCTGTAACCTCTAAATCCAGGGTTTAACCCCAGAGAGTGTCAGAATATTATTGTGATAGCATTTTTGTCAACAGGCCCTGCACAAATTGAGGTTGGTGGGTTTGTCAAGGTTATGTAACAGCAAACATTTGGAAAAATTGGGCACAATTGGCAGCCTTTGCTCTGAAAGGGCACAGGATTAAATGAGCATAAAAATTTAATTGTCCTCCCACCCTGAATCAGGCTGAGGCTTTCCATATTAGGGTCGGGCTGGCTAGTTGAGCAGCAATTTTTATCTGGCCCCCAGATAAATAGATGCATTCAGCCTTCTCCATCCTTCAACCTTCATTAACACAGAAATTAATCACATAAATTAAACATATATATTTTGCTGGAAAAATTCTTAACAAGCTGCATCCTCTACTGGACGAGAGAAAAGAATCAGGCATGTGTACATATTCAGCCTGACAATGCCAAGATTTCCAGAATACGTTTAGGTTTCTGTCCTTAATTTTTGAGGAGCAGATTGGCAGCTGGTGTAAATTGTCTACACTAATCAGAGTGGAGTTAGGCCAATATATACCATGAGGGAGTGGGTTTTCACTTTGCTTGAGGCTCTCAGATTCCCATTCTCAACATGTTTTCTTTTTTAAACTCCATTGGTACTTTGCCGTAATTCTGTTGCTTTCAGTGAAGGTACACGAGTGTATAGTTGGAATAAGAGAGCAAAGGATTGGTCCTTTAGATCTTAGGAGGACAAGTGTATTCCTGAATACTCTTGTCTTCAGGAGTGAACCATAATGCTGGTAAGATGCCAAATTTGAGATACATTTTACATTTATATGCTCTCTTTCATTCTTTATAATCCCATGGACATTTGCAAGTATCTTAATGGCAGCAAACTGTGTCTGATTTTCTTCCACTGGAGCAGTTAATCAGTAAAATAAATTATGTTAAATAGCAGAATAATGACTGATAACCTGGGTGCTTACCAGAGTTGCAGGGAGAGTTGTTCTCCTCAGCCTCCCACTGTAAATGGCAGTGTGTTATGTGATAATGTTGACCATAAGCCATTAAAATAAGGCAGGATTTGCTTAAAAGCAAATGCTTTGTATTTAAGGTTTATTTTTCTCAAGTTTAAAATCTGAAATTACAGAGTAAAAGGAAGTGGTAAAACCTCCATACTTCAAAGCCATGGGAATGTATCCTCTTGTTCACACATGCTCCATAGTTATTGAAAGTGTGATTCTCATTTTACCAACTAATCCAACACTTGGATGTGTTTGGAGGACAGCTTAGTCCTACTCCAATGTTTTGATTTCCAGGTAATTATAAAGAAGAATGTACCACATCATTCCTACCTTTTATTTGTGTGTCGGTGTTGACTAAAATATTAGAATTGCAATTACAGATAGGCCAAGCTGTGTGTGGGACACAGAGCTCCTTTAGGTAACTTGAGTGCCCTCTGTGAAAGGTGTGTATGGAATTTGCTGGGTCTGTCTTGTGCACCTGTGTTTGGGATGTGCTGATGCACAGGCTGCCTTCAGTGAAAGTTAATTGTTTCATGTCATGGCTCCAGATCCTTCCACTTCTTCCTTGGCTTGCTCCTCTCTCCCATCCCACTTGTTTGTTCTAGGATGTGCACCCTGATGAAGTGGGGAGCAGAGGGATTCAGGGAGCTCTGGGCCTCCACTGTTTTACAGAGCAGGAGCTGCTGCACAGCCCTCTGAAATGCCTCTGGCACTGCTGAATTTCACATATTGTCTGCATTTCCTAAATCTGGCACTCAACTGCAGAAGAGCTGGCAGCTTCCTACCTTAAACTGGCTGGGAATTAGACATCTTTTCCTATGGAAAAATAGGCAAGGTTTTAAAATAGCCTAAATGATGAATCAGAATGAAACATTACAGGGGGAAAAAGCCTCTAACATATGTACTTGTGTATGTGAGTGGGTGGCCAGGAGCTTCTTAGAGAGTCTGGGTTTTAGGAGAACAATAGAGCTTGTTTATGGCATCTTAGCTGGATGTCTGGAAACCCCTGTTCCATTCTGAATTCTGCAAAACTGAAGAGGGGAGACAGGCAAGGAAGCAGAAAGATAAGGGGCACTGGAAACCCAGGGAACTTGGTTCTGGCACACTGCTGTTCTTCTTGCTTCTTTCTATTTATCCTCTCCTCTGCAAGGCTTCTGTCATTTTAATATACAGAGAGACTCACAGAAGCATTGTACCTAGGGAAATTTTTTTTTTCTATTAAGTATGTTTCCCACAGAATTTTTCATTTGTGCAAACAGAACATCTGAAGAGAAAATTATCACAGAAAAAAATTCTTAGCTCTGTTTTGACTATCCACCAAATTCAATGTGAATTCAATGTAATTCACATGTAGCCACTCTGGTCACTTTTAATAAGATTAAATCTTTTTCTCTGAGGCATTTTGGTTGAAATGTGAGGGCTTTGAGCAGTAAAAATATGTGTGCTTAGGTACCTAGAATCCTTGTGCCAAATATGTCTTCAATTCCACTGGAAAACCTGGTTCTCTACAACCAGTGTTCTAAAACACCTCCCCCAATTTCTAGAAAGCTTTCCTATTTCTTGCTTCATGAGTTTCATCATTACATGGTCAGTCTGTGACTTCCCAGGTCTCAACTTTAATGACACCTGTAGTGCACTGTGATTCAAATGAAAGGATCTCAAATAAAGTACTGCAGATTTGAGGCACTTCCAAAAAAGATGAAAATTTCTGATTCAAAATTAGAATTTAAAAATGCTATAAGATAAAAATATACACTCTCAGAAGTACTAGTGCTGGTTTACAAGTTAAAGTACAAAGAGACATTTCACTGCTCCTGTGTTGGACAGAGAGACATGAAGGAAAATTCAAACCTCTATGAGACTTTGAGGAAGTAATTTCAGAATTCATATACTGCTGTTCGATATTATTATCAGGCCTATTTATTGCATCTAAAATATTAGGTATTTTCACAGGGGATTATATTGCATTACCTCAGAATATTAATCCTAACATTAGTATTTCCTTGTTGTTAGTATGAGTTTTGTTACTGGAATATTAAATATGAGCAGAGAATATAAACTGTGAAAATTGGTATCAGAAAATGTTTGATAAAAGATTTAATTAGCAGAATGAGACTTCTTAGAAATATATAGTTCATGTGCTCCTACTGTACCTGTACCTCCACTTACCTTTTCTGTTTAAGCTTTATTAGAATTTAGCTTCAAGAATCTTAAACATTAACTACTTTGATTAAAGCTATTAAGTTTGTAATTTAAGTTTTAATTTTGCTTCTTGGTACACTGTGCTTGCAAAATCCAGTTGCCAAGTCAGTTGATTTAGTAGGTTTTTCTCTCCCTTGAAAATGGCTGGAAGAAGAGTGCTATCCATAAAGCAATGTATTGTGTCTCAGAAGTGAAACTTGGGGAAGGGAAAATAAGGTTGCCATCTCTCAGACCTAAAGGATTTCAAAGGCTGCAAGCTTAAGAGAAATTCTTTTAATTTCCTGCCACCCATCTTGTTTTCATGGTGACCCATGAAAATTGACACAAGACAGTGGTATGCCAGCAATTTTTAAAGGAAAACCAGCTTATTACTAGAGCTTTAAGAACTCTGAGAAAAGCTGTTGGAGCAAGCTTTATTTCTGTCTTTCAGCCAGCTGAAAGTTCCCCAGGTTTGAACTTAAAGTGGAGAAAGATCTGTGCAGAATGCACTGAGAGATGGCTGGACCCAAGGCATTCTTTGAACTGCCCAGTTCTGGAATTGTTCATGATCTGGCCAGGCTCAGTATCAGCAGAAATAAATTGCATTTGTATTGGCTGTGCTTTTTCCCTGCCTCCTGTCTTCCTTCCCTGGGATTTACTTAGAGTGAAACAAGCAACATGTGATGATAGGTAGACAGTTCCGTGGAGCTGGGCTGTTCTTTAGTGTGTAAATACACAGGTGAGAGCATGCAAGAAGTCCAGGACCGGAGATGCTTGAAATTAAAGAGCCTCAGCCAACTCCTCTCCATGCAAGCTCTGGGTCATTGGCCTGTGCTGTGCCTGTTCCATGTCAGACTTTCTTTATTTCCCTTGAGCATTTAAATTTTTTTTTTTTTTTGAAAGGAAGGCCACTAACTTCCTGGCTAATGGGAAGAAGGGATGGATGGAAGAAAACAGTAACAGTTTTCCACCACATTCTTATAGCACACCATCCTGCTCGGGGCCCTCACCTTGTCTGTCCAGGTTGTTTTATTGTATGTGTTATTGCAAAGGCTTTAAGGTAGACCCTCAAACCAGATGTGCATTTGAGACTTAATGCTGCCTAGGGTACAGCTCATCCTGGATGGAAACAACATGGACTCACTTTTATCAATTTGCTCCTATGCAAATCCACCTGAAACTTTTGCTAGACTGGTACTGCCAACCAAGTACAGAGATCTCCAGTGGAAAAGATTCCCAGGTCTCTATTCTGGAGGCAGCAGGCACTCTGAGCTGAGGGACTGGTTTTGCTGTGTGTGGAATGCAAGAATTTTCCAGCAGCTTACAGCAGTGCAAGGTGACAAGCAACGCTCAGTGCTGAATGCCTCCACTTTTCCATCCCATCTGCAGTAATAGAGGGTGCTCAGGAGCACTCTGCACTGCAAAGGATCAAGTCTGTCATCTCTTCTGGTGTTTTCAGAGAGAAAAAAAATCACCATTGAGAGCCTCTGAAAGCCTCTAGTTTTTAATGATCTATCTGCACCTTTCTATTGTGTGCTGCTAGAAAAGACATTTAATTTATTTTAAAAGATCTGGGGGGTTCAGTGAGCCCAGTTTGCACATTTTTTGTGACATATCCAGCATTCCCAGCAAGGGCAACTTCTTAGCATGGCAGGCTACAGAACAATGCAGCTTTTTCACTTTGCCCCTCTTTCTCCCAAGGAATACAAGTCTTCCAGAGAAGAGAACATCTCTCATTATATAAAAAAACATATGTGTGCCTTGTTGTGGGTATCATATAGGTGGGAAATATGAACTTTTGTAGAAATGAGCCATTCTAGACCTGGGTGCTGTAAGTCTGACGACAAAACTGATTGTCCTCATAGCTGAAAATGCATGAAGGAAACAAGTGTTTTAAGGTGAAAATGAGAGTGTTCAATTTAAACTGCAGAGAAAATGCAGCTTTTACACTTTAGGGGCAGGAGATGGCTTGTTGTGAGGTGTGTGAACCATGCTTTTATGCACTGGAGCCTTACTCCCTGGCACAAGCTTGTTAGTGCTGCTGCAATGGAAGAAATAACAAAATCCTCTTTGTCTCAAGTTGGTATCTACAAATTCTCACAGGGAGAAACAAAACAAAACAACACAAAACCCCCAACAGTCCAACATGTCATACCCTCCACTACTTTCGTATGTGAAAATCCCCTGAGAGAAATATTGTGTATTGCTACTGTAGATAGAGTACATGTACTCAAGAACAAAGAGGGCTTAAGAAGAAGACATGGTGAATATATAATAACTCTGAATAAATACCGTAAGTCCTCTCTTGTTTCTTTGCAAGTGCTTTTCAAGAAGTGAATAATAGTAAAGCTCTCCAAGTCACTTAGGGTCTGAGCCTGCAAATATCTACTCATATGAGTACTTCTTACTCGTGTAAGTAGTCCCATTGAAGTCTGTAAACCTGCTCATGTGAGTAACGCTAAACAAGTTCAGGGTCTAAAACACTATGGGGGAGACAAAAGCATATACAAGTACAGCCCTAAGACTCTTCAGACATGGAGCAGCAAAAGATTTATCTGAGGCTTCCAATGTAAAGCCTTGTAAATTAGTACGAAGATCTAAAAAATCAGGCCGCCCCTGCATTGGGAAGCAATGGAGCTCTCTTAATATGGGGATATAGGGGTAATGTGATGGAAAGACTTAGATGCAGCATGTAGTCTAGCAGTTGTATTCTGTACTCCTCACAATCAGAGCAGGAGCTGGAAGTCCAGCAGGCAAATAATTATAGTAATCAAGTCACGATGAAACAAAGGAGGGGCTATTATTCCAGCAACTGGCCAAGGGAACAAAAGTTTGCCTGGCTGGATTCCTGAAGGAGATTCCTGAAGGAGAGTGGGATTTGCTACGTAAAGTGAGATATAAACTTTGATGCATTTAAATTGTTTTACAGACTTGTTTGCTTTTACTTTTTAAATAACTGTTGACTAAAAATAAACTAATAGTTGGCCATCAGTCTAGCTGATTAAATCTTGGGCAGCAATAAGTAGAAATCTGCTAAAATTCAGGGCTTGATTGTCTTCTATGCTTGCCAATATAAAAGCAATCTGTGATGAAGTCCTTTTGCCCTGTACTTAGACTCATGATGCAAGAAATAGAATTCTTCCCATTCTAAAGCTAGAACTATGGAAGCAGCAAAGTTTTTTCTCATGGATTTTTTTGGGAGGCGCAACTTTGGCTCTGTCTTTTTGATCTGAAGCTGAGAGCAGGGTAAAGTGTGAAGAATGCACATTGCAGCCACATGGACTACAGTCTGTGTGTGTGTCTTGCAGACCCTTGCAGTTAGTGAGCTTTATCCATCACAAAAAAAGCTTGGTGAGTCCTGCCTAATTTATGTTGAACATGTGATGCAGCCTCGACATATTTTGAGAAAAGTAATTCAGAAGTCTGCCTGGCATCAACCTTGTCTGTTTTTCACATAGGGTGAGTTTGGACATGTGAATATAAGATGGATATGAGGATGGTCCAAGGATCGGTTCTCTTCCCATTGGTTAAACCCGCGTCTTAATCTCCATTTTGCAGGAAGGGAAAGTGAAGCTTAGAGAAATGAAGGCCCAATGTAATGAAAATAAATGGTGAATAAATGGAAGATGGTATATGGGGGAGATCTACCTCAAGCAATTTCCTCAGGCTAAAAAATGAAGTTTCTCTGAAAGAAGGAAGCCCATGACATCTCCTGATGGAGATCGAGGTCTTGTTTTTTTCTTTACTTTTGGTGTTGCTTAGCTTTGAGTGGACTTGCGTCCTGCTTACCGGGCTGCTCTTGAACAAAAGCCTGTTAATGTCTGAACATGGGTGGAAATGTTGGGAAGTATTAGTGGCCCTTTGTCTTTACTATTGTGTTATTTTTAACTTCCATAAATTTAAAAAGATTTAAGTAAGGCTGAGGGAGTCTTATCCTTTAGCTGAAAGTGCCAAATTACTTATTGCCTTATTGCTTCCATCATTATTCTGCTGGCTGTGTTTGAGATTGCTTTTTCCTGGTCAATCAAATTGTCCTGAATTTTCTCTTTCAAAAGGGAGGTTCTTATGAAATAACTGGATATTTCTGTGCATTGTGACTGGGCTTGAAATTCTGTGATATGTTTGGATCCAATCCTGTACCTCATGTACTGAGGAAGCAGCTAGCAGAGAGACATTTCTTGCAAAAATTAGGGGTAATAAAAATTACTGTATCCATGCTATTCCTAGAAATCCAAAGAAGTTTGGCTGCCTGATCTCTAATGCTGTACGTTGGACCATTGAGACTTTGACTTGGCTGTTTTAAAGCCAGTAGCACTCATATGTAGCTAATGGAGTTTCTACCAGTGCAGAATCTGTCCTCTACTTTTCAGCTTTACAGAGAGATTTTGTCTTTGTGCCTTTTTTTACCTCTGGGAAAAAAAAACAAAAACAAAAAAAAAGCCAAACCAAACCACCAACCCCATTTGAGGTGGGGGGGAAATAGAGATAAGAAAGCCCACGAAGAAATACTATTTCTAAGTAATGTACTTTTTTCAATGACAGCTTAGTATTTTTGTTAAACGGCACCACTTTCAGCTTTCAAAAAGGTTTAGCCAACAGTGCTCGCGCTGCTTTCGACAAGGCAAACCTTGCCCACCCGTTATAACCTTTAGGTCATTCCAATCATGTTATTTCTCCCATAATGCCAGAAGTAATGGAGTAGGCAGGAAGTGAAAGTAGAAGTTATACAGCACTGCTCTCCTGCCTTTTGTTTGCTTGTCTATAACTACCTTAAACTACTTCCTTCTCATCATTATAACAATGGGATGAAATGGTTCCTTTATAAATGGCCATGAAGTAAAGGCAGGCTGCAAAGGCTTCTGTAACCTATTATTATGACCTTTCTCTCATCAGTAATTGTTTAGCAATTTGTACCTGAAAAATCCAAGCTGTCTGTAATGTGCCGCACAAGGTGTGGTGAAAGGGCTTTGGAGACAGCTGGAATAATTATTAAATACCAATGTGGTACAAGGCAGTGAGTCTAAACAGCATGAAAAGGCATCAGAAGATTGAAGAATGAACTCACCTTAAAATGCATTAGGCCCTGGCTTGTTTTGGTGAAATAAATGTGTGTGATTTAACACAGAGGGTGTTGATGCTGTGCTTAGATTCACCTCATTAAGGAAAAAGCCAGAACAACAAAACAAAATCTGAAAGAAACTTGGTGTAATTCTGCCATAAGTATCTGTAACAGAAACCAGACTCCATAAAATCTTGGTGTCTCACAGCACAGGCAGGAGAATAGAGTCCTGAAATACCCACATACTTCACTCATGAGCTACAGGGTCTCTTGTAAGCACCATTTTGGTATTGTAGCCCACCTATTTGTTTAGATTAAAGCTGTAAACAGCCTGATCCTCTCCAGACCCCCTCAACTGATCTCTGGGGCAGAAGGTTTATGGGTATTTTTCACTAACTTTTGAACGTGGTAACTAATAGAGTTGTCCTTGTGACTAGGGATGACTCAGAGCCAGACATTGTGGGGATGGATGAGTGTAATGCGAGATGAATATCAGCGTCTGCGGGCTACGAGGGCTGCTGGGGCTGTGGAAGTGCAGTGATTGCAGTGAGATTTTTGCTTATGCTCTGGAATTGAAAAATAAAACTTTTGAAGTGTCCAGTGTTTGCCTTGAGCTGGATTGTTTGTAGTATTTTGCCCAACTATTCCTCGTCCCAAGTCTGGCCACCCACTATTTTGTGTAGTTTGTCTTCTGCTGGCCCTTTTCCCAAACCCGTTAGTGTTTGCCCAGCGAGTGCCAAAGCTTTCATTCTTCCTTCCCTGAATGGCTCCAAATTTGCATCTCCTGCAAACAGCCCAGCTGTTCGAGTCACACTCACAGTAAATGGCTGACACACTATTTATACACACTTCTTTCTGGGTAGCAACTTGTTCTCTGCTTAGGTGGAGAATATAATATTGCTTGACTTTATTTTTCACACTCCTTTTTTTAAAAAAAATTCTCCCTCTTACAATATTTTGACAGGTTTTCCCAGTTATGCGGCTTTGGCAACAGCAGACGTTGGCTTATCTTTTAGTCTTTTCTTTTTCCATTATGATTTTGAGCACAGTCTGGATGGCTCGCAGGGGACACGAGCGCACAGAAACAGCCACGGAGATGGGAATAAGAGGCTGCCAAGCACAGAGTGTCACGGGGCCCTGCCTTGTGTGCCCTCTCCTGGCTGGAAGCAGCCGGCTCAGGCCGGCACGCCGTGCTCCCGGTGCCGCTGGCTGCTCCGGCAGGTCAAGTAGCAGCAGATAATGTAGGGATTTATGCTGCAAACAAGACTGGGCTCTTCCTCTGTAACCTCAGCTATTGTCGCTGCGTGTTCCTCAGTAATGCTCCAGACTTCCTGCCCTCCGGGCACGTCTTTTCCAACTTGGCTTCCTTCAGCTCTGTCCCTCCAGGTTTGGCAAGAAGCTGCTGAGGCGGCTGATGGGGGTGTCTGAGGCCTCCTGGGCGCTGGGCTGTGGTTAATGGGATCCTGCTGCCGGGTGGGTGCTGGCATCCTCCCTGCTGGGAAAGGACGTTCTGGGCTCGGGCTTATCCCTCCCAGACTGGGATCACTGTAGCTGGATACATTGACACCCCCAGCCTCATTCCCAGAGGCTTTGCAGAACTTCGTCTGGGTTCTTATGTGCCTTTTCCAGCTTGATCCCTCCTCTTGCTTCTCCGGGATGACAAGGCTTTAAGACCTTGTGGTTCAATGGCTACAGTGTGGTCACAAGCATCGATAAAAGCACTCTGTTTTATTATTTCGTTTTTGGTGATTGTCAGATGTCAGGGTTTTGAGTACAGCTCTGGGCCTTGAGGTGAGATGCCAGACCTGCTGTTGCAGGTCTCCATGTAAGGACCTTTTACTGTTCATTTTATTACCACACTTGCTGTGATGTTTGTATATCTCTTTAGTTCTTTGGAGAAAAAAAGTTGTATTTTTGTGTATTAGCATGTTATGTAGTTATGTAACCTGGTCTGCCTCATGTTGTATTGCATTTGGCAGAGGAGGAGCCAGATAAGTGTGCAAGCTGAGCATATACATGTGTGAGTAGAGCAAACCTCTACTTTCTCTCTTTCCCTAGTACTTTGTTTATAAACCTTTTACACTGATTTCTTTCTGCTTTCTAATCCTAAAGGAGTGATGATGGTGAAGGATTTTCTGCCAAAGGGAAACTGAGGCCTTATTCCTAAAAATAGTTTTTTCCTTGGGCTTTAATTTAAAATGAAGAATGTTCGTCAATCTTGGCAAGATCAGAGGACAATTTATCATTTGAATGAGTCCACCAAACCACTTTTCAGTAAGATAGCATTTTTCTTTTCTGCCCAGATGCAGTAAGAGCTGTCCATTTAGCTAGGCTGTTGTTTGACCTGGTTTAGTTTGTCTCCAGTTCATAAGAAAGTGGCGGAAATGGTCCCCCCATTTAATTTTAAATTTGTGCAGGAATTTTGATGAATTCCTTGAAATTCAGTAGAAAGCTTAGTTTTTAAGTTAGGCATTATGAGCATCAAATTAAGCTGTCAGCATATGAAGTGATACAGAAGAAGATGTGTACAAGTACAAGCACAAGAACATGAACACACACAAGCATCTCTTTCCGCTCCGTGCTGACTGGGAAGTCTGAGCAGCAGAACTAGAAGCTGGGAATTACATTTTAGTAATTCTTTTCTAGTTATGTCAGATTTCTAGCATGCTATTAGAGACATATGTGTCATCCTCACCATCACCCAACATATCATTGCTGTTTCAAACTGTTACCAGAGCTGTTGACACAGAATATTGTGTCTGTCGACAGCTCCAATTAGTTGGCGTGTCTGACTACTGACAGCACAGTCTACTTTTGTTTATGAAGACGGTGTGAGCTGTATCTCACTCTCACAACCTCCAGTGGCAGACAGATGGATAGAACTATATAATCATCAACGGAAGCGGGTGATATTCTGTCTTCACAAATCATCATGTGGAGCAGAACCAACGGCCTTTTGTCTGCTTTCAGAAATGACTGCAAGATTCCTCCCATCTGTCAAGTTATGAGGATGAATATGTATAAAATACATCAGATATATATGCGGGGTTTTGTATTGTGGGGGTTTTTTTTTGTTTGATTGGGGGGTGAGGGGGAAGGGGGGAAAACTGCTTCTTAATTTTCACCAGATGTTAGCTATGAGACATGGAACAGTAGAGGGAGAAGCACAATCATTTTCTCTCAAATTGAACTTTCTTGAGGTTTTTTTTGTTGTTGTTTGGTTTTTAATTTTTTCTTTTTTTTTTTTTTAAGAAATGGACCAACCCCATGTCATTTGCAAATGCGGAACCCCATTGATTTCCTAAGGTCGTACAATTGCAACTGAGCACAGAATTTAGTCTAATGCACTCTTTACAAGTATTTAATCCTCCCTATTGTGTGATCATAAAATCTTAGCAGCTGCCCAACCAGCGATGTACTGATTTTCATTTATAGCAGTTACAAACTATTTTCAAACACGCAGCTCCAAGTTGGCGAGTGGTTCCCCAAGCACAGTGTAGACTGAGTTCAGGGAGTATTTGTTCTGAAAATAGACATCCACCCAAGTAGGTAAGTAGCAGAGATTAGACTCATTCATTCATGCAAAATACTTTAGTATTTCTAAAAGTTTAGTATTTCTTAAATACCTGAAATTTAAGTGTGACATTTGTTTTCTTAAGAATGTTAAGATTAATTGCTGAATGCAGATTTCTGTCTTTAAAGAAACAAGACTTTCTTTTCCTTAGCACATCAGAGCGTCAAGATTTTCAATAGAACTTTTGTTGTAGCTAGCAAATTCTCGTAAAGCAAACAAATGTGCACTTGAAAATGAAGGGGATATCAGAACATGAATTGTATTTATGCATGTATTTCTCTGCCTAGTTTTCTGCTCTATGGCATATAATGTTTTTCAGCTTTCCTCTGTTGTAATACATGCATTAATATTTTAGTGCTGATCTGGACTGCTAAAAGTTAATTACTGTTTATTGCTGACTGCAGTGGAAGCAGAATTTGAGTTTTATGCAGAAATTAAAAAATAGAGATTCACTTATTTGCTGTATTTTATATAGCAAAATAATAAATGCCATTTCCTTACCCTCGTAAGAAATGAATTATAATCTCGGAAAAAGGTTCAAACTTTCCTTGCAAAATTAGCAGTACCTACTGTATAAAATGTAAGCGTGTACTTAAAGAATTAGGCAAGAAAACTGTCTGAAAACCTTTTTAATTTTGTATTTTACTTCAGGATTAGATTTCTACCAAGACAATTTGAACAAAACCAGTGATAGCCAGGATAGTTTTGGTTACTCTCCACTTCTTTTTCTTTCCCCTTGCTCTGTATCTTTTGCAAAAATAGCAACCCAATGATAAAATTTAGCTGGAAGCATGAAACCTATTAGAGTCCATGGATAGTCTGAGAAATCTGCTGGAGTTTGAAGGAAAAGAGAAAAGTTTGATTCTGACTGATTTCACATCCCTATTAATTCCATAGGCCTTTTCTCCATTAGTGAAAAGAACTTTAAAACTGTGGAGGAATGTTACTGCTGGGGATATAGGCCAGTTCCCAGTGTGTTCAATGCAATAATTATAACAGGTAAATCAATAATGTAAAAACACTGTATTTTGTTCAGAGCTTAAAATTTTTCTAAAGATGTGTGGTTTTGAGTTTCACAACACTCAAGCAATAGGACGGTATGGGTTAAAATACCTTTGGCTTGGAATTTTTTAGCAATTGAGTTTAAAATTTACATTAACTCATAGTAGCACTCTAGTATCTTTCAGTCATAGATGAGCAATGATCTCATGAGATTAAGCTGCACCCTGAAACTCAGCTGAAATTTTGAAAATTCCTGAGCAGCCCACAGAATAGACATATTGAGACATTTGCTGAACTGCTTGAGTTCCAAGGAAATTCATCATGAGCTCCTGGCTAATCTAAGAACAATGGAACCACCTATGTTAGGTAAATAAATAATTATTTTTTAATTCTTCACCCAACTATACTAATTACTGTGACCCAGTTCTGAAACGGTCAGGGATCCCAATGAAAGACACTGTGGTTTTCAAGCATTTATTCAAATGAAAACTCAATATTTAGATCACAGAAAACATGTGGGTTAGAGTAAGAGAAACAACCTGCTGACTGAATCTTTAGTCACTGACTTTTTGGTTTCATGGCTGTGGGGACAGAAGGATTCGGAGCAAAGGTGGGCTGGAGGAGCATCAAGTGTGCAGCCCCCGGACACTGAGAGCTGCTGCAGAGCAGAAGTGATTAAATGGGAAAGTTCTTTACTCCTACCAGGACCTGCAAGCTCTTCCCTCCTTCCCTGGCTTGCATAGCGGCAATAAGGCACATCTGACTCAGAGTGAGCCCCTTCTGGGATTCAGATACTGAAGAGGTTCATGGGTGACCTTGCCCAGCTACAAAAAGGTGACTTTTGTCTCAAATGTCACATTCACAAGAATATCTCAAGGAGAACTGACCAGTCTTCTGGGACATTCTTCTCTTCTCCAAACACAACTCCTTTTTTCATATTTTTTCCATCCTCTTGTCCTTGGTACCATATTTTGCAGATTGTTGGATTGCCACCCCCAAGGCTAATTTTATTCTATTTATTATGATATTTTTAATTTATTTTAACTTAAAAAAAAGTACCAGTACTCTGAAGAACAAGTGATACCTCTGTTTACTGAAATAGGAATGGAGTTACTTAAGTAGTGATTATTATTTATGCCCTTGAACTGAACTGGAATTTGACAGGTAGCTGAGGACCCCAGTACCACTTGGGCAGCCATTGCCCAGAGAAGGCATTGGCCAGATATTTGGCCAATATATATATTTTGGCCCTGTTGCCAAAGAGCACAGGCTCTTTTGTACATATAAGGATTGAGGCACTTGGATATTGGGTTACTTATTCAGGTCTGTGGTACGAAATAAGTTTTTGCCTCCTGTATTCCTGTATGTGCCTTAACCACAAATTATCCCTCAGACAAACTTACCTGTCACTTTGGTAGTTAAATTAGATTTTCTCCTGTGGTAACTTCTACAAGTTGAAACTTCTACAAGTTGAAACTTGTTCTGAGAACATTTCAGAAACGACAAGTTGTTGCAGATCCATACTTAAAGGAAGGGGTACACAGGACCACCAGCTCCTGGAGTATTTTACTTTAAGAAAGCATGAATATTTCTCTTATTTAGACCAATGTGATTGCATTGGAAATATTTCTTATAGGAGCAAATTCTGTATTCCCCAATTTGTTTATGTTAAGAAAATGCTTTGGTTTGAATAGCGTTTAAATTCAAAATAGAATTTTACTTCAATTCCTTTCAAACGTAGAACCAAATCCTGGCTGTTGTAGTTGGCTTGTAAACAGTGCAGTTTCAGCAAGAAAGAATTATTGCTCATGTCTAATGAAAAACACCCTTTGTAGTTAGGTAAATGAAAAGGAATATCTCCATTTTGTAGGAGGAAACAGATATTTTTACAGTGCTGCACCCAAGACTCTGCATATTCAGAAGGCCAAGCTCCTTTCAAAGTGAGTCAAAAGATAGTTCTGTACTGTGCCGCTGTTAATATGACGAAAAAATCCCCAAGCTCCCCAAAACCCAGAAGTGGGGTTTTTTGTCTTATTTTGCCTGGCTTGCTGTTTTGCCAGGTGCTAATCCTGCAACCTGCCTTAAGTCTCATAGTCCTTTTCCTATTTTTCATTGCAGGATAACAAGTATCTTGACTGTAATCTATTAATTGAATTGAATAAACTTGTTTCCCTAGCAGTGAGAGCATATTGTTTGCACACAGTGTCATCCCAGGCCCTCCAGCTATCGAAAGATTGCCAGATATGTTTATTAAACCCCCTGAGCTTGGAAAGAACACAGAAAACTGTCATCTAGAGCAATACGAAAGTGCCTATCTCAGCTGGGGATCTGGCTGTTATGAATAAAGGAAGAGTTTGTGGTAGAGTTTTGAGATGTAAAGAGAAAAGGCTTCCCTATGGTGCAAATGTGTTGGAACCCTCAGGCAAGAAAAAAAAATTGAATTGTTGCTGGCAGTACAATGTAATTATTGAGTTAGGCTGCAGCAAGGCCTGCAAGCTTCTGGGGTAAAGGCTTGGTGACTGTTTTTTCTTTTCTCTTCCTCCTCCCCCAACTAAGGACAATTAAAATTTTGGAATTCCAACTTTTTTTTTTTTTTCCCTCCTTCTTACTAGTAGTTGGACCACAAATATCTACTTAATTTGCAATGTTTTTGTGGGATGATAGTTTTCAAAGTTCTCATCTTGAATCTGCTTCCTTTCCTGTTTTGTTTTAAGTGCAGTACAGACTAGTCAATAATGAAAAGATACAAGGAACAGTAAAACCTCTGAACTAAGCATTACTGCAGCTGGACTCTCAGTTATGCTATGTCCAGGCTTTACTGAGCTTTTCCCTGTTGACATCAGAATTTAACCTTTGTGCAACAGAGCTAGAGCTGGATCTAGATTCAATTGTCTCTGTAAAGAATCTCTATTTCTGTTAACATCAAATCTCATATACCTGAGGTGTATTAGATTAAACTATTTCTACATCAGCAACTGCTAAACTTTTCTCATCCCACTTAGAGGTTGATAATTTACTGCAAACTAAAAATAGAAACTCAAATCATTTTATAAAAAGGGAGATAATTTCTGTTGGTCTGATGACTCCACTTGAAATTATGGTTTGTCTTTGGGAGCTGTTGATGCTTCAAGGTATTGTTGATGCCTTATACTTATTTTCCCCATTCCTCTCCATTAATCATTAGAAAGTCCTTGCTGGCCATTTTGGAAAAGAGACTTCTGTTTCATATTGATTACACTTATAACTTTTGTTGTTCATACGTGCTATGGTCTTATTTTAGTGCTAAAATAGTAATAACTGTATTTAATATTATTGTTATTGATATTTTAAAAAGGAAACAATAGTCTTACAGTTGCTGATTTTGCAAGCCTGAGGTGCATATAGTATACCCTCTTAATATTTTATGGTGAGAAGACATGGAAAATGTGTTATGTAGTAATAACAAGTGGTGAGGTAGAACTCAAGCAAGGGCTGATGCTTACCTCTGGTTCCCTTAAATTGCCCAAGGCAATGAGGATTTTTCCATTGACTTTGGTGAGCTATGGATGGGGTTCCACATGTCTATAGCCAAAATATGTTGTCATTGATTATTTATGTTGTTGTCATAGGCTCCAGTCCAGATCTCTGGATCTTGTTGTGCTGGATCATTATCAGAGCACCCAATGCTGCTCCTGAAGCTCCTTCAGCCTAAAGAGAACGGCTGTTTCATGAACAGTCCTTTTCTAGAAAGAGGCCTTTGATTCACATAATGACATGTGAGAGTGGCCTGCCTGTATTTTTGGCTACCCTGATTCCACGTTACAATCCCTGCTGCTGTTGTCAGTATGCCAAAACTAGATTCAGTTGGGTTTTTTCATTCCTGAAACTTAAGGAAGGAGTTTGTGTTTGCAGGCATGTCAGCCCTTACTTTCTGTCATCGTGGACTCAGATTTCCTTGGCTTTTCCAAGGGGAATGCAATTTATGTGAAATTGCTGTTGTGTTTGCCCTTATCCATGAGGTTTTCACAAAATACTTTTACTTGTCTGTTATCCAAGAAGAAGTATTAGAATGTACCTGTGATCTGTTCTCTTTCTTGTATCTTTACCAGAGGTGGGCTTATTTCTTCAGATCACTGATTGAGAACTCAGGTTCTTGAGATTTTAAGATTCAGGTTTTCACTGCTAACCTTGTAGATAGAAGGAGAGAAGTGATTCTAAGTGTTTGGTTTGATTATGGACTGAGGACCATAGCTTTAGTTGTGTTTGGTCATGCAGAACTCAGGGCTTTCACTGACTTGGGCAGAGCAAGAAGTTACAGCTGGGAGATCACTCATGAAGACAATATACCCATCATATCCTTCACTATGAACTCCTCAGATAGGAGAAAAACCACTAAACTTCTGTATGCAGTGTTCCTCGCCTTTGCTCTGTTTCTGGTGTTTCCTGAACATGAGTTCTGGGGCAGCCATGTCTGGCTACCAGGAGGAATAAAACAGGAATAGGTCTCCACCTCAGGAGGAAATATTAACTCTGTGATGGCATTCTTTGGTAGATAGGAGTTGTGAAGATGCGTTGTTACTCAAAAGTGATGAAGTCCAAAAGTGGATCTCAAAAGCGATTTGCAGCCTGACCTGTGCCTCTCATTCATTGTTGCCAAATTTACGTGTTTATCCACGTCTCACGAGATTCTTTGCTGATATTGAAGCCTCATGGAAAGGGTTAAGCGGATGATTTTCTTCAGTGTTGACTCATAAGGGAGATAGCAGTTGTTTGGTTTCAGCAGAATCTCAGAAAAGTCCCCATTAGCCCACCAGTTGTCACCACCCAGGTTTAACCTCACCTCCCTCAAAGCCCTCACCGTGCCTGTTGTAAAATAATGCTGGATTCTGCAGATTTTCTGTAAACCACATAGACTTTATCCTGACCCAGGAACAGATGGGAACATGCAGGCCCTTATTATGCTTTTCAAGTGATACCTCTAGGAATGTGTTACCTTGGAGCTAAAAAGCTGTTTTGTTCCATTTGTGATCTGTTTGCTGGAGTTTCCCCAGTTTGGAAAATCCCACCAGTTTCCTCCTTTTCTGCTAGTAACTACCCGCTTTGTGGTAATTCACGTGACACAGTCTGTAACTATTTCTCTGTATCTCCACCAATAAAGGGGGTACTCAGCTAGGAGATCCAGATGTTCTCATCTGGACTGCTGGCCAATATTGAGGGCTAAACAAATGCCCACATTTGGTTTGTTTTCAATGCATCATTGGTTTGTTTTCCCCATGTCCTCTGTGACCTGGGCTTACATACATGGGGAACTGTCCCTTATGAAACATCAGCTCTGCAGTACAAGATGCATTTTCTCTAAGTGTTTGCTCGCTCACCTCCTTTCATAGTTTACTTTAGATATGTGATTCAGGCTTTGTCATTTAATAAGCATTATGCTCTAAAATAGGTAGTGGTTAAAATAAAGCAGGGGATTAGTAAAGGTGCTTTAATGTTGTTTTCACAGTAGTATGGACTCTGAAAATACTAGGAGACTGCTTTCACTAGGAAAGATGGTAGTCCTTGTGGCTCTTGAATATCTGAGAAGTAATTTTTTTTTCCTTGCCAGGGAACTGAGGAGAAATTCTGTAGCACCATCTGTAGCTCAGGGTTTTGCCTGCAAATAGAGATGCATGTTACAGCAGAAAGGGATTTTCAATTTAAATAGATGTCATCTTGAACATTTCAAATGGTCTTTATATATATATTTAGAAGCTTCAGCAAGGATTTGGACGACACTCTTGGGCACATGATGTGACTCTTGAGGTTGTCCTGTGCATGGCTAGGAGTTGGACTCGATGATCCTGATGGGTCATTTCCAACTCAGCATAGCCCATGATTCTGTGACATGTATATGTATAAATTTTGCTCATCTGAAGTTGGTGGCACAACTCCCAGAGGTTTCGGTGGGTCAGAGCCTTTCTTGGTGTCCCTCTTTCACAGGGGATTTTCACATTTCAGTTTGGCTTTTGATGATGAATTGCTCAGTTTAAAACTCCTGAGGGAGGAACTTTGTAGGAAAAACATTTTTTCATCAATTTCTTTGATGTTTTAAAGTAAACAAAACAGATAAAATGCTTTATTCTGAAAATAAAAACATAGGAAGTTTTCACGTTGTCAAAAAAAGAAAAAAATCTGTAATGATAATGAAATTGCTGTGAAATTGATCCAATTTTTTTAGGTATTCTTGTAGAATGAAGATGTAGGACTGTCAAAATATTTGTTACCAGCTCTAGATTTCGTTCCAGAAATTACATTACTTTTGCTTCACAGGGTTTTTCAGTTTTACTTTCAGATCTTGGAAAATGAAAAATACCACAATAAGTCTTTGTTAATGCAAAGATCCCTGCATAATACCTGAAAAATATTCAAATATTTTAGGTCACAGAAAGGCAAATGATTGCTTGCTGTTCTTTAAAACACTCAGCTTTCCTTCCAGAAATCCTTAGACTATTTTAGGGGTTCTGCTCTTTCTCTTGTGACTTGCTTATCTTGCTGGGGGAGGAAGTATAAACCAAATAAGTTGGGTGACTTTATAGTAAAGTAATTTTTTCACAGGTCTTTTACCCAGAATGACAGGCTGTGTTCCCTATTACCCCTTTACACAGTTTTCAGTTGTTATGATATTGTATATATGCATTAACAAATAAAGGAATGCATCCACAACAATTATGTTCCTCTTCTGCTTGATTTAGTTGTCAGCACGCATTCACGGCTCTGTAAAGTATCTCCCTCACAGCCTTGTCAGACATACCTTTTTCTCTTTTTCTCCCCATAATGTCAACCTAGTACAGCAGGCAGGCCAGGTGAGCTTGGCTCACTTTCAGGTTTTGTCTGTCTCTTTATCTGAAATTTTTAAAGGGGGATGTCAGAAGAGGTAATTGCCATAAATTACACACTGTCTGTTGTAAATTGTGATGAGAACATAATTGAAAATTGAGCTGAGAGGCACTTCCTGGATTCGAGCCGTGCCAGAGCCAGAGGACAGCCTCAGCAATTTGCGGTGGGCCCCCAAAGTCGCTTTTCCCACCCCTCTCTCCAAAAGTGTAATTGATTCCCGTGCTGTACCGTTACAGTCCTGTGTCAAGGGTTGGCCTGAGGGTCCTGGAGAGGGTTATGGAGATGATTCTGTGGGGCTCACACAAATAATTGACTTGTTTCATTTGAGTACTGAGTGAGGGGAATATCAGCTTTTTCCAACGGGAGAAGTGGAGCTTGACTGCTTGTGCAGAGATGTCACCGCTCAGAAAGGGACATTGTTCAAGGTTCCCAGGCATTGTGTGTGTCTCTGTGGTATATTTGTGCCTCTCTCAGGCATTGCTCAGGTGGAGATAAGTAGTAGGATTGGAGGAGGGGGAGTAGTTAATTTTACTCTCTTTTCCACCCACTTGTCCCTCCTCTTTTCATCTCAGCTAAATAAAAGTGTGAAACACCAATGAACAAATCAACTTAAGTAGGTATTATTGTTCACAGTAGAGACTCACACCTAGAAGAGCTGTGACTGAAATGATAGATACAGAAATCCCTGCCAGGAGAGGAATGAGTTGAGATTTTCTTTGGCCACTAAACTCTGCTGATGCTGGCCCAGTTCAGCATCTTTTTCTTGCCATCCACCCCAGCTGGCAAGAGAAGAGCTCATGGATCTGAATTCCTCTGTGTGAAGAGGAATTCAGTGTAGCAACCTTGGCAGGCAACTGACCCACCCAGAATTCGCTAGAAAAAAAACAACTACTTTGTTCATGACAAATCCCAGCCCAGTTCCAAGCTATGAATTTGAAAGTTTGGCCCCATTTCTTGGAAGCACTTCAGTCCTGGACAAATTTAAACTTTTAAGTACATTTGCATTCTTTTAGATTAGTTTATGTATATATTATCAATCCAGAACAACTAAATCTGTGCAAAACAAATCACCCTCCTGTGAGGGAATGTTAATTGCCATATTGCATAAAAGAACTGTGATAAAATGAATTTATTAGAGTCTCACAGCAGATGGAGTTATGAAAAGCTGAGGGTACTTTCATACTTGTGGGATATGTGAAAATAAATGTATAAATGTGTGTATGTGTGTGCACTTAAACAGGAATATTTGCCTTGTATCCAGTGGCTTTCAGCCTCTACCTCTAAGGAGATATAAACAAAAAATTCATTGCTGTGGGAAAAAAACCCTCAAGCCTCTGAATCCAAGTCATATTTTGAATACTTCTCACCCCATTGAAACATCGATAGTGTTATACCAGCCTTTTGAGGGTATAATTTGTTGATGGTATTTCCCAAGAGGGATGATCTTTTTTTGTAAAAGCCCCATGAACTGTTGGATAGGGAATAACCAAAGAGAACAACTCTCCATGCCTGGCATCCTTGGCCCCACAGCCCTGGGATAATCTTTACCTAACAGGCTCTTAGAGAATTCCACTGGAAGCTGACTTGGGAAAAGATTGAGGCAGAGGGGCAAGGCTCGGTGTGAGGTCATTCAGTTTTGGACCTGTACATTTCTAGTCTTTTCTCTCATGTCCTGCAGAACTAGAATTTCAGAGACATGATCTCTCACGAGCAATCAGGAAATTTATGGATTAGACCTTTCTATGAATTGTAATGAGTTGTTTTGCATATTTAGAAACAATATATTTGAAATATTCCATTCTGTGGTAAAGTTTAATTTGTTATGGAAAAGGGACAGTTTTACCTGGCTTCTTCCTCAAACAAAACAAGCAGCAGGACTCTGCTGGGCTAAGTTGAGTGGGTACTCTGAGACAGCAAAGATGAAGGGATTTTAGGTAGCTGTAGTTCCTGGTGATTCTCCAAGCTCTTTATTGGCTACTGCACAGATGCAAGAAGTGCTGCTGGTGGGTTACATTACAGACCTCGTAAAAGGATTGGCTGAAAAGTGCTGTTTGTAGTAGAGCTGGGGAACTGACTGGGTAAAAAAAAACCCCAAAACAGAAGCAATTTTAATGAGCTTTTTTTTAAAGTTGGAAATTTTTTTCTATTTTTGACCTTTACATCTAATTCAAAAATGAATAAAAAGTACCTGGCTCGTACTTTGATGGTTTTATGTGGGCTGTTGCAAAGGGGGCACGGCCTTGGCCAGTAATGGTATGAACAGCATTCTGTTCTTGTTAGACCTGATGATATCGGGATTTATTCATCCTGCATATTTGATGGGTTTTTTTGCAGTTTTGTCATGAATTAAAATACAGCCCTCCAGGAAAAACACCAAGGCACACGTTTAAGTCCTTGGAAAATTGTTGAGATGCCAGTGAGGTGAGTTTTTGGGTCTCCAAGGATACAATTTTCTTTTTGTTGTGGGTTTCAGACATGTTCCATAAGAGCTACTATTCTAGTTTTGTACAAATAACTGTCACAAATCTGGCACACCTTCAGTTCTCAATTGGAAACTGGAAACAGCAGGTGAATAATTGTGATACTGAGGTACAAACAGGAAAACAGAACTGTCTTAGCCTCAGAAGGTTAAATTCTGAGGAAGGGTTGCACTGATGGGGAACTGATGATCTAATTTTGAGTCAAAGATTTAACAAAGGAGATTTTATGGCTTAAATAGTGGTCATCATGGTATCTTTTCTGAAAAGTTTCTCTGGATTTAAGCACTGGTGACATAACTGACTTGTTCTATATTTTATGTCACTGCAGGTCTGACTAGTTGTTTTATTTAATTTGATTGGACTCAAATAGTTTAACAGATAAAGGAGGAGTTAAACTGCCATACCGGAAAATGTGGAAATTACAGTCTTTTGTTTCAGTAAACCAATTGGTTTTCTGAACAGACAATCCCAGCCATCATGTCTTGAAAGCAATACAAAGCAGATTATATTGTGAAGAAACCTTCATGTCAAATAACCTGCAAAGAAAAAAAAATCTTCCAAGGGCAAGTAGAAAATACTAAAGAGTTTTCTTTTACTCTAAATGAGAGTCAACAAAAATGTGCAAAAAATAAATATTTAAACATGTTTTATTTGAATGCATGTTCATGGATTGCAGTCACATTTGGACAAAAAGTCTTCTAAGAAGAAGAGGTTGATGGTAGGGGATAAAAGAGTTTTCTTTTTATCCACAAAAAAAGTACTTTTACTGATGCTGGAATGCTGAGCAAATTAATCTTTTCAATACAGAGGTTTCGACAAACAAATACAAACAGAATAAAGATTAAAAAAAGTGGAAGTAAATGAGGGTTTTTCCCTAATGCAGTTTCCCCCTAATCGACCAGTTATTAATAAAGTGATAAAGCTATTTTGCAAAGACAGGAAAAAAATGCTACCAAAAATTCCCTGGTCTCATATCTATAGCTTATTAGGAAGAAGACTGAGATGCAGTTGGATGTGTAGTCACTTTCTTGGAGGGAGAACTGCATTCTAGAGTTTGGCTGAAAGAATTCCTCTGGCAAACCTAAAGCAGTTCGAAGAGACTTTATAATATGCAGGTCATACAAAAAAGGGTGTCCAGCAGGTAAAAGCAGCAGACCTTTGTAGTCCAGGTGATTGTTAATGCTCTGGGAACATTTCAGATTTGGACTATTTAGCAAGGAATGTTACAAGAGTCAACAGAAAAACGCTGTAGTGGGACAGATACGTATGTCAGGAGCAAGCTTTGTGGTTTTGAGTAGCATGGACAGTTAACTGTTGGCATAAACTCCCAAGAGAAAGCTTGGAATTTCTCATCTGGGGAAGATGTGCAATCCAGAGATTTGTTGGCTCAGCAGGGGATTAACTGGACACAATTCCATAGTCTGTGCTGTGCAAACTTTATCCCACATCATGGTATCTTTTGGCCTTCAAAAGATTTGATTCTTCTCAAAATAGGACTTGAAAACTCAGGTGGCATGATACACATTCTATATTGCTGTAACAATAAAATCTGGTTATTAAATCAGCTGTAGGAAGAACTGGTCTGTCTGGCCTTTCTCTCAACAGGTTGGTTTGACTGATGGTTTAGGTACCATTTTGTCTTTTAGACCACATAAATAACTGGGAGTGATAGTTTCAACTCCAACAAAGTATAACTAGAGCTTGCAAGACATAGGTTTTTTGTTTATTTTTGACACAGGATTTTAGAGCAATTTTTAAATCCTTTAGCTCCAAAAGCAGGAGGCTTCACTTGCCTTTTTGAAGAGCATTATAAAGAGCCCTGAGCCAAGTGGTCCTGAATTTTGACAGAGGACAGTGGCCACATGTCACATGGATCAATCTGTGTTGCCATTCTCTGTGATCAATACTTCATGGTGCCTTTTCCCATAATGCTCTAAAAGCCTTTTCAATATTTGGCTAAGTTTGTGGCATCTAGTGTTCACCTCATTGTCTCTTCTAACTCTGGGTGTGGAAATTGTTCTCATTTATTCAGGGAGTTTTCCTCTTTAATGATGGAAAGAGTAGCAGTGGGTTACAGGTGAAAATAAGCACAGAATTAGCACAGTCAGACTCAGGGTTTGTTGGTGCTGACTACTTCTTAATCAGTTGCAATTAACACTAGATGAGTGTTTACTCTCAGTACTCATGTAATGGACCACAGTAACAAATTTATGTCTATATGGGTGCTGAAGGGGTTTTTGCCATGCAAAAGAGCACTGAGATTTATAGAACATTTTGTGTATTGTGCAGATATCTCAAATAATAAAGCATAAAATAAAATGTAACCGCTTTGGTAAAAGCAGAAAGCAGGTATTTAGAAATCAATGTATTTGGTTAAATAAACTTGACAGTTGGATACCTAAGGCCTGTGGCAGAAATTAAGCCTGAAAACTACAAGTTACATAGAATAGCATGGTTTTTAATTGCAGATATTTGGACTGAATTCCTGCTTTGTCACCAAATGTTGTATGAACTTTGGTCATGTGAATTTGTCTTTGTGTCTGTTTCTTTTCTGTAAAAAAATGTGGAGGAATAGTGCACTATCCTGTTTCACATGAAAAGAGATGTATGCTAAATACAGAAGCATGTTGAGACCCTGTGGACACGGTAGTACTGAGGGTGGGTAGTGCAAGATGAAAAGGTGGATTAAAGATGCAGACACAGTACTCAAACTCCCCTCTACCCCAGTTTAATTGTTGTGGTTTATTTGCAATTTTCCTATTAGAGTTAATTGCTTAAAACACCTTGTGGGTATGACTGTAAAGTGAGAATTTGTAAAGAAGATTAAAATGAGGTAAGAGTTCTCGGTTTCCTTCATAACAATAAGCAAGTTTTCAGCACATTTGCCTTCTTTCCTGTCTTTATGCTGAGGGGCAATTGTAGCTTACTCGTTCTAAGGAGATTCTCATGTGCCTGGGTGGTACTTTTGGGACTGTGAAATACAGATGCTATAAATTGTATCTACAACAGCAACATGAAGGTATTTGGTGCTGGGGACCTGACATTCACACTGTGTGTTTTGGGATAGACTTTGTACAAAACTCCCTCTAGCCTGGCCATATTTATCTGAATGACCATGAACAGTGTGATAAATCCCCATAAAGAATTAAAAATTAAATTGGGAATAATCATGGACCACCTCTTCCAGTTCAGTCTCATGTGACAGAAAGTTTGTGTGCACTAAGGTCAGTGTGTTGGGAACTAAAGCACAGCAAATGAGGACATCAGGAGTTTTGCTTCCTGAACCTACTCTTGACCTGAAATGCTAGTGTAGATACTGCCCTATAACTAGTTAGGCTGGAAAGAAGTGATAATACGCTGACAGTTAAGGTACTCCCCTCAAGGTTTTTTTTTTCTCAATATAAACACTGAAAACAGTATATTTAAATACACTGAAGGACCAAGAAGGACAAAGAAATATCAGACCACTTTGTGCTGGACACTAAAATGATAGTTCAAGAGGGCCTGCCCCAAAGGCTTTCCAGTTTGAGAGGCTGAAGGGGCTGATTCAGTGGAATGAAGTAGGGATTTACAATTCCTAGCCTTGAAAATTGCCTTCCCTGCAGCTTTGGTACTTTTAGTTCAGATCAGTGCTGGTGGGTTTAAATGAAACATGAATAAAAATTCAGAAGCAGAGCTCTACCCTCAAGTCTCTTAGCTTCTAGTCTTGTGAACTATCTATAACACCACAGTGAACAAATTTACTCGTGTTTCTCTCTTTATCATCAATATTTGTTTTTTCAGTCCTTGGCTCTTTATTTTATACCTGTAAATAAATGCATAAAAATGGTGTGCAGCAATGCTTTGAATATTTGGCATGATCATTAGCAAGTAATGGATATCTGAATCTTGTCACTGTGTGTGTAAATGCCTGCATTACCATCTGCATGCACTACAACAGCATTAAAAAAAGGTTTCAGCAAAGCAAATACAGCAATTCAGAGGGGAAGTAGCAAACAAACACTACCCCTAAGAATTGCCAAGTATAATGCTGTTAGTTTAAGTGCTGCTTGGGAGGCCCAGGGGTCAGAAGCCAACCCCTTTTTGTGCATAGCATTCACAGAGGTGATCAGCAACTGCCATGGTTCAGGTGGAAATTGCAAATGTTGTCATTTGAAGAAGCAGCTTCAAGATTTTCTTGATCTCCCAGTGCAAAAATTCTGCTTGATAATTTATGAAGAGACCTTTTCTCAGAATTGCAAAAATGGCCTGTGTCCAAAAAACACAGGCAAGAGCCTGGAAGTTCACTTCAGCAAAAAATCAGACCTTGTGTCCTCCAGAAACAGCTGGTTTAAAAAGATTGGATAGAAAGGGAATGATCACAGTGTACTTGGAGTAGGAAGGTTGTTGGGTGGTAGCAAATAGCCCAAATATCCAGCATTGCTTTTGGGTGGGGATTGATAGGCACAGTCCTCCAGAACAGCTGTAGTACAGGGCTGTTGTTCTGGCTCTAGATAAGGTACCAGATTCTCCCATCTACTTGCTTTATTATTTCAAATTTATTTGTAAGCAAATGTACAAGCAGATTCATGACATTCACTAATTATCCCTCTCTTGAAATTCAACAGTGTAATGAAAACAGCAGAAACTCTTTTACCTTCCATACCAAAACATAAATCAAATATAGATCTATTTTTCAAATTAGTTAACTGTTCAATTTTAATTGATACCTTTTCATGAAAGGTATTTGATCTATGCAGCCTGGGGTGTATTCCATGGCCCTCTATAGTTTGTGGAAGTGTAAATTGGTGGAAAAGTAATAGCAAAAGGCTGCCAGAAGACCTTTTGTCTGTACATATTGTCTTGTTTCTCATAAGAAGGGATTCCTTGCAGTTGTTTTTTGAATGCATATTTTGTCTATAATTGGAACATGTTCTTGTTTGATTTGGTTTAAGAAATTAAATAGAATAAATTGTTTCTGCTTACATCTTTTCTTGACTTCAAAATTGCTTCAGGACCTACTACAAATGGTCAGGAAAACACTGCAGTTAAAATGAGGGTGGAAAAGAGGGTGTTTGGACCTTGTGTAACTTGCATGACTGACTTTTGAGTTTACCTGTTCTTTATCCCTTTAAATATTCAGTGCCCACCCCTTCAGTGTGTGCACCCAGCTTTGCCCTTGGAATCACGGAATATGCTGAGTTGGAAGGCACCCACCTCCATCATCCAGTCCAACTCCTGGCCCTGTACTGTAGGAAATCAAGATATTTCTTTCAGCATGTGGCTTAGGGACATGGTTTGTGTGTCTACGCCACAACCAAAAACCACCTCAGTTCCCCCTCCTGGCTGTGGGTCATAGCTGCCCACAGGACTGCCAAGTCCAAGTGCTGAAATATCCTTCAGTGGGATTCTGTATCTCTCTGATGACTTAAAATAGTATATACTTTTAGTTTGCTTCTCTCTACTCGGATTACAGTCTGTGGGCTCAGCTGGGTTTTCAAGCTTTTCCTGGAGAACTTGACCCCATTTTAAAATGGAAGTTGAAATTGTTTTTCAGTAGTCATGGCTGTACAAAAATCTCAGCCATTCAGAAACTGTGCTAAAATTGAATGGCTTACTGATACTCAGAAGCTTAGATAGGGTTTGTTGTAAACAAATTTTTATTTGAGGTTGAGATGTTATGGGAATATGTAACAACAAATGACATAAAAAGTCCCATGGTGTAACTGCATCTTCTCTCTCATGCTCAGTAGTTCTTGTTCACCCAATAACCATGGTGTCCCCAGGCAATTAAATATTGTAAGACACACTGAGTGAACAACATAATCAGGTCATGGGTGTGTCAGAATAACCATACCATGTAAAACCAAAGATCCCTCTAAGCCAGTACAAATTACCTGTCAATTCACAATGCTGAGGGACCAGATAGGAGATGTTAGATCATACAGTGGATCTTGTCCTGGTGTCTCACTGTGTGTCAATCAGCAGTTGAAGGATTTCCTCAGACATGGAAGACGTCCTAGAATTATGAAATACAAATTATGTTCCTGTAGCACCCAGAAGTCCTGGGTTGTGAATCAGAAAGCTATTGTGTTCAGTACTCTGTAATTGTGAAACAGAGAGCCTGTCCTTGCTGCAATTTTGAATCTGTCGGGCTCACCACGAGATATCATTTGTTTGGTCTGACAGAAGCAGATACAGAGCTGGATTGTGATTTTGCAAGCCATGCCCTGTACATCCAGCTGTCTTTAAGGGCTTAGCCCTGCAGCTTTCACAGGTGCTTGTGGGCAGCTGCAGTCGAGGGCTGTCCCTGGAGTCATGTGCAGAATGGATGGGGTTCATCCAGCTCTGATCCTGCAGGAGGGCACTGAGGACATGGGCATTGTGTCATCTCAGCTTTACTCCTTCTCAATCTGTACCCCTTACTTGATGCGAGCACACGTTTGTAGCAGGGGAAACAAATTAATGTGAAAACTTTTGGGAATACTTTAAAAAGTAGAGAAAGATAAGGCATTCTCTAGTATTTTTCTGTACAAAGATTGGGGCTTAAATTTCAATATGCACTTAGATTATTTATGAAAATGAAAAAAAAAAGACATTTCAAAAATGTGTCTGTTCAACTATTATAAAAATAATCACTGAGACAAGAAATAAATATTTTTTCCCATACTTCTGTCAGTATGCCATTAAAATAAGTGATTAAAAATGGTTATATTCCCGTTATAGAAATATTTTCTTCTATAAGTGGTTCTTTGCCCTTGGACTGTGTTGATTGAACTAGAGCTTTCCTTTTTTTTTTTCTTTTCTTTTTTCCCTTTTTTATCTCCCCTTCAGGAGAAAGACAACTTTTCTCTTATAAGACCTCTCTTGCCACTTGCTTCCTGATTTATTCTTTCTTGGATGCTACTTTCAGTGCAGAAAGAAGGTAGGAAACATTTCTGTAAGCAGCAGGATGCCATTGTAAGATGTTGCAAAAATAAACTAGGAACTCGATGTGATTTTTAAATTAATAATCCCAGAGCTAAGCAGTTAAAAAGGTTGACCTCTTTGGTTCCTCCATTTTTTAATTTTTATTTTTCTTTAATTTTAGCCTTTAAATGGCAGGAGGATACCCTTTAAAATAAAATATTTTTGTTGCAAAGACACTGTACTATATAAAATGCTTATTTTTATGTTGAATAAAAGAAATATAGTCAAATAAGGTAATCCTTGGTATTATCTTGCTATCATTTAAATATATGTTGTGTTGTTCTTGCAATACTTACTGGCTGTAGCAACAATGCTGAGAAGTATTAAAATGCATCAGTATCTGCTAAAAATCACCTGTGTGACTTTCAGTGAAGGAGGCCTTTTGTGCAGGATGAGGACAGGAGCTTTGCACTGTGCTGTGATTATTCAAACTACCGTGACCATAACGCTGTGGAGACGACAGTGACCTTTTAGCCTTGACAGCATCAGTAGCAGTCCTCCTTTTTTAGCTTCAAATCTTCTGTTGTTGTTTGGCTTACAGAATGAAATGTGCAGAATCAGTCTACGAAAATTTCTGCGGGGTATTTATCAAAAAGCATTTTGAGTGTTGGTGATCATTGTATGTTTGCACATTAAGAATAGAGGATATTGTACCAGAAATGTGTAGGCCTGTGCTTTGCACTGAGTTTCTCCTTTCAAATCTAAAAACAACTCCCTCTCATGGAGGAGTTTGAATTTCCACAAAAGGTTCATAGCTCTCTGTGATTCATTTAATTGTCTCTCATTTCCTTTATCTTACTTTTGTTGTCATATGGGTAGAGGCTTTGCAAATAAACTAAAATCAGTATATGGAATCAGCACCAGCTTGTCCCTGGAAAATACTTCTTTTGCTTTAAAGAAAAATATATTTTTGATCATTTAAATAATAACTACTTTTTGTGAAAGCTTGCAAAGACTTAGGTGAATGATTAATTTCTTTCACACATTCAGCCCAGGGGAGTCCTCACAACAACTGCTCTGCAGAGCCTGGGACAGGCTCACAGGAGAGAGGTTATATGATTTAAGGTTAAGCTGTGGATGCTGGGGTTTGATGTCAGAGATGGTTTTGTCTGTCATGTTATCAGTTGTGTCTGTGCAGCACTTGTGTGGTTTAACAGTGATGAAAGTCTGTGGCATGAATAGGAAACAGCTGAGATTTAATTTATGTATTGGGACTTTTGAACATTTATGCCTTGCTTGCTTTTATAATCTGAGTTCAGAGCTGAACAAAATGACATAATAGGGAAAACTCAGATTTTTTTAAGGGGAAAAAAAAAGAAAGGAAAAACAGCAATATAGCAGGAGGAGAGAAAATACCTCCACAAATGCAACAGACATAAAAGTAAGTGAAGGAAAGTTAAAAATTACCATAGGGCAGGCAGGACACCTGCTAAAGAACCTTCTGCTGCCTCTCACAGCTGGAAAGAAAAATGAAAGAGATGCAAACAACTGTTCTGGAAGCATGAAATCTGCCTTTTGTCTTTTCACCCCTCCCTTTCTGAACAGTTACAGTATGCAAAATTTAGGGGAATCTCAAAGTCTGCAGAGGGAAAAAATTCAGCAGGCTCTGCATATAAAAAGCTGAGCCATGGAAGTGTGCCTCTTTGAAAACAGGAGCATGTTTGGGAGCTTCCCGGTGCATTGAAGAAAGTGGTAATTAATGCATAGTGAATGACTCCGAATGGAGGTTGAATAGGGGCATAACAATGGGAAGTTTTTTTTAGGTTAAAGTGTTGGAAAAAGGAAAGCTGTTAAAAGATAGCTACTGTGAAGCTACAGCTTCAATCCTTGTCTTCTCTGACTTTCCTTTATAGACTGTGGTGGGTTTTGTTTTGTATGGGTCTCCAAATACAATGAAGTTAATTTGCACCAATTTCATTTTGTGTATGCTTTGGGAAAAATTTTTTTTAAGTTTTTTTTTTTCCCCTCTTTTTGGCAGGGCTTGTTTCTTTGATGGTGCTTTTGAGCAAATGGTTTGCCCAAAGTTCAGATGATGTTAGCTCCATCCTCTTTTTCATTTACAACATCAAGGGGATTACAGAGAATAACTTTGTTGCCCAACATCAAGGCTGTATCTTCAGGCTACTAGAAAGGTAGTTCTCAGAAAGTGTGTCTTCTAATATTTTAGAACCTCCACAGGCTTCAGATAAAACAAGTATTAAATACAAAAAGCTCACAAGGATCCCAAGGAAGGTTAAACTCACACAACCTCCTTCATGTTGAACACCTGAAATGTATTTTTTAGACTGTTGGAGTGTTATCATAGTGAAGACAGCAGTGAAGTCTTATATAACTGAAGACAGAAAGAATAAAAACCAGCACCTTGTTTAAAGACAGGCAATATTTAATGGAACCTAGGCTAAATATAATCTACTTTTGCCATCGAAAAGGGAATTTGGAGAGTGAGCAAGTCATTTTGGAGGGGTCTTGAGGTTGATTTTTTTTTCTAGGGGATCATAAGGTAGTAGATCTGCAATTCTGCTGTGCTTGATCCAAAGCCAGAATTCATAAAGCTTGAGGACACAAGGAATGAACAGTTTGGGGGAAATAAAATAGGGAAGCTAGTCGGCTCAAAATAGTTTCAAATATTTTCTCTTGTTGGTAGTTCTTAACAGGATGGAGTATTTTAAACTCAGCATCTCAATTCCTATCGTGTTTCTTTCTTCCTAAGGAAGATATGAAATTAAAAATACCCTACAAAACTCCCCAAATAAGTTTTGTTTTCCAATTCTCTAGACACGGGCTGAGAAAATTTAGTATTTGCTACATACAGTCTAATAAAGCTCTTTCTCTCCAGTTCATATTTGAGAGGAAGGTGGGCCATACTGGTGAGAATAGAAGAGTATGCAAATTTGACTGAAAAGTTATCTCCTTTTGCTGCTTCCATAGAGATGTTGCCTGTCCTGGTCAGGTGCATTTCCTTTCCCACTACTTAACTCCAGCAGGTGTCTTATTACCCTCCACTCCTTAATGATTGTAAATGGCCTGTGAATTCTCAGGTTCTGGAACAGTGCTCTAAAATTACTCTTGTCAAATATTACAGTGATGATAATAATGTTGTTTTAGCTGCATTTTTATTCTCTTTTCCTTGTACACACATGTAAACCAGTTTCAGACACTGGAGAGACATTTTATCACTGTTCTACTTCTGCTAAATTGAAAAGGTTAATATTGTGATAATTATCTGCAGGCAACCAAACAGAATGGAACTCGATGTCCACATTTCAACATCTCTTTTACCATATTAAAACATATATGTATGATATCAATAACTTTATTGGGCAGGAAAAGAAAGAAATCCACAATTTAAATCTGTCCGGTTTTTTTTTGGTGTTTTTTTTTTTTTGGAACAGATGTTTCAGATTCACCAGGGATAAAGTTGCCAAGCCTAACTAGAGTCTTTTACTTGACCAGTGAGATTCTGTTTAATTTAGGCTGAGTTCCTGACTTTTGTAAATCCCTACTTATCTTTTCTGTCTCTCACTCTCTTAGGAAGCCCTTAGCAGCTTGACAGAGCAACACATAAATGCAAATGGTCCAAAAAGTCATGACCATCAGCCCTGGAGCAGGGCAAGGTGTACAGGAGTCTGTGCAAGCTGCAGGGAGAAGGCTGGAACTTGACTCACCTTTCCCATCATATCTGAGATTGGCACATTGTCCATCAGAGAGAACAGTAGCACCACGTGGGATGGAATGTAGGTTGGACTTCTCATCTCTCCTGTTCCTTTTTGGTAGACAGTCCAGTAAATTGGGAGTAAAACAAGGCAGTTTTACTGGTGGAGCAGCAGAGGTTGATGCTCTGCATTAATGTGGTGAAGGGATGGCTGTGCATGGGTTGTCCCACCCAGTGTCACAACAGCTTTTAGTCTTGGTAACCAGCTGTGAGATTTGAGTGATGTTGAAAAGTTTGGGTATGCTATACACAAAGTATGGGCTGTTTGGTAATTTTACCTGTCTTTAATTTACAAAGCTGTGGGCTGATGTCATCCAAAGCAAGATAATAAGATGAAGTTATTTAGGTGAAGTCCAATTGTCAGGAAATGAGTGGTACAGGATACTTGGCTGCTGAGCGCTTTTCAATTGTTCCCCTCATGAATCTTAAGCAGATTTTAGTGATGTAACTCTGTACTAAAGATGTTGCTCCTCTCCCTCACTGGGTGCTCATGATGAATGTAAGAGCAACACAAGTCATGGACATGCACCTCTAAACCTGACACTTTCCAAGTTGAAAAGTCAATAAAGTTATTTATTAACCTTTTCTAGGTTTGTGTGTGTGAGCTGCACATCTTCTATAGGGGAAAGAAAATCTGTGTCAGAAAATGTCAGGAAAAGATGTAATGTAAGAACTCCCTCTGCTGTAAAAACTCCCAGCATATAAAATGTGCTGTAGCACTAACCATTGTGACCCAGAAATAAAATGTTTCCTGTGAATTAGAAGGATACAGAGTTGAATTAACTGGATGACATTTCCCCATCTGGTTTTTATTTATTGCTGCCCTTTTCCATTCTCTGTAATTAGTGCATAGAAGTGACAATAGTCATATACCACACTCTGAGCTACAAGGATGTGCCAACATTTTGAGCGTTTTCCATTATTTTTTTTCAGTGACACTTTGAAAACTCGTAGCATCTTAACTCTGCTGAAGCCTATTATTTCTGTGAACTGAAGAGGCAATTTAAGGTACCCTTTTTTTGTTTGCAAACAATTTTCAAATATAACCTCGCACTTTCTGAACTTTTCCCAAGGGCCTCATAAAATCAATAATTGTCCATTTTCCTCTAAGTGACTTTAAAATTGAAGGTCTCAGGATTCTAAATTCAGATCTGGATTTCAGGGTGCTCTCCACCAGCACTGCTGCTCACAGGTGCTCCCAAGCAGAATCTGTTTTCTTGCAGAGAGAAGAGATGTTTGGAAACATAATGCATCCCAGCCTCCAGAGAACACAATTTTCCTTTGGACCTTTCTCTATCTTGAATTTAGAGATTAATTTGCTGGGTATTCCCTGCCCATGACATGGGGTTGGAACCAGATGGTCCATAAGGCCCCTACCTCCCCAGCTGTTCTATGACACTATGATGATTCCATGTCCCTTCCAACCCAGACCATTCTGTGATTCTGTGGTGTCTCATAAATACCAGTGCTGTAGAAAGAGTCTGCTCTTTATCAGGGATTCAAGTTTGACATTAGCACGACTTGTTTTATTTTAAAGGTGGGGCATTAACAGTATCTTGCCACATGTAAATGTGCTTACAGACAGCCCTATGTTACCCTGATTCTTAGACAGGGTTTTTTCAGCATGATTTTGTGACAAGTTGGCAGTAAATCAGTTCTGCTGGTAGAGGGTGGTGAGACACTGAGCTGGTGACCCTGCTAGCACTGGAGGTGGGTGACAGGAACTAGTGGTAACAGTCAGGTTATTCTGAGAGTATAAAAACAACATCTGCAGAGGAACCACTCCAAGCCTAAAGCTATTTATCCATAAGAAATGATTCTGTAAGGACAACTGTTAAAACCTGTAGCAAACTTTATAGAAAGCAAAAAGGGGACGAATGTGATATAATTTCCACAAAGACATAAGAGTGTGAGAAGTGTGGCTGAAAATTGAAGGTTCTTATAAAGTACATGTACACTAGATAGTCGAAAAATCCATGACTCTACAGCCAAGAAAAAAGCCTAAAAGCCTTTTCTAGCTCAGCGTTGAAGTGAGAGCAGAGATTAGAAATAAAAAAGCAATTTATAATGAATAGGAAAAGGTACACTAACAACAATTGATATAGTTCAGAAGTTATGAAGTGTAGAAAGTTGGTAACAGCCACTAAAGCATCCAGGATAAAGCCATGTGAAAGGACAATGAGTTAAAAATATTTTTTTTTTTTTTTTATGAAGAGCAACACTGTGGCATAACTGTGATACTGGACAGAGATGAGGAAAAACATCGGTTGTGTGGTACACACAAAAGCAGTGGTATTTTTGTCTTTGTTCAGCATAAAGGAGACCCCCAAAATAGGATGTGCTTATATATGGGTATATTGACAGGGTTTTGGAAGTCAGGAAGATCGTTAATGTTCTGTCAGTGCTCAGGATCACAGTGGTAAAAACACGCTGATACATCAGTTATCCCTCCTGGGCAAAATAATGGAAGATTGGTGTTGGTTTGTTTCTTTCTGAAGACGGAGCAAAAATTGTTAAGCATAATTTCTGATGTTTCTTCTTCATTAAACTCTTCTATACACTCCTAGCTGTGAATCCTACACAGTGGTCAGAGAGCAGGAACAATTAAATACGCATTCCAATGCAATGTGGCAGGAAGGGGAATATATTTTTAAAAATGGCATATTGTGAATAGAACTTGATTTTTTTTTTGCTCTAGGTACTGAATATTGGTTGGGCTGACGATAAGCTGGTAGTTTCAGGGTTCTGCACGTAAAAAGATATTGAACATCAAGTAAGGAGTCCATGGTATTTAAGGCTGAAAAAAATGCTGTAACCACCTTAAAGACCTCATCAGCAAAGGGAAAGAAGAAATTATTAGATTTTTAAAACTACTAGATTTTTTTCAATTGGGTATTTATATTTTGTTTCTGGTTGGTATGTCCAGTCCTGTGGTAACTGTATGAAATATAATGGCACACAGTAACTGGGAGGAGATTCTTGGAGGCTATTCCCATGCTATTGTTTGAGCACTGGTACGTGACCTTCTCTACAGTGTTAAAATGCCTTTGGCTCATGACCCACCCACAAGGTCTGGAGGTGGCACAGGAGCCATTACCAGCAAGCACTTTGGCCATGGCCCTCCTGTTTCAGAGGGCAGGGCAGCCCGTAGTGTGGAGGGGGCTGCTCTTCCTCCCCTGGCCTCAGTGTTAAAGGATTTTCTCACTGAGACATAGCCAATGGTCTGAGGTTCCCTTTAAACGCAAAGCTTTAGGAAATAGAAGTGATCAAATGGCATGTCCCAGTTGGTGTGCTCTGATCCTACCAGCTGTGCTCCTCCGAAAAAAGGGATGAAATGATTAAGATCTGATTTATGCTCTGTCGTAGTACTGCTCTAGCTGTCAGACTAACTGTGCCAAGGCAGTAGGATTTGTCTGCAAGTGAACTGGAGTTCATTCTTCTTTTACATATATTGGTGCCAAGTGTTCTGCAACTCAAGGTATATTTGTCTGATTTCTTTACTGTTTCTTCAGGGCGGGACTCCTCTATATTTAGATTTTTACTTTTTCTGGAGGCATAACACATTGAAATGCACAGCCACGAGGCAAATCCAGTGGGCAAGCAGCTGTATGCAGTTAAACCTAGAACATGCATAGTAGACAAAATTGCACAAAGAAATACAGAGGAAAGTTGTGATGTAGTCAGACACATAAATGCCTCTACAGATTCCACCCTCACTTGCCATTTTACAGGAGTCTTTACAGTGCTTCACAGTGATGAAGGCACTACAGCTATGAACACCCCACAAGAGTCTCTGAAACAGCTTTCAAGCACTTTTGCAGTTTATATAATCTAGAGTTGAAGAGTATTACTGTGCCTTTTAGACCTCATTTTCCAGTAGAAGGAAGAGGATGCCTAGAGAAAGATTGAGGACCTCTGGATGGTTTAAGATGAGTATTACTCTTTGACTGCAACTAGATTTCAAAGTGAGGGATATCGCATTAGCAGGGATCTGTGAGAGTCGTCTGGATAAATCAACATAATCTTGACTAGTATTTATGTCCAAGTAATCCAAGAACAACAATTCTTCTTTTTGTTTTTCATAATGTTCTTGTAAGTGTTGAAAAGCTTAGAAGGAAACTTGAAGTTTAGCTGAGACAGGAGAAAGGAAATTTTCACAACCAACCTGAGGCTTTCCTTTAGCTCTACTAGCAGGAAATTCAGTTTGAGACTTGTTTTATTTGGGTTTTAGTGGGGAGTTGTGGTGCTTTTCTCAGCTGAGTTGGCACTTACACTCACGAGTGCTTTTTCAAGTTTTGTTAGTGAGAAACGACTGAACTGCAAATCTCAGAAAAGTGTTTTTCTGCCTTTGTGAGGTTTCAAGCAGTGTCACTTCTGATCCCGCTCACAACTGTTCATGGGACCAAGCTGGGGTCTGGCATTTCCAGGCCTGAATGTAAATTCAGTTGGAATGAAAGGAAATAGTCAAGTCCAAATATTTAATGTTAAGAAGTACAGATATGCTATTTGTTCTAGGAACATGTGAAAGTGAGAGAACATCTCTCTGGTAAATAAACCTTACTTTGCCCATCCCTTTTGGCAGAGGGATGAAATGCAGAGTGATTGTCAGCAGGAATGCCTTTCAGGACATACAATAGGTCATTGGAGACCTACTGAGTACTTTAACAAGTGTGTCAACTGGCATCAAGTGGTCAAGCGTGAGTCCATATCCTGGGATGCAGTAATTTGTTTTGTGTGCTGCTGATACTATAGGGGTTGGAATTTGTGATAGAAATAAGCAGCCCCCCAAAGTATCTCTAATATATTTGCCAATAAATTAACCATCCAAACACACTGAATGCCAGCTGGGACAGATGGAAAATAACACAACTAGAAGTGATTATCTAGGGCAGAAGTGAGTGGAGCCACAGTTAGGGCAGTCAACTGGTTTAACGATTCCTTTTTGTTTAGCTGATTTTCTTGAGAGGTTTGTCCTTTAGCCTCTGCTCAAACACACAGTTCTGTTGAGCCACTACCTTCTTATACTCCTTTTTTCTCACCATATAGCTGAAATTAGCATTTTGACTAACTAAACAACAATTTTTGAACATTTGAAGGAAAGATAAAAAGCAAGTTTTCATCAGTTATTTTCATTCCATCATAGTGACCTTGTGTTGTCCTTGTTTTTCATTCTCTTTTGCTACCTTTTAAAGTCCTAGCCAAAGATGTGGAGCTAAATTCAGCCCTAATGTAAAACAGCACAGTTTTTCTAAAGCTTTTACTGTGTTCTACTTTGATCCTGGAAGACTCACTTTTAAAAGGTGGGTATGACACAGTTTCTCCTCTGTAAGGAGCTGAATATTTTTTTCTCCCCTGATGCTTATCATAGCAGCAAGGAAAGCACAAAATTTCCCTGGGAAGACATTTCAATAATCAAAAATCTTTCTTTTGTAAAATTATCACAACTAATATTTTACTTGACTTTGGCTTCCAGAAAAGTCAGTGGGAGGAAACTGGCTTTGTTATTTGGACCATTCTTAGACAATATAGAGGGATTCTTATATTAAACACACTGGATTGATAATGAACTCAGACAAGATGTCTGCATAATATCCTCTACTCTTCTCAGGAGATGAGGTGTAATACTTCAAAAAAGTGGTAGAAGTTTGTGCCACTGGTATTTCAGAACTGATCACCTACAGAAAAAATAAGAGAAAAATTAAGGTCCATTGTCTTAAGCTGGTCTTTCCTAGTTTCTGTGACTTGTTAAACCAATGATTTATTTTAAGGCAGATGAGGGTGGTATCTCTGTCTTCCGTACAAATAAGTTTTGAGCTGAATGTGGATGCAAAAATTCTTTAGAGTTCCCAGGAGGATTCAATGAGAAACAATGACTGGCAACAATTCACAGTTTTTGATGATGCTGAGAGAGCTGTGGTGGAGGAGGTTGCATAAATGTAAGAATTGTTAATATGTTGTTTAGATCTCATATCACTGGAAAATGCTTAACCTTTTATCTCAAAGTTAGCACGAAGATAGTTTGTGATATTAATTGCTTCGCCTGTTAATTGGATTACCTCCAAATCTGCACATCATTCAACAAAGACAGCCAGAAGTGGAATGACAAACCAATTTATGAGTGGAAAGGTATTTGGCAAGACTGCTTTCAGTCAAAATGTCCCTTTAATGAAATGCCATGGGGAGTAGTTGGTTAAGAGAACAAAGTCAGGTTTGTGGCAGGGCTGTCAGTAATTTGAGAGGCTGCGCATCTCTGAAGCAGAATCTTGCAGAAAGGGTAATTGCAGCAAGTGTCAATCTTAAACGTCAAAAAAAGACATTGTGACCAAATGCCAGTATCATGTTCTGTGAGGTATCACAGTTCAAGAAGTAGCCCTGAAGCATTATGGTGTGTCAGATATCTGGACCCTTTGATTGGGAAGTGCTAAAATTTCCAAGAGTTCCAAAAGATGTCGACAAGAGTTCAACTTGTTTTAATACTGTTTGATAAAGATCTAGGAAAGATGAGGACCTTGCCAAAGGAAGGACTGCTGGCATTTCTGAGTTATAAATTGTATTGCCAATAGTGAAATACTGATGTAAAGGAGTACAGCAAAAATCTTGGATCTTAAATTAGTGGTTCTTTTTCTGATTAATGTCATGCCACATCCATGAACAAAGTGGAGCACAGCATAAATTAATAGTGTGTTATGGGAATTGGCTTCTGTTGCTGACAGTGATTAATGGAAACTTTTAACTCAGCTCATGTGAAATATTTTCAGGCTTATAGAGAGAGTGATAAGACCAATCACACTAATAGGCTTCAGCATTCTTTGTACCCTACAATAGAATTCTTCATCAGAACTATCTTTCAGCATTTTTGTGGTTACCTGGTTTAGTAGTACCAAATTTGGGCGTCTTTTAAGGCTTGGAAAAATCATGTGGGAAGAGTCTAATGGTTAGAAAATATTTTTGCTGCCCATTCACTTCTTGATAGAAAATTTTATTTTTTATTTAATTGTGAGTCATGTACCATGTATAATTTAGTTAACATATACTGGTATGTTTATGAAATAAGTATAAATTCCTAACCTCTGAATAATGATAAATATGCCTAAAGATGAAGCTGCATTACATAGTCAAGTCCTAAATGTGCTTTTTTGCCTCTTGACATATCTTCAGACTGGGAAAAGAGTAAAGTGCTGAAAATAGAAAGCATTAATATTGTTGACAAGTAAACAAAAAGGAAGATTATAGCCCTACAGCTCAGAAAATTGTAGTGAATGCAGCCCTCAAGTTACAGTGCAGATATAGCAGGAATTCATGTTTTCTACAGGGAAAGCTTAGAAAATGAGCACGACCTTTTAATGCACAATCGCAATTTTTTTAATAACGGCACAGTATTAAGGTCCACTACTAAATTTGTTGTAAAGGAGAAAGGTTCACCACATGTAGGGATTTCTCTTGTCTGATACAGTAAGTGTTGAAATAAGCATTTCTGTCAAAGGAACTTAGGCAGTCACAGAGAGCTTTTTAAAAATGAAGTGTTGCAGAAGTAACATAATTTTGAATATTTCTCTAAACATTCTTTTCCTTTTCATCGTGAGAGAAAATGTTTTAGTATTATTTTTAATTTCTTTTCTTGCGCTTTTTTTTCCATGGATTTTAGGGGAGATGGGATTATTTTTGGTTTCTTGCTTCTTACATCCTCAAGGGTTTTATGGATCACAACATCTGTAAACTTGGTGGACAAATGATATAGAAATTTGTGCAAATTGGTATTTCAGAACCAATCACTAACATTAAAAACAACAGAAATACTAATTTCCATTGGCTTAAGCTGGTCCTTTCCTCTTTCTGCAACTTGTCAAAATGGTGCTTCAAACTGGTGTGCTCAAATGATGACCCTATTCAATGGATTTTTACAGTGAAAGTATTACTTCTACACTTAGATGATATTAATTCTCATTCTAGGCAACAGGCACTGTCTGCATGGAGATCAAAGGGAGTTAATAATAGACATATAGTAAAATAAATATTAATTTTTTTCAGAATTCTGTTGACCTGCAACTTACTCTAGCTACAAGGACTGAAGTAAAGGAAAGGTAGTGTTGTCCTGTCTTTGACATTACCAAGATAGACAATTCTGGAATCTGTGGAGCTTCAGAAACTGGTTGTTCTCTAGCCAAAATCTCATCAGTTCTGCCACATTAAAAGGTTTTAAAGTATCTTCCATTTCATAAGGGATGAATATTTGCATAAAATTTTATTTTATCACCCATATAGTAATTCAATTTTCATCTACAAATTGGATAATCCAAACCACGTTTCCAGTAGATTGAATTCCCTGCACTCACACATGCTGTCATTTCCCTCTCACTGGTGGCAGAGGAAAACTCCTTGGAACTTGGTTGGAAATAAAGCAGTCATGGCTTGTTTTTACTTATGGGAGGAGCCAAACTGGTGAAGAGAAACCCTGTTGTCAGACCACAAATGGCATTTTTTTCTGCTGGAAAAGAGCCAAAGCAAAAGGCTCCCAGCCAAATCCTTCTATTAACCAAAATTAGTTCCCCACCCAGTCCCTCTCTGCAAAAACAAAACCCCACAGTCTGTTCTTATTACGATGCCACTGAAGCAGCAGCACGATTGCTAAATTTTGTAACCAATAAGCAAACTTGAAAAAAAAATCTTTTCAGATACATGAGAGGCCTGACAGAACGGAAGTATGTGCCAAAAGTTTGAATAGACCTCAGAAGAACATTTTAGATCCAACTGCCAGGACATAAGGGTTTTCCTGGTGAAAATGTTTCACTTTATCAGGCCAATGTTACACAATAGGATTGAAAAAAAGCCAACGCACACCTTGAAAATGAGGATATGGGTGTTCTGGCCATGGAAATTCTGGTACATAGGCAGTTTCCAGGTTTTCCTACCTGGCACTGATGACATTTACCCAATTTTTTCTTCTTCCTCTTTCCATTGCATTTTGTTCCTGTGGGTGGCCCCATTTGGGTCATGATGGCTAATTTCAGAATTACTGTACTAAATGTTTGAATTTTATTTCTCTTTTTTTTTATTTTTAGTGTGAGCACACCTGAGTAAACTGCAAATGTTTGAAAAGCAGATTGAGTAATTAAAACCCAACTTACTGAGCTTTAACATTTAGGAAGTTTTTGTCATTAGTAGATGGTAGCAAGCGGAGGGAAAAATTATTGAGCAAGAAAGGGCTTGTCAAGGAGAGTAATGAGCTGGGAGATGGATAAACACAAAGCAAATAATGAAAACTGTGACTGGTAAGAGTGTTGGCAAGAAATGAGCAATACATGGCAGAAAATGTTTCACACAGAGGGACTGATTGCTCAAGTTTCTATGACTCTGTGACCTGTCACCCCAGGTATCTTCTAAACCACAGAAAGTAGAATAAAGAATTTTATTTTATGTTTCATATACTTTTTAAAAGCAACTGATTTTTTTGTTATTATTTAAATATTAAGGAAATGTTATTTGATAATCATCTGTCACTTTATTGGAAGAATTAAAAATGCTTCATGCTTGAGCTGTTGGTGTTTCATCGCTTTTTCAAATGATATCAAGTATAAATAAATTATATTAGTTACAATAAGATGCAGGTTTTGTTTTGATGCAAAAGACTGAAATGAAAATTAAAAGGGTGTTGCTTCACTAAAAAAGTGGGGTGCATGTGATTGTAGAGCAGGCAGTAGACTTTAACAGAGAAAGTGATAGTGAAGCAGATCAATGGATGTTAATGCTCTCTTTGAGAGAGCCCAGACAGAGAAGCACATTCCTGTTTTTCTATTTCAAAAGTTTGTCATTTCAATATCATGTAATGAGTACCAACTTTTCAATATGTCTCATCCTACTTAACTAACATATGGGTATTTTGGAAATCTGTCAGTAAAAGATCTGCAAATCTGAACCTTACTGTGGAAGCAGGATGGTAAAGAAATTCAGTATTTACCTGGTATAAAAGTATATACCACAATAGTTTTTTGAGGGCCATATTGGTTAATTCAAGAAGTTAAATTAATTCAAGTTAATTCTTAACTGGGGGTAATATATTTATGGTAGAGACATATTTCAGCTCATCATTTTGCTGTATTATAGCTGGAGCAGTGATTGTGTTGTAACCTTTTGTGCAGCTCAATTTTTTTCTATTTTTTCCCACTTATTGTTCTCTACCTCAGATTTCTGAATGCAGAGTATTTGCACTGTCAGTTTTGTGCCTTTCAAACATTATCAATCAAGTTGTAGCTGACTTTGAATCTCAACATCTTATTGTTGATATAAGAGAAATTACATCATCTATTGTCAGGTAAATGCTTGAGCTGCAACTTGTTCTCAAGGAGGCAAAATAATCCAGGGGATTGTTGGGTTTTTTATTATTATTTGGTACAGAAATCATAGTCACAGCATATTGGCAAGTATCTTTTTCCTGGAAAGAGTTATTTTAAAACATATCTTGCTAACATCGAAACATTTAAAGCAATTAAAACTTTGCATCTTGTGTCTCCTGAAACCCAGCTGGCTGCAACAGATTAAATTTCTCCAGGTTAGCAGTGTGTCTTTGTGAGCCTGGGAAGTCTCAGATGTGCTACCTGATAGAAAGCAAATAGCACAAATCTAAGGTGATGATGTGGAGTAGCAGCATTTTTATGTTGGAGACATCTGGTTTGTCCATCATCGTCAAAGGAGACAGATGTGTTCACGTTGTTCCTGGCTGCTGCCTATCTGTACTCTCTGGAAGCCGTGTGGTAGTGGGGGCTCCACAACAATCAGGTTTAGTACTTTGCTGGTCTCCCCCATCGAGTTTTGTTCCGAAAGGTTTAAGCTGTCCCTTTCCTTACTGCAGCTGCTATTGTTTTCTGGTAGGGCTGCACTGTCATGGAGAGCAACCCATCCTTTCCTGGTCTGCAGTAACTTCAAAAGCATTTTAAGGTGAACTTCTGTATCTGTTTCCTCTCCTGAAGGGCAGCCTTGGTTCTACCTTTCCACATGTTTTTCAGGTATCTGATGATATTATGTGACTCTGAAACCAATAATCATCACCTTCTTGTGTGCGTACATTGAATTTTAGGGCTAAGGAAAACCATGCATTATTCATTTCTGCTTTCTAGTCCAGGGTGATGCAGTCTTCTGGAATGTTGTTTTTGGAAACACCAGCTATAGCAGACTTGTGCAATAGAGCTGAGTGACAAATGATGTGTGGGGAAAGCAGTGGAAGGATGTCCTGTTGGTGTATCCCTGAGAAAATTCCCTTTTATGCATGGGCAGCTGCAGTGTCTTCCCTCCTGCATGTCAGTTTGTAATCAGCAGAACAATGGAAGTCTGTCAGTGGCTCTAAGCACAGTAGCTCAGATACTTTGATAAGCACATATCCAAGTAACAGCTACCTCCTAAGCATTTAAATCCTGGTAACCTGCACAGGAGGAGCTTTGTGGCAGCAGGGCAGAGGGGTGAGGCCCTAACACTGCCCTTGCTGTTCTGGAGCTGGTGTGGCTGCAATGGGGCACCCAGCTGAGCCCTCCTCAGGCTCTGGGGCGGTGAACAGGCTGCCCTGATCCACTCAGGGTCTAACTAGGAGACAAGGAGAAAAGGAAGATTAGAAGACTGCAGCTGCAGTTGTGTGCCTTGTCCTGGCTCTTGAGGAAGCAGACAAAAAATTTGCAGCTCTGTGCAACCTCTTGGTTACCTGTGTATTATTCTTCTCAGATCACCATCCTCCCTATGCATGCAGCTGCTTCCAGGTCCACTTATCCCCATATGAAACTAGTTAATAAGAATGGTTTGGGTTAATGGCTTTCCTAAACCCAGACTTTTCAGGCACGGGGGCACTGCAGGAGAGGAGCAGAGTGGTGGTTCCCAGGGCTGCAGCCCGGCCACAGCACCTAAACAACTCCCCTGACCCACCCATCTGACCCACCAAAGTGGAGAGCAAAGCCCAGCTTGCTTGTCCCAGTGCTCTTTTACTGATGCCTATTATGTTAACATGAGGGCAGAACTCTTTCCTCTACATTAAAAAACCCCCTTCCCCCTACATGGCTCTCTCCTATTTAATTTCTTTCTATAAAAACCTCTGCAGTAAAATGAATGCGGCAGATGTCTACTCTTCTGAAAAAAGATTATGCTTTGAAGCCACACAGTAGCCTCACTTTTCACGGCATTAATGATGTGGACTAAGCTTTGGGAATTGTATTTAAAAAATACTCCAAATGGAAGAGGTCTATTCAGCTGCTAAGCACACCCATATTTTTAATAGCTAACGTGTGTGTGTACACACATACAGAGAGTTCTTTTCAATCCCTCTTTTTCCTAGGTGTGAGTATAGATTTGAGCGCAGGCCGATTTTTGTTCCTCTTTTTTTTTTTTTTCTTTTTACAGCTTGAAATAACCAGAAAATTTTTTCTCGTTTGATATATGCCAGCAGTTTCCAGTGGTGGGACTTGCTGGATGTTCCCTGGAGGATGTCCCTGTGGCAGGAATTGCACTGCTTTGCCTGGGAGCTGCCTGCTGCAGTCTCTCCTCAGGGACAAGGTGTTTACAAGCGGCACCACAGTGCCACCAGCATTATTTTCACTAAACCTGCACACTTGTGACCTGTTTCCTAAGTAATTGTTTTCGTGGGCTTTCAGCCTTTGATAATAAAAACCTGATATTTTCAGGCAGCATTTGGAAAACAAACACTTTCCAAACGAATTATGTCGATGAGTCAATGACTTGAACTGGAAAGTCTTCCCAGTACTTGGACTCACCTTGCAGGGTTTTTTAAACTCTTCTGTATTTGGCAAGAGTCCTTCCTTACTGGGAACCTGAGGATCCTGTCTTGTTCTTTATTTTGCTGTCATGGAAGTTGGTGCTTTTTCACTGTTGAGATGCTGTGCTTCAGACAGGGATGAAATCAGCTGCCGTATCCTTTGTGAAGGTGCTCTGGGGTCCCTGAGGCTCCAAGCAGCCCAGGGACCTTAGGGTCTTCTAAAGTGAACTGCAGCAACTTTTTTGACTTATGTTTGGAGAAAATAAGAAAAAAAAAAAAAATCCCAAACTGAAAAAATTACATTTGAAAAGTGAACCTGAAAGTTTTCTAGGGGGATAAAAGAGAGCCCAGTGACAAATGTCTGTGCTTCAGGAGTGTAGTTTCACTGTATCTCAGTGTCCTTGCTAAGAGCCAGAGGAGACAAATTCGGTTTGTTCATAACTGCCCTGTGTAAGAGAAAAGTAAATGTAATAAACTCACAGACAATACAATTTATCTTGATATCAGTCCATTTATATGAAATAGAGGAAAGCCAAGCTTTTTCGTGCTGTAGTGTCTTTGTAATTCTGTAGCAACTGACCTAATTTCCATGCAGAATAGATCAAGTTAAAATTAAATACAAACATTTTTTTTTGTGTTTTGGTTTTGTTTCTCTTTATGAGGTAGTGTTTTAATGCCCTAAAAACCAGGTTTGTCTGAATGCTAATTTAGTATTTACAGGTTCCCTGGTCTTTTGGATTTGTCTTTCTTGGTTGCTTTTATTTTCTTTTTTGTTGTACTTGTTGATAGTGCCTCTATAGATAAATCCCTCCCTCTTATTATTTACATTTTTTTTCTTTAAATCTGACTCAGGCAGGAGAGTAGATGGCCCTAAAATGTGAATACTAAACTGTGAATCTTTAACATATTAGATACAGACTACATAATCTCATTCCAAACAAGCAAAAATAGAAAAAAAACCCCCTAAAGTTTATCCTTTCTACTAAACAAAAAAATCAACCAGACTGTGGACTTTTGAAAGCTTTGGGTGCATGGTCTTTAAGTATTCCTATTTTCTGTATTTGATGATACATTTTGCTGTTCTGTTCTCAGCAGTTAACAGGTTACACACATAGGTTATTATGTTTTAATTTTAGAGGCAAAAAATTCCTTACTTAATGTAGACTGAAATTAATACAGGAGAACACTAATGAATAGTATAACTGAATAATAATTTTGATGACTGTTTTAAACCACTCATGATATTTTTGTATGTTGTAGAATCCAGTGCTCTGCAAGTATTCGGTTACGAGGATGTTAGGCTGGAGAATGTTGTTCCACATATTAATGTAGTTAAAACACTGATACAGCAGTGAAACAGTGAACAAGTGGAAGAGAGCATTAGTTGTTCCACAGATTTTTTTTTTAATTCTATAATTTTTCATCAAATGTATGTTGCGTAAACTTTCAGTATCATTTTTCACAGTCGTGAACATTTCTGAATAGACCAAAGAAATTTGAGAAGTAAATGGAGCTCTAACATTCCTCTAATTACTTCTAATCAATTTACTCTTTGCTGCATACAACATTTAGTGGCAGTGTTTTCTGGTTAATCAGAAAGTTTAAAAATTAGTGTGTTTGTCTGTAGAAAGTTAGCTGTGTTACTGAAAGTTCTACTGGTAAGACCATTTCAGACCTCCTGCAAGGGACTTAAGGGTCACCTGAGAGCTTTTTAGGAAAGTATTTATGCAGGTCATCATTTTACTTCTTCAAAGCAAATAATCTGAAGTGCTTCTGTGATGCAGAATTTGTGACAGGATTTGTTCAAGGCAGTCAGAAACTCCAATTGGAGAAATTGTTTTGAGTGGCCTCTAAAGTGCTGGGCAGCAGCATTTGCATGTACCCTGTTGCTGCCTCCATTTGAACGGGATGCACTTGTTTGTGAGAGCTGCTGCGCTCAGTTCTGCCAAGCTGAGTTCTAGGTAACCCAGGGAGACTTCCCAGAAAGTTGAGAGTGTGCGTCTTTGTTCCAGGGCATTATGAAAGAGAATCAGCAAGGGCCTCTGGCTAAAAAATGTAAGCTGACCTGCAGTATGCAAGTGCAGGAGGTCAGCCATTTGATGTGGGATATATCTTCGGGCCATTCGAATAACTTCATAGCTGGGTCTCAAAATGTGACTTCCTGCGGTTGTGACCCATGGACCTTTCAAGTACAGTGGAAGTCTTGATAGATCAGTCGTGCAGTTTCCAGGACTCTCAAAAATCATTTGCTTCTCAGCTGGTTTTCTGGTGTTTGAAACATTAAGACAATCATCCAGCACTTTTTCTTCCTCTTGTGAAGCAAAGTGCATTTTATTAAAATACATATTTTTTAAAAAATGTAATAAACCAGCTCATACTTTTTCAAGGCTAGACAATACTTTGAAAACTGGTTCCAAATCTCTGGCCTCAATATATGAATACTAATTGTATCTTATCTACTGTCAGTTATTGAAATCCCAACCAGTAGGAAAGCTAATCTGACATCTCCATTCACACACACCTTCTTTTGAGCCTCTTTACAATTCAGCCAGTGCTATCAATGATTAAATATCCCGGTCCCTACAGTTTCAACCTTTTTTTTTATCCCTTAACTTTTCTTTTTGGTTGTTACTTTCAGTTAGGGAACAGCTCATTTTTGAGTAAAGACATTGTGAAATTCACTTAAAATGACTGTTTGAAGATTTTATTAAAAATATATCTCTGTGGACAGACTCTGTCCTTCATTACAACAATAGAAATCCCCATTGTCTTCAGCACTATCACTCCAAATTTGCAGGAAGTTTAGAATCAAAACTAAAAGATGTAAAATACTTTTGAATATGTGAGCCATCAATTGAGAGCAGCCCAGGTGTTTGTTTTCACTGTGACTGATTTTGCTCACAGCTAATATATAATTATTGAGGCCATTCCTGGGCAGATGTATACAATCCTTTAAGAGATCAAAGCAGACGGACCCAGGTCACTGAGATTAGAATTTGACCCTATTAGTACAATAATGGTTAAAATTATATGGACTTTGTTTGCATTTTCCAGAGCTTGCATTTCAATGGGTTAATACAAGTTATTTCTAAATTGTATAATTCTTGCCTAATTTCACTTTCCGTGTTCAGCTTTAAGTACATTTTACAGTGTAAGTGCAAAGCCACATTGCCCAAGGTCCTCATGTTTTTGTAGTCAAATCACAGATCCAGGCTGAGGACAATATCAAAGTATATGCTAGAAACTTTCAAAAAATTACTATAGTCCTTGAACCTTTGACCCACTGGTGTGGACTTTGCAATGAAAAATGCAACCAGCTACATCTTTTCTGTTTATGTGACTTCTGTTGACTGCTTGTGCACCCTGTATTTATATACTCATTTTCAAGCGCCCCTATTTTTATAACATGGCAGTAAAGAGAGGAATTAAGTAGAACAGAGACCTTTTTGCTGAGACCTTACAAAGGAGCAGGTACTTGACTCCTGCATAGGGAAGCAAGGTTTTCTGTTTCTTTGTGATGACTCACTATGTGTCAGATAATGGAATCCTATTAGTGCCACCACAGGAGTATTAAAAAGGTTTGAGTGGAGAGAGGAAAAAATGAGGACAAAGAGATTTTTTTCCTTTTAAAGAAAAATCAACTTTTGAGAAATACTAGATGAAGCCTTTGTTTTGTTAATTAAAGTTAACAGTGAAGATGAAGGCTGGCAAATGGGTGAATTTGGACTCTGTCCACTCAGTGTGTACAGTTTGCTTGGAGCATGGAAGAACCCCGTCGCTTACAAGCAATTTGAAATATGTTAACTTACAGCAGCCCTGCTAATCTATAGAGGGTTTGTTTATTTGTTTGTTTAGCATTTTCACATCACTACCAGGAGGCATCAAAGTCTGGGCTCCAACCCAGTGTTTTGGGAGCCAAGCTGAAGGAGTTTTGCTTTGTCTTTCATCACGTACAACCCTGCTCTGTTTCTGCAGGATTTATCTCATATGTCTGCATGAGACTTGAGATGCATTTTTGCCTGTACAAGTGCACCACTGGGTGCACAGTCAGTGTCATCAGCTGTGGGGTTTTTTTCTCTCTGAGTTTATAGAAATAGTTGATGTTTCTCTTCAAGTCATAACTTCTGGAGTCGTGTCTTAACATGACAGTCTGAGCTGTCATTTAATGAAAGTGGTAAATTTTTCACCATTTTAGTTTCCAAGCAGACATTAAACAAAGAGAATCTGTCACTGTAGGTCTTAAGAGTAGTAGGAAATTTTTGTGACTTTTGGTTGACCTGGGTCACGATATTTAAATATCAAGGCAAGTGGTTCAATGTAAAACAAACTGGTCACTCATAGTCAGAAGTCTTGGCTGGTATAAAGAAAATATTGCAACTCCATGTAAGCTGTGCCAGTTGGGTGAAGAGGATCTAAATTTACAGTACTGTGAAGAGGATCCCAATTTGCATTTTGGTTTTTGATACATGTATATGCTATTAAACTGCAGTACACTGCAAATATTTGCATTTTACGTGCATAAGAAGCACACCTAAAGACAGGTTTTAGCAGCCAGATTTGAACCCAGGCTCTCTCCAGGTGGACAGGAGATACATGTATTATTGCTTTTAAAAATCTTTTTATTTGACTGTGACTGCATGTTCTACTCATTGTTTAAGTATAATGATCACTGCCACAGATTACAGATTCAGGAAAATGTTTCTAAGTATCCCAAGACAATAAGGGGAAAAAACATTTTATTTTAGAACAAGTAACCATTTACAACTTTTTTGTGGAAACTATTGATTTGAAAATGGCTGATCATTACAAAATATGAAAATTAAGATTTCCCCCCTCCCCCAAATGTATAGGAATTTTGCATTTAGGTGTGAATTGACACATGTTCCAAAGTGTGCAATTCAGACTCTGGTTGGAAACATCCCTGGGAGCAGACCTGGGTTGTCATGTTTCATTACAGCTATTGAACTGTCACAGGCCTGCTATTATGCTGTAATGAAAGGGGTCTTCTCATTCTCTTTTCAACTTGCACATCTAGGAAAGATACCATATGTCATTAGTCCTGGCACAGATTCTGCCAAAAGGAGTTTTCCAAAGCACTAAAATATATGCAAGGTCTTTTCCCTTGTAAAAGACAAAGGAATTGCATTTTTGTCCTGCTGAATCTCTCTGTTTCGCTGAGGTATATAATGGTCACAGATCAGGTAAAATATGATTTCAATCACATTGCACATTTTGGAGGATGATCCAGGTGAAGGCTGTGTTGATCCATGAGGACAGGATTTGGCACCCCAAGAAGAAACAATAATTTAAATGCTGCCCAGCACCCTGTGAGTGTGCTGCTCCCTGCTACCTCTGGGCCAGGGGTGCCTAACTGTGGGAAACACCTGGCTGGGTTCTTAGGCAGAAAGTAAATTCTCTGGAATTTGGGTTTTGCTGATGCTATATTCATCATTGTTGTATGTGGGAAAAAAATAAACTTGTGCCTGTGAAAGTAATGAGTGAATCACAGTGGTGGTGATGTTATTGGGTCTCTGAGAGTGAGGTCTAAACCAGCCTCCTTCCTTCAGCCTGGCTGGCAATTCTACACTTGCTTCAACTTGCCAGGTTTAATGCCCTCAGTAACATTTGTGAATCAGGCATTAAAATCTCTAATCTGCTTCTTGAGAAATCATTCAAACAGATGGATAATGCAAGGTTGTTTAGAAAAGATTCATATGGCATTCATTTAATTGGTAAAATATGTATGAAATGGATCAAAAGTCCTGGCATTCAGTATGCAGTACTTTCAAAGATGTAGATGTCCTGTCAAGGATATGGATGCATTCATTCCCTCTCTTCTGTAAAGTTGATTTCTGCAGGAAGTACACTCCTTGACTCTTTTCCTTAGGACGTAGCAATATCTTCCTGATGGCAAAGATTTAATGATATATTAATCTCAATTTAAGTTTTTTTGTGAAGGTGGCAGTGCCTTCAAGTTTTTTTATGCCTTCTGTTACCTTCAAAAGCCTGCAAAATACCAACCTACCTACCTAGAGAGTGAGTAACATCTGTAAGTGCATTGGCTTGATTCAGTTAAGCGGGACTGAATCCTGAAGGAACACCACGTTGTTTCAGCCATTTGAAACCCAGCCAACCCAGATGGAATTTGGAAATGTACCATAAAAAATCTGTATTGAAATCTTAACTGGTAATGAGATAATGAGAGATGATTTTGTGGCCATGGCCAATGAGATTTTATACTGAGCTTGCTATAAATACTGCTTTTATTGCTGATGGGCTGCAATATCAGAAATGGGAAAATACTGTGTTCTTCATGCAGGTTCTCTATTAAAAGCAAAAGAAAATAAAAAGCTTTTGCGGGGTTACAGCCCTTTTGTTTCTTGCTTTTTTGATATTGGGTGGGGGTTTTTTTGAGGGTGTAAGTAATCAGGGGTGGGTTTTTTGTTGTTTGATTTTTTTAACTGGAATTAAAGCCTCTATAGGCAGCAGCAGGATGTTGAGTCTGTATGGGTCTGTTTTGATAAAACGCTCACTTTCCCAGATAATTGCCTTCAGTGAGGCTGGCTAGTAGTAGATTTTTAGGGAAGCTTCTGGAAGCCAAGGATTTAAAGCATTCCTGAGATGCACGTTGCCACTGATCCAGTGTTTCATTCAGGTTTGACAGGCATTTCTTCACACTGATTTGTTTAATCAATGTTGGAGCCAACCTATGGTTTAGCTTCAAGAGCATTGCAGTGCCTTGCACAACTGAGCTCTGCCTATTGATGCATTGGATGTATGGACCCGCCTTATTTGGGTCCGAATTCATAGGAAAAGATAAGGACAATTCATGGGCAGGAAGCAGAAATGTAGATGAAACAAAATTAGAGGAACAAACAGTGAAAAAATGGTGACTTTCTCATGCTCTAGGTCACCAATTGTCATCTGAAAGAATACTAAGGAGCAAGTTAATGTATTTGCAAGGCAAAGACAGAATTCATTATTCAGTAATGGTAGCCTAAAATGGGAAAGGGACCACTGTGCATCCTCATATTTCTTTAGGAAGTGGCTACTTTCAATGTTAATTAAAAAGAAAAAAAAAAATAAAAGGAGAGAGAGAATAAAAAGACAGAAGGGGATAGGAAGAGAGGCAATTTATCCTTGTTAGTAATATTTTGGTTAACAATATGTCATGTAGTCTGATATTCATTTTCAGAAACATTGGAGAATTCAGAGCTATAGTACTATATCATGAGGATTGGTTTGACTCATGTGTTAGGATAAGAGGGAGTGCCTCTGTTTGTATTAGCTGGAGGAGGATTGTGAACTATTATCTTACTCTGTTATCTGAGCTAGGAGTGTACAAGGAAGTTTCTTCTACTAATGGTTGAGCCGCTCTTCAGATAAAGCTCTCCACAGGATCCCTGTAGCCCTAATTAATCAGCTGTTAAAACAGTAGGTGATAGACAGGCTTGCTTTAAGTTGGAATTGCCTGCAATCAGAGATAACAGGTGAGTCCCATTTGGCAGTGAGATATGGAAGTAGAAGAGTGATCTGTTATCAAAATGAATATGGCATTCAAATCAAAACTGAAGTTTGCTGAAGGAACCAGTGAAGAAAAATAAGAGGGAATCTTTTTTTACTTCAAAGGGTCAAATACCTTCACTTTGATGATAGCTTTAGACAGGTCTGAATCCCTTTTTTAAAACATTTATACTAAGTGCATGTATCATCAAAATAAATTTAGGCTGCTGGACAACACTTGTCATTCCAATAATTGTTGGAATCATTGGCAGGTGGCTCTAACAATGGCCCTGTAGCTGTTCCTGCTGCCACAGGACTGCTCTGGCCAGCACACCCAGCCAGCCCAGGAGCTGCAGGTTAAATGGCTGTGTTTGAGTCAGTAATCAATGTGTTTCTTTCTGTGTCACTGCCCTAACCATCAGGCTGTAGAGTAACTTCTTTCCTTACTCAGTTCGTATTTGATAAATTGTGCAGAATAGGAGAGCACCCATGGAGAAGTGGGAATATTTTATCCCAGATGGTGGATCGCTCACATGGATGTCGTGGCAGGTCCAGGCTTGAGTCCTGCTCTGCTGTGCTTACAGCCACAATGAATGACCCTTTCTCACTTTCAGCATTAAAAAACAGACAAATTGGAGGGATACTGGCAATCTTTTAGGGCATTAGGTACCTGGTTTCTTTTAAAACATTTTCTTTTTTCTTGTTTGTACCACACCAATGTTTAGAAGCATCTCTCAGGACTAATGCCAGAGCTAGTTGCTCCACAAATAGTGATAAAAACCTTCTCTTAGTCTAGATTCAATTTACATTTTAAATTCTCTGAAGAGAGTACCTGCTTCAGAGAGGTGTTCAGTATATCTGAGAGATGGATCTCCAAAAATGACCAAATGTCTTTCATGTCTTTTAGCCTGGTCGTTGTTTGATAGTCCCATGTTCACAGTGGGACAGAAGTCATTCTAAACCAGAAATACTGTTTATTTTCTTTTACTCCTCTGTAGGTGAATATTCTTCCATGACTCCATTGTTTAGTCTTAAGACTGATGACTATCAGTGCTTCAGGAGTTAGATTACCACTTATCTCATACAGATGAAAGCAAGTTGGTCACTGATCATGTACTAGTTACAAGTAGGCCAGCATAATGGGCAATAGCCTCATCTTCAGGTCGCGTATCCTTTTGGGGCATTTTTAAATGTGCTCCAGACCTCAGTGGACGTCTTAATTACCACTGGAAATCTCTGTAAACATAGTCAGTGCATGTTCATCTGCATATTCCCTCTTGGACGTCTCTGGCACTGGGACATAGAATTCTGTTGTCCATCTTCTCTGTGGGCATACATTGCCTTTCTTTTCCCTTCCATGTTCTATGGTATGAAACCTTCATTTATTGGCTCTTACCTCTTCTAGAAAGTACATCCTCCTCATGCTCTAGTACTTGTCATTTCTTCCCAAATCTGGGGGCTTGTTCAGCTGTCCTTTTTGTGTGGAGGCAGGTTTCCACTGGATAACACTTCTTTTCCCTGTGAATCTTTACATGTGCATGCCACTGCTTTCAGCTATGGCTATAAAATTTCTGCTCTCTTATTTCCTCCACCCATAAACCCTATTCCCTCTGCAAAGTTTCATTCTGTTTTGGTTGATGCTTCTCATCAAGTACCTCTATCTGATGTTCCAGCGTTTTAGATGTTATTTCTGACACTGAGTTTGACTTGCTCCTAATTCTTTTTCACTGATTAAATGGTAAGGAAAAAAAAAAAAAAAGTTTTAACTTTCTGTTTTTCTTTTCATCCCTCAACGTTCAGCTCTCTGTACCGATTCAAGTCTCAGCTCTGCTGTGCCCTCAGGTGTACTTCTGAAAATGCAGCATCCTGGTGGCCACTCCTTTTGATGCAATGTGTTTGCTCTGTTTCAAGGTGCTGCTTGGCCCCTCAGATAATCATGCTTCTTTTCTTGTGGCGTCTCTTTCAGGCTGACTGCTTCCTGCATGTATCGCCTACCACCTGGTGGGTAATAATATGAGAGTACTTCATGTTTCTAAAATTAAACTGTCTTTTATTCAGAAAACTCTTTACAGAGCTCTTGCAATTCATTTGCTGCTGCTGTAGTGGCCATGTGCAGGTAAACCAGCTCTGCAGGGCACAGGCCCAGCTCTCTCCCAGGAGCAATCCAGGTCCCACATGGGCCGCTGCCCAAGGAGCCCACAGCTGCTCAGTGACAGATCTGCAGGACACTGCCATTTCACAGATTTCCTCTCCAGTTCAATGCTCATTGCTCCCAGGTATCTCTGACTGGATTTTCAATAGCCCTCCTCTGTCTGGGATCCAGTTGGAAGAAGAGTGGCTGTACAAAAGTCACCCTGCCTTAATACACAGCAGAGTGCAGGAGGGATGCAAACCTCACTGCTGTGAGCCCACAGGAGTGTGACTGATGTGATGTCCCTGCTCCTGCCAGACATTCAGAGCAGGTTTACCCACTGCTGTCAAAAAATCACACTTTCAGGACTTGTATTTTGCTTCCACTTTAGTTATACACCGTGGAATGAGACAGTAACACTTGGAAGTCTAATGTTCCTATTTATACATTTAACCATTAACTAGACACGCACATACATGTGTGTGCACACACACAGAGGCTATATTAAAGACATATTACAAGAAACATTTCCAGCACAGGGATTTAGCTGTGTGAATCCCATTAACAATAATGGGAGTTGTTCCCCTAAATCCCCATGTATCTCGTTAAAATATACCTATTAGTGACAGGCTGAAGCCTACAAAACCCAGCAGTTTCCAAGTTAAAACTGAAACTTCATCATTAACTTACCCTATTGTGCCTAGGTAATGCAACACCCTTTAACTTCTCAAATTCAAAGGTGCCTTTTCTCCATTGAACTTAAAACAAATCTTGTCTTGTTAATACAATAGGTTCTGCTATAGATAGCCCACTCTGTAACTCTTGATCATGTTAGAAATGTTTTCTCTCTCAAGCAATACCATCTATGAAGGGACACCGTTACCAAAATATCTGTAAAACCTTTAGGAGAAGTAGAATATAAAATATAAATGGACTAATGCATTTGCTAATAGCAGATCATAACATTGAAGTATGACAGTGATGAAATGTCAGATACTGAATCATTGTTCTTGGCATTTTTTAAAATAAAGAGTTCTTGATGTATAAAACACAAGTCACTCCAGATGAATGAATACCTAAGGAAACAGGATACATGAAGGAAACTTTATTTACAGTAAACTCATTTATCAATGTCATTATGACAGAAAGAAACCTTAAACTGTGTGCTCCAAGCATTCCCCAGTGCAGTTACAATGTGCATTCTAGACATGATGACGTTGTATCTGTGTGTGATGAAGGTCTGCACTGTCCATGGTGTTCTGCAGCCTAGAGATGATGAAGCTAAGAGTAAATGAGCTGGCTTGACTGTCCACTGTAGAGTTGCCTTTCCTGAGAGCTGTTCCTGAGTTACTGGAGAGGGTGAATTTAAACTAGAGTAGCATGTGTAGAGGTCTGTACTAAGGCTATTGTGTTGTTTCTGATATGTAGAACAAGCTCCCTTGCTGTTGGCTCAGGTAACTGCCCTGCAGATGTAAGAGAAAACCATGCTTTTATACCTCTGATAGTGGTATAAGTTCCTCAGCTTTGATAGGAAACTGAAATAAGGAGTACCAGCAAAAACAGGATCCACAGTGATATATAGTGGTGAAATACTTGGAACATACCTGCATTAAATATCATTTTCTCTGAGTTTAGCAGCAAAGATAAAGGCGTTACTGTGAACATGAGTATCAGATCCAGTAAGTCCTCCTCATTCTGAGTTGAACATGACAGAAAAATAGACCTCTATGCAGACCCACTTCTGTTGCTTTCAATTTTCACTGCAGTGGAAACTGCCCTTTACATCTGGGCAGAAAGCACTGGCTGAAAATATTGTCCCATGCAAGAAGAAATGACTGTAATTACACAGTATGTGTGTGTTTATTTCCCCCTTGCCTCTCTGTTTTGGTATATTGCAAATAATTTTTCTGGCTATAGGGATCTCAGTGGTCCTTGTTAACCTGTGACCAGAACTCCAGCTCTCGACAAAATGCTCTCCCTACTAGAGCAGCACAAGTCTTTTGGGTCTGGAGGAACTCTGGTAGGGCTTCTTCCAGTAGCTTAACCATTAACAATAAGCAGTGAAATGAGTCATCCATACTTCATTTTTAATTAGAGCTGCAGCGAGCTCAAGCTTGAGATTTTTTTGCCCGCAGAGCTCAGGAGCTGAAACCAGCAGCACTCCCCTGGCCCTGGCTGTGCAGGGATTTCTGTAGAGGAACATCCTCACATTGATGTGAATACAAACAGTAGAGCAAAACCAACATAACATTCAGATTCACAGGAGCAAGTGAGCAAAATTCCTGTTGGCTTAGTCTGGCTGGAGATGTTTTATTTACTCTGTTTCTGACTTCCCTCTTGCATATGCATACCACCCTCCTTGCATCCAGCACCCCAGCTCACCACTCCAAACAGAAGCCCAGATAATGGACCCTGGATAAAGGGGAAATGATTCTTTATATTTGAGAGTTGCTTGTTTTAAATATATTTAATTGATTGTATTTTACACCAGTTTAACAATGTTGATCTGAGGTTTTCAAGCCACAAGCTGGACAGAAAAATATGTCCACTGACTCCCGTAGTCAAATGATTTGTTTACATTTTGACCGCCTTTTGTATTCACTTCACATGCAGCCCATGAAGTCTAAAGCTTCCTGTATGAAACAGAGTTCTGATGAACAACCCCTGATAGGCCCCAAGACCCATTAAAAATCATAAATGCCTTTAAAATGAGGAGTGCTCACCTGAACTGCAGTGCCAGCTCTTGCCAAAGCAGCACTGCCATCAACCTGCTGTGCTCATACAGATGGTGGCTTTAAAGGAAGAGGATTTCTTGGAATATATTGGAAAGCAGGGTTGAAAACATGTGGTCTTTGGCATTTTGTTACATCTTGGTGAACAAAAATCCTCAATAGAAAGTTAGTTCCATTTTTTATCTGAGTTGCTGTTATCTGTAGAGGGAAATCCAACTTGTTAAGCCTGTGTGCTTTGCGATGCCGGTGCCAAGCAGTTTGGTGCTGGCTGTCAGAGCCCTGGATCAGCTCTGGTGGCCTCCATCTGCTTGGCCACAAAAGCTCTTTGCTCTCCTTCTTCTTTCCACGTTTTATTTTGTCTCTTGTTTTGAAAGTTTCTTGCAGTAGAAGATGTGAGGTTTCTGAGATGGTAACCTTAATTTCAGCAAGCAGGACTGTAGTGAAGGTCATGCTGCTCCTTATGTATGTGTAATACTTCATGTCCTACAATTGTTCTTTCCCACAGATGCATTAGGCAGGTAATGATTTAAGCTTCTCCTTATGATGGGCACGTTCATTTTTAGCCTGGGTTGCACTGGGATTTCTTTTGCATCCCTAGTTACTGGATAGGAGGACAGCTTGTGATGGAACAACCAGTGCTGTAATGTTGAAAGGGTAGGAAGCAAGCTGTGCTGGGCCAAGGACCTGGGCTCTGCAGAGTGCTTCAAAGCAGCACAGAAAATACTAATCAAACAGTCAGGTGCTTCTTTCTGCAGAGCCTAAAGGCAGAATCCCTTGTTCTGGGTGCAGGCAGAGTCACGCTCCTCATGAGGTTTCTGTGGCTCGGGTTTCGATGGCTCTGGCAGTGCTTTTGCTTAGAGGGCAGAGACAGTCCGTGGTGAGAGGGGGAGCAGGGAAGAGCCCTGAACTCCAGCTGGTGCCTTGCTCTCTCTCATCACTGCAGGTACTCCAGGTGTCCTGGGAGAGAAGCTTGGGTGGCACACAGGCTGTGTGTGGTTGGTGATGGTTCCATTGGGGCAGCAGAAGTGATGTGCAGACCACAGCAGGGAAGGGCATATAGACATTGGCAAGAAGAAGCAGCTCATTCAGCTGGGGTGGAACTGGGCAGCAAAATGTTGTCTGGACCCCTCATGGAAATAGTACCCTGGAGTGCCAGTGGGGCACATCAGCTGGGGACATGCATTTTGCTGGACTGTGCTAGTTTAGGCTGCAGAAAATTTGATATTTCCCTCATGAAGCATAGCTTTGATAAAAGACCTCAGTTTGTAGCACTTTTCATGCAATGAGACGCTATAACACAATTACAGAGGTAAGTGCCAATAAGAGCAGATCAGGGTGAGGGGGCATTAATTGATATAGAAACTGGAGAAGAACAAACACAAGGATGGTTAAGACAAGGAGATAGAGATGGAGATATCACGCTTGGTGGACAATACCTGAAAATGAGCACCCTTGTGCTGTGCAACAGGTCCATGAGGAGCCCAGTGCAGTGTGGGGAATGAAGTGCAAGAGAAAAGGTCAGTGAGGTGGGCTGGTTACAAATCCAACAGTGATGTAGAGTTTTAAAGCTAAGTGGAATAAAAGCTTCTACACAGAGAGGACTGTCTTTGTGCAGGAAACACACAATATCTGGTTCTGATATGGGATTACATCTTTCCCTGCCTCTCCCTTTTGCCCCCCACCTCTCTATGCACCTTATTATGATTATTGTGGGTTTTGGTAGTAAGATCCAAATTACTGAATAGCTAAAAATTGTATTTGAGGGTATTTATATAGTAACTTGTCATTACTGTAAATTTTTATGTCTTCATGTAGTTAATTTAACCTTTCTGGGAGGGAGCTGGATGGCAGCATTCAAAAAATCAGTTGGTTTTCTCCCTTCACCACGGGTTTGAATTGCTCTAATTGAAACCCGCATTATTTTGTTTGATCTTGTAATTAAACAATGTAATTTATATTAATCCATTAAATAATTTGGCTAATTGCTTTTACACTGATTGTATCTTAGCCTTTTTTCTTTTAAATTAATACTGGAACCAAGCGGTTATCTGCTGAAAACCAATAAGCCACAAGTGAAGAAAAGATCTCTTTTACTTGTGGGGATTTTATTTTTAGTTTCTTTGATAAAAGCTGTGTTACAACATAGACACAGAAGCCCTGATTTAGCCAGATGTTTAAGGATACCATTCCACTGTTGCTCAGTAAACTTTGGGGCTTTCTTGACTCAGAGTCTAAATGATGAAAAGCCAGACTTTTGCTGGAAATTAAACCTTTACATCTCAGGGAGGAAAAAGATGGTCTCATACTAGCAAAAGGAATTGGTTTTATTTCTGATTCTCTATCTCTGGCCTCCAGAGAACAACCTTGCTTAGTTGCCCATCCTAAGCCCTGTCTGCTTGTTGTGTATGGCTGGGAATGCTCATCACTTTACAAGGAATGGCACCGGGGCAGTAGCAGCTGTAAACTATACTCAGATGCATGGGGTTTAGGTGACTAATGAAGTACAGCAAATAATGCAGAGCAAACAGTTAGCTTTGCAATCTCTCTTTAAGTTGAAATCTATTTATATGCATTGAGATAACATTCATTCATAGGAATACGGTTTGCAGAGATCAGGTTGTGAACTATTTGAGAACCTGAAAGGTTGGTTCTCTTGTGCTTTGTTCCCAGTTCACATGCTTGGGTATAGTTTGACTTGCTGACGTTGAGATCACTGTGTAGGAATATCCAGGATGTGCATGTCCTAATGAGAAGTTCTAAAAGGACTCACCTGTTGAAGTGAACTCTTTCTTTTTCACTTGTGGTCCCCAATTATTGCCTTCCCATATATAATTCAAACTGAGAGCCTGCCTGACCATACAGGAAAGCACGTATCGAAATAAGCAATGCTGAGAAATAAAATGGTTGAGAATGTATAAACTAATTTTTTGGGGATAAAATAATTTTCTTCTAGATGTGCCAGAGTTCAGATGTTTTTAGGAAGCTCACCTCTACCACCTGTCAGCAGCAGGCCTGTCAGGTTAAAAAAGAGGGAAAAAAAGACAAGCAGAATGTTTGACAAAGGTAGGAGCAAAGGGCAGATGACAGAACATATGACATGATGTTTGATTTGTGATGGTTGTTTTCCCATCTCTGTTTTGTTTAGTTTTTGTTGTCACTTTGAATGACCACAGCCATGAGCTGGTTTTGTGCAGTGCAATTCTCTCCCAGGTGTTTGCTGGCTGTGGTGGAGCTGGACTGTGCCACGAGTGACATTTTGCACCATATTCATTGTTCCTGTGCTGGGTGGACGAGGCACCTTGGTATTGGTGGAACAGGCAATAGATTTGCATCTGAGGGGGATCCTTCAAAATGATGTTCTGTAGGTGTTCAGACATTTCCTTCTGAAGACAAACTTGATTTACATCCATCTCACTGATTGGCAGTCCCAGGTCCCTGTGGGACTGTTCAGTGCTTTGCTCTGTTGCTGAGCTTGTAATTTCTAAGGCCCATAACAGAAGGACTGCATGAGTTAAAATTTGCCATGCATTTCATGGGTGTTTATTGCTGCTTTTTGCACTGCCCTCTGATACCTCTGTGTTGGTATTATCATAACATGGTTGAATCCCACATATTGCGATTTTCCCATCTGTCATTGCTGTTTTTCTCAAGCATTCTTATTTTTATCCCAGACAGGCAGGTTTTCCCTACCCATCCCTCTTCCCATTAAAAAAATTGTGTAGTTTTAATCTTACTAACAGTATTTTTGGTAAATTTTAGTTGGATTAGACTAATTTCTTATGGCCTCATTTTGTCTTTTTATTTCTGTATTCTAGCACTAATTACTAGTGATGTGATTAATGTTCCATATACCTGGTAACTTTGTTCTTTCTGGTTTTGAGGTGATGTTAATTAATCCAACTTCGAAAAAATACTTGCAGTCCTGATCATGTGTCACATTTCTTATTCTTTCTGGAAAGCACAGGCTTTTTATATAAAAGCTGAGTAATTAGAGTAATATTAGTAATTAATATTTTTGCAACTATGCTTGCAGAAACTTTCAGTCTAGATATCACTGTCACAAGTACCAACTGCATTTAAGAGGATGACTATAAGTAAGACTTTTAAACATTTATTTTATAAAGGATTAAAGCAAAGGCTATATTGTAATTCCAGGGTCTTTTCATAGGACTGTGGTGAGGGGTTGTTCAGTTCAAAGGAGCAAATCCCACACCATAAACCACAAAAAACTTTAATCTTGAAAAATGTCAGGTTCGTTCAGACAAATACATATATAATACATATATAAATCTAATAAATATATGAAGACATTTTGGGATTTACTGTATTGATAGCCCTCTGTGTACAAGTATTAAGTTGCCCTGAATTGCCATGGTTTTGTTGATTTTAGACAGGGCAAGATCTTCACATAATAGCAATTTTGAAGAAAATAAAGGAACAAGTACCTGGATTCAATGCTTGCAGCCACATCCCTTACTATGCTGCTGGAAGGTGATCAGATATGACGAGGATGGAGTTGTTCAGGAATAAGAAAGAGTAGCAGTTACTTTCAGAACACTCTGGTTTATCTTACAATGTCTGGTTTTTGAGGAATCACTAAAGCTCACTCTTACTGGACTTGCTAAAGTGACCTTTAAATTGCTTTACAGATATCTACTTGTGAATGCAATCTACCTCTGTACAATAGCCAATTGTCCACCCCAACTTAAACAAAACAAAAAAACCCCAGAGTGCATTTCAAAGTATTTAAAGCAAACTCCTTCAAGGATTTTTACGCATGTCCTCAGCTTTGCAATAATGTCACACTTTAGACAAGGTTAGGAGTGAGCTTTGCCTTGGAGAATGGCTAAAACCTTGGAAGATGAAAAGCTTCCCCCCCCACTCTTTTTAGATTATGGTAGTATATGAGATAGCACACAATTTTTATTGAACTTCACGTGTGTATATATCTCTACACACTTATGTAAGTAAATGTACACCTATAAATACACACCACTTGGAATAGGATCTAACAAGAATTTATACAGTTGAGGGCAAATCTTTTTCTCTGCTCACAAATCTGATGCAGCAGCAATCTCTCTGCAGCTGGATGGGTATCTGCCCTCTCTCCTCTCCTCAGCTGCTGATATGGTCTCCCCCAAACATACCCAGTCAGGTTAGAAAAGTGGCAGATGGCAGGGCTTTTGTTCCCAGGTCACACCAGGATGCCTTGGAGTGCCCAGCCAGCAGTGCAGCCAGCACATCTGTGGGACACTGTTCACTGACCTGTGTACCAAAATTCATGACAGCAAAACAACGTGGGCTTCTGGTGAATTATTGTCCCATTCATAATATTTCAGATTTACATACTTCATTCTCAGGTTAAAATCTAACTGAAACTTCAGTGCTAATTATTCCGTAAATTAAGGTGGGCAAAGGCTTTTCCTACATTGGTGTGACACTTTGAAAAATTTTGGCATGGAACAGCATTTCAAGAGAAGAGGTCTGGGTGTATGTGACCTCATACATTCCTTCCCTTCTATGCATTATTAGAGTTCTGTGTTTTTTGGAGCAGCAATATCCCAAGTGCTGTGACTGATATTTCAATGATGTTCTGACCCCCAGCCTACAGATATTAACCCAGATGAAGGATTCTGATCAATCTTTCCCCAACCTGAAGTTAGTTTCATTGTCTGCATCTGCAGAGCTGATGTTAAGATCCTGCAGTGGACTCTCAACACCACTTACGGAGTGAGTTGTTAAAGCTGATGCCACTTGTTCCAGAATGACTGTTGCTGTTATTTATCACTTATACAATGCTATTGTTGTTTGTGAGGCTTCGAAGGAAATACAGATCCCTGACCTTGAGGGGCCTCGATGTTGCTGATGGAGGAGCTTGGGAGAGGTGTCAAACGAGAGCCTGAAGTGAGGGGAGGGGGATGTTTGTGGGAAGGATGAGTTTGAATGTGGGTAAAGCACTGAGGAACGTTTGGTTATATAAAGCTCATTTTGACAGGCAAAATTCTCAACCTTTAAGATGAGTGTGGGCATGAGGGCTCTGTGAGGCTTCCTCTGCACAGAGGAAACTCCTCCTGATGGGAAGGAAGCTGTGCAAGCCCAGTAGATCCCTCTTTTGGAGGGCACTGGTGGAGTGTGCTGCCACCAGCCCTGTTGCTGAAATGGTCTCCTGGAAAGACCATCACAAGGTGATTGAGCTGCTGGCTGGCTCAAACACCTCCTCATGAAGTTTGGGAATACCTCAGCTTTCCTCAGCCTTGTCCTGAAGCAAATCTAAGGGGACAAAAGGCAACCCCCAGAAGCTGCCACATTCCAGAGATAGATTGTGACATTCCAGCATCCTCTGAAGGCAAAGAGTAGAAACTCTTTTAATGAGGAGAAAAGATATACCGAACCAGACTCATGAACTGTAAAGCACAGAGACTGGAAGCAGGCAGTTACATAACCACCTGAAAAAATAATTTTTCTCTCTGCAGAAACTATGAGAAAAATAGACTTTTGCTGTGAATATCCAAATATCATAGTTTTCCTCAGATTCCATGGCAGAGGCAAAATGCCTGGTACATGGAGGATTGGACCCTGTTTGTTGTGCTGTATCTTCTATATTGGACACAGCTGATGGTTCGGGAATCTAGCCAGGTCCCTGTCAATATAAGAGCAGGCATGCTCCTTGATCCACAGAAAATGCAAGATAATTTAACATAGTTTGGTCAAGACATAAGGGTAAAATTAGCTACAGTCTTTCTTATATTTAGTGAATGCAAAATATTTAATAATTAAAAGGTCCTTGTACACTGGAAATCAGAAATTTCTCTTAAAGCAAAAGGCAGAATTAAGAGCTGGTGTAAGTATATTGAATTCCACTTTTACAGTTGTGTTCACTCAGACCTGATTTTGACCCTAAATTAATCATAAGGGACTAAATTTAACTGAATATAAATGTACTTGTATATGCATGTATACGTAAAAAGGCACAAAAAGGTGCAGTTAGCATAGAAAATAAAATGCAGCTAATTATTGCAGATCTTTTTAAAATATGTTTGCAAGTGATGTGTTTTCAAAACAAGCTAAACAATAATTCATCAGCTTGTGTACCACATGCTGGCTGATGAATAAAGTCAGGAATCAGGAAGCAAATGTAAATATGGGGTCTAATTCCCAACTGCCAAATTAGAAGTATTTTGTGCCCACTTTGCACAGGTGCAAGTGAAAACATAAGTTAAAAAACAGCTGGGAATCTGGTCTCACAGTCTGTTGTACTGTTCAAATAATTGAATTCAAAGTGTGGTTACTGACTAACTAAAGCCTCTCCAACTGTATTGGTCCTCATTTCCCAACTCCAGGCCTGAGACAAGACCTGGCCATTTGAGAGGATTGTCCTTCAGGCTTATCCTTCCAATCAGAATCCGCAGGAAAAAAAAGAAAAAAAAAAAAAAGCCAGTTTCTTTTAGGTGGCAGTTAATCTGTCAGGAGCAGATTCAAGTTTTGGCAAAGATCTGTGGCGAGATAAAATGAAAAAGCTGCCAAACAGCATTGTTAGCATGGGGAGGAGGAAGGGAGGGGAGCTGACACGATTTCCCCAAGTTAAATGCCAAGCACACCTCCATCGTTTTCAATCAGGCCATGTGAAAACCAGGATATTTATAGCTGTAGTAAGTTTTAATGCTCCTTTACCCTGGAGGCAGTGTGTTTATGGCAGAAATGGATTCATAATAGCTAATGCTAGTTTTGAGAACATCTTTATAGTTTACTTAAGTAAAATAGCATAACATGCTAATAGCTTTTTAATAAAGCACATCTAAACAGCTGGTTTGCAGTGCCTTGTGATTTACAGCTTAGCACAGTATTCCTATAATTTCAGCTTCATGCTTTATTTTGAAATGCATTTCTTTCCTCTCTTGCCATCGTCCTCTGCATTTAAAATCTGGAAGGAATTTGGTGCTAGTTTTAGCCTGGTAACTCAATTAAGACACCACCTCTTTCTAATGGGATTTAAAAATATGTCTTCAACCGTGTTTAAATGGCTGCTGCTGCTGAGTGAAAATGAGTATTTATGGGAATCATTGCCTTGGTGGGATGCTAAGTCAGGATTTATCTGCTAAGTCAGAACAACATGGGTTTAAGGGGAGATGTTAGTAAATATAACTGTGAGCCTGCATCATATTCAGTACCAGCCTCACCTGATTGTAATTTTTTTTTGTGGGGTCTGGGAGATAAACCACTAAAATAATAAAAAAATTAAAGATCAGGTCAATTACAATTTCTGTCCTCACCGCTCTCTTCCACCCTATAATGCAGGATCCCTGGAGCCACTCTGTCCTTACCCTTTCAGTGTGTCTGGGGCAAAGCTGCTCGCAGACCCCTGGATTAGCTGAGACAGGGCTGTTTGCTGCCCAGGAGAGCAGGAGGCTTTCCTTGCCCGGGCTTCCCCTTAGTAACCCGAGCACTGCTCTTGTATTTGAGTCCGGGAAACTTCGTGCTGTCCAGAGCACAGTCTGGCTGGTGCTGCAGAGCCTGGTGAGGGATGCTGAGGCTCCTGCTGTGTGCTCCTGCCTCCATCTGTCTGTGCCGACTGCCAGCTCTGCTGCTCACTGCCCACCCGGGGCTGCAGGGCACAGGCTGTTCTTTTGGGAGCACTGGGAGAGACAATCAGGGTTACCAAGACCACTGTGTTGTAACTGCAAGTGTTTGTGGAGGTTTTCCCTGTGTAGATGACACCTGATAGGACCCTCAGCCAGAATAATCCAGCTAGATTTATTAGTGAACACTACATGGCCAATTCTGTGTTGCCATACTCTGACTCCACAGAGATTCCCTGGATTTCACTTGCAGTTTCAATGCGAACATGCAGAACAGCACATTGGGTTACAGGGATGTGCTTAGAACGTGTGCTTTAAATGTCTCTCTCCTCACGAGCTTGCATTGTTATTCTCCATTATTTTTGAAAGATCATAGTTTAGATAGAGAAGTGTTCCCGAGGTTAAAACTGCATCCTTAAGGGAGTGTGTCATTGGTGTAGTCATGCACTGAGTGCATAGCTGACACAGCACTGCTCTCTGGCTGGCTACCTTCTAATGAGATCTCTTGAAGATGTCAGCTGTTTGCATAAAATGTGAAGGAAATCTGGGATAAACAGAACGTTGAGCTTTTGTGTGTCTCTTAGCTGCATTTTCTCCTCATAGTCTTCAATTTTTAGCCGGCATTTTTCTCCCCCAGAAGTGGTCAAGCTTGTTTAAGGGAAAATTAAGTTTTACTGTCTGTATTTCTAGTGAGTCTCAGACAGCTTGATCAATTTTAATTACAGGAATGAACAGACTCGGTTGTAACCTTTAACTTGGCTTGTGCCAGAGTGAAAATTCCACCAAGACTCCCAGAATCTTTTGGGTGTGGTGACTATGCAAAACATAGTCTACAAGGTAAAATAATGAAAAGGTTAGGAAAGACCATGGGAAACAAATGTTCTACATCTAAGAACAAATAATCCATGTCAGTGGAAACATTTGGGAATTCATGGCCAGAAGAGGTCACTTATAGTAGGGCACAGGTCAAGGATCACTCCTGAGAGAATTTAGACAGTAAGAACCTTAAAGCAGGAACATGAAGCCAAGTGATAACATTTGCCAATGACACAATCTTTGGGGAGCAGGTTAGCATGAAGTCAAAAAATGTTAAAATTCAAAATAACTGAAATAGACAAATAAAACAGCTAGATAAGTGACTTATGGAATCTAGTTTAGAGAAATTGAAGACAGAGAGGTTCACACAGCTACCTGGTGTTCTGTACACAGGAATTTTTTCCTACCTATGGCAGCTGGATCCTTTGTAAACTTGAAGTGTAAGGAGTAGACATGGCTATGCCAGTTTAATCTCCAGCCACACCAAGAGCAGTGAGTGGGAAATGCTGTTGTAAATCCCAAGTGACTACTCTCATGCATGCAAAGCCTTGTTGGGAAACATCTGGACGCTTGGAAGAAGCTATTGAATGATTTGCTAAGTAGAGACATCACTGTGAGTTTCTCGTGGCAAATGCATTTTCAGTGGATAGAGATCGCCATCCCTTGTGCACAGTACTGCTGTGAAGGATATAGTAAATATTCTTTACTGGATACTTTAGTAAATATCCTTTACTGGATCCTTTTCTTATGGTGAAGAGCATAATAGATTTAACATTGATATGCTTTGAAATATTTCATAATGTGTCTTTAATGGCAGCTACATGTAAATCCGTTCTCCTTCCATCACTGCTCAGATTTTCTAGTTACAAATTGACAGTTGATCTTGTGTTTTTAATTTCAAAGCTGCTATCTACTCTCTTTTATTTTTTTCTAAACTGCCATACAGTAGGATTGAGAAATTGAGTTGGCTAGGACTGCTGAGTAACCCCATGAACTAATGAAGTAAACATTTGCAACCACTGTGACATGGAAATCATCCAGCTCTCCCTGGTGTACACCTGCAGAAACCTGTGATTCACCTCTGAGTCACTCTGCAAACGTTAGAAGGGCAGAGCTGACAGCAGTGTAGAGGGCTCACTCTGCTGCCAGTTCACTCCTTCTCCCCTGGAATAATGACATTAATGATGCTTCCAAACGGCTCAAGGGGCTGCAAAATGAGAGATCTCAAAATCCATGCAGCAGCTTGATTTCCTAATAGGATGTATTAAGTAGAACATTGCATGTTTTACAGGCTGAAGTTGATTAGAAAATAAGACTTAAAATATGTAGCTAAAGTGGTTAGAAAAATGGGGTTTGGAAGCTCAGATCAGAGCTTTAGAGGAGGGTGATTAAATAAATAAAAAGTTTAAGCCTAACTGAGCAAATAATTGCACATCCTCTGAAAAGAACTGGTCACAGGGATTGATCAAATGTGAGTCACCCCAGGCACAGATGTCTTTCTAAGAATATTCCATTTAATTTTCTTAATGTATACCAAAAGCAAAGACATACTGGTGCTGATCAGTGAATGCTCTTGTTTGCATAAGGAATGGCTCTTAAAAAATAATGGAGAATGTAAAAAATCACAAATCAAGTAACCACCAAAAAAGTGATTCTGTTCCTGTTGTCTAACAGGGATAATTTCCTCTTTAGGAGCGATTTACCCCCCTTATTACAAGATGTGGGCTTTCTTTTCCTTGGTGTATACTAGAAACCCACAGCACATGCTCAGAACTTAAAAGAAATGTAGTCCCCATTGCAGACTTTGTTCTTAAGAGTCAATTTATCCTTTCCTTTGGAAACATCAGCCTTGGGAGATGGGTAAGAATGTTAGAATCAAAAAAGTAAACACTAAATGAGGTTCATGAGGTTCTTATGGTGCATGATTGTCTGTTTAGGTACAGAGTGGGGTTTGAGTACAAAGTGTGAGAGACTGGAGGTGAAGAGGAAGGACACCTGTAGAGGGGAATCATGTCCCCTGGCCACAGATGTTTTGGAAAGCCTTTCCCCTTCCTGCCTTTGGTATTGGTTTTTGTAAATCCATCTGCAAACCACTGTCCTCTGAAGGGTATCTACAGAGGGAGGCTGCATTAATGTTACAGGTGACAGCCTGGTAGGGAAATTCTGCCCTTAAAGATTTTGGCTTGTGTTCTATTTATTGCAACAAAGCCAGAATTTCACCTTTGCTGTTTCTGAAGATCAGAGAGTAATAGCAGGGAGCTTGGCTTCTTCATTTCTCAGACCTCCTTCTTAGACAGGCTGTGCTGATGGAGTGAAGGTGGGTAACAAGTAAGAAACACGTAAGACCTAACATATGCAAAAAAAGAAAAACAAAAACCTAAGATTCTTAGAAATGAGCTCTGTGCACAATCCTGAGAGACACAGCACTGTCCTGTTAAGGGTGCCATACAGATGTTGAGTATCTCATTGACTGCATTATATTCCTTATTCAAACACTCATGTTTTGCTTTACTTTGCTCTTTGAGGACCAAGGGAAACACAAAGGAAACACAGCTGCTCTTGTGTTCCCCTCTATCACACCCTTCATGCCTCTGCAGATTGCAGGAGGCATCTCCTCATTGCTCCCAGCAAACTGACAGCGCTAGGACTGGAGTATCCATTGGATGGTTAGAGTTGGTAATAAAATAACGACTATTGAGTTTCACTTTAATGAGTGTCTGGGAACCATGACTAAATCTGCTTGTTCTTAATAGCAGAGGATACCTGACCCTCTGTCTTGAACTCTTTTATTTCATGTAACACCTAATTTCTGAAGGTAGCTGATATTTTCTCACTGCACCCTCCCTTCCCTCTTCCTCCTTTACCTTCATGTACTTGCATTTGGCATTAGCTGAAATCTAATCTGAGGGGGACAGTTCAGAAATTGTCTTGCTGAAGTGTTGTGTAGGTTTTGATACATCTCTGGCATCCCTAGCATGATTGCCAGCTCTAGGATAACTGGCTAGGCCATATGAACTGTGATTTTTGAGCACCTTTCATATATATTTCGCAGCTAATGTAGAAATATTCCTGATGTAATAAGGAAGTCATTTTGTAATTTGGACTTCAGGAGCCATTTATGGTATTCAATAGTGTGGAGGAGAGTTAAATAATGGCAAAAATGGGAGTGAATTTCCCACTTATTGGATTTCCAACCTTTGCATTCAGTTTGAATTACCTACCTTGTCATTTGGTCCCTACGCTCATATTTAATTCCTATCTATTTCCTCCTATAACTTATATTATCTACTTAAGTTCTGTTACAATCTTGGGCTGGAGAACCAAGGGGTCAGTAGAAAGTGTGACTCTGTGTGGCAAAACCAATTTGCTCTGTGGTTCAGACTGAGGGGTACATTCTGCACTGCCAGTGGAGAAACTTTCCTTTATTCAACAGCAATTTGCTTTTATTGGTGATTAACACTGTCATTTGTGATGTGTCCTTAAAATTGTTACTTTCCCATTCTCACCTCTGAAATTCTCTTTCACTTGGGTGATGTAAACCTTTGATGTGTTCTCATATAGAAAAGGGCTTCTTATATACAGAGGGGGTGAAGGGCATGCACCAGCTCAAGGTAGCTGCCTAGTACTTTGAAAAATCAGACACATTATGTATCAGCAATTTCTCCTTGCAGCTGGGAAATAAATTTATAGCTTGGTATTTCTAAAAGAAAAAATTACTAGTTCTGATTGAAGTGCTTAGCAGTGTAGACAGTTAAAGTAAACATTTTTTACAGCCACACACTTCCTTAATTTTCTTCTTTTATATTTTGGACTTCAGGAAAATGATATTTCCAAAAATGTGGAAGGATACAATTTTTTCTTTTATCTATTCAAATCAGCACCTAGAAAATGCATGAAAAATAATAAACTGACATTCAGGAAATAGAAAAAAAAACTAAATTCAGGTCATGTAGTAAGTGCTTACACGCCTTGAGACAAGGCAGCTACTGGAAATATATCAGAGGAAGATTATTGAGTTGTCACTCTACCTGTGGGGAAGAATCTCCCAATACACCCTTTTTGGTGTAAACTTGCTTCTGTGAAAGGGAAGGGTAGTTCTGATTGTCTTGAATCTGGCATAAACCAGACATTTACCCAAAACATGCAAACTGAAATGTAAATCTATTTATTTTCTCTTTCATATCTTCACTGTGTCTGTATCTCATGCCTAGTTTGCTCTAGATTTATACCTATGCTACTGAATTGAGGCAACAGATAGAATATAGACTTCAAACTTTATGAAGAATGTAGTGAGAGATGCTTTATTGAAGATCATCTTGGGTTTTGTTGTTGTAATTTTATATTTTTGGTTCATATTTAGAAGTGATGAATTGAGCATGGCAATTAACTCAGTTTCAAGAGGATGCAACATTACCATGCTGTTGTCACTTATTGATATAAAAATTTTTGTTCAGAAGAGGCTTATTTCATTACTACTCTGGACTGCAATTTTTATTTTTCTACTGGATGAGAACTACTTTTTTCTGGGGAAGGTGTGTAAAATGCAAAGGAAATGGGGATTTAGCAGTGTCCAATCAGCATTTAATTAGCTTCTATGTGACAGACAGCCTCAGTGTAGCCCTACTAATCCCTTCTTTGTGACTTCAGTCTAGAGTAAGGCTCAGACCTGGGTAAAAGTCAGTAACGCTGGCAGAGTTCTGTGAAATGTACACAAAGCTGCACTTGCTAAGTGTCTCTTCATGGGAATGTTCCACAAAGGTCCAAAAAGCCACATGTGTTCTTAACATCTACTGTAATTAGGTTGCAGTTTGATGATATTCTTTTTTATTTTGGAATTTAGCAATGGCACTTTCTGTTAAAATAGGAATTGGTCTTAAAAAATAAACCTACATGCATTCAGCATACTGTGAGGAAAAGAGCTGCTTGGGCTTTTTTGTAAAACCACTAAAAGTGTGATCCTTGAGAGGAAATTTACCACGTCCTCAGGATGCTTATCTGGAATCAAGAAAGGCATAGCCTTATCAATGGAACTTTGGGCAGCTCTCTTGGTCTGTCTATATTTTGGTTTTCATTCTATAAGCTGGTAATTACAACATTTCCTATCTCCACAGGGATGTTGGGTTGTGTTCAGATATTTTTCAGTGTCTTTACAAGATAGATAGGCAGGTGTGAAGTTCCTAGGCTGAGATATGAAAATGCCTTTTTGTGCAATATTGCCCGAGCCCTCTGTTTTACTGATAGCAATCATGCATCTAATCTGGGGACGATGAGGCAGGTGAAAGTCAAACTGGAGCTGAGCATGCTGTTTAGGATCTGGGTTAGAAATTTGCTTTTGTTCCTTTTCTGCATTTTCATACTTCTCTTAGCCAGGCAGTTTTTAATACATTCTTCCTTCTCAACCATTCTTCCCAGGATGTGTGAGCAGTGCTCAGCATCTTGTGAAGGACTGTCACAGGACATGACAGCTGTGGTGTGAAACGTTTTCATCCCACTGCAGGAGCAGCTCTAAGTTCCAGTCAGCCAAAGTCAAGCCTGTAATGTTTGGACTTGGTCCAGGGAGCTGAAGCAAGTTGGTTTCAAGCAGCTTCACGTATTTTCCCAAAGAGTTTTCCCAAGCGTATTATCTGTTGGTGCATTGTGTTTAGTGGTTAGCCTCAAAGAAATGGCTTCCCAATGTGTTCTGGCCATTCTTCTCTTGACAATAAGACCTGTGCCATTAAGTAGGTTCATATGACCTACAAATGAGACAATAAAGACCTGAGCCTAATACCAGGCATAACTTCAAACACACCTTTCATGCAGCAGCTCTGGCTTCTCTGGAGTCTGGGCAAGGTGGTTAAATCTTCCAGCTCCTGACTGGACCTCAGGCTATTTTTGGGCAGACAGGTTCACACTGCTAAATCATCACTTGGCCAAACATGTTATGGTTTATAGAAAGTTTGGAAAAAGCATCAAGACCTGTAGCCAACCTAATTTTCTCCTCAGACCTGGAACTGGCCTGGGGTGAGCCTTGTATGGGGTTTCTTTGGGCAGCACTGGCGTTATTTTCCCAGTAATAGCTGGAAGGCCAAGTTGGGGAATCAGGGAAATCTGGTCCTGTACAGGTTTAGGTCACTTCAGTTATTTTGTACCTGCTCAGTTGACTTCTGCAACACAAACACTAAGGAATGATCTATGTAAAAAGCAGAAAGACACTATTTTTTCCTGAAATAACCAAGAACTGAAACTTCTTGCAGATAAAATTCAGTCTTAGCCTAATTATTCTTAAATGCTGTCCATGTAGCAATAAAGAGGGGAAAAAAAAGGTGTGAGCTTTTACAATCTTATTCATTCCATCAATTTAAAAGCTTTTTATTTGGCTTCAAAGTGAGTCTACTACTTCACAACAAAATTTCATTGTGTCCCAGATGAGTTCTGTTTAATGGAATCAAATTTCACCTTTTCTAATTATCTTTTGGAGTAGACAATCTTTACAGAATAATTAGTAATAGAAGTACACAATGGATCATTGTCTTTATTACTTGCAAAGAAATTCTAGATGCTGTACTAAATCTTGAGATATGATCTCACAAAATGTAAAATATCTCACCCCCTTACTGCTAAATTATATGAAATTCAACATAATTTTAGCACAATGGATGTTAATTTTACTTCTTTGAGAAGACCAGCTTTAAGTTGCTTTTACAGACTAACTTTCCCAATCCCAGTCTAATTAAACAAGCCTAGACATAGATGAACTTTTTGTCTTCAATTAATTTTCAAGATTTCTAAATGAAGGACTTAACATTAGGGAGATAAAAACAACTGTATGTTTCTTTATCTAGCTGCTAGTTTTCCTTCAGGGGTCATTTACATTGTGGCATTGTTTTAAAACTGCCTTCCTATTCTGCTAAAATGAAGTTAGTAACCAGACAAGTCCTGCATTTTAAATTTTAATTTTCCTGCAATCATAAAGGAAAACAAACAATCCTGGCACAAGGGAGAGTCATTTGGAATCTATCACCTCTTGCCCTCTGTTTTTCCCAAATGTTCTGAAAATTATTGCATATTCCTGAATTATACTCCAGAATGTATTTCACCTGGTCAAAAACAGGGAGAAATGACTAAATGAAAAATTTTTTTTTTTTAATCAAAATGGCCTGTTTCTCTAAGAATCAAGGTTGAAACTAACCTTCCATTGATTTAAAATTTGCCACAAAAGTGGGAGAAAAAAGAAAAATGGGCTGGGTCCTCTTTGGACTGTTAGTCTTTATAATTTAATTTGTTGAGAATTTAAAATTACATTAATTGTGCTTAAATAACTGACATTATTTGACACTGCAACAACAGAGCAACGGAAATGAGTGACAAAGACACAAAAGACTTTTGTTATCTTTGTTTGTCTGCCTGAATAAATCTCAACAAGTAGTTCAAAGATTTAAATTTATAGCATACTTAATCGTCATTAGACGGCCAATCCTATTGACTCTAAACTTCATTTCACTGATATTGAATAGTTTTGGCATCTGCTTCACTTTGACTCATCGAGAATCTTAATTTTCAAATCACTGAAATTGTGTAAAGAGGTCATAAAGAAGGACTGTACACAGTGTTATGATATATGTGTGTTTTTAAAATGTTGTTTATTTTCCTTTCTCTTTCAAAAGCTGTTTATTTATATTATTTGAATACCCCAGTGCTCTTCGAAAATGCAACCTGTGATGAGGAAAACTAATAAAGGCTCTCAGTTTGGAAAGTAATGAACTCTTTTGAGACTTACCTCACTTGCAAGAATTGGTGCATTTTCAGTTTACACCACCACTCACCAGAAAAAAGTGAGGTTGAACTTCCCCATTTTCTAAAAAGGCAGTACATCCTGACCCAGAGATTCCATGGACTGAAGTGTGAGGAACCTCTCTAAAACAAATTAAGTTGGCTGAACCCAGCCAGTCATACCTGTGTGTGTGACTCTGCAGTGAGATATGCAGACATTCTGCTGGACTTTGCTATCAGATGGCCATGTACATCCAAAATGCCTTTTGTACATCCCTGTACCTGTAATTGTACAGGAAACATCTTTAGCTAGAAACTGTCTGGCAGCAAAAGCCTCTTACAACCAATGTCTGAGCTGAAGGGAAAATACAAACACCAAACCTTTTTCAGGATGAATTGTTAACTGCTTCCTTTTGTGAAAATCTCACTAAACTTGCTTTAAACTCTAGAGTGAAAGAAAATATGTGTTTTATTTGCTAAACTCAGGCAATTTAATTGAAATGATTTTAAAATTTATAATGAATTTTCACAGCTTTTTGCATGGAAAAGAGTTAATAAAATTGGATTGCTGTCAACACTTATTTTCACAGTTTTTAAACAGTTTGAAGTGGATTTGGCTTAGTTTTGGCTTTTTTATCTGAAGTTATAAAACACTTTCTCTAAAACTGACTTAAATTTCATGTAAAATACCTGTGGCTTTGTGGAAAAATGGGAAAACCTAATTTTGAATTGATGTGATTCTTCTCTTCAGCACCCCTTCAGTCTGTCAGTTTATCAATCATTTATTGAAATAGCACTATTTTGTCATGATATTCTGGTTTTTGATGGGCCAAAATCCCTTGAGATAAGCAAGTTCCAGCATCTGCAAGTGGAGCAGAACTGGGACCTTAACCCTTGATCTTTGTATTGGCATTTGAAAGGATTTCCCTTTGAACAGCACAACTGAAGGCCCAGCTGGATGCTGAGCAATCATTTCCTTCTGATGATGTAAATAAATAAGTAAAATGTAACACTGGGGTGAAAAAAATACTTGCTAGTCCTGGTAATTCATGACTATCTCGTTATTTAATTTGTCCTATAGTACTAAGGGTGTGCCAGAGAGGCTGATGTCTTTGCCATGCTTTAAAAAGGGAAATAATAGTCGAGAGCACTACTGCCTTCTTTCGAGTGTAGCAGTGTGCTATTAAGCCGATAGGATCAGTAAACTTCCTAAAGCCTGCAGGATGAATTGATGTTTTTCAAAGACTTGTTTAGGAAAACAAGGGAAGCAGATGTTCATAGACTTTTAAGCAGGGGGAAAAAGAGAGGAGGAAGAGAGAAAACTCTCAACAAGGGATTATTCCTTTGTCAATTCCATTCTGACAAGAAAAGAGAATGTGCACTGATGATGTTTTGCTTTTGTTTAAATACAAGTTTGTGCTGTGCTGGTTGAGTGGGGGAAAGAAAATCTCTCATGCCAGTAGGATGCAGCAACCAATGGACAATTTATGAACTAATCAATTACAGATAGAGACTCGTTTACAGCTTCAGTTTGTATATTTCAGCCTTCATGCAGAAATAGATGATTACTGATGAGTGTAGTGAGGAAAAAGAAGCCATCACCTATAGAGTGAGATTTTTCCTTGCTTAAAACAAAACAAAAAAAATCTTTGGCAATGATGTATGTATCTGACGGTTAAGAAGAATTTCATCCCTGGTGTTTTGATTTGAGAACTCTTGTTTTTGTTCCTTTTAGCTAAAAAGGGACCCTATGGACATTTGCTTCTCTGAGAAGAGCAGACAAAATTTATAGGAGAGTCAAATCAGACTTTTTACATTTAACAAACACCCAAAAATTGATGGAAATTTGAATGAGATAGGATTAAATTGGCATAAAGGTCTATATTAATTTTCAAAAGATTTTCTATTAGCAAAACTTCAAAAAAGTTCTAGCAGGAGTCCAAAATTGATCAATAGTGGTTTATAACTTATTTTTGATGAATTATTTCCTCTATTGAGAAGAGATATTTTCTGTCTTATGAGAAAGATAAGCAAAATGGACATGTAGTGAAGAACTAGTGCAGCCATGAGAAGAAATGAGCAGAGGTTGGCCATGGTGGGTCAGGTTTAACAAGATAAGCCTCTCACCATGAGAGCAACTTTTCCCCATGGAGGAAGTGGGCTAAAATGTGTTTTTACGTGCATCTTGACTGACATCTCTTATGTAAGAGATTTTTGTGATGATGTCAGGGAACTGGATTCGAAGACCAAGGGTGGCATTTCCAGGTTAGTTTTCAAAATTTGTTTTTCTCCCGCTTTATTTCCAGTCTCCATTTGCACGTTTGCAGATGAACATTATCGACATAAATGTTCACAGAGTAAACACTGGGCTCCAACATTTGCATTTTTCTGAAATTAACTGTGGCGTGCTTACTTAAGTGTTAGCATGCTTGGCATTGCATAAGATTGTATTAAAAGAAGAAAAGATACAAGGTTGGCTGGACTTTGGGTTTCATGCACTATAAAAGTTTCTGTCAAAGTTATTTGTGCAAATCAGGTCTTTTTTGCAGCAGATGTCTGCTCACAAAACTGTTGGCCACCTATTCCTGATGCAGACCTGCCCCTCCATACTGGCATGGCAGTTTGTGTGAATGTGTTGAGGGTGAGAAGGCAGCATGCTCAGACACAGGGCTTGCCAGACTCAAAATAATAACAGATAGTGAGAGATGTTTTAATTGGAGATCCACTCCCAAGCTGGTTTGTTGTGATGCCCCTACAGTGGGCAGCTCAGGGCTGGGAGGAGATGCTGGTGTGGGGTTTATGGAAGGCTGGTAGCCAATACAAAGACATTTTGCAATTTATTTACCTTAATCACTTGGATTTGCCATGAAAGTGACTCAAGGTCTCAGTCCATAGTGTGCCACTTTTCAAGTCCTGTTAATCTCCAATAAGACCTGTTAGCACTCTTTGCCTTTGTATGTGTCATGTCGACATGCTTGTCATTAACCTGATTTAGCTCTCTGAGAGGTGTATGGGAAGACTCCCTGGTTAAAAAGGAAACTTGTACCATCATTTATGGTCTGGAGACCCTTTCTTACGGGGCTGTGGTGTTCAGTGCCTGATTCTCTTCTGCCTAATATCTTGTGTTGATATTAGTTTGTGCTGGTACACAGAATTGTGCTTTTCTGATTTAGAAGTACTTTATACTCTCACAACACAGGTGCAAGAATCTGCAGAAGGGGCAGAGCAAGAAAGCAGTTTGAACTTAATGTAAGGACATTTGTACAAGTTGGGATGCTTAGAAGCAGAGAGGGATCCTGTAAATTTCAAATGAAAGGATAGTAACTTATTTTAAATACTATAGATATTTACAGATATGTATATGTTTACAGCTCTTTAGTCTTCCTTTTGAATGAAAGTTTTTCCAATTTACATGAGTATAACAAAGAAATAATTTTGTCTATGTTGTTGGGGATTTTTAACCTTAATCTATACTGCCAAGAAGGAATTGGCATAAATACATAGTTGAATTAAAATTGAGACTGTGCAGTGAAGAGTTAACATGTATTAGATTTAGGGCCAGATTCTGACACATTTTCTTTAGTGGATATGTGGGTTGCTTGCTCTGTAAGTAACCGAAAAAGCAGGATCAACAAAAAAAGTACAGATTTCAGAAATCCCCAGAAATTCCTAATGTTTATACTTCTGTAGTCATGTCTGTGTATAACTCAAATTCCATCCAGAAATTCCCTTCTTTTTAGTTTTGCTCAGGAAGGAGGATTTCACAGAATTGTATCTGTAAGTAGTTTTAATTCCAGGAGAGTTTTTGCTGTAAAACTCTGAAGAGCCTATTATGCTACTGCCCTGTCTAAAGCAGTGTAGAGTGAAGCTGTTCCAGTATGAGTAATGATGTGTCAGACTAATTATTTTGACTAACTGGGCATCCTCTGAGCTTGCTGGATCTTGAATACCGCAGCTACTTAGGGTTTCATGCCCCTGCACTCCGAATGCAGTGGTTGCTTCTAACTGTTGCTTTTATTTCATTTCACTTTGCACCTTTTGTTACATTTTTGCTCCTCGGTGTTTGTCAACAGTATATTTAGAAACACTGTGGAATTGCCGAGTGCACACAGTCAGTGTCTAACACTTAAAGAACACGGTTTTGTATGGGACAACCTGCTGTTAGTTTGAATATCAAGTATGCCATTTACATTTTGGTGGATAGTTCAGAAATTTGATGTTTGCCAAATATGAAGCGTTGAAGAACGCTCCTTCACAATGAGCAGCCATCTAATAAAATTTTGTATGCACAGATTTACATGACTGCATTACCCTATCTTGTAGGTGACAGTTCAAATGTGCGATAAAAGTCTTTAAATTCCTTTATTGTTTTTATCAGATGGGCAGAAAATCTTTCAGAAAAGAAAAGCAAAAGATAGTATTTACCTACAGCTGTTAAAAATACTTATAAATCCACTGTAACATATGGATTTAGAAATAGTCGGCACAATCATATGTGTGTTTAACCTACTTTGTGGAAGTTTATTGTAAACTATTTTTAAAAACACTTGGTGTATGCCACAAGTAAAACTTTATGATGCTGCAGGCAGTAGTAAAAATAATGGAATAAATCTCCATAAGAAGCTGTTGCCAGGAAGTTTGCCTTGCCTTGCAGTGGGACATGTGGGTTCCACCAGAGGAGTCCAGTAATCTGTGCAAAAGCAGTGATTTGTGGAAACACTGTTAACATCCTGTTTACCCTGCAAATACCTCCTCATCCGTGAGTTTTGGTAGCCCAGCCCAGAATACCTTGTAGAATGGTACCCCCTACCCTGCATAAAACATAATAAACAGAGTTGGTAGCGGTGAGATTTGGTACAAAATAAGGAGCTTTAATTAATTTTAAATGGTGCTTTTCAGAGTGTCAAAAGCTCAGCCCACTGAAGTGGAAAAGGGGGTTAGAGTGGCGAGAGCCTGGCAACACAGCTAATCTAGGCACTCCCAGCAAGCTCATTTCGAAAGCTGACATCAGTGCATCGGCATCTCGAGGTAGAGCTGCCTGGGGACAGCCAGGAACAGCCACTGCAGGCAGACCTGCCAGGGGTCTGTGGCAGCTTCTGTGACAAGAGTGCATTGTCACAGCACCCTGGGCATTTGGAAATAACCCAGACACAGCGAGGGATTGGTGCTTGGTGCACACAAACCAGCCTGATGGAGATGGAGGCTGTAGGAATACATGCATGGACTAGACACAAAACTGTGGATCGTGCTTTCTGTCATCAGATGTCAGGGCAGTCCCACTGCAGCAAATTGTTGCTCTGCTTCCCCAAGGTATTCAGGTGGTGATTTTGAAATCAGTGCTTACTTGGTTACTTAAAAGAGAGGGACTGTGCCATGCAATATTCTAGTGCATAAAGAAAAATGTATTTTGAGTAGTTACTTTTGATTGCTCGAAAGACAAGCTAAATAGTTTTTTGAACTTCCTTTATAGAGAGTTTGCTCTTCTGGAGGTCATTCTGGGATCTGTTTTCTAAAGGCTAATAGTTATAAACACAAATACCATTAAATAAGCGATTAAATATTGGTGGGTTTTGTTTTCTATTTTCTCTTATCATGTTAACAATAGCAAAAGTATGTTTATCTGTCCAGCTTTGTTTCTCTTTAAATTAGTGGCAGAACTCCTATTGATTTCCACATATTGTTGCCACAGCACACAAGGTGAATTTGTACTTAATATATGTTAGACTTAAACACAAAAGTCTAGAATATGAACATGGTGCTGAAATGGCTGTGCAAGCCTTCAGCTAGAAAATCCTCTCAGATTCTGGTTTTGCTAGGCCTCAGATAATGCCCCTTAAAATTAAGCTGGCACTTCATAATAAGTTCTTACTCATTCATTATTTACAAAGTAGGAAAAAGAAAACCTCAGCACTATTTGCTGAGTACCAGTCAGATGACCTACAGACAACAGAAGCCTGCAAAGTTTTAATAAGGTAGATAATTCCTTTTTATAAACGTAATCTCTCATCTCAGCCACTGGAGCAGAGCAGCTTCAAATTTGTCTTCTGAACTTCTACACAAAGTGATTTTCTACAATTTTTGGTTGTACCCTCAGCTACATTCATGCCCAATTTTGTATTTCAAGTTTGATCCATTGAAGAGGCCTAATGTGATGTTGTTATTAAAAAGCACACAAGCCTAGAATGGGACTACTCATATTCTTAAAAAGTCTCTATCTCAGTGCTGCCTTGAGTGGATCCCCTGTCTGCTCTGCCCTTTGTGGAATGAGGTGAGGGTATGTAGTTTCAAATCTAATTACCATCCTTATGAGCCATAAGAAGCTCTCCAGAGCTGCTCTTCATATTTCATTTGTTTGCTGACACCCACCCCAGCCACCCCCCACAAAAGATGTCACCCCCCACCCAAAAAAGTGAAAAACTCCAAACAAACAAAAAAACCAACAACAAGCGAAAGATACCCACACCCCACTCCCCCAAAACTCAGAATTTCCACAGGAAGGCAAGCCATCATTTCACTGACAAGGATGCTTCTGGGTGTCTATCTCCTTCATGAAGCTGGTGGCAGATTGGGAAGTGATGCTGGCCTTGGGCATGAGTGGCATGTGCCACCAGGGCACTTTCTGCTGATGGCTGACACCTGGTCCCAGTGGAACCTCTACTGAGACCTGAGTAACCTGCCCCCAGCAGATGTGTCAGGGCCGTGCTTGCACACTTATCTGGCAATGTATTTTCTATAGGATGTGGAAGTTGAATGCAGGCAGTCCTGCTAAAGCTGAAGTAGCTCCCGAGGTCCTATCATGGAATGTACTCAGGATGCACGAAGTGCATGCCCCTCACCGGCCCTGTGACCTGACTTGGCCAAATCCTGCATTTTATACTTTGGGTAGGCCTCTCTTAGGGCCACTGCCCTCCTGCATAGCACTGTACTCCTGTTTCCCCTCCTTGTTTTCCTGTAGAAACCCTTCTCCTCCCAGTCACTCAGAAGAGATGGAGGAACTCTCTTTTTTGCCTGTTGCAATGCCTGCTCTGTTAGAGATTTTGTCTGGTTGATGTGTTGTCAGCCTCCCTGTGATCACATATATATTGTGTAAGGGATGACAGCAAATTTGGTTCTGTGTAAGTAATGAAACAGTTTTATCCTAATATACATTGTTTCCTATTGATTTCTTCCAGATATAATTGTTTACTGGATATTAGACAAAACGTTTAGATTATAGATTGGTTTTAACTGGAAGCTTTCAAGGGGACAACATCAGGTGAGATGGACTTTGGCACAAAGGATAAACATGCCCCAAGAAATACGTTGGCTTGAGTTTTTATTTGCTTATGGTATATCTTGGAAGTGCAAGTTTTGCTTCTGTGTGGAATACTTTTACTGGGAAAGCTTATCTTCTCATGGCTGTGTTCTGTCACTGTACCATGGCTTATCTTCCCTTTGCAATCAAATGTTTTGAGCCGAGTTGTGTCAGATGAAATTTCATTGTCCTAGGGTGAATATTTGTCTTAGGAGATCAAGACTTGGCTGTGTATTAAATAGATTTAATCTGCATTCTAGATCTACACTACACAAAAATAGACCATTGTTGCACTTTCTCTGCATATCAGTGCTGTGAAGGTGGAACAGGAAATATACACAAACCCAGGCTGAATGAAATCCCTACTGGGTAGCCACAGCATAGAATGTGTGTTATTTTTAGCATTCATTCACATCATACAGTGACAGAGCAGTCACTGGCAATTATAGCAGGCTCTGGGAACCTATTGCTTACTTGAAAATATGTTAAATCCAAAAATATCCACAGACCTATAGGATGAATTCAGCTTTTGCTGCTGACATCAATTGCCTCCCACCTTCATTTTCAAATCTATCCTTGGTTTCTCTAACATACCTAATATAATGATGTTTTAAACCCCCATTGTTTACATATCGTGCTTTTTCTTTTTTTTTTTCTTTCATGTGCTTGCCTTTGACTGGAAAAATCTTGACCATAAGCACATTCCAATCTTCTAATGAGTGCCAGGAAAGACGCAGTCTTGTGGTTAAAACACAGGACTGGAGAATGAACAGACAGAGGTCTGGTACTAGCTGGGCT
>VZSR01000247.1:7369074-7531017 GCA_013398615.1 Brachypodius melanocephalos
AAAAAAAAAAAAAAAAAAAAAAAAAGGTGTGTGTGGGAGCCTTTTGTCAGTGGCAAACATATTTTGAGATTGTCTGTTAAGTATAGAGATTATTTTCTTTTGGAAATGTTTCAGAAAAGAGCAGAGGCAGTGAGGAGGCTTTCTGTATGTCTAGAGGTTCATTCAAAATTTTCCCAGACACTCCAAACTCTTGCAACAGGCAGTTAGGAAGGGATGCTTTTTCCAAGGGATTTCTTTAACAATAAAGTTGCTCTTTAAATATTCATATATTATATATTATCTTGCCTTAGATTTTTGTGAAGATAATTTATTTTCCTTTCTTACTCTATGGATGCAAGTGAAAAGGGAGGAGCGGAGAACAGGAAATTGAAGTGTCTTTTATCCCTGGAATTAGTTTATTTTCAAATTTTATGCAGTGATTTGACTTGCTATTTATTTTATTGAGTGTAGTTTGTTCACCAGCGGTGGTTCTGCATTGTAGAAACACTATGCCACTCAGATAATTGAGATAATTAAATCACAGTGAGATAATTTTATCTTCATTTTAATTCTGTGCACCACTCACAGACCTTAATTTAACAACAGATTCAGATGAAAGATTTCTGACTCAAGATACCTGTGGTGATGTAAGGAATAAGAACCATTTCGGGATTATTTCCTTGTTTGCTTGCACAAGGGAGATGTTTTGCTGAAGCACCCCTCTTTTAGCCCAGGGGTGTAGCTGACTCTATCACAGCAGGTTCTGCCATGGGAGGGTGACAAAGTTGCTCTGGGTTCATGCGAGGCAACAGTTTTTTGCATTTTGAAGTAACAAAAATGCATTTCTGTGTGTGTGTGTCTTTCTGTAGTATTTAGGTATTCTTTGTTGTGTCCTTAAGTGTGAAGGAAAAGTGGAGAAGAGAAATGGGGGCGTTCAGTGACACATCAGCAACTCTAGATCCCTTATAATTTCTACTATACATTAATTATGGCAAGAGAGGCAATTTTATGCACGAGTGCAAATCTTATGCAAGAGAATATATTTTGTCATTAACTGGATGGAAAATTTTGTCACTATGAGCAGTTTTTGCTAAAAATAAATAAATCCATTTTGTAACCAAATGCATTTATTTAGAAACAAGGGACGTCTGTCTGATTGGGAGGGAGTGGGTGTCTTGAGAAAGAGGTGGCTTGTGATTCAGAACTCCTTAGATCTATTCTTGGTTCTGCTTCTGATTCATTATTGGTTGGATCTCAGACCAGTGGAAAATGGGCCAAACTTTCTGTGACCTATAACGAATCACATCAAAATAAAAGTCATGTTTTAGGCAAAGAATTTCTTAACCTGTCATGCTTACTAGAACACAAGAATTCTGATGCAAGAAATATGATGTGCTGTTTCTCCAGTCCCTTTCTTCTGACCACTTGATTCTGGGCGTGCTGTGCACCTTCCATATTTGGTCAGTTTTATTTCTATTGCTCAATCAACACAAAAGTATTTTTCTAAAATCTGGGACTCTAAATATACAATGAATAGCAGCACATACTTATATATAGATAGTATGCCCAGAACTTCTTTTCTTTTTTCTTTTTGAGGGAGCAATTCTGGAGCTGAGGATGTCCATTTTTCATCAAAATTCTGATTACAGTTTTGTCAAAAGTCTTAATTATGCTTCTTTTTTTTTTTAATAGTTATGAGTCCTTTTAAACAACGAAGAGATTCTACACGTAGACAATGAAAATAATTGTACACTCATGCAGTCTCTTACCCACTTTAGGCATTTTCACTGCCTTTCATTTAGGATGACAGAAAGTAGAAGAGCTTTGCTAGGTTATCAAATCCAGCCCCTAGCATTCACTGGAAGCCATACAATCAAATAACAGATAAGAAAATTTCGGAGTCTATTATCACAGTCCCAAATAAGCTTTCCATGCTAAACTTCTGGCCTACAGTGAAAACCTGGAGCCAGAACCATAATGTGTTGCTGCAAAAGAACAACAACAAAAAAATTAAGTTAATGCTAATGCTTTAGTTTCTTGCACAGTGAGAGAATAAAGGTTTGAAATAGAGTACTTATTTGGCATAACTACCCTTTTTGGGTGTTCTGCCCAGAGCTAGAAGATTGTGAGATAACTAGAGGGCAATCCTATTTCCAGACTGCACCACAAGGCTGCCTTCCAGCAGCAAAGAAACACTGAACATTTACCTTTCATTCTGGGAAATACTTCCAGCAGATGGGAGAGGGTAACTTAATGTGATGTATACATGCCATCATTGCAGATGTGATTTTTTGTGTATTTCAATTTCAGTTAAACAGTATGGAAGCAATTCTCAAAGGGCACCATGTTCTTGTTGCATGTATAGCATAATGCTACTAAAAACTGGAATAACTGAATCAATCAAATGTATAAATAGGTATCTCCTTTACCCATCTGCACAGCTACAATGTGTTTAATGTATTAATTAAAACTTTCAGCCAAAAGAAAAATGAAGCTTGAACACTAATCTGAAAACATTCTTTTTTAATGTCAGGAGTGTACTGTACAAAACAACGTCCTTAACAACTTAATAAGTAAGTGAGAAACATTGTGGTGGGTAGTGGATCTTCAATGCTAACAGTTATTGCAAATGATTGATAAGAAAAAAAAGAGAGTCTAAATCTCTTAAAATGTAAGCACTTAGTTGTTGCTGAGTAAAGGATACAGATCTGAAAACTGCTCTAGATTAGGGGAGAGAGAGAAGGAAAGGTTAGAAGTCCTACTTTTAGCTCTAATGCAAAATCAAACATCTGTTCTTTCAACAAAGAAATTTGCAGATAGTAACAGGGGCTACATATCTAAATCCTTTCTACGTTGATGTGAGCATACATTTCACAAGGTGCATTTGAGGTACATTTAATTAGAGCTACAGTAGTATAAATGTATTTTAAAGTGTTCCAATATGCTGACTTATTTTAGTTTCAATTCCCATGAAATGCTATGCAGTGGCAGAATTCTCCTTCCCACTCCTGGGAAAATGAGGACACTTCCCTGATACAGTTGTTATTGAGGTAACTGAGCACAATTTGTCTCAGTGTAGATAAGCAAAACAATTTACTCATGCACTAGAACTTTCTGTCCTGCAGGTGTTAGCATTTAGTGATGATAACTCTGATGAGCAGCATTGTCTGCCAGGAAATTATCTCCTTGTATCGTACATCTACAACTCCTTGGAAAATTAATTTGACACATGGAATGCAAATACATTACTAGCCTTTAAACTTTTCTGTGTGGTTTTGGAGGTCTAGAAATGTATATCCCATATTTCCTAGCTGGCGACCTTTGTTCTCAAGAGATTCTCTGAGATGTGACTACTTCCAATTGCAAGTCCCATTTCTGGAACTGAACTTCTCCTCAGCTAAGTCTCAAATCAGGATGTAACCAGCAATAAATGGTGTATAGAAAACTAATGTAACAGGGAGTGCAAAACACATGAGGTGTCAGGTAACCTTAACATTACTAGGGCACAGGCTGGGAGACAGCTCTATTCCATGAGGATTGGGAAGCCCAGGATAGAATGCAAAGGAACCTTTGGAAAGTCCTCCCCACATTGTTGTGATATCACATGATTGACAAGTGGGGGACCAGTTGTGGGCATGCTGTGAAACCCCACTGCATCATTCTTGTTTTGAAAACTAACATGGTTATCATAATGCAATATTCAAATGGGACTGCAGACCACCACTGAGATCTCCAATCTGAGTTGGTCATTGTCTGGACAGTCCATGCCCCCACAGAATCTTATCCTGGGATGTGATCATGACAAATTAAACTTAAATGTCTCCCATCATGGATAGTCAGGACTGCAAGATAATATATGGAAAAACTTAGTGTCTCTCCCTGCAGTGTGGAAGCTTCATGAAAAATCAGGAAATTTCAAAATGAAAACTTCAAAGCATGAGGAACTCTCAGCTCTCTTAGTTGTTTTTTGGCTTTTTTTCTGGTGGGTTTTTTTTTTAGTTGGTTTGTTGGCTGGTTTTTTTGGTTGGTTGTTTTTTTTTCACAGAAATAAAAGCACATTTTCTTCAAATATAAGGGCTATGAACTTTAAAAAATAATGAGCTAAGGTTCTTCTGTAACCAAATAACTTCAGGAGTTAGGGATTTTTTAGGATCTCTAAACAACATAAGACTGCAATCAGTACAAAAGATGAGGCAATTCAGGTCTGGATAGGCTAACAAGGTTTGACCTACTCCTGCTGTTCATGCCTTGCCATTAATTTGGGTGTCACTGTGCTCATCACTAATAGATATTTGAGCAGTGGTTTAAGACAAATAACTAAGAATTTTTATATCCTCAGCAGTCTGTACAGGGGATGATCTGAAAGCCATGCAAACAAGAAGCAGAACATTGTATTTAAGCTACTTCTCTAGTGCTCATACTGAACCTTTAATAAATTATCCAGCCGACTGCATTTTCCTCAACAGTAATATTTGAAAATCATTTATGTTATTATTATGTCCATGATGATTCCCCATCTGGTATAATTTATATTACTGATTTTTTAAAAAATACTGAATAATCCTGTGTTTTGTTTGTAAAACTGGTTAGCAAACATTCATTATAGCTAACATTTTTTTTGCCACAGCACATTAAAGATTCAGGACTAAGCCTTCAGCTGGTGTAAGCTGATCTGGCTTCCAGTGTAGTCAATTCTTTAACTTTGTGAAGACTTTCAGTTGTAGCCAAGAGAAGAATAAGAAAGTCAGTGCAGCCCTTGTATCTGTCTTATTGATCAGACCTTAATTGCACCAAGAAACAAAATGTTTTAAAAATTCTTTTGTTTGAGCCAGAGCAGTTTATGAAAAATGGCTATACTGTACTGCGTAGAGGGAGTTTGTACATATGCTAGAGGGACGAGTGCAGAGCTAAACAAAACCATTAATCTAAAAAGGATACTTTAATTGAAACTGAGCAAAAAGTGGAAAATTATTTATCCAAACAAACTTTGCATCCCATAAAGGTGTGGGTACATAAAGCACGCAAGCCCGTTGCTTATTAGATTATTTCAGGCCTTCACAAGCTGTTTGCTTACTCCAATAGCAACTTGTTGATAATAGGAAGCCTTTTGTGAGAAACGGCCTAAAAAACAATGGAAAGCGTCAGATTTAGTAAAGTGTCTAAAGAAAGTCTTAAAATGACACCCACGCTACGAAGGGAAGACCAAATTTGCTTTTTCTGAAGGGAATTTGTGTTTGTCAGGAAGGGCTCCTGGCGGCTTTGTTTCCAGGCCTTGATGTGTGACCAGGAGCCTCCAGGCCTCCCGTCACCCCTGGCCTTGTTCTGCCACCGCGCTGCCCACCCATACCGACACCGCAGGGGGAAGGGTTTCAGAGGAGCCGGAATCAAAAGCGGAGGGAGGAAAAAAAGTGCTTTTCAGGGTCTGATGTGTGGGAATCAAATGAGAGGCCTAGCTGAAATCCGGTCGCCAGGCAACCATAGTGATATGCTGAGGGAATATCATTAAAGTTGGAAACTAAGCAGTCGCTCTGAATTAGCAAACCTGACTGCCGTGTGGATGATGCGCCAGAGCCACCTCAGCCCCAAGCGCCGTTTCTGCACGTAAAGGGGGAAAAATAGCAGCTGATTTGTGGAGTTTTTCATAAAAAATAGACAATGGCTGTCCAGACACGGAGTTGGTGGTGAAATATGGTAACTGCCAGGCTTGCAGCTGGCCCTCTGACACAAGATTAATAAGTTGCCGTTTCCTAGCCGACCACAACCTAGTGGGAACTATCCGGCATTTTTCCATGGATTGTGGGTAACAGCCTTCCCGCAAGCTGGCCTACTTTACTGCTCTGCTTTCTGAGGATCTCCCGAAGTGCAGTAAACATCTGTGGCTGCAACGAGGTCAGCGGACACGGTGTCCGGCAGCCGCCACCTGAGCCGCCCAGCCCCGTGCACAGACCCCAGGGCTGGGCTTGACCCGCCACACATCCACTGGGAAGGCGCCCATGGCTGTGGGTTAAGCACTTCACAAAGTTTTGCTGCAACTGGAGCAGGGAGGGGGCGGCGGGGGACTGGGTTCGGAAATGACAATGTGACAAGAGAGCGGGAGCGAACCTATTGAATTAGATTTAGGCTGCGCTGAATATTATCGTTGACACGAACAAGCAAAGCTTATCTGCTCTTGCCTTCTTGAAAGGTTTAATGAAATTGAATTGCCAACCTCTGTATTTTACCACCATTTGGCTGAAGTGGCTCAGAGGCATACATGATCGCTTAAAAGGAAGCCAGGTTGAGTCAAACTGCAAAGCGTATGTATGCATTTTTGACAGCAACATCTCAAACACAGTGTGACATGGCATAACATTTAGAGGTAATTTGATTACAGGCACTGTGTAATGCAAATCAGACTTCCCCAAACATGTTAATTTTTTATCACAATAGCTCACCAACACAGTCAAGTTCAGTTTAAGTTATCGTCAAGCTACATTTTATATTATATTTAGGTTTTGTAATATAATTGCGTGCACTTGCCCACAAATTATAAAGAGCTAGAAGTTCAGTGAATCCCCTGGGTTCTTTCTTTCTAGGTTTAATTTTAAATGATGATAGGACAAAAATCTTTTTTTATATTACATAGATGTTAGAAGAGAATGATTTGAATGTTTCTTTAGGGATGAAAGTTTGGAAGGAACAAGTTGCAACTCAAATTCATAGATTATTTTCGGTAGGAAAAAGAGTGAATGCATTTGTGTCTTTAAGTTTCACTATGATCAATTTATTCACTTACGGCCACATGCAGCTGAGCTGCAAATAATTTTAGATATTAATTTTGTTGGTATGTAGGCAGGAGCTGTCTGAGTAACTCTGCATGTAAAAGTGCAAGGTTTGAGCTTTCTGTTTCCGGATTTTCTTCTGTCCTTCTGTGCAGTGCTGGTGAAACAGGTTCCTTCTTTTTTTTGTCTCAGTTTCCCCAGCTTTATATAGTACATTTAGATCTGCAAATGAAAAATATCATAAAAATGATATTTGAATGATAATGTCAGCATGGGGAGCATATCCTTAAATTTTGAGCTTCTGTTTTTAGAAATCGCTTCATAGAGCAATATCATTCTCATGATTCAGAGCTAATGAAACTTTCAGTGGTGACAGGGTCCTGCAGGTAGGATCTATCTCTAAAGCTGGAGCACAACAGTATTCCCTGCATGCAATGTCTGTCAGATACCAACCAAAAGACTCAGCACTGGCAGGTGGTTGCCAGCAATGTCCCATCTAAGTGGCACTGGAAATCAGCCTGCTTTGAGGCAGCATTGAACTGTCTTACTTGGAGGAATAGGAAAAAATGATGAGAAGTGGAGAGATGGTCTGGCACGGTTAGGTGAAGTTTGATCAACCCAGTGAATTCAGAATGCAAACTGCAGAAATGAAGCAGAGTTGAGCACAATCAGGGAGACATCCAGATGATGATCACACCAGGTGACAGTAGAAACTGAGTATGTGGTCATTTACCTTTGCTTAAAAGGCAAGGTATCTTTCTTAATGTGTTTGCTATAGCTATAAAAAAAGAGGTTTAGCATCTACCAGCCATGATTATTCCTTTCTAGTATGTGTGTCAAGGACTCCTTTTGAACATGTGTAAAGATGCAGATAAAAATCCCCCATTCAGTAATGAAGAGGAACCCAAAACATAAACACCAGTGAAGGCTTATATTAGATAATCATTTCCTGCACATCAACTGATCTACCTCAATCTTCCATGTGTGCTTTTAGCTTTCGAAAAATGTGAAGTAATTCGTGTTGGCTTAGCCCTCTGCTCTGAGTGAAAGAAAGGAATTAACTAATTCCAGTTACCTGAGCCGCCAGCTTAGAGCACATGCACAGACAGTTACCATGAATCAGAGATCATCCAATAACCTCTTTGTACATGAATATCTAGAGTTTATATGAAACAAACTCACTCAGTTATAATGAGAGAGGACAGGTAGCCTTGGGCTTTGCATCCACAGAAACATTAGTGCTGTTTGCTGCCTCTGTGTCTTTTTGGGTCAGTGTAGCTTTTGCATTTTCTCTGGTTCTTTATATAATCTCCAGCACTTTCAGAACACACATTTCTCTTGTGAGATTTACCTGGCCTGGAGTGAGGAGAGAAGCTTAACAACATGGGTGCCTTTTATTTATAAGAGCATTCCTCTCACAATCTCCACCTATCACAGACGTGAGGATTAAAAGCAGCTCTGTTTCTTGTACATGTTACTCTCTTATGTCCCAGTGATTCTGGGCCCCGTGGATACATAGAAAATGGGTTTTCCAAGAGCCTGAATATAGTTGCCTTTAATTCACTAATGTCTTTCACATCTTCATGGCCGTGAAAATGTTCCTAATCTGTCATTAAGATTTACTTATAATCTGTGCTGTGAATCATTTGGGGCTACAAGGTTTTAGGTATTTTAATAGTGAAATAAAGTAAAGAGACAGTATTTTTCAGTCACAATAATAGTGCTTCATATTAAGTGTGGTGTGTAATTTTGAACAACAAATGAATGTTTCCAACAAATAAATAGGTTTAGCAGTCCCATGTGTGCTCTTTGAACCAATGCCACCACTCAAGCCCCTCTAGTCCTACAGGATCTCTTGATCCTTTACCACTCTTTGACATAGTTGGCTGTTACTACAGCAAAGTCACTGTCCTGTTTTTAACCGCCCACTCTGCAGCTTTTCTGGTTTCATTGGTTCCTGGAGTCATTTGGACTCTTTCTGCAAGTAAGGTGCCTGTCTGCCTCGCTGTGAGGCTCAGAGAACTCACTGGTTCTTGGTGTTAACAAGAAGCTGATGTGATCTGTGAGTGTTCTTCAATAAGTGATGAACGGGACATGTAAGCACAAGAACACATCTTCTTGTTACCAGTGTGTACCTTCCTTGATATCAGATGACTGTATTACTAGTCCTCCTATTGTAACCTAGGACTGTGATTGTAAACTGAATGTTCTTTATCTATTTAGTAGTCTTATATAATCAAGTATCTGGAAAAGTAGAGGAGCCTCAAGAAACATTGTCCTTTAGTCTTGAACTGAACTGTGCTGCAGTTTTGCTTCACATTTTTAGGCAAAATAGTAAAAAAAATCATAGCAGTGCTGTTCTGAATCCGCAGGAGGGGTAGCAGGGAGTGCCAGTTCAGGTACTGTATGAAAGAGTGGGCACAGGACAAGATCTTTGATTTTTCTGATCAGATGCTTTCTGATAGAAAATAACACCCCTTGGTTTTTATTAGTTCTGAGAGTTTTCTGTGTACAGCGTAGGAAATCAGTAGGAGAGTGGCTAAAATCTCCTGCCTCTACTAATGTTGCCACAGAGTTTTCTGTGACAACAAAGCCCACAGCCATCTAGACTGGAGCTGGAAAATTCTCCAGGTGATCTTTGTCCCTTGAAATATTTTGTTCAGATTTTCAAGTGACACGTAAAAAGCCCCCAAACTGCTTAGCAAATAATTAAGTAAACCCAATGCCCTATGCAGGAGGTAATGGATATATACGCGTATGCAATCACTAGCCAAATTTTTATTGTTGTCAAAAGTGTGTTCACTTTGCAAATGCCAACTTTTGAGACATAGGGAGTAGGTTTTTGCCGAGGGGGAGCTGTTGGATTAACTGACTTAATTTATCTTTGCAACGCATTTTTAATAAAGTTGCCACCCTTCCATAGATCAAATATATGACAAGAATGTGACACTGCAGAAGAAGCAGTCTGGGTTTCACAAGAAATTTACTGGACACACAGTTCAGAGGAATTACCTCGTGATTGGCTTGGCCTGTTCCTGCCACGAGTGCTGTGGTAAAAGCTAATTCCCTGTGCTCCTGCTTTTCTTGGCCACCATTGCAGTGTGCCTTGGGCCAGCAAATTTGGTCTATAAGTAGATGTGATTTAACCCTTATGGTTTATTTTCTGCTTGGCTGTCAGCTGATGGCAAAAGGCCAAATGCTAACAACCACGATGGCTGAGCAGCTGGACGTGTGTGCATGACATCTCAAAAATTACTGACATACTGTCCCCTTCATTGCAGTGTGTTGAGCTCTTCCTGTTTGACTGGTGTGGTGGCACAAGCAAGATTAGCAACCTCAGAAAGAGCACAGGGATAAGGGATTTTTTATTTTATCTCAGTGTTGCTGAGTAGGGCAACTGCTGAGGTAAACATTCTTTCTAAATGATGAATAGTTCAGCACCTTTTCTCTTTAATTATAACTAAAGAATTTTAGAAGGATTTCTTCTGGTTGTTTCCCTCATCTACTGTATTCTGCTTGTTGAATTCCTGCATATTCTTACTAAAGAGAAGGAAGACAAATTTTTCTTGGAGGTAGAATTTACCCATCATAGCATCCATCAGTAATGAACAGGAGAGAGAACTGTCTGCTATCACATGAAAATTAAAAATATTGCATGCAATAATTCTGGAAGCTTGGTGTTTAGTTGATAGAAATTGAGTGAAATTTGAGGAAGTGAGATTACTTCTGTAAAACTAACAAATGCAGTAGCCTACACAACTTTCTATATGCAAGAAAAGAAATCCTTTATGTTTCATTTTATTTTAGGCAAGCAAGTGGTTTTGCTGTCAGCACCACTTGTAGCAGCATAATGAAAGTGAATAATTTTAAACAAACCCTCAAATACTCTCCACTTTGTGTTAGGATTATGCAACTGAGAGAGAATAGTAACTTCTTAACAAAAAGAAGCAATATGTGACATTTTGTCTTTCAGCACTGGTGAAGTGGAATACAGAAGCTTATTTAAAATTGAGTTTTACTTCATGTAATGATAAAATAATAAAGGAAAAAGAAGTGGCTTAGAGTATAATGATCCCAAAGCACCCAAACAAGGAATGTTATAGAATCAGTGAGGAAGAATATATGCAAACATCCTGTGAAGGATAACACATCTTGAAATGAGTTGTCTCAGTGCAACACATCTGGCTATAACTTGATTTCTTTTCCTGCATATTTTGGATTTTTGTGCTCAGTTGTGATGTGAGCAGAGGGAGGAGAGACTAGGCAAAATGTGTTTCCTTGAGTTGCAGTATTGCTATGTGCAGCAGTCCCGTCCTGCCTGATCATTCCCAGGCTGGCCTCAGCCTCATGGTATACTTCCAAATGAATGCCAAGAAAACTGTTGTTATTCTTGGTTTTGCTACCTGTGAAATTCAATATTGGGCTGGTAAGGATCCGATTTCACCTAATCCAGAAGGGAAACCATGATGCCACTTAGGTGGACTTTGCAAAACACTCTGGGTAGAAGAAGGATCTGCCAAAGCCTCTTCTTGCTTCAGTCTTTACAAATAAAGAACCAGCTTCTGTAGGAGTGCCATGTAAAAGGCTCAGTGCTTACTTGGCTCACACACTAAGAACAGATGCTTAATATTGACTAGATACATTTGCTTTTATTGGAATTACATTACTGTGTATTCATGCAACTTCCCCAAAAAAGACATTTTCCCCTTGTGTTGTGTTTAAATATTTTCCAGTTAGTAATCTCATAATACTCCTTACAAAGGAAAATAATTTCATAGCAGAATAGACACATCCTGAAGATATCATGTCTTACAGGAGGACTGGTCCTTCATTAGTGCCGCAGTGGAATTCAGGTTTGCTAACAAAGCAGAATGTGCCCACGATATTAATGTAGTGTGATTGGCCACTTGATGAGGGAATAATTCATAGGCATGCACTAACAAGGCTTTGACTGAGCTTTGCTCACCCTTTTAAAGGAAAACAGGGCTGTTGTTTTGGGGTTCAGTCGTGGCCCTTCTGAAGGCATGAGGATTATATTGTCTCTTTGAGGTGTGTAACAATGAGAGCACTGCCTCTTCCTGACAGGCCCTGTGCTATGCCTCTGTTAGAAAACAGAGCTCAGAGGTCTACCAAAAAGCCAACTGTGCCTGGAAATATCAGACAATGAAAAACTGAATTAATAGAATCTGACACAGTTTTACTCTAGCTGCATGTTTTTGCTTACTTAAATATATTTTTCCTTCTCTTGTCAACAGATTACTTGATGCTCTTTTCAGAAACAGAAAAGTTGCGAACCAAAACAAAAGCTCTAAAGATATTGTGTTAAGGATTTTCTTCTTTTCCCTTTAATTCTGCATTTAAAAAAAAAAAAATACCACACGAGCTGTCAGACAGTCTGAAGCGCTGCTGGCAGAGTTAAGAAAGTGGTTGTCTGACAAAAGAAGCCTGGTTGCCTTTGACTATCCATTTGAACATGCAGACCTGCTTGCAAGCCCGAACTAGAATTTTTGTCCAAATTTTGGGAGTGCTTGGATTCTGCTTTTTGGGGTTGATCTTGTATTGACGCATGAATTAGTAACTAAATTGGTACCTACATCTGTCTCTCCATGTGAAATACTTGGGGTGCTTGAAGCTAGAGTTTTGATCTTGGATTGTGGAGTATCTCACTTGGACAGAATAAAGTTGTTGGGTTTCTTATTCCAGAAACATATTGGTCCCAGCTGAATGCTCAGTCACTGGGCTTGAGGCGTGTATTCAGAGATGCGGGCTCAGGCAAAGGGAATTTACTCAATTTTTAGTCCTCAGCTGGTACTGTCTGGGGTGAAACTCCAAATCTCCAGGGATGTTTTGCTGCTGACTTCAGCCTGGCTCGGTTTTTTGCTGTCTTATATTTTTGTGCTGACCAAAGAGCTGCTCACCTGGAAATGGAGTAGGCAAAAGTTCCCTTTCATGTTTTGGACTCTGTGTGTTTCTAAGGCATATTCTCAGCCTGGATTCAGTGAGTTATGAACTGTTGAACAGTGCAGAATATCTCTGGCACCAGCTATGGTGGTCTGTCCTCAGATCTCCCTTTCCTTTTCCAGAAACCCCTACAAACAGTCTGGAAACCAAGCAAAATCCACCAGTCAGACAAGACAGAGAATCCTGTGGCAATAGCAGTAGTAGAGCAATTATGGTAAGCCTTTAACTAGCTACAGACTGAACATTTTACATTCCTAAATCTGCCATAATGCAAAATAATCTGTTTATATTAGGAAAGACATTGCATTCTGCTCACTCATCCCTTCCCAGGCTTGTCTGCACAGAACTAGGTTTCCATAACTCATAATAGGAAAACACACAATTGTCAAAACCTTAAGACTTGGCTTCTTTTCTTAATATTACTCCAGCTGCACTTTCTTCATAGCCAAAGGGTCTCTTATTGCTCCTTTAATGAAGAGACATATTGAGATAATCTGGAGCTTGGTGCTCATCCCATGAGCCACAGGATTCCCCCTCAGCTGCTGGACTCTCTTCCCAGTTATCACGTGTGGCCTTGAAGCTGTTTTCCTCAGCAGAACTTGACAGAGTTCAGACATTCTGGCCTCACAGGCAGTCCACTCACCCTGCTTTGGTGCCATTCTGTCTACGGCTTATGAGTAACTTCTACTGATGCCCTTTGGGATCTGACACAGGAGGCCTCCAAGTCAGGAGCATCTCTGCTTTCTTCCCAGCCCTAGCTAAACAAGACCATTTTAGCAGGTGACCATTCCACCTGATGGATGCCATAAAGCAGGTCAGATTTAATACTTCCAATAAACTGATTTTAGAATTCGATTTAGCGGTAGCATTTCACTAATGAAGTGCTCACTTGCAGAGTTCCAAGCACAGTGCAGGAATTTAGTGGGTCTTTTTATAACCACGGGCTTGCCTCTAACTACAATTATAAATAGCTGAATTCTTATCTGGTTAAAGGGAGTTGGATTGTGCCCTGAACTAGATGCCAAGTTCCAAGAGCTTTCAGAAATCGGATTTAGATCAGATGAAGACTTAAGAAGCTAGATGTTTGGATGAACCACATGTTTTCAAAAAAAACCCCAAACCTTCTCACTGGGTTTTTTTCTTATAATCTTCTAATATCATGAATTCATTGCTGTCTTCTATATGAAGCAGGGTAATGTATGCATGAATAGCTTTAAGCCTGTGACTGGTTCCATTGAAGGGTTAAATTTTTGTGCATTGTTAAGTTCTCTGCATTTGACTGCCATTCCAGAGCCCAATCCCACATTCCTGAGCAGCCAAATTTCCCCTGGAAGTCAGTGGGAAATTTTCAGGTGCATAGCAATGGACTACAAAGCAGAGATTCTTGAGAAACAGGGGACTCACCATTTTCAAACAAAAATCGAGTCACCTTGAAAGTGACCTCTATGCTCTCTCTCAGCCAGAACCACTGAAAGAAAACCTTCATTTGTATTTAGCCTCTAACACTGAGTGAAACAAGCATTGCATACCCATCAAAGAAAACACTTAAAAATAAATTTAAAAATGCCTGAACCTGGAATGTTCAAATGTTTTTGTCCCTTCCCTTCAGTGAGGCACATTTATTTTAACAAATGCCATTGGGCAATTACTCCAAGTTGTTGCAAGTAGTATTTATTTAAGTGAAAAGCGGAGTTCCCTTCTATTTCTCTCCCTGTTTTCCCCGCTGTGATTCCCAGTTCCAGCTCTTTCCCCAAACTCATTTGGGCAGGGTGCCTGTGAGCAGCACCAAATATAAAGAAAGGAAGCGGCCCAAGTGTAAGTTTCCTTTGCCTTATGCCCCATATTATTCCTTATTTGTTGTGCTAATTCAGCAGCGTAATTCCCAAATACAGCCCCCTCGAATTGTTTTGATGAGAACTGCTAACTCGGTGCAGACTATTTTTAATGAGTTCTGCAACCCAAAGAGTCACAAATTCATGGCGTGAAGGCTCCATGCACCAACCGTTTAATAATATGGCCGGATGCTGAGGTCCCACTACTGTTTTAAAAAGTTAATAATTTCTGCGATGTGATTAAAATTTGTTTCTCAAACCATAGAGCGGAGTGTGCAAGTTAAGCAGCCGGGCACCCGTGTCCTTTGTCCCCGCGCCTTTGGGGACGATGTGGTAGTGCCCTCTAGTGCCACATCCCGACATGTATCCCACGGAGCACAATGCAGGACTTTGTTCCACTTCCTGACCATTCTTTCTTTAGGACTCTATTTTGGGACGAAATTGATTTATGTCTAAATATTTCCAAAGCTAACATCTAGTGAAGGCGTCGCAGTCCGAAAAAATAACACGTTCTTCCATACTTTTTAGAATCAGTGGGAGCTTTTTCACCTTTCAACTACTATATTAACAAATGAGCTGTGGTTAAACATTTCAAAGAAGCAGAATTTTTATTTTTTGCTCTTCTGCGTTTACTTGTGCCAGCAGGGTTTTGCATGGCTGAAGCCTTACAAAGTCAGTAGTTGGAGGCTTCATCCAGTTCCCAGGGAATTTAGTACCCAAGTTCTCATTAGACTTCCACAGGAGCAGGATTGGGTTCACTGAATAGTCATACACAATTAAAAGATAAACAGTCAGCCTGAAATGTTACCGAAACTTTTAGCTTCCTCTGCTCAGGAAACGGGGGCATTCAGAAATGTTCAGGGGAAAGAAAGAAAAAAAAACAAAAAAAAAGGGGGGAAAAAAAGTAGAGGAATCTATGCTAATTGTAGAAAATTTTGGAAAACGCACAAAATATCTATACCTTTGTTGGTGTCAAAGAATAGTTTCTCTCTGTGTCCTCCTACACACATTTTATCATCTCTTTGTGACCATAACAATAACATATTGGAATATGACCAAGTCAGTGACCTGCTTCATTCAGGGACTGGCTGGTTTTTGGCATTTTTCTGTAGCAATGAAATCAGTGAACTATAGTTTGCCTGCAACGTACAGGGGATTTTGTGCATGCCATAGTACACACTATTAATATAGCAATTTTTTTTTTCAAATATTCTGTAATGAGAATAGATCCACCGTTGTTAATGCTCTAGTTTGTGGTCTGAGTAGTCCTGCTGTTTCTGTTAGTCATATTGAAATAGCACCAAGGAGCCTTATTCGGAGCCAGATGTGCTTGGTGCTGTATAAATATGAAAAAAAAAAGGAAAGAGCAGAATCTGTAAAGTTACTTTCTCTCTTGAATATTTAGTTTCATTTAAATATCAAACTTCCTGTGCCATACACAAACAGAAGTCATCCTGTTAACTGATGCATTAAAGAGGCTAGATCCTGTATTTCTTCTGTGATGGGGAGGGGGGCGAAAGGGGAAGTGATGCTATTGACCTATATAAGTGCTATTCAAAGTGAGCAAAAGTTAGCCTAAGAAAAGCTGAAATGTTCTGCGTGATCCTCTTCACATGGAAAGGTCAGGAGGTGGAGAGTGAAAATCAGGAGAAAAAGATGTGATTAAAATGAGGTTTTATTTTTGTTTCACGTTAGGGAAGTGGGAGCTGATTGAACATATTAGACATGAGAGCAGAATGAGAGACACATCCCTCAGTGCCAGGGTTATCCATGTAACCCAAAGACCCTTTTTATTTAAAAAGCTATTGCTTGTGATCTTTTCCAAAGAGGGAATCAATAAATGCCCACCAAAGTTACTCTTTTGGTCAAAATGATAAATGAACATTGAAGTACTATAAATTGGTAGCAACCAGAGTAGTGATCCTGGAATTCAACAAGAAAACCAGTAAGAGCAAACCAACACTGAGACCCTCCTGGCTCTGCCATTGCTGCTGAAATTCTTAGAAATGACCCAAATATTTGGCATGAAGTGATTAAAAAAAAAAGAAAAAAGTTAATTGTTTTGCATTCCCCTCCCCCATCGGAATTAAACCTTAAAATAACCAGTCCTGTCTCCTTCCAATGTCTATAGTTTGTATGTGCACTGAGCCTTCAACACAGTCATCATTGCCTGAGTGCACAGCATCTGGAGTCAGCCCTGCACCTGCCTGCACAGAGGCTTTTGGCAACACAGGAGGTGGGAGCAGGCACCAGTATCCTCCAGTACCCTCCTGTGCTCTGGAAATGCTCCTCCCAGAATTCTCTCAAATTCTGTTCCTGAGTCACAAATGGTCCCAGTGATCCACAGACTCTGTGCTACCACCAAATCCAGCAAACACAGGGCAAAGCATATCATTTTCCCATGAGCCATTACCCAGAGAAATAACTCCTTGTGTTTCCTGGATATCGCTATACCTTAGCTTAGAACATGCTGGTTTTCACACAAAATAAGTAGACATCCCCAAATTATAAAAGTTGCTCTTTATTCCTTTGCTCTTTTGACTTTTAAAAAAGCAATCTGTATTTCCAGCCAGGTTTTCATTTAAAATAACCGTCTCATTCAAAACCTCACCTGTAACTTTATCCCAGCGGTAACTCTTACCTGCCATACTAGCCCTAGGCCCTTGTAGCACTTGACATCATCTCTTGGACAGGTTACAGAGCCTATTGAGACAGTTGTTAGAAGCAGATTTACTCTGCAATGTGGAGCCAACCACAGAAGAAAATTAGTGCATTTATCTGTCAGCATTAGGCTAGATTATCAATCCAGTACACTAGTCACAGGATCTGGTTTTTCTTTCTCTGGGGAAGTGAAATTGATATAGTGGTAGGCAGTAAAGGTGCCAGTTATAAACAGGACATTAGCATGAGAAAGTAGGAAAATGGCTACTTTGGGGCAACAGTCCTTTTTTATGTTTAAGTATAAATTTGACAAGTAGGTTTTCTTCCATGTAAGTAGACTTTCTGAAAAGAATGTCAAAATTCCTTCCTTCAAGCCTTTTAGCTTTGTTTTTCCTGCAAATGAAGTTCTGAATTCTGTTCTGATTCTGGAAAAATGTGCAAAATCTCTCTCTCTCTCTCTCTCTCTCTCTCTCTCTCTCTCTCTCTTTCTTAAAAACTAAAGTTGTGATAATCAACCTCAAGATTTTGAAAAGACCAAAAGTTTTCCCAATCAGGCAAGCCTCTATAAGACAATAAGAAAATTAGCTCATTTTCCTGGTCATACATCATCCATGACCAAATTGCAACTTTTTGAGGAATAAGACTGCAGTAACATACAGATGTCCCCATCACAAATCACTGCCCTGTTTGCTGAATGCTGGACAAATACCCTTCTGAACAGCTAATAAAGATTTTGTTCTGAGGAACAGCAAACTCAGTTTGGTAATTGCTGTGGTTTAGGTTTTTCTGCCACACCTGCAAAGCATTCTATTGCCAAGCCCAGCCAATCCATTGCTATTCCCATTATCCACCCACAAATGAACATGCTGCATGAGAAAATAAGACAGTTGCTCCCTACAGTTACATTCCATTGTATATGGATGAGCATGAACTGCATGAGATTAGATTTTATATAAACAAGTAGTGAATAGTAATCCTTTGTCCCTAAACCTCCCTATTTTGTCCCTAAAAAGGGTTTCCAAATGCTTTTATGGTCTTGGGCCATCATATTTAGGATATATTTTGTTTTATTCTTCGTGGGTCCTGGTGGAGTGGCTGCTGAGAAATGCCATAAGCAGCAGGATGCCTGGAGCTGACAGGGGTGTCAGAGTCTGGGATCTGTCCTCTGCACAGTCTGGTGTGCCCTGCTGCCTCCTGTGTTCTGGAGGAGCCTCTCCTGAGTGCAAAGGTCTTGAGCAGAACTAGATTTTGTCTCAAGCAGGTAGAGTGGTGCTGGAGGTTTTGCTGCGCTCCTTATAGGAAGCAAGGACCACCTCTGGTGGGATTTGTAAACGAGGATGTTGTTTCTCAAAACATATTTTAAAAAATATCCCAAGAAGCTGAAAAAAAATTAAGACATTTCAGAGTTTGATGTTGGGTGCATAACACCCATGGAGTTTCAAAGACCCTAAGGCCTTTGCTTCCTTTTGTCCTTCTTCCTTATCTAATTTTATATGAAAGGTAAGACTCGCCCTTACGTTTCTAAGTCTGTTCAATTTATAATGGATTGTTCTGGTTACTGGTACTATAGGCCTGACTAAAATGTGAACCTCAAGAAATACCACTTAATCCAAAAAGTGAATTTTTTTTAAAGCTTTTTCTACTTCTGGCTTAAGTACTTAAAGAATTTCCTGTAGAAAATATATCAGCTCTTTTCCCTGCTGGTTTAAAATTTGCCACACAGAAGTGCCTGAGGTTAAAGTTTTTAAACCTTTTAACTGAGGTTTAAAATTGATTCCCATGAATGACTGGGTCACCTAAACCTGTTGCTTGCTATTAACAGAAGGTAAGAGCAAATTCATATTTAAATTTCTGCCATAATTTTGCCTGAAAAATCATTGATCCTTGTTTTGCATATTTCACTAGCAGTAGAAGTGAGGTTGTTTGCACCGGTTCACATCAGTGACAGGTAACAGAGCATCAAGGTCAAGCCCCAGCTTCTGTAGGCCTCTTGAGAGATGTTTTTGCTTTAGAAAAAATATATTCACTTTTTCTTCAAATAGTGCAGTAAGAATAACCATCTCCCTGCATGTGGTTGGAACTAGATGATCTTTGAGGTCCATTCCAGCCTAAACCGTTCTAAAATTCTGCGAATGCATTTTCCTGGCCCATTTTCCTACCATACCTCCAATGGCAAAGAGAACAGAAACTGAAGGGTTTTTTTCTATGAGGGGGGCACTTGATTTGCACAGGGTAGCAGTGCTGTGGCACATGCTGCCCATGTTCCTGGTGTATTGGCTGTTTGCTGCTCACCACCTGCTCTCTGCCTTCCCAGAAGCTGAGTTGGAACTCCTGGTAAATTGACTTTGATTGAAAATTCAGAGCTTTTTACTCTATTACTCTATGTTGCATGCAAGTGTTGTTTCACAGCCTAGGAACACCCTCTTCCCTCTTCCTCAGCAAGGAAAATGTGTTGTGTTGGACAAGCACAGGTCAATGTTGCTCTGTCTGTAGCTCTAATACTTTGTTTGTGGGTCTGCTCCAAGGTACTTGTGCCCTAAAACTACTGCTGCTGAAGGACTGGTGGGAAAATGGAATTGCCTCATCATCTGGGGCTGATTCCTTGGCTGCTCACAGAGGAGAAAGGAAAGGAGAACATGTGGCATGAGAACAGGGATGCTGCCTACAGCAGAAGAGGGGCAGAAAGTCTAAAGTACTGGGAATAACGAATTTCATTTCCTTCCTGCTGTGGTGCTTGGGTTAAACTGCAGAGAATCATTGTGAGTTACATTTCCCTGTGTTGAGCATCAGTGGGGGGTGTGTGTGTGTGTGTGTGTGTGGTATAGCAGGTATATACTCCTGGCAGGGAGCTCAGACAGGCTGGGGAGGATGGGCAGGTTTATGGAGCCTGTATGAGCTCATGGTGGGATGGCTCAGGCTTCTGCCAATGTCCCGTTTCAGAGGAGGTTTCCTGTGGCTCGTTACATTCTTGCTGTGAAGGCTCCCCTGGTTTAGATGCGTGCCCCTACAGATGCAGTCTGTTGGTGATGGAAAATAGCCTGAGGCGAACTGTGGATCCTTACCTGTCTCTGCTATAACTTCTTACTTTGGGAAATTCCCTGCTAGACCACTCCTGAGCTCAGAAACCGTGTACATGTTTGGGCAGAGGTAGAGATTCCAACTTTTACTTTCAGGGCCTCAGGAACTCTCCTGGACCTCAGCAGACTCTGCCAGGTTATGGAAGACCTCTTCATTTCTGTGCCAGAGGAGTAGCATTCTGTACTACCAGGCTTTTGGTCTTTCTTCAGCTGGGAAGGGCAGTCATTTGAAGGAAGGGGTTGTCTTTGCTTTTAATATTAGCATAGAAAAATGAATTTATTTTTCAAGACTTTGACAGGTAAAAGACTGCAGAGCAAGTAAAGGCTAAGAAGGTCCCTGTCTACTGCCTAGTACTGCTGCAGTAAAACTTAACAGTAAAACTCCTGATAAGGCACAAGGGACCCTGTGGTGCTGTTTGACATAGGAAATGCCTCCAAATTGTTGCACAATTTTTTTCGAATGGTTTGCTTTTTTTTTTTTTTTTTAATGTAAGAAGGAAAATCCTAGAAGCAACTTAAGAAGAATCAGTGCACAAATCTTAGTTTCTCTCCCTCACCAGGTGAATCTTCTCCATGTCTTTCACTGCCCCAGCAACAAAATGGTGTCTTTCAGCAAAGTGAAAGACAGCTTTTCTTTCATTAACAAGAAAGTCTGCCACAGACTTGGTCCAAACTCTTCATATAGAATTCCTGTATTTTCATTGTCCTACACTGTGCTTTTCATAGGCAACTTATATATATATATATATATATGTATATGTATATATATATATACACACACACACACACACACACACACATATATATATATATATATATATATATATATATATATATATGGCAGTATTATTAGGTAGGAAGCCAAGCCAGAGTGGCTTTGCTCCATCTTTTCCCCAGCAGGAAGTTCAGGATCACTTTCTTGAAATCAAGAGCCTGGGGACTTCGTGCTGTTCTACAGAACTGCAATGCAATGAGTCACTGCAGTCTTGTCAATTTGTGTCCCTGATTCTCTTAAAATTCTAGAAGTGTTTCTTAATTTGTTTTTACTTGTTTTTCTTCATCAGGCAGTGAAAAGAAAGTTAGATCTTCACCAGGAATAGATTCAGGGAACTCTCATCCAATTCGGCAAATTCTTTGCTCACTCCCCCTTAAATGAAGTTATTTCCATTAGAAAAGACTACTTGTGAGAGTAAGCTTTGCCCAAATGCAATAGCAGCATGCAATCTACAAATCCAAGAAGAAAAATTTCACATATTCCATCTGCTTAAGCACTAACTGGAGTTTCTGGATAGTTGGAAAATCAAGCTGAAAAACTTCGTCAGAAATTTTCTGTTGAATGCAAAGCATAAATTTCAGAAATTGTAATATGATTGCAAAGGGCAGATCTGATGACCAGAGGAGAATTTTAAGAAGTGAATAAATTGCTGAGAACAGTAATTGACACAGGAAGTCATCAGAGCTCTGAGATACTGAAGCATCTTTACTGAAGATGCTGCTGGGTTTTGCTTTGCCCACTGTGCATCAGTTTTCTCGTGGTCCTCTCTGCTATTTGGACTTTGCAGACCTGATTGCTAAAGCTAATTGAAAGCCTGTTTATGGAGCTAATAATGATGTTCTCATTTACTAGGCATGAAAAAGGGGCAAACTCTGAAAAAAGTTAAATTGTCTCCTTTATTCAACTTTTCAAGTTGGGCAAAAAACCACTAAGTAATGCAACTTTAATGACATTTTTCTTTCTCCCTGTCTCTGAACTTGAATTTTGCACTCCTGACATAGTAGGACAGCTCTTTTGTCTGCAGGTGCAGTTGAGAAAAGGGAGAAATGTAGCATTGCAGAAGAGCCCTGAGGGATGAGAGCAGTAGGAGATATCATCTGTCCCTCAATCCCCAAAAGGAAGGAATCCTCCACTCTGACTTGACATACAGGTGGTTGTGTTAATTGCAGAGATATGGGTTGGGATAGTTTTATTGTATAATATTACATACCACATGCCTATAGATCTATAAATAGGGTAATGTTTACTTCTAAAAGTGCATGGCTACAGTTTCCCTAATTTTTGCAAAGCTGGTAACCTCAATCTGGTGATGGATTTATTTTACTAAGAGAACCATGAACATTATACCAGAGGTAAAATGTTGTGAAAGGGCTGATTACAGTAAATATAAGAGCAAATTCAAGGAAGAAGGAAAGAAACCACTATTCCTGCTTGCTGGTTTGGTGGGGTTTTTTTGGATTTTTGCTATTTTACTCTAGTATAAACGACAGGCAATCATTTACATGAATCCCTCCATTATAGACCAAAATAACAGTGCAGTTTTCATTAACAAAAAGACTACCTTTTCTTCTTCGTTTGTGTTGTCAAGATACTTTAGCTGAAACATACAGTGATTTCCAACACTTACCCTAGTTGTCACACTGAGAGTGAAATAATGGCTGACATTAGGAAGATTATTTTTCAGCAATAAAATTACCTTTCACAACATATTTCTATCTAAGTGGAAATGATGGAAAATCATAGATTCTATTTTCAAATTGAGAGAGTAAGATGAAAATGAAATCAACAGGATTTCCTACCAGAGAATGTAGAGAATGCAAGCAAGCCAAAGATGCTGCTCCAAATCCAGTGGGAGCGTGTTCCCAGACCTGTTTTTATTAATTGAACTGGTTGATTGAGACAAGTGGAATTGTGTGAAATGTTTTCTGTGCACAGTGTAAAATGTGGAGGTTAATTAACTGGGATCCCAATCCTGCTGCCTCTGCTGTCAGCAACACAACTCATGTGGATATCATTAAGAGCTGAGACTGAGCTTTTACTTCAGTTTTGTTAAGGACTTTGTGAACTTTTTTGATGAATCTCTAGCCAGATTTGACAGAAATGGGGTCAGTTTAAGGTTTTCTGTTGAAACTGTGATGTTCCCAGAAATGTATGATTTCAGTCATAGTGCTGGTGAAACTTGGCTTCGCTGTGCATGGAGTTGAATTTGAATGGAGTGCAGGGCATCTGAAACTATGTGAATCAAAAGAAAAAATGTGCATGTGATCCCTGCTGAAGTGTAACTGCCAAATTAAGACTGCCTATAAAAATGAGCTTCTAAAGAAAAAATGAAAGGAGTGTAGGCTGGTTTTAAAAATACAATGGCATCTTCTGTCATTAGGCAGGCAGCCAGCAAAACAGTGGATTGTGACTTGGGCTGTAAGTTGCATAACTGTAAAGGTAAATAAGTAAAAGGAAAGGATTGGTGACTTTCCATTTTCCTCTGTGTGAGGGTAGAATTGGGCCTTCAGGAGCGCTCGAAGAGTCCAAGGCAATAAACACGGTGACTTTGCATTCTGCACAAAATATACCTGCAAGTAAACCCAGTAAAGCAGTGCTTTCTCAAAATGTTGCCCCTCTGATTTTAGCCCTCCAAAGATCTATTTTTAGACCTGCCTTTTTCTGCCAGCATTGCTCCTGAGCTATTGTTCCCCTGAGCCGGGGCCGGTGAGGCAGCTGGCAGCGGATTGCAGGCAGGTTGGAAATGCACAGGGACACGCTCAGCTACAAAGAGATTTTAGTTCTCATAGTGTTAACTGCCCCCTCCCCGCGCTCCTCTCCCCCCGCCTGCCACAAGCGCGACCCAGATCACATTAGAGTCCCAGAGCACAGGGAACGGGTCTCATCTATCCGTCACCAAGGAGGCAGACAGGACGGGGAAACAACAAGTCATTTGTACCTGATGAGGAGGACACTCCTGGGAAACAAACAGATGAGCCACCACATGAATCTGAGCTATTCTCTGAGGTAAACAGAACTGCATGAGAAACACACAAATTATCAGGGGCATCATGCTTAACTCCCTCGCTTCAAGCTGCTGGAGGGGCTGTGGGCCTGAAACTCTAGATTGTCCCAATATCTGATTGTGAGAAAGTTAACCCCCTAAAAGCATCAGGGGAGGGGGAGGGTACCCCAGACCCCAGGTCTGTGGAGCAGGGTTGTTCACCTTTGCTCATATTTAGCTGTCCATGCCACCCCACAGTGTCCTGGGACACCAGCCCCGTGCCAGTCACAGAGGGCACAGGCAGCAGGAGCGGCCCAAGGCTTGCAGGGCAGCATGCTTTTTGCAGGATACAGATTTTCCCTTTGGGGCCATTTCTGCTTAGATTAATTTCAAGCTTGAGCCAACTTGTGCTGCTGTAACACTCTAATGATAGGTCGTATCAAATAGTGGGGACCCTCGCTACAAGCAAAACATTTGTGGTAGGATTAGTCACTCTGAGTGGGAATAGCAATGACACCGCTGCGCAGGGCAGTGGCTGAGTGTGAATGGCCGTGTGCTCCTGGCTGCTCCGGTGGGCTCGAGGGCCTTCCTTCAGCTCCCATTTTGCAAATGTGCTCTCATTCTGAAGAGAATCATATTAACTGGTTTTGTAGCAGGCCTAAGATTTCTAGCAAGGTATGTGGGACAATTTCCAGGAAGGGAATTTAGGTCATCACTGCTGTCTGCTGCTGTCTTTGACACACCATTGCACTGGGCAGCTAGAGGCTGTGCAAATCTTCATGGCATGGCCACAGGGATAATATAATCATTTATCCCTATTTTATGACAAGAAATTGAAGTGGAAATAGATTTAGTAAGTGATTTGTATGAAGTCATACGAGGATCCTCTGCTGAAGTGAGGAATTAAAACAGAGTTTCAAATCCTAGTCCAGCCCTTTTAATCACAAGGTCATTCTTCCATTCCACTAGGTAGCAAAACAAGAGGTTTAATTTGGTGCTTAATATTTAAAAAGAGTTGTCTGTGAATCTCAGTCCAAGAGGCACGTAAGTGTAGTGGTTAAAACAAATTGGAGAAAGAAAAGATATCCTGCTGGAGCTGAGTTCAGAAGTCTGGCCAGAAGAGGGGTCTTGTGATTAAGCATGACTTGAATGTAGGTCGCTTTGGAGAGCCAGGTGATTTCTGAATGCAACACTTAGCAAAAGTCTCTCTGCTCAAGGTGGATTTTTGGCGGTGTAACTCAGAGGAGATCAAGGTTCTAATTTTGACATTTTTCTTGACAAGTATTGTTCTACTTCTTTTCTTTTGCTCTTTTCCCCCTTTTCTTGTTCTTCATTGTCAAAGTGATTATACTCTGTTGTGAAGTGATTAGTGGTAACAAGTGATGCTCTTTGAGTAATATGTTAGGAATACCTTCTCACGTTCATGAGTTATAATATGGGAGGGTTATAGTGTGTTTGTATTGGACCTTAACAATTTCACTTGTGAAGTGCCAGCAAATGCTCTATAGTATTTCTAAATTTCCTCTGAAGATTGGTACAAAATAGAAACATTTAGAAAACATATAATTTAGAAATGCAATAATATCTGTTAACTAATTAAAAACTGATGATTCAAGAACTAGAAAAGTCATTGAACACAGATCACTGATTTTGCACCAGCCCATGACATCTCTGAGAACATGAACTGAATAAGGACAGTTTACCTGGGCAGGTAGAGAGCCCTGTACAGCCAGTTCTCTCTTGGAATCTGCAGATGTGATTCCACTGCCTTCATCAAATTTGATTCATGAAGGCCAAGGGAAAATTTGGCTTTTATTATATAAAGTTCTGTATTCATGACTTAGTATTCTCTATGAAGTATGTTGAGCTTCTCTGTTTTTATGTATTGTGCTGCTGAATCATTTATACTTCTCTCCTTGACATATGATCACATCTTATAATTAATTTTATGAAAGCATCTTTCATCAATTCTTTCCTTATTTTGAGTAGTAAACTCTTGAATAAAACCCCATCAATGTCATCTTTTTATCATCAATGTATCTTTACTTCAGGCCAGTAGGTTACATTTTGTGTACAGGGCAGCAACTATAAATTAGCCAGTATTCATAGTGGAAGTATTAGTATTTTGGTAAACATTTCAGTTCATTATCAGATTAGAAGGTAATTGAATGAAAGAAGATTATTTATATGTGTCTTATTTCTAGATTTTAAAAAATGGATCTAGAAGATAGAAGAACAGTTTCTCTGGTCGCAGCTTGGGGATGTTATCACAGCTGTGGGGAATAAGGAATAAGTCAAAATGACAGTGAAATAGTTACATTAGACAGAAGACTTCTTACAAAAAACCCCCAGTTGCCTAAATTCTCCATTCTTGCATCATCAAGAACAAATGCTCCAGGACTGGCTTCTGTTAATCCTATGCTTATATGTTTCAAAACCTGTTTCTGCTAGTCTTTTCTGGGTATTCAGTGTACCTCCTTGTCGTGCTGTTCTGCTCCTGGTGCACTTAATGGTATGATCCCCATGGATTTTTCTGTACAAACAATGTTTTAGTAAACGTGTTCTCAACAAATTGGAGGTGTGTTTCTAATAGGATGGAGCATTAGTCAGTATGCATGATGGAAACTCCTCACAATAGGAGAAAAGGCCAGTTTGTTTAGTCCTCTTTCAGAGTTGTGCATCCCTCTAATGCCACCTTTCCTGTCTGAGTCAGGGTATTGTCTCACTTGCCTGTAAACCTTAGGGTCAAGTTGAGGTAAATATCTGATGGGATGTGAAAGAGGGCAGCTCAGCTCTCTGATGGGAACTTCTGTGTACAGTATCATTTAGAGGTCATGTTTTTCACCCCATCAGATTTTCATAGGTTGCTTCATTAAAAATTGAGCTTCAACCACATAACAAAGCAGAGTGGCAGACTGCTTGAAACTTCTATCAATAATGTATCAGCTCATCTATTTTGATTTCTTCCAAATACGGCCTTTGTTATTTTTAGCACAAAAGAGAACACATCTAAATACCAAGCTCTGTAAAGGGGCAGGAGAGTTCACTCATTGCCACGCTTTGCTAAACTGTGTCAAACACGAAGCAACCTTTTGCTTACATAGAGCTTTTCAGTTAAAGGGGGAAGGTTTCCATTCCATGAATGCTTGTTTTTGTGCTGGCCAAGATGAGCAATTTTTCAAAGCCCTCATTAACCAACAAGAGATGTAGCTGTATTCAAGGATCCCTCCAAAGCACCAGTCATGTCAGAAACACGACCAGCTCTTTCTTGGTGTGAGCTTATGCACAAAGCTCTGCATAGTGGTCATGCTCACTGTGCTTGAGAAATTGCCAGGGGTGTTGTTTAGAAGGCCCAGTAATCCCCTGGGCTCCTTAAACTACATGTAGGAATGCTTCCCTGCTTTACCATTCCATTTCAGCCAGTGTAGAAGCAGGCCTGACGCATGATTTCTTTTTTTGCTTTTTTCAGTGTCATTTTCTCTGCAGAGAAAGCAAAGGTTGTGAGGCCTGCCTTGTACAGGTTGTTTTAGTGTGTGCTGTTTTTTGAGAGTGACTGTGCAAGGGCAAATGGAAGTCCAGAAGAATCCAGAGGAGAAAGAACGATCCAGTACTTAGACCCAAGAGCTTCTGTCTCCAAGGTGTAGTGCTGCCTGTAATGTGGATTTTTCACTTGGCTTTGCATCTGTAATGTGGAATAACAGCGTTTCCTTCTACATCCTACTTCCCACAATCTCATGACCTGAATGGAAACAGGCAGAGGAAAAAGCACTATTTTCTTATGGGTTTTCTCTGACACATCCCTGCTGCAGTGCATGTCAGTGAACCTGTGCATTACACAGAGGTGTCTCTGTTCTAGTCTGCATCACTCAAGATTTGTTTCTCTCTGAGGTGTTTCTCTCTCAGGTCCATTGAATTTCTTCTACCCAATGTATCTTTCTGCTGCCCAAGAGCTCTTCATCCTAGTTTGCAGGAAAATTCAGAGCAGACTTAGGAAAGAGAAAATTCTTATACGTAGGAAAACAAAGCAACCTCCTGTGAAACCTGAGGGTGAAAGCAGAAGTATCTTATATACTATATAGCGAATAGCAATATGAACTGTAAAGCTGTAATTTTTATTTTTAGAATTAGTAGTTCTAGCAACCCATTTCTAAAAATACCCATCCTAGGGGAGGTATTTATACCTCAGCTTTAGGCACCTCTCAGTTGGCTAAGTTAGTCACTTTATATCTCCTTTACAGTCAGAGCAGAGAAGTTTCTGGCTGACCCTATGCAGCAGGACTTCAGTACCTTGCTTTATTCTGTGGAGATGCCTGTGATTTTAAAGGGATAACTGAGATTATCTGACTGAATTATGGCCTTCAAGTTAGGTGATATGACTCTACCATCATTGTCTCTGCAGGTTCATTGAGTAACTCAAGGTGCTAGAATTTCATAGCTATTTGCAAATACTCTAATAATGGCACAGAGGACAAACAGGCAGGAAAATCTCTACTGCTGTTGTCTGTGATGTGCATGACCTCGATTATTTTGCTTTATGTATAAGGTCAGCTCTTTCTGCAAAGAGAGTGTGAACTACAAACACAGCTGATAAATCTCTATGGTGTTATGTGTTCTTCAGCATTGATTTCTGCATGACTGGTATCAGTTGCCTGCATGTTTTAAGGAAAAAATGCCATTTTGCCGTTAGGGGAGTTATTCAGAAATTAAGATTGTGAGTAAGCTCAGTAGTGGTACCAGTGCAACTTTGCACCTCTGGACAGAACTTATCCATGAACTGTGTGATGGGACTATGACAAGAGACATTGGAGCCTGGAATGTGTTAATTTACTGGTAGTTCTTACACATATCACACCAGTGAAAAATAACAAACTTATTTGTATGTCCAGAACTATTTTGCTAATGTTTTTAAAGATGCCCTTCAAAAAATATTTTTATGGGGAGGTGTCTGTGAGTTGGTCTATTACACCATTAAGAAAGGAGGTATTTGAGTACATGTTTTGAAAGTGAAATTATCTGTAGGGTGACATTTATGTTGTACTCTTAGTCTAAGGATATCAGAGAAAAAGGGAGTTTAGAAAACACCTTTGATCAGGTAAAATATTTGGGAAAAGGTGAGGTGATTCTAGGTGCACAGGACAAGTATACTGTCAAAATGACAGTCTGAAGTCACTATCCAGTCCCAAATATGCTCTCATTAGAATAACAATATCCATGATGATAAACAACAGTACCTTAATTTTTGAAGAGTTGAACGAACTGAAAGGAAGGTGACAGGGAGTTCCTTAGCACTGTGTAGCTCTGTACACATGCATGAAAGAGCAAAGAAGAGAACATGAACTCCTCAATTTTAGGTGTTTCATTACAGGATCAAGTTAGATACTTGGGTTTAATACATTATGTCAATCTCTAGTCAAATGTGGGGACATTATTTGTACTGTCATTTGCCACTTAAAGAGCAATAGATTGCATCTTGATATTCTGAAGAATTTAAGGACCAAACTACAACCTCATGAGCAAGTGAGACAGAAGGCAGTGTGAACTCTTGTAAACTCTGTGATCATAATGAGTTTCTTCTTGCTATTTTAGGGAAATGTTTACTTATTTTTCCCAGAGCAGAGGAATAAATTTCAGCATCCACTAGAGAAAATTATTATGCACTTGCACTTCATCTTCAAAAGACGTTATCTAACGAGTTCACTTTTCTTAGACAGTAAATGCTTCTTCCCTTCAGAGATGGATTAACAATGTAAACTGCAAACCTCTCCCCTCAAAAACAATATCAAACACAATGTTTATCTGTATTGAGCCTGACAACTTCACAAATGAGTCTCAGGACCCATTCAGGAGCACTGTGAATACACATCCTGCAGACATATCAACAGTTTGTTGCAGTTAGTTCCTAATGAAATAAATGCTTACCAGCACATTAATCAATCTAATCACAGGGAGAAATCATTCACTGCAGAAGTTCTCTAACTTCATTTGTCTGCCTCGTGTCTGCCTTTGTTAGAGCTTCACAGCTACGGATGCAATATTTGAGTTGGTTAATTAATTAAATCAGTGTGTAAATTTGATATGATTAGTTCCTCAAGGAAGAGGTGACAGAGCAACCCTGCAGCTTTACTCTTCTGGAATGGTGATTTTCAGTGTCCTTTCAGGGAAAGGTTGTAGACCTAAGAAACGAGTCCTGATATTTGCAGGGGTTTGCTTCCCCCTCTCATTTTGATAGGTGTCCTCAGCAGCTCCTTCACTCATCAGCTTTTGGCCACGCAGGGAAGGCTGTGAGCAGTTTGTGGTGTTTGCTCATGGTGTATCTGACCCTGGAGCCTGCAGGCTCACACAGGCCTGACGTGTAGCACCTGTGTATGACATCTCAACACATTTCCTTACGTCAGAAAGAAGAGTTTTACTCCCCCTTTTGGATCATTATCTGCTTAGTAATGACTCACTGCAATGCTGCCAGCCAGGATATGAAGCTGCCCAGATCTTCACAGGGAGCTCAGTGTGATCTCAAAGATGAACTATTGGTGATGTTCAAAAAGTTCAGTTAACTTTTTAAAAAATTATTTTGCTCTTCCCTGTGTGGAGAGGCAGCTGTGCTTCAGTTCATCTGAAGTGCTTTTCTCCTTTAATTCTAGTGCCTGGGGGTCTTTTTTGAAGTAGTGGGGTCTGAGCTCACCAGCTCGTCTCCAAATCCTGGGTAGTCTCAGTGTGCAGTGCAGTGAGGGCTGTGAAGTGCTGGGAGGCTGTGGGTCTCTTATAGTCTGTCTGACACCTTTGCCACAGCAAGCAAGGGGGAAAGGGCTGTTCTTTGAAAAAGAGTTGAGGATGAAGTCTATAAAGTCAGCCCTTGAAGGTCAGTGACACCCAGTTAGGCCACAGCTGCTTTCCTCCACGAGAATCTAGGTGACTGTATGGCTGAACACTTCACTAGAACAGCCAAAATTCTTATTAATTTCTATATTTCTGCACCTGTATTAAAAACATACAGCACAACAGTCAAACACAAATGGTAGTGAAGAAAGTGTGCTGTAAAATGAGTGGTCTGTGAATTCAGTGGCCCATTTTCCCTTCACCTTAAACATCCCTTCTCGACACTTGGAAATCAGTTTACTTCAAGTCAGTTTAGGTAAATTAAAACAGCTTTTGTGGATACACAGTCTGGCACCAGTGTCATGTTAGCTACATGATTTCTGCCAGTTTTCTAGTGTGATGGGGATGCACTATACTAAATTTGCCAGAATTAATGTCGATCCAAGTGTCGTCTCCAGAAGCTGCTTCAAAACAAATTTGACACAACAAAAGGATTTGCACTGAGTGATCATGGAATTTCTGATCTGTTTATAAGAGAAACCTTGCTATCTCTAAGGAAAAAAATTTAAATTAAACAGGACAATATGAAATTGATAATGTGTTGAATATGTACTTGCACTAGCAGTTCTGGGAGATTGCTGTGCTTCTAGCAGCCAAAATGGACTTTCAGGAATTTTTTGAGTATGCCATCAGCTGGGATGTGTGTTCTGCAGATTTTGGTGGAAGGAAGCACACATCTATATAGGCAGCCATGGGTACAGAGGGACATCTGTGCCCTGGGAATTGTGAACTTCCCTTCTGACCACATGCACAGGATTGTGGTGTTGTACAGGCACAGCTCAGTAACAGCCTCAGCCACCACAAGGACATCATTTAGCCCCAGCAGTAGGTGCAAACACAGAATGTTTCAGACATCATATCAGTTCCTGATTTAGCAAGACAGGCAGCAAACCAGATGGCTATGGGCACATGATAGTTCTGCTGACCTCTGAGATCTTCACTTCTCCAGGACAGCAAGACTATTACATGGCACATGCTAGAGCCTGCCTGAATCAAGACCTAAGAAATATTGGGGTTTTTATCTGGACAAGAGTTGGGACATTGAAAATGATGCTATAAAAGATGAGAATTTTATCTCTAAATTGTCCCTGGCTTTCCCTGCTCCAGAGCATAATTTCATTTATTATTCTAATTTATTCATTTTAATTCAGGAAAAAAAAATTCTTAACCACTTCTCAAACATAGCAATGAAAAGTATGAGTAATCATCTAATAACGAGGCAGAAGCTTAAGAAATGTGAAGAATATCTAAAGTAATGATACCAGTGCTGCTCCTTCCTTTGAAAATAGGGAAATGTTGCAATCAAAACCAGTGTTTTCACAGTTTCTAATTCTGGCTGAAAGCTGAAAATTTAATTGCAGCCAGTAGTATTATTTGCTACAGTAGAAAAACCTTAGGGAGTCAGATACACTATTTGTAAAATGGTAGTAATAAGTGTGTGCTTTCATTACACTACTGCATCGATACAGTAATCTGCCAAGGTGACCCTACAGAGAAAATAAAAATCTGTCTTTTCAGATTGGGCATCACAAATGTCTTTGAGATGTGGCAGTGGTGGGCCGTAGCCAGTGCTCCTGGAGCTAGATGTGGACGTGGCTACAGAGAGTGAGAATATTTCCCCAGTAGAGAAAAACCTGGTTATTGAGGTACTGCTGATGCACTGTAGGGCTGTTGATGGGGCAGATGAAACAAGTGTTTTCTCTCATTAGCATAAATTTGCCTGTTATGAACAGTGAGTCAATAAATACAGTAAATAACTGCAGAAGTTTTGACTTTCTATATTACTCCCCAGCTGCTACCACCAAGGAGTCACTTGGGTAAAGTGTTTATTCTGCAGTGGGTAACAGCCCAGCCCAATCAAAACTTTGCCTGCTGTGTGGGGACTGCCTTCTGAATAAATAACAAGAGTCACTAAATAGATGAACATTTAATCTATCTGCAAATGAAATTCACTGGACAAACTCAGAAGGGTTCAGTCTAAATAATTCTCCTGAATTGGGTGTAAATCCTAGGGTGATGGATTTTAGAAAAAATACATACTATAGTTAAGGTGCAGAGAAGAAAATTCTTTTCCATACCTGCTCGCAAATGTCACGAGAGTAAAGCACATTAATGAAACTGTACTGGACTACTTTGGAAGAACTTTGTGCTGTCTTTGCAAATACACACAGTTGATCCCTGCACAGTTTGCAGTCTACCAAGAGAAGTGACTGTGTTTCCATCCTCTATTTAAATCCAGCTGACTCCAAGTTCCATGTCCATGGTGAAGTGAGGGTGGACAGAGCAGTGGTAAAGTGGCACTTCCCCATCAGCTCACTGGGACTGAAGATTTACGGTCTCTGATAAAAGGAAATAGTGGGATAATCTGCAGTGGAAAAGCAGATCTGTAGGCAAGTTTTAAGATTCTGTGTCTGTGGAGAAACATTAGGGAATCCAGAGCAGGTCCAGAAAAGGAACTATAAAAGAAGACTGATTTTGTCTCTCCTTTTTGGGTTGCCATCTGCTTTATCACTTACAGAATGTTAACATTCTTTAAAAATGGGCAGATGGACCTCATTCAAGTTCTGACAGTAACTCTTTGTTATTGGTACAAATAGCTGCAGAGGTATTTAATTACCATTAGTAGTCATCAGTTTGCTGTGAGCTGGTGACATTCAGAATAGTGAGCAGGCTGCATTCTTTGTGTCCAGTGAGTTCATAGAAAGTTAAACCTACTTTTGACAACAGCCTCAAGTTAGCTACCATTAACCCCTCTTCAGTTACTGGATGATGTGTTTGAACAGTATGAATGATTAATGAAGGTTAAATAGTCCAGATTCTATCTTAAAACCTTTTGTTATTGGCAAAGGGCAGGGCTTAACAGGCAAGGTGAGCAGAAATTCAAGTGTTTGGTTTTCACCAAATAGTTCTTGGCAAATTTAAATTATCATGGGATGATATATTCAGAAGGAAATTAGGCCTGGGCCAAAGAATGTAATCCTTGCCAGTATGGCAAAATTAGACCAATCTTGCTTATGAAATTAAACTTCTCTACTTATATTTTTCTCAGAAAACACAGCACTGTATTGCAGTATGTAAAAATAACCAGTCTAGCAAAAGACCAGCATTTGGTTTTGTTTTCTGTTCCTTTCTTAGATGATAGAAACAGAAGGAAAGAAAATTCTTGGTAGTTGCATTCACCTACTCCACCCTAATTCCTGCTCCGAATCTGCCTTCTGCAGTTTTGCAGAGGTGAGATTCACTTTTGACACCCTAAGATTTGCTGGTGAATCCATGGTACAGTATTTGCCAGTTCTGCATTAGGAGATGATCCTAGAAGATTCAGAAGTTACAGGGACAGGTCGATCCAGACATTTAGGTCTCCTTTGACCTCAGACCATCCAGGGTTGTCTTTACTAGAGTGAATAAGCCAAAGACAGAGACTAAGCAAAGGCAGCTCTATCCAGCCAATGCTCTGAGATTCAGACTGTCAAGGGTTGTTTTTCTCTTCCATCTAGCACACTGCCATTGCAAAGAAAGCTAACACTGACTTCTTTAGCAAGTGTCCTTTGCTGCTTTATTGGCTACTGGAACTTTCCAGAACAGTACAGGCAATTGACAGGCCCAGACTCACTCACTTTCTCAAAGTTTCCCACTTTTTCTTTGAATCTACTTTGGACACTGTGTGACCATTAACAGTGACCATAACAAAAACATATCTGATCTGCACACCTCAAAGAAAAAGATCAATCCTTATTTGTCAAAAGAGCTCCCATTGTAATTAAGAGCTTCCATTGTAATTTAATGTTTAATGTAATGTACACAGTCTAACATATGTGACCTAAGAAATATTAAAAATATATCTGATGTCACTGTGACTACAGTCCATGTCTAATCTCTCTCCAGTGATATCTGATGTCTACAGGAAGAAAAGAACAATATCCATAGGTTATTCAGCACTGATTCTTGTCTCATTTTCTGTCCAATACCAGACCTCCTACCACCTAATTAAAATCACTGGTGACAAGACTGTGCTGCCATTAGAGGAAGATGATGATTAATTGGCCACTGCCCTTGTAGAGACATCACTGAGATGGGTCACACTCATTAGGAACAGAGGGACACATTTTCTGTCCATGTATTCCCATAAAAAGAGACCATTATAATAATTTAGAAATGTGCTTTATTTTCAGTAGGTCTGGTGTGTTTGTGAAACAACTTTGTGAAAACTGTCATGCATGTATGCCCTCCAGGTGCCATGGGTGCCATCTGGACTTGCTTGAGTAATGCTTCTTGCATTGTTTCCTGTTTTCCAAGGTAATCCTGTGCCTGTCCAAGCTAGAGCACTAATTATTAGTCAGGAGAGGATTAGAAATGCAGAGCTGTGCCTGATGTGACTCCTCTACTCTGGCTGTAGCAGTGCAGGGAGGTCTAAGGCAGATTTTCTGCCTGATGAAATGTCCAACCCTGGGGTATGAGCCTCGAACAGGACCTGAATTAGCCTTTGCTGAAGTGAGCCCTGACATGCAGTCACTCCACTTGATTTCTGGAGACTTCTGCAGGCTGCTCTGTTTCGTCTTGTAACTCTTGTGCTTCTCGTTTCCTAAGAAACATCTGCGTGGGAGCAGACACCGTGAGTCGGCTCTGCCCTGAGCTGGATACCAAGGCTAGCTAACAGTCTGAGGAGTCAGAGTGCTCAGATGCAAATTGGTATCTGAGTTTCCTGATTTGTTTCCTGATTTAATTCCCCTTTAAATGTGGAATGAGTGCTTGCAAAAATGAAGGGAGAGTGAAAAATGTGAAGTGAAAAATGGGTTGAGAAATGTATACAGAATTTAATTTTGAAATGGAAAACAGAAGTTTTCTCCAAGCCTGAAAAATGTGTTGCTAGAGCATTACAGCTCTTAACCTTCATGGTATGGCTTAGTCCTTCACAATATGTGTATGAGGTACAGATAGGGGATGGAAGAACAGTGTTTCATCCTTCTAAGGTCACCAAGGGTGTTTTGGACAGAGTCCACCATGCAAGGAGGTGCATTGGAGGTACTTTCACCTCTGGATTTTCTCACTTGTCTGGAAAAGTTTTCATAGCTACTTGGTGTAACCTGTATGTCCAGGTTTAATAGCCATCAAATCTTTCAAAGAGAAAATTATGGCAAAACTCTGCCTAGTAAATTGTTGGCTTACATTTAGCTGCCCAGTCACAAGCCCAGTTAATTCAGCAGCACTGACATATGTAAGAAGAATAAATTATTAGCAAATATTCAGAAATAGATATTTAGAGTTCTGTTAAGTGTTCATTCTGACAAATTATGTCTAGCCTTTAGAAATAGGGTAAAACATCCATAAGTTTCTAAAGACTGAAATTTATCCCACTATGTAAAGTAGGTAATGAACTGCCTAAGGATTTATTTACATGTACAGTAATAATATTTTAAAGAATGATTAGGAGCACTGAATCACATTTTAACAGCCATTTTTTGGTGAGTAGTAGAATTTTAATTAGCTTCATATTCATTGCTCATCCAGTACCTACTCTCTAATTGTACCCTCAGTGTATTTTGCTGTCACTGGAGCTCACTTTTATTAACTATAATCATTGAAGTTTTTATGAAGCCTATCTATAGTACATGAATACCACAGTGCAAATGAATCACTCAGCCTTGCTAAACTGGCATGAACATTTGCCTGTAGATAAGTAAATTTTGTACTTGCAATGGCATGACAGTTATGAGAGGCTGAAGAAAAAATTATTTATTTGACCATCAAGGAAAAGCCTGGTAATTAAAGATGTAAATTTTGTAAACTTAGTAATTTATTGCAATTTTTTTTAAAAAAGTACTTGTTTAGAAAAAATAGACGTGCAACTTTCTTTTAAAAAACTCTAAAATTAAAATCATCCTCTTTTTATTTTTTATCATTAACAGTACCCATTTAATCAGCATAGAATAATAATGTCCATAACAATTGTACTTCTCTGTCCACACAGTTGCCCAAAAACTCGACATGAAAAAGTAAAATACATGAGTTCATTTTGGTTTTCATTAAAATCTTATAAAAAGTGTTCATCACCTGTGCTTTAGAGTGAACTTCACTAGCAGAATTGAAGCCCACAAACTCCTAATCCCTTTGGGGTAAAAATTGACAACCATGAGAATTGATCCCTGCTACTGATGAGTTTCTGGTTCATCTGTAAGTTTGTGTGATCTCCTCTTTCCATACACTCTGAACTTCTCTGTTTGGATTGTAAATTTGTCCATCAGCATAATAATGTGTTGATAAGAACAGTAATTAAAATTACCCCTGACAAACAGCAGCATCGTAGCCATAGAGTTCCACAGAACTGTCTGTTCTTCATAAAGTTTTTCATCTTTTAATAATGTGGGTAGTTCATATACAAACATAAAATGATAAGTGAAAAATGAGTTGTCTGTTGAAAAAGCTGACCTTGCCTTTATTCAATCAAATTCTCAATAATAAGAATGTAAGATTTGCCTAGAGCAGGCCTGAACTGGGATTAAGGCTGGCAGCTGTCAGTGATTTTTGCCTGTAAAGTAATGTCACTTGGTGCTTCTGTCATACAGAAATGATAATAAGAAAGTCATTAGTGTTTGCAGTAATAATCTTATTGGAGCAGGAATTCTTTCAGAGATCATGATTTTTCTCTAATTTCTCAATTGGCCATTAAAGATTTGTGAACTGGTACTGTATGTCATTCTCCCACTCAGAAAATGTCAGTCAAATAGAAAGATTAAAATAAGTAAGTTCTGCTTAAATGCTTACCAAAGACAGAAGCGGATGGAAGAGTGATTTGGTCTGAATTTTTTTTTTTTTTGTGCTGGTTTGCCACCTGCAAAACTGAAGTAGAAAGTAATATCCAAGAGCAAGCTGTTCTCCAAGGCCTCTGAGTTGTTTTGAAATTATTTTAAAAAAATAAATTCTAAAGGGAATTGGTTTAGATGTGAAATTACCAAACTGATTTTCAGGAGTTTGTAATAAGTACACATCTGATTGAGTGATTGTTTTACCATTGGCTAAAAATGCCTTCAAAATTTTAAGACCTTGTCGAATTTCCGTCAAAGATGTCACTTAGATGAAATTATGTGAATTAATGAAGAGGTAGATCCAATTCCAAAATGTATTATGGCAAATTTTAATTTAAACTCAAATCTGTCTCTGTGTGCTAAGGTGACATTTCAGAAGACACGACTCTATCACAATGCCAAAGGGCACTAACCTAGCAACGAAAACAGAGAACCCACCAGTTCTCTCCTCTTTGATTTCTCCTGGAAGCCCATGTCATTGGTGATCTTCCGTCTTTTAGCACTACTGCATTAGAAACCCATCCCTGTTGAAATTAGTGGCACAACCACCAGGGAGCAAGCTTGGGGTGGTGCAAGGATGTGAGGAAATTTGAATGGCAAGGTTGCTACAATGGGATTGTAAATGTTGCTAACAGTGTTGATAAACTCAGATTCAGATGCTCCCACCAGGACTTCCACTTGCTTGGGATCACTTTGCTGATCACTGCTGCTCTCACCTCTCTGTGAATGTGTCTGCCTGATCTTTTGTATAAATGCAACATCCAGATATATTTCTGGAAAAAATATACCTCATCTCATAGTAAGTGACAGTCAATCATTCTTGCAATGTTCCCAGATAATTAGCCACTGGGCCTGTCTAATTACTTCCATGAAACATGAGTTGTCATTCTTAAATTTCTGAAATATGGTCTGGGAAGTCTCAAGTAACAGAGTGGTTAGCCACTGGCTGGTCAACAGTGATGATTAATAAAGTTTATTAGTGGTAGTTGAATGAGGGATGGTAAAATAAGGACATACTCCTTACTTTCAAATTATTTATTAATTATTTTATATTACTTTTTTCCACTGTAGTGATTAGCTTGTTTTAATAATATATCAATGTAATCGTGTATACATGATAAAAATACACTGGTTCATCTTGCATGGGAGTAGGAATTCAAAACAAGAACAACTCTCTAGCAAAAGACACTAGATAGGGCTCAGAGAATTTTCCAACTGCACATCCTTTTAACTTTTTATTTCATGACTGGAACAACTTTTCCTGGTACAATGAGTTTCTATTTAAGAAAGGTATCCAAGATATACATTTTGGTGTGTTTTCTGAATTTATTTTATCCAATCCTTAGCTGTGCTGTTCTATTCCTTTTAACACATTTGGCCTTTGCTTGTGTCCTATAGAACCTATTGATAATCAGAATTTCCATTCCCATGGAAATTTCAAATTGCGTCAAAAAACTTCACATTTCAAAACAACTGGTATCTGTTCTAATGTGAGAAGACTGCATTGGGATGATAATTTTTACAACAATTAAATAGTAGAAGAGAGTCTATTAGGGGGTGTGTGGAAGGTGGACAGCCCTTGCAAGCAGTCCCTGGGGCTTTCTGTGTGTGAGACCCAGATGGAGTGAGTTGGCAGAACCCAATGCCAGGGTGCTCTGCAGTGCTCTACCAGCTTGGTTGGTTGTCTCCAGCTCCCAAGGTCTGGCAAATCCCCTTTGCCTTTTAATGAAATTGTTCTTCTGATTCCTTTGTTGAGAAAGATTTTCCTCGTGCTTGTCCCTGGGACCTTAGAATGGGAGGCGCTTTCCTTCCCTGCCTTTTGCTCTCCCACATCAGCTGTACAGTCAGCCTGGTCTGAGTTTGGGCTTTTTCTTCCTCTCTGTAGACTTCTATGTCTGAGCACAGGTTTATGGCTCTGTGCTCACCAGGAGCTTGTTTTTTTACATTTAGGTGCTGATCTGGGGATGACAAATGTTTCAGCCACAAGTTTGGTATCACAAAAGAAATTAAGGGAAAATGCAGCTCTGTCATCAGCTGATAGAGAGCTTGCAAAAGGCTGTGTCCCTTCAAAGCTTTTAAATGCACAGCTCTATTGAAAATCGTGGAAAATCAGTGGAAAAATACAAGCAGCTATCCATTACTCTACAAATATGCTTTACACTCTTGAACTGCATTAAATGTCTGGTTCCAAGACACCATTCTCTTGCTGTTGCTTAAATTCTGGTAATTCATCGTCAGCCTCTACTGCAGGATGAATCTTTCCTTGAGGATATTCTCAATTCTTCTCGAAAATCAGGGAGGAATCCTGGCATCAGTGGTATTTTTTGATTTATTTCAGTGCAACAAACATTTTGGCCCAATTTTTCTTGCTCTGTTGTATCTGGAGAGGCTTGCTTGAAAAGAACTAAAAGCTGCAGAAGAAATGGCAGATCTCTGTGGATGCTCTGCAACCTTTATTCTCTTGTGCCCCTGGAGAATCACTCTCTGGGTAAAGGCAAACACTTGCAAGAATTGTTCTTTTTTGTGAACAAACTGGCTCACCATCCTTGACATCAAGGAAATGGATTAGTTAAAAGTTCGTGTTTGTGTGCAATGAATATGTTTAAATCCTGCATGGAATTCAGCTCCAACCGTGCACTGGGATCAGACCCAAAAAGCACACCTTTCCCAAGGTGGGTCTCAGAGACAAAGAATGAATCAGGAATCAGGATTCCTGCACAGGTGTAATGTAGGTCACTGGCTACATTAGAGGGGAATTGAAGAAAACAGTAAACATATTTCATATGAAGCCATTGTTATTCACAGACAAAATTACTTCTGCTAAAATTGACAACAGTTATAAGATTTTTTTGCTGTCTTGTGGGGCTGAGAGGTTTACAGGTAAATGGATAATTCTGTGTTTTTAAAAGAAAATAAGACAGCTTTTTGCGTTTGGGTACAATGCAAAGTTAATAGGCTTTAATATGCACCAAGTCTAGGAGATCTGAACTTTTGGACCCACTCAGTCCTTATTTTTAATCTGTTAAAATCTCGTAACATAGAAAATGCAATTTTTATGTGCAATTTGTGCCTGTGTATGCCCAAGGTGTGCACACATCTGTCTCTATGACTGGCATTGTTTCATTTGAACTTTGAATGGAGTGACATGGCAACAAAATAGAAAAGGACAACCTGCAGTGATCTTTGGAGAGGGATCATCACCATCTCAGCCATGAAATCCTTTTTAACCATAAATTAATTGTGGATATAATGGAAAGAACTGGAGAGTGATGTCACTCCAGCCTCTCTTTAACCCATCACCCCTCTCTCCCATGCCAGCTCAGTGCTGTATGTAAGCAGAAATGCGGCATTGGGTTTAATCCTTTGGCACAGGCAGGTCAGGCACTCCCACTAAGCATTAAAGCACTCAGCATTAGTATTTAGTACCAGGAAATCCCCCAGTTCCCAGAGCCGTGGGTAAGATGTTTACACGTCCAAGCATATTTATACACTACTGGAAAATAGGCATTTTTACAGGAAGCATTTCAGATTGCACTTTGTGTACTTTTTATTCATTTTTAGAATGTTAAACACAGAAGCTCTTTGATTTTGCAGTGTAATGGCTCTGTGGAACTCAGCAACTCTGGGATGAAAGTATACAAAATCACCTGTTGTTAGGGAAAGGGTAAGAGAAAGCCTCATAAATATAACAAACAGAATAGCTATGATGTTCTTCTGATACACCTGAAAGGGTGGACTGGTACTTTTAGCTGAAAAATTCAAATACTGCTTATTTTATGGTGTGAAAACCCTTTGTGTAAACCGTGTAGCATTTGTGCAGAGCACAGACTGCAGAAAACACTGTTGGCTCTTGAAAAGCAAGATCTCTGCTTGCTCAGGAGATAGCTCTCCCACTCAACCACGTGCTGGACAGGCTGCTATCACTGCCATTTCTGGTCTTCAAACTACTATGTTTCAACATTTTTCCTTCTGCAACAGCTGTGCTGCCACCTCCCACTGGCCACACTCTCCCTTGGGAGGTTCAGGCTTCCCAGCCCTCTGATCAGGGGAACTGCTCTTGATTCTCTCTTCTCCTACATTTGTGCTCCTGCAGCCATTCCCACCCCTCCTCACTCAGGAGTCAGAGGGGTTTATAGGCTCATTTCTCTGATTTAGATATTTAAAGAAGAACCCTGAGGTAATCCTGAACATATTGGAAGGCAAAAATGATGATGCTTCTTATGGATGGTTATCCTTGGGGCTTGGTGCAAGGATATTGGCTTAGGAGTCAAGATTGATCATGATCTCATATCTGCTCCTGCCTCTTGCTCTACTGATGTCAATTCACTTCATTTCTCACCTGTATTCATTTGCCAACAGAGGTAATTCTAGAGACCTGCTTTTGTATTAAAAGCTCTGATATGTATGGAGGCAAATTACAAAAAACCCCCCGGTATTATTTTGTCAATGCAATCACGAAATTTACACTTCTAGAGAACCTCACATCCAGGGAACCAGACCTGAAAAAGAAGAACATTCTTATCTATTATTGAAATAGCGTAAGTGTTACTGCCCCCCTTGAAATTAAGACGAATAATTTGAAATGCTTCCTAGCACTGGGCAGGAATTGGGCAAACGCACAGATGCCTCTGGAAATCAAATCCAGGCAGAAGGGAAAATACTCCCTTGTTGTGCAGAGAGGAACTGATGTTCATATGTTTGGGAATTCACACAGATCCTCATTCAGCCCGACCCAGAGGCAAGAGCCACCTGCAGATACGGCTGGGGGCACACAAGAGGACGGGTATATCCTCCACATACCAGCTGGCCCTTGCAAGAACCAGTCTCCTCTTCACCCTCCTCTGAATGCCACAAGCTCGCTTTTTTAGTTTAATGATCTTTTTTTAAAAAAAAAAATTGGTTTATTTATAAGAGAAAAACTTCCTGCAAATAATTAACTGCCAAAAAATGACCACTTGAGAGTTTTATATTGATTTATTCCTCTCTCCACCAAGCACTTCTGTTCTGTATCTTCAACCTACTACATTATCACTTGTCTGTTTTGCATATTAGGGTTATGGATTTGCCTTTTCAGCTGTCTTAGGCTATTTGCATATCTTGATTGTTGATAAAAATATGACAAATTGTTCTTGGCAATTGGAGGGGGAGGGTTTTAATGATAAATGGGCTTTGAACTGCAAGCATATATTCCGCACTTCCTGTGAATGCCATCTACCAAAAAGCTCATTGCAGCCTGACAAAAAATTTTTCTGGATTTAACCTTAAATAAAAATTTAATAGCCATGTTAAACAGGAGAAGTTCTTTTCCCTTTTCTTTTTTTTTTTTTCTTTCTTCTTTTTGGCAGTTTTCCCCACTACTTTTCTTTCTTTAAGAGCTTTCTTTGACAACAGGACAGTGCCCCAGATTTCCCAAATCTTAGAAAGCCTGGAAAAGGTTAATTGGAAAAGTCAGGGTTGCAGTTGGATAGTTAGTGCAGCTGTATTCTCTCTGCTGCTTGTTAACATTTTCTCAGTGCCTGCAGGCCCCGCAGCTCAGTGTCACTGCTGTCGCCAGTGCCCTGGCTGTGAGTGCACTCCCCAGCCTCGCTGGCTCCTCTTTTCTGTACGCTTCACTTTGCTGAGCCACTCCGAGCTGGCGTCATCCATCCAGTCACAGCTCTCTAAGTTTGCCATGTGCACTGACCCCGTGCTGACCCTGAACCATGATACAAACTATGGGATTGTAATTAATCTCTAATTACCCACAATACCTCGCTGGGTATTCAGCCTGCTGTTCAGTTGTATTCCCAACCAACTCAGTCATCAGTGGAGCATTCAAATTCGGTGCAGCTCAGTGTTTAGAAACCAAGGGCTTCACTAATGTTGACTGGCTGGGCTACTTAGAGGGCTGTGTCTACCTTGCTGTGCTCCTGCAGGGCTCTCTGTGCAGGCAGGGCAGAGCTAGGCTCCAGCTCCAGCTCGGCCAAGTGAGGGTGTGATGCTTATTCAGAAGGCCACTGAGAAGGCTGCGTGTGACTCCAGCCATTTGTCTCTATTAGTCCTTTCTCTTGCAGCTGGCGTTATTTCCCCTGCCAGGGGACAGAAGGAGACTGTTCTTGAGTCAGCATATCTTGCTGGAAGGCATCACTCTTCTTTTAATTAAAGTGGTATTCCTGCTTCTGGCTGGGTGATGGGATCTAGAAAGAGTAATTCACTGGAAAGATGCCCTGAGGATGCTGACTGGGGATAGGGAACCAGTGCTAGGATTGTGCTGTGGGTCCCTTAAGAGGAGACATTCCATTTGGACTTGACTATAGCAGCTGCCGTGGACTGTAAATTCAGTTTTGTTCTGACAATTCCCCTGTGACAGGATTTTCCACTCCTTCTGCATACAGCGTATGAAAAGCCATAATGCTGCAGGCCTCAAATGCTAGATGGAGCGTGCAGGAATCAAAACACTGTAAAAAATCTTGAAATCTTTACTTATTTATGGCTTGATATCAGCTCAACCTTATTCCTGACTACTAGACCAATAGAAGATGTATTTCTCTGTGTGACAACTCTTACATGGCCAGTATCCAGCAGCCACCTCAAATCTTGCTGTGGTGACTGTTTTGCTCTTTAAGTTGTCATGACATATGAAATGATCATTTTAAAACCTGCCTAACTTGTTCAAATATTATATATGGCAAACCTGTTCTCTACCAGCAATGACTTGTACTCCTCTGCTAGCTGTCACGTGGCAGATGTGACAGTACCAGAGAAATCTTTGTACCAGACATGCTCCACATGTGTCATTTGACTTGGTTTTATCCTGGGGAGGGCTTATTCCTTAAGTATTTAACAGAGCATTGGGGATGAGCGAGATCTTGTTAGCAATCCCACAAAGCCTTCAGCTTGGTTTTATGACAGACTCTCCTGGGGTGAGATGCTGCCATCGACCATTAGGCGTGCAATTATGGTAACTAGTCTAATTAACACTTATTTTTTCCCACTGAACTGTTATTCCCAATGTCTGAAGCAAAGTGGGTAATTAAGACATTGCCTCCATCCACCCAGTGCATCCATCAGTTGTCTGTTGTCCTATTCCCAGCACCCAGCTCTGAGGAACACCCTGCACCTGTTGGCACAGTTTGCCCTCATGATCTTCTCCTCTGCTTTTAGACCTTTGCTTCCCACACCAGGAGCTGGCAGCATTCCTGCCTGCAGGACATGGCAAATACTAATAAAAACAGCTTCCATTTTTTTCACTGAACATCTTTTAGACTTCCTCTCTTTGTTCACAACACTATAAAATCTTAGTATGTCTCTTTAGAGGCTGCGTGTCAGTAAAATTGTTGGATTAATGAAAAAAGAATTTCCGCTTACGTTTACTTTGGTAATTCATGAAATTAAATGACTGCACCTGCAGCTGAGGTCCAAGGGAAAATCAAGTCCTAACAATAATTGTCCCTTTTTCAGTGACCTCCAGATACCTTAACCTCAATTTTGGAAAATAGATTGAGATTTACCAATGGGCGTCATGGATGTACATTAGAAGTAAACCCTGGCTGCATTTAGGGAACTTATCTCTATTTCCAAGCCAAACCTTAAAAGAATGTGGATAGCAGTATTAAATAATCCACCTATTTATAGCATACTAATAAATGTTTCTTTCTTTCATAATTTGAATTGAAAACTGACTCAGTTTATGACACTGATGGGCTAGAGATTGCATGCGAATGAAAACAGAGGAAAAAGCCAACGCTCAATATTTTTCAGCACCCAGTAATGCAGGGATCTGATAAAACATAGGGACCTGTGATTCATATTTGGCCTGCCTTTGACCCTTGAGCTTTGTAGAGTGATGAAATTTGAACAGCAGTATTTGTGTATTTAAACAGTTGGTTTTGAAAAGCCACATGAGACACACTTAACACCGCCTTTTCTTTAAAAGCGGCTTTCTCATTTCTACTTCTTGCTCATACATTTCTCTTTTTGTTTGGGCAAATTTCTATTATCACACTCTGTGGGGTTATTGAGTGGCACCAAGAGCCATATCCTCTTCTGGAATCATTTACCAGATGTATGACCTTGGGCAGTAAGAGGAAAGTCTCTCCACCTGTGTTAGAAATGGGCACAGAAGTGAGGTAAATCCCAGCACAGAGGCTGGGTGATGAGGTCATTTCCTACAGACATAAGCAGGCATTCGTGGGTCTGTTCTGGTGTTATCAAATAGACAGGAACTCCTCCATTGAAACAGAATGGACCTTGCTGTAAATCTGCTTATTTTATAAGAAAGATCCTCATGAACAGATACAGTGGTGGGTGGTAGATTATTGAGAAGCAGTACATTTATTCTTTTCCCCTGTTTAAAAACAAAGCATTTCTTCTGTTAAAGCTTCTCTGACCTTTCCTCCGTTTTTTGTTTCTTCTCAGTGACAAACAGAGGTAGTTCCAGGTGTTATGGCTTTGAGTAGCTTACATTTTCAACCCTGAAAAAGTTGAAAGTCTGTTCCCTAGAATTTAAGAAAGGTTGCTCTTGTTTTGGCAGCAATTCTCAGATGCTCGTGGATGTGTTTACCTTTTCCAAAGTTAGTTGTCCTCTTGGACTTGAACTTCTTGGTCTTCCATAGTGTTTTGGCAGACAGGAGGAAGTGGAAGGGTATTTTTATAGCTGTATACTCTACTGCAATAACCTTTGATTTTTCAGTTGAGGGCATGAAAAGTGGTCAGTTTTAGGAAGGTTTTCCTCTCCTGAGCTTACAAGCAGGGATGGGAGCTGGGAACACGTGGACATACTGGTCTGTTTATTTTGATTACTGTGGTAGTAACTGCTGTGGTGAACCTAAGACTGTCCGTGTTTTTCTTCACATACCTCAAGTTTGCAAAAGGACCTTGATCACCCAGCAGAATACAAATGGCAAATTCCTACTGATTAAGGAAAAAACCTAATCTTCACATTATAATGAAAAATATATCACATTTTGTGCAGCTGGTGGGGAAATGGTTAAGCCAGGTCTGGAGGGAAAAGGGAAATACTCCAGCTGGCTGCAGACAGCAGGTATATAAAGCCTTGTCTCTCAGAAGAGAGGTGCTCTATTTAGGGGCTGCAGATTTATAGCAAGAGCCTGAACAGCAGGGTTCAGTGCAGCTCAAACCAAAGGAACCTACAAAGGTTTATTAAAGGGTGACTCTCAGATGCACAGAGAGCAGGACTTGTCTATTAAAGATAAAACCGAATGCAGGAAAGGGTGGTTGGAGTAAACCTTTCCACTGACCTTTATGGCTTGACAAGGCTGCAAGGAGCCAGATATTATCCTTTTGACTTTCCCACTGGAGTTTCTAGCTAAATGTTGTCTATTCCAACAGACAAATTGGGTTAAAACTCAAGATTGTAAAGGAAGAACAGGCAGAAGTTTACTTTGGGGGCTAGAAGTGTCAGTGAAAAGCCTACTGTGACCTAATGTGGCAGCCTTAGTGATGCAACATAGAAATTCACTAACAAATAGAGCTCAAAACAAAAGGAAAAAGATCCTCATTTTTGTGTTTGGGTTGTTGGGTTTTTTCAAGGTATTTCTGTTGCAAGCACAGAAATTTGGGGGTTCTCCCCATGATCATTTGAGCAGCATTTTATATAGCCATTGAAAGGCTCTTCTGTCATATTTTCTTTTTTTTTTCCCTTTATCGATTTTTTCTCTTTAAGACTTTAATTCACTCTTCTTCAGTTGCTACAGTTAAGAGAAAAATTCTGTAGATCACATAGAGATAACATTCCAGCCAACACTGGGTCACTCACACTCACACAAGAATACAAGCTTCCTGCAGACAGCTAGTCCTTTCCTGCTTTTCAGGCCTTTTTGCTCAATCTTTTCTTCTTTTTTTTCCTCCCTTAGTATTTGGGTCTTATTCTTTCTTTAGACTTATCCTTCGTGCTGTGCCCATCTCAAATGTACCAATAATTGCCGCTACTTACATGTGGTTTGTTCATTCTGTGCATTCCTTGTTGAAACTATCAGTGAAACAAGACATCTAAAATATGATTCTGTAGAGTTTGAGTAATATTTTGGGTGTCTGAAATCTCTTATAAATTGTTCTGTAGAGAGTCAGTTTTTTAAAGGAAAAAATGACAGCAACAAGCCAACCCTAATGACATATTTCAGTGTAATGCTGTAATTTTAGCCCCTGCCATGAACTATTGCTGTTGTACAGTAAAGTATTTTGCTAGTAAATGGTGAAATTGTGTCTAGTAAGACCCTTTCTCTTTAGTCCATCCTTCCATCAGAAAGATTCCCATCTTGCTGATTCCAATGTATTAAAAAGAAAATACTCATCTGAAGAACATTAGACACCATGTGAATGCCCTGCAAAAAGTAAAGACCAGTTATTGTAGTTTCACATTGTTTATTTTCAGATGTTTTTGAAAAGGCAGGAGGTAAAGATGCTTCTTGCCTTGAAGTGGATGCAGTGTCCCAAGTGCATGATCTGTTTATTGGTATTGGTGTTTTCCCTTGTTCCTGCATGTGTGAACAGTTATGTGCAAACATATTTGGCAGCTTCTGTACTAATAAGCCTTCCCCTAGGAAGCCAAATATCTTTTAATATTACTTTTTTCTCTTCCTTTTTCTCTGGTCCCCTGTTTCCTGCCTGCTGGAAGGCTCCTCTTTCAATGCACTTCCAGTTCTCTCTTTCTCATTGCAATTAATTTTCTAGTGGTTTTTCTTCTGAACTGGTGGGCGCATCACTGTGGCTCTTCGGGGCTGATCAGCTTCAGGATCTGTTGCTATCAGTCAGCTGCTATCTAAGAACCTGTCAGAGGATGAGTAAACCAGGAGAAGCTGGTCAGGGGCCACACTGATGGTGGGGTCAGTAGGATCTCAAAGTGCTGCATGGGGCAGACAGAGGCACGAGGGGAGGACAAGGACTGACACTGTGGTTTCCGTGTCTTCATTTCCAAACCTGGGAAACGTGAGTCAGAGCTGAGCTCTGGAGGACAAAGCCACAGCGCCTCCACGGCTGGCAAGTGTAGACCCGGAAACTCACATGAATAGAGCCCTAAATGTTTTTTTGTTTGACGCTCATGCTGAACAGAAAATGATGAATCCATTAGCAAGTCCTTCTGCTGCCAAAAGAAACAGACTTGTACTTGCAGATTGCTTTCTTTCTGTGCTCTCAAGCCACTGCATGGTCGGGTTCTTCAAAGCCGACACTCATCTATCAATTTAAAATGGGGTTTTTTAGAGGCACTGTAGTATTTGTTTTGTGTGTGTATGTGTCTGCTTGAAAGTGTCTCATTAAAATATACTGACCTCATCAAGCATCTCAAAAACCAAATGGAAGTGGAAAGTGGAAATTGTCTTATTTTCTGTTTATTTTGAATTGTTTGGAAGTTTTTCACTAGTTTCACATGACAATGGGGCTTTTGGAGTGTTTTTTTGTCTGTGGTGGTGTGTCAGAAAGACTAAGTAGCTCTTACTAGGCATGATGTGAAAAATGTGCCAGTGGAGAGTGGACCTGGGAGGTTCTGATCTCATAAGGGGCAAGAACATCTCTGAGTCTGAGAAAACTCCCTGCAGTCCTGAGGACAGTGCTGAAAGCAGTGAGCCTCCTGAATATGTAAAGGCTCCAGGATCAGATGAGTAATCTCTCTAGAAACAAAAAGTCCTAAACTAAAGAATTTTTTTCTTCATGAGATACTTTATCCAGCATAGTAAAAACATGTATATTTATAGCTTAGATTACGCTTTGTTTTGTGGGATGAAAAAACACATTTTAAAGTTGGCCCCTTTCCTGAACAGATGTTACTGGCCTGGGTGCATAACTTACTCAAGCATATGATTGAATAGAATTGAAAGAGAATTTTTGCCAAACTCAAATCTGACAAAACCTGAAATCTTTCACCACTTTTCTTCCCTCTGTCATACAGGCTCTGCTCTTTAGTTCATCCTGATCTCTGTCTTCCAGCTGTGCCTGTTGATGGGTTATATCAAATCCTTTGGTTTTGAACTTGCATTATTCCCACGCAAGAAAATCTGTGAGCAGTTTTTTAGAAAAAGTATCATTCTCCCCTGAAAAGAGGACTGTCAGGGTAACATCAGGGGCTTCAATGTTTGTCTCTCACTGATTTCTCACATCAAATGTGTTTATTTTGCCAGTACAAAGATGTTTATTTCTAATTGCCACCGCTTCTAGCTCCAGCTGGCTTCTTTCCTTGCTGCACATTATCACCAGAATTTAAGGTTTTACAGGTCAAATAAGACTCACAGTGACATCTGTGGCACCCATTACTTTCAGAGAGATTGCCCAGGTGTGGCTGAATGCAGATGGATAAACCATCCTCTGTGTGCAAGAAGGGAGGACAGACTGGATCTCCTTTTCTCTTGGTCTTGATGGATCTGTGGCCTAAAAAGTCTCAAAAGAAAAGAAATTGTGTTTTGTTCCAAGCCTACACTGAACTGGAGCAAGAAACAGATCCTTTAATTGCAAAATAATTGCAGCTTTTATGAAGGTATCACTAAGTCTGAGAAATAGAAATGAAGGAGTTTCCCGATGACTGTGCCTCTTGAGTGTGATGCTTTTTCACTCACCTGAGGTGTTATAACTACCTCCCTCAATGTCTTAATGCCCTTAGCACTGCTAGAAAACCCTGCTATGTGAGGACACAGCAATATCAGTGACAGGGGTTCCCTTACAGCAACTGAGATAGTTCCACTGACATATCAAAGCCCTCCAAGAAACTGGTGAGGGGCTGTGATGTCCTTGGCAAAGCCTGATCAGGTAGGATGCACATTTGCACTTCTGGAGGACTGTGAGGCATCCTCTTGTGGCCATGGTTTCCCATAAAACAAACAGATGGGGGGTGGGTTGGTGGGTATTTACACAGTCCCACACTAAGCCCTTGAGCAGATGCAGGTCAGAGGACATTGTGATGCAGTCATTGAGATGCTGTTCGTAGTTGGAACCTTAAAAAAAGTAACATTGAAATACAAATAAGCAATTGGATTACACACATAAGATAAAATATATAAGAAAGCATAATTATCTCCATAACTCAAATTATGAATGCAGCTGGCTTTATTAATGGTTTAGCACATACTTCTTGACAAACTTGATAAATAAATGTTTTGAGTATTACTAACTCATTGCCCTGTGGTTGTACCTGCCTTTGATAGATTTTTTTAATAGTATCATTGATCTTAAATACTTCAACAGTTCTGGGATTTGCTGATCTGTGCTGTAGCCACAAGTTTCACTGAATATTTTCCATGGTTGAGTCCATTTTGCCCAGCTTCTCTGTTTGCATGCATCTTCTTCTTGGGGATGGTGAGGCAGCAAGTGTGGCTGCTGTGTTCAGAAAAACACAATAGTAGAAGTACTTGAAAACACTGATTTTTTCTTTTTCTTTTTGCTCCATTGATACATTAGGAAACACACTCTGTAATCTCTTGGTTTAATTCTTCTTTGGAGAAGAGTTTAATGCTTAAAGAAGCATTTGCCTTCCTACATTGCTACTAATGCATCCCATTCTTGAAAGTAAGACCTTCTTCAATCTAAGGACTTTGAAGAAGTTATATTCTCAACATATTAGGTCCATGTATTAAAGGTATGCAAGCAGATTCTCAAACACATTCACACGCTCAGTTTTCAAAAATGATCATCTGTATGAGTAGTTCTTTGTTTTCCTTTCTGTGATTTGTACAGGTTTTTTAGAGCACTCAGACTGATACTGGCAATAATTGAAAACTCTTCACAAATGCTTTAAATCTCAGGGGCTGGATTCTTCTTTACTGACTCCAGTCTTATGTCATAACACCTGCATAATAGCTGGTTCAGTACAGTACAGGTTTAAACTGGGAGAGTGCAGGGGAACAGGGGAATGGAGTCATATTTCCACGTGTTCTGTTCTGATATTTTTAAAAATTACATTGGCTGTCAGATTGTGAAACTCTTGTCTGCTTTGACCACCTGTGGCACTGATGAGAATACACACCATGCAGGACCCCACTGCCTGGTGCCTGCTCTTTAGGCTGTCATTAAATGTGACCTGCCATTTATAGCATCACGTGTGTACAGGCAGGGACTCTTTTGTAAGCATGTCCCAGATGAATCACCAGAGACTGAGCAGTCCACCCTCTCCAGCTCCCCTTAGCCAACTGCCTATTGACATATTCTTTTCCTTGGGGGAGAAAAACTGATTTACCCTTTGGAAAAGCGCTGTACAAAACAACGTAGTTCTCCACCAAGAGAGGTCATTCATTTTCTTGTTGCTTGTTGTGTTCTGTGTGCTCTGCTGGGGACTGGGGTCTGCTCCCATTGACCCTGCAGGGCCTTGACTCCTTTTCCATCAGGTTTTGAGTGGGATTCTTCCTATTAACACCTGTCATTTGAAAGCTGGCTGTGGAGTCTGAACTAGGCAATGAAGTTGTTTTTTTATTGATGAAGAGAAACAGATACCTCTCCAGGGAACTGCATCCCATCCTAAGATACATGTCTAAATAGCTGTGATGAACTGCCCTTTCTGAGGTTTTCTCTGTACAGCCACAGATTATAAAGGGAGGAGAGTAGCTTAGACCAAAAGGCTGATAAGAAGAAAGATGACTCCATGCACAGGCAGTCACAGTGGCAGCAAAAAGCCTTTGGCTCAGGATGCCAGAATTTTATACCCACAGTAAATAGCTTTCAATTGCTATGTAGGCAATGGCAAAACTCTGGCAATCTTTGATGGAAGCTGCTATAGGTCCTGGGAATTGTTACACCTGATGGGGAGATGAGAGGTGAGAGAAAAAGAATTTGTCCACATTTAAAATGATCTGTAGTTCAGTAGATTGTCAGGAAACGGCTATTTCGCTTCTGAGTAACTGGATTGTAAAGCAGAACTGATGGTAATGCACTTTTAAGTGAACATGAAATATGCAAAAATGGAGTTTAAATACGTTGCAAGAATTCTGACCCCTTAAAATATGGTGCTTTTTGTTCAGTGAAAGGATTTTGGTAGAAGTCAGTGCATAACAGCACTTAAAATCAGGCAAAAGATTATTAAAATGCTGCTTCCTGTGTCATTAGAGTCTTTATCCCAATGTACTGTGGAGCAAATCCAATGGGATGCAATTACTGAAGTGGCCTTCTTCACAGTGATGAGAGAGAAGCTCTTTGGTAGAGGCTGTGCTAGCGCAGTGTCCCTGCTCTGATGGCTTTGCATTTCCACTACAGTGGCTTCACATTTCCAGCTGAAACTTTCAGGTGTTTCATGAGGTAGGAGGATTTACATCCTGCTATGGCAGCCAAGGAACAGAAAATCCAAGCAGAAATCACAAAACCAACAAGGCCACAATTCCATCCACCCTCAGCTCATTCCATATCAGTGCTCACTTTGTCAGGATCCATCAGAAAATTGAGGGGAAAATACTTTGTCTTCCCCCAGGTCACCGAAAAAATAATTTTCCAGTAGCAAAAACGCTCAAAGGAAATGTGGTCAGGCACAAAGTCTCCAGTCATCCAGGAAAAAGTGAGTCAGGCAAGAGTCTTGAGGCAGTTTGGCCTTAGCTTGTCCTGGCATTTGTAACACTGAGAAGGCAGAAATCTTACTCATCTCACTTATTTTGTTCTGATTTTTTTCTATGTGACATACTTGCTTGAATGATGAAACCAAATTGTTTTGTTGTTGTGCTTAATTTTTCTCTGTCACACAGAGCAAAATTTCAGTGTCCACACCATTAGAAAATTCTTCTCTTTTTTGGGCAATAAAGTAGCTGACAGAATTATTTCCTAGAGCTTTGCACTTCAGCAAGTGGCCAGATTTTTTGGTCAAAATAAAGATAAATAATTTATTGTTAGCATTTTAGCAGATCTGGGCTGTCTTTAGGAAATTGTTTTCTTGAAAGTGCCACTGCTGGAACAAAACAAGTTTGCTTTCATAGAACATTTTGAAAGGTATTTCTTCATACTCTGTGGTAACGTATCAACTTCTGCTGTCTGTTGATTCAAAAATTAGAGGTGTGCAGTAGTTGCTCTGGCAACAGAGTCTCGTTTTACCCCTCTGCTCATTTCCAACCTGTTACTAAATTACTAAGCACGGGAGGGATGCATCAAAGAGCACCTAGAGACACTGCTAATGTAATGAAACCGAGCCTTCATCTACTTGAAACATGTTGTGTCAGCTTGGAAATAAGACAGGTGATTTCTCTACCCCCCAAAGCTGGCACCCTGTCAGCTACTTAAAGTTTTAAAGTTGTAAAAACAAGGTCTGCACACACAAAAAATTTCCTTCTATGGAATTTTCTGATATGTTGTATCTTGGAAATACTGAATTGGTTTGTTAGCAAAATGTAAGGTATCTTTATCTCTTTAGTGGTTACAACAGCTGTCGGGGTTTTTTTACTATTTTTAAGTATTTCAGTCAGTATTTTCTGTGTGTATGTCATATAGTGGATGTGTGCATTTATAGCTACTGTCAGAAACATTTAGCAGTATGATGAGTCCTTCAGATGGGAAGAAACTCTGGATGCAAACCTGTGTTGTGGTAGAGAGTGCTGTGCAATTTTAAAATTTTCTCACGTAATTTTTGTGGGGGCAAATTCTCTTTATACAGTTTGGTTTTAGCAAAGGAATTCGGTCTCAAGAGCATTCACTCTGCTTTGCAGAAAGGGTAAAATTGGGAAGCAATATATTCTTCTGTACAAAGATGCTGTTTCCAGCATCACACCATGAGATCACTTTGGCTCCCTGTCTTTCAAGCAGGGCTTTCAAGCCTGAACCCTTGTGCCCTCATCTCTTGGGATAAAATGGAGAAGGGTAACAATCATAAGGTTCAAGGTTACTGCTGGCTCACCCTGAGCACAGAGTCCCATCTCTGGTGTGGCACCTACACCAGGCCCTGTGGGCATCCACATGGCAGCAACAGTGGCCTTGCCAGCACTGCAAGATCCTTTACTTCTTTCACTTGGAGCAAAGAGGTGACAGCAGAGTCTCATCTGGACACCTCTCTGTATTCTAATCCTGGTTTATAAATACTTTTGCCATATGTATCATGAATTTCCTGAATTACTTGTGTGAAGTCGCGTTTGGCTGTGATTTGAGAGGTTCTATATGTAAGAATTGCCTTTTGGCAGTGTTTTTCCACAGCATCTGTAGACTATTATCAAGTGGTAGGAGACCAACTAGTAAGAGCTTCCATAATGTCAGCAAAATTTCAGCTCCTTAATACAGGGGTCTTACGCTATTTCCCAGCTTGAAAACCCAGTACTAAGCCTTTAAAATGACACTGTAAGATACCTTTGTCTAAAAGTAGGGTGCCAGATAGTGCCTATAAATGTAGATGTTTGGATTTAGCCTTACATTGAAATCTTTTCCTATGTAATTCTGGTGTATTTGCTGTCATTTTTAATGTATAATGTTTTTACCAGGTGGGCTGTAGAGCTGTGTTATCACTACAGTGAAAAAGTCCACATGGACCATGTTACAAAGTGCAGAACATACCAGATATAATTTCCATATTGGTTTTAGAGATCAGACTTAAGCATAACTTTGCTCCAGATGCAAGATGTGGGCAACAGAGACATGTTTTGTTATAGGTTTTACTGATGCAGGTTTAAAATAACGTGACTGAAGTTCTAAATTGATATGACAGTTGCACCTTTTCTGGATAAAAGAGCCGGCTGCAATGTTATGCCTGGTTTTAAAACCAATACACATGATCTGAAACAGATTTTTTCATCATGGTTTTGAAATTTTCTTTTCAGACAGAGGGAGTGTTTAGGAACATTTCAAAGAAATGTAAACATGCACTTAGACCAAATAACATGTGTTCAGGCCAAATTTCAGCTGGAGTGTTTATTATTTTCCACCTCCTTCGAAGATTTCAGTGGCACTTGTGCTTATATTCTCCTTAACTTTCCAGCCTGGTGCAGTGTAGCTGCATGTAGTTAAGACTTCTAAAGTGCCTCAGCCCAGGGCCAGCCAAGGTTGGTGAAAGGCTTTCCCACTATTTAGAAGTCTGCTTTCCCATCTGGGAACAATGCTGCCAATGGAGTAATGTCACAGGAGCCAGCATGACTCCTTCCTCTGCTTTGGGGACTTTTTGAAAACTGGCACCAAGGAACTGATCAAGAGAGTAAGGGCAATATATGGTTTTACTGGAGAAACCTATTTATTCTTTCTGCTACCTGAAGATGTTTCTTCTGAACATAGAACTGAAAAAGGAATAGAAACTGAGGTTTCCCTTGGCAATTGCAGCCCATGTGTTAGAAAAAGATCCAAGATCAAAATCTGCCAGGGAGGCACCATGGCTGCCGAAGGAAAGCTCATGGTTGTTAAATGTCTGTAAATACCACATGCTGTGAGATGCTCTGTAGTTTGTGTGCTGCACTCTGTAAACTCTCCTGAACACTTTTTGGCAGAATTTTGCTCCCGTGCAAACACTTTACAAACTGTGTCATGAAGCAGCTTGTTTTGCCTACAGCATCAAAGTCTTAGTGTCTCTCAGCTCCCAGTGACTCATGCCATTCTTTGCAGCTCCGTTGCCTCCCTGTCAGACAGAATAGCTGGTTAGTAAGTTTGCTGAGTGTATTGATGTCCTTTTGGTCGAAAGGATCATATTAGCAAACAGTAAGATGAGAAGCTATGGATATGGATAAAAAGACTACATTAGGATAACACTAATTGCATTTAAATAGAGGAGATCAACCGAGTAAAGAAAAAGGAAAACAGTGACAAATTTTGTTGCCTTGCCCTTAGTTTAACTCTTCTTGTAAAAACAATCTTTGCAAGAGAAGAGAGAGCAAATGAATCCAGTATTGTTTGGATTGCTTTTAGACTGGCATTGATATGCTGCGATCTTTTTCTTCCCACGTAACATTAGAGGCAGAGGTCAACAATCTACCTGTTTTCAATTGGATCAGCTTAATTTGGGAACAGAATTTTCCAGTAAAAAACTTTCCCTGGCATCCATAAAAGTGAATAAGAACACTTCAGCTAACCTCAGCAGTTCAGGAACATTTTATCACAGCCTAACTTGTTTTAGGAATGGTGTCACAGAGTGTATCCAGAAGATGTATTATATATTATATAATTTTGATATCAATATATGCCATTATAATACTATATGTAATATCAGATATATTATAATATAATTTATATAATAATATAATTAATGATAATAATTATGTGCTGATATTTATATATTCATAAAATATATAAATATAAAGAGCAAGAAGGAAAAACATGCAGTTTTAAGGAAAGGTCAGTTTGTTCTCTTGTTCAGCCCTGTGTAGGTTCTATTTAAGTGATTACTAGATCTTAGAGTATTGCTGAGCTTTCCACTGAGAATGGGTCTCTTGACATATCCAGTAAGTTCAATTGCTCAAATGAAGGAAAGTAAAGAAGTAACACAGTGACCTTGACTCAACCAAAAATCTCCATGTTTTCCATGTTTTTCAATTTCACCAGAAGTTGGATCCTCCTCATTAAGATGTAACTTTTGTTATGGGTTCTTGGTGTGAGCCCAACTCTTTATTGAATTATGTACAACAAAATATTGAACCAGTGTAATGGAAATCCTTTGACAACAGCAGTTCTCAAGCATTTTCAGGGAAACCACTTTACACACAAAACTAGACCATCAACCCCAAATTTGAGTGCAGACCTCCCTGCGTGTGTCATAAAATCTCATTTTAAGCCTAATTCAAATTTAGACAAAATCTTCTTTACTCATACTGTCTTCAGTGGAATCCTTTGCTGATTCCTCCTTCATCTCCAGTGGAGGATGAATCAAGCCATCCTTATCCTGCAGGCAACACCACCCTGTGACATCAGGGGCCTTGCAGCAAGAGAAGGGACTGAGATCCAAGGATCTGAAATAATGTTATTTGTGGCTTTCTTGTTCTTCCTCTTCTACTAATGACAATACAGAGGAATGTCTATTCTTAGTAAATGAAAAGCAAATATTAACATGTCAGATAGATGTTCCTATAAAGTGTCCAGAGTATTTTAAAATATATATTGCACACTTGAAAAGCACACTACCTTGTCCAATGCCGCATGTGAAAAGGTCAGCACTGGTGGTTTTGTTTTTTTTTTTAAATTTTCTACATATGAATCGTAGGCAAAAAATAAGTTTCAACATTTGTGTTACTATTTTTATCTGCACTGCTATTTATGAGGGATCTCAAACTACTTGTAACCCTCAGAAAATATTCCAGTGTAGGCCAGTACTGTGACCCACTCGTGTGACAAACGAGGCACAAAGATGGCACAGCTGAAATTTTCCAAAGTGACTGCTGGCTGGGGCAGAGAAAGGGCACCTGGCTCTCTGAGCATCGAGCCTGAGTGATGGAGGGCTCCATTCTCAGACATGCTCTCATGTACCAGTGAGAGGTACAAACATTCTGCATCTCTCAAAAATAAACACACTATTCAGAGAGCCCAGGCTCTGCACAGAAAGCAAGCAGAACCTGCAAAAAAGTGAAATTCTGAGTGCATTGAAGGACAACTGATGTGACAAAGCCAGAGGGTAAGCTTTGTTTTCCACACTCAGGGTTTCACCAACAGATGAGTGCCCAGTTAGTTAATCAGGCTGCTGGAGTGATTCTGTGCAACTTCTTCCCTTGAAATAACTTTGGCAAAGTCAGACTCATATATATGCTGTGCTCTCTGCCTCTGACTCACTCAGGAACATTCTTCAAAAGGCATTTTTTGTGTCTTTATAATTGAATTGATTCTTAAGTTGTGCCACGGGTGTACACCTTATCAAAGAAGACCTGGCACTCCATTTGTACATAATGCCCTCTCGGAGGAGGTTTAACATGCAATGTTTGTGGTTTCTAGCAGGTCTCTCTGCAGAGAGAGAGGTCGCTACTCAGGGAGGCACTTTCCTCCTTGGAAACAAGAAAAGAAATCACCAGGAAGGAGGGGAAAATGCATCTGGGTAACAGGAGGGGATCTTGTCAATCTCCAAGCCACTAGAAAATGATCATGAAAATCTTTTGTTAGAGAAGCCTATAATGGTACTATTGCTTGTCTATTGTGGCCACTAACAGCAAATAGCCTGCGAGGGCAGGGGAGATGTAGGATTAGACAAATTGTGAAGAGGGGCTCTGGATGCTTGAAAAGTACATTCCTGCCCAGCAAGGTCGGAGGGATCAAAATAGTGTCATCATTAATCCTCAGTGGAAGTATTGCTATAAACAAATTGACCTTTAAAAACATTTGTGGCATATATGGAATAATGCTAATGATGTACCATTGGATTTCTTCCACAAGTGGAAACTGAAAAGCAATTGTAACAGAAACACAAACACAAAATGTAATTGTAGGAAATTTAAATTGAGCTGGAGACCATGGTGTACAGTACTTTTTCTACTGCTAGTAGACACAGCTTGTATCATAATTTCTTATGCATTTTAAGAATAAGCCCCGTTGTTAAATAGTTTTCAGAGGATTCATCCTTATCCACATGTATATTTCTGGGGATACCATTGGGCTGAAGCTCTATGCATCCATTGCAGGGTGGCAAAAAGGGTGGATGGGATCTTTCCTACTGGAAGAGGCATTGAGTACCAGCTTTCTCTTTCTAGCCTAGCAATTTCACTTGTCCTTCTCAACTGTGCTTTTGAGCCAGGGTCCTTGCAAAATCTGTCTTTTGTCTTCAGTATTTGGTGGGACAATTGCTTAAGTAACTTAATGAGAGTTTGCTCATTAATAAGAAAATTGCTCTTTCATAATACACTTGAAGTGCATGAAAAGAGCTTCAAGTAGACAATGATAGACATGGATGTTACACTGAATGGCAGCTGCTAAATATATGTGTGCTGATAAATGTCTGTGAAGCAACTTGGTATGGCAAGACAAGTTAAACGTTTATTTCAAGCTTTAATTAAAAGTTACCTCACTAAAATTTTCAAAAGCATCAAAGTTACCAACTATTTTGAATTATTCTCCCTCTTTGTGCAGTCAGGGGCCTGTTTTCTCTGCCATCTTGAAGAATGCACATTATCAGTCCTCAAACTCACAGCACATAACAAATGACCAGAAATGAGAAAGCTGCCCTTGACAATAGCTGTCTACTCTGCAAAGTAATGTTGTTTCCAAACAGCTGAATAAAAGCACATTAACAGCAGGAGTCAGCAGAGGTAGTTTTATGATTTTTATTTTTAAAGAAATACTTTAGAAGTGCCCCTGATACTTTTTTAGAATCTTTTTCAACTGTATTTTTCTTGAACAATACTTACATCATCTTGATCTTTGCGGTCAAATCATTCTCTCAGTTGCATGCTGTGCAGCTCTGAAAATTTGGAATGAGTTTAAAAGTTTGAAGGACTTACTTTAACTGCCAAGCTTAAACATTTCCTGGGTCCTCCAAAGCATGCCTCTTTTTGTAGCTTTTTGTAAATTTTTGGAGATGCATGATGGTCTCTATAAAAATGGGGGAATATTAGTTTGGGAAAATCACATTAAAGTTCTGTGCCCCTGCTGTAAAATGGAGACAGTGACACCTCTTTTGCTCCTCCTGTGTGCTTACAGTGAAGATCTTTTAGGCCAAGAGCTTTCCTTTATCTGGGAATGGACAAGAGTGCTCCAATATAGATTGATACTTTGAAACAATATAAGGAGGGTCCAAATCTATCAATTTTTAATCCTTTCACGGACAATTAAGCGAACAATGCAAGATGCAACCCAAAGGGAGTATTAGATGAACTTAGGCACTTACAGAGAGATTTCTAGATGCTAAATCAATGAGTTAGTCACCAGTTGCTTTTTCTGGGATACCTAAAATAAAGTTAAACAAAAAAACCCTTATTTGCTGTTTTAAGGTGAAATCCTAGTATGGTGAAAAAACACCTTGGACTTGATTTTCATGAGCTTATTTTTTTAGAGCAGAATATTTAATATCCACATCAACAAATTCTCAGCTTTGTCCTGAAAAGACAGCATAATATCTTTTGGTCTAAAAGTTTGTTATGGTTGAGTTGTAAGCACTCAAAGGCTGTGATGGTGATGAGAGTCATAGGAAACAGAAAGGTTGCTCATATTTAATGTTCCTCAAGGTCAGATTTAGCTTTGGGGATGAACCTAAAGGTAGCAAAATCTGACTTCTGGAATTAGAAAGCTTTGAGCTCAGTAAGCTTGCAGTGGTCCCTGTTCTGGAGGTGTCACTTCTAGTCAAAGCTACCAGAACACAGGAAACTTAAACAAATGGGCTGCTCTTTTCTACTAGAGCTGTGTATGCAAAGGGTTTTCACCTCAACACAAGGACATGAACGTAACTCAGAGGCATTACTTAAATGTCAGGTGCTGCAGTTTCTCATCTCTCAACATGGGCCTCATCTTAAAAGAATCTGACTTTTAATTGACAAAACAGGGCACCCAGGATTAAATGATTTTTCTTTCTGGACAAGATGGCTTGCAGCAAGGTGCTGTCAGGGCACAAGGCAAGAGCTCCATTTACTGTCTGTGCCCCTCCACCAAAGTGCTGCAGACCAGGTACAACACTGCAAACCTGCCCTGATCCCAGCTCTAAAGGTGACCTAAACCTGACCCTGCAGCTAAAGACTCCTCCACCTAACCTCACCTAAGTGCTCAGATGAAACAGCTTCCTTTCAGTCTTTTGGTGTTATTAATTGTTATTATTCCTTTAGATCTTGTGCAACAACAAAAGGGAGGCTTCAGTTCCTGGCTGCAGCAACCCCTCCCACAAATCAAAAGAATATGACTTTCATTTTGAAAAGGATGAATAAATATATCCTGAATAAGAGGGGCACAGATTCCAAACACCCTGAAGTCTTGGAAGAAACAATTGTTCTTTCTTTCATTTGATTCATCCTCAAAGGTTTCCTATGTGTCTCATGGAGTCTGGGTGGGTTTTAGAGCCAAGGCTTTGTCTCAGGTGAAGGTGTTGAGAGATGCCACAGGAACAATGAGACAGAAAGTATAACCAAGGGATTGGGACCTCAGCTTCCAGGAAGAGCTGGTGATTTGGGAGATCTAATTCTGAGTTATCTTTATCTGACCTGATTTTCTGTGCACTGGATTCTCTGTGCTTTCTGAGAGTCAGATCCTATGATGGCGTCTTGAGTCAGCTACCAGAAATCACCAAACAAGAAACTCTCCCTGGCTGGGAGGAGACCTTCCCATGGGCTGAGCAGCCAAACCCTTGCCTGCCACAATGATACACAGCCTATTTTAACTTCCCTCAAGGAAGAGGGAAAACAACCCTTCTGGTTCTCCTAAGCCCTCCTAATGAAGGCATCCCTGCACATGGATGCTGCACATTCCAGCTCTCCCTGAACAGCCAGGTTTCAGCATCCCAGTCAGGGCAGGGAGCTCCCCACCCACCTGTGCAACCTGAACAGCCCTTTTCACAGCTCAGCACTCTTGCTGTCAGCTTCCTTGTGCAGTACTTTCTGCAAGGCAGACAGAAGTTACTGACAGTTGTTTTGCTTTTGGTATTTTATTTTGGACAAATTAAGTAAGAGAAACTATGGGTGAGGGAGGAGTGCCTTCATGAGGTGAAGGGATTTGGAAAGATCATCTAGAAAGACCCAATGGCGAGTTCTGTGCCCTACTTTGTCATGCTGCAAATTCACAGCAAATTTTTGCTACAGTCCTGGTAAATGAGAGAGGATTTTATTAAGCTCTGTGATAATTACATTGGGGTTCCATGTCACTTAGTCTATCTTCCCCCAAACTTGCCTTAATAAAGCTTCTCCGTTTGTTGAAGACCTTTTGCTTTGCACTGCAGATGTTTCCATCTTGGTTGGTAATTTAGAGTTAATGAGAATTCTTTGGTATCCAAAACACTGACCATGCACTTTTATTTCTGACAGCTTTTTTTTTCCCCCATGGGCCAGCCTTAGCACATTAGCACAAGAACCAATCCTTCTGAGAAGGAAAGAGTTAATATTTTGTCCCTGAGCTACCTGAGGTGTCTGCCCTCACTGAGGATTATGAGGGAGCCCAGGGCTCAGCTGGAGCAAATTGCTCCACCAGGAGGGTCTATAAAAGGAAGCAGTGACCAAGTGGTGGGTCAGGCACCCAGGGCTGTGGAGATTGCTCACTGTGAGGAGCTTATTAATTTATGTAATCCCCTTTTTAGCCCAGCTGTGGGGAAATCTTTTTAGTTTTCCACAGTGCTCTCCTTCAATGCTCTCCCACCCACCTAACCTGAAAGGGCTTTCTCAGCATTCTTCAGTGGCTCCTCTGACCCATCACACTTCCCAGACTCATCATTTCTGTTCTGTTTTACATGGTTTATTATGTCCTATTATTTCCATATTGGCAGCTTTAAGCCAAAAGTCCTAGTACAATTTTAAAGACTATTAGACACAATTTTTTCCTCTGTGGCCCTTTGCCTGTAAAATGCAAGCCCATTCCATTTCAAGGAAAGATAGTTAAAAATTGACCTACATTTCTGTTGAACGATCTCATGTAGGATAGTACTCAACTTCATGGAAAGGTTGGGCTTTGCAGGATGTCACAAATTAGTTTGACAAGGAAAAATATAAAGGATATGCAGTGAAAAATATAACAGGCACTTGCTCACCGCTGTGTGTAGAATGCCTTGTTCCTTAATTTAGGTGAGATTACAATTAGGGGTAGACAACACTTTAAGAGACCTATTGTTCTTTTAGGTCTTTTTCTTTTTATACAGCATAATTGCAACTATTATGCACTTTCATCTTGATTCATAGAAAAGGCAAATATATTACATTAGTAAGAACTTTATGTTCATAATATTAAGATATGTTTCTGCTTAGGAAATTAACTATTTTACAGCACTATCATAAATTACAAGAGCTGATGTTTTAAAGAATGGGTCTAACTGCCAGGGATCTCAGTGTAGATAATAACTCTGGATGTTTCTAAGTCTACAGTCACTGTTGTGTCTTGGAAATATGTTCTGAGCAAGATCATTTATTCTTCCCATTAATAGAGGCATACATCTTCAGATTTATCTAGCTTTTTCTTAATGTGATAATGAGTAACTACTGTGACATTTTGGGCCAAAGCAATCCACTGCTCTGCTTGAGGTGAAAGTGAAAATCTGCAGCAGCTCTCCCAAATCTGTTTCTTTACTTGTTTCCATTGGATGTGCATTGTCTGTCTGTCCTTGTCTGCTGGGAACGGGTTTAATAATTCTCTCTTCTTCATGAAGGGGTCACAAGGCTTGGTCAGTGCTTGTAAATTGTATAGGACTCAGAAATAAAGAAAATATAGTTTATAAACATTGAGCACCATTGCTACTGACAGGCTGAAGCACTGTGTTGTCTTTGTTCTTCTGGAATAATTCAGTGAAAGATCCAGAAGTAAAAGTTCATGGGTTCTTTTTTTCAGCTTGTAAAAGACAGAGGAGAACCCCTGCATGGAGGCATACATATATATTTATCTTTTTACTTTGTGTTTCACTTAGGGATTTGTATAAGATACAAACCTGTGCAAATTTCATGGGAATTTATGTAGCTTAAGGACTTTAGTTCATTGTTGTTTGAGAAATTTTTTCTTCAGATTTCTTTATTCAATTTTCTTTACTAACCCATTCATAAAAGAAGATGTGGCATTTTGTTCTGACTCTGATTTGATTACAAAAAAACATTACTGACAGAATAGCAGCCAGCATTCACTAAATCCCCTTTTAAGTACTGTATTAAAGCTTTTTCTCCTTTCTAAATATCTTTACACTCACTTTTCCAGCAGGATTTCATTTTCCATACAGCTATATTTAAATAGCAACAAAGGCCTGACCCCCTAGATGTTCAAGTTTGAAATTTGCCTTGAACCTTACAGGACTAGAACTACCTGTTTCATCTTTGGGACTTTCCAGGTAGTTTAATAAACCCAAGGACCCTTCATTCCTTACTGGAAGCTCTTAAAGGATTTTGTAATGGAAATAACTATTAAGGAGCACAGCAGTGGATTCCCATGAACTCTTGTGCACAGGCTGGCAGAGCTTAAGCTGTAGATGCTGGGGAATGGAAGGGATTTTTGTTTAGTAGAGTGAGGTAATACCTGCAGAATATTCAGCTCAGCATATCGGTGTCCCTTACTGCAGATGTGGCTCAGGACAGACACAGTGAGGCTGGACTTGGCACCCCTGTGTTTATTGTCACTCCTGTGTGCTGTTCATCAGCCAATTTGACTCTGCTGGCACTCAGAGCTGTTGTTAGACTCCCCCCAGATCCATCTTTTGCTGCTGCTCAGCGGTGCTGCCTGCTCCAACCTCCTGCTCTGAGTCACCACTTCTGGAGGCTTTGCTTTTAGAGCAATTGCAGGAGTCATTTTCTAGAGGAAAAGACTCATCAGTTGAGTCACACCGAGCTCTCCTAGATCCATCATTGCTTCTAAATAGGAAAATAATGGGTAAAAGGAAGAAATCAGGGAAAAGAAAGTATTAAAGTGTGGGATGGAGATTTCAATATATGGGAGGAGACTGTAGGAGATGTAAATTCTAACTAGGTTCATAGAAATATAAGTCAACACACATTTATATTTTTGAAATGTTTGATAAAACAAGAAAATACATGGACCAGAGTTCTATAAAAGACATCCATCTTTTTATAGGTTATGAAAAATGTTAATGTTCTGGTACAATTATTGAATTCCTGCTGTCTCCTATACAATCCTCACTGTACACAGCTCTTCCTCTTCCTCACTGGGCTTGCTATACATCACCTTCTGTTCTGATTGAGGTGACTATAGGCATTAAACAGTGTAGAGATTTTTTACTCTTAGTTAACTTTTCAGGCTTAGAGGAAAAAGATATAATGATATGTGGCTTGAAAATGGAAACTAAAGGCATTCATAATAGAATCAATTATATTTTAAGGAGGATAATTAACCTGTGATACTTGGAGACATTGTGGGTTCTCTGCCATGGCAACTTCTTAAATCAAGCCTTGTCTCTAAAGTAGCATGAAAAACAGGAGTTACAGTGTGAGATTATTGCCTTCTGAGATAAAAGTGATCAGGCTCTCATGGACAGTTCTCTGGTCCACTTCTAGCTTAGAAGAATTTACTTTTCTGTTTCCAGTTACAAAATTATTTAATTAGTTTGTCTCCATCAGTCCCTGGGCTCAGTCCTCTGTGTAGACCTCTGGCTCCATATGTACAACAAATATGTGAAACAATTGCAAAAGGGGTTATGAAAATAATTCATCAGAAGGAAGGAGAGGAGTGTTGCTGTTTGATTTTCAAGCAGAAAGACCAGAGAGAGGAATTAAATCCTAGATCACAAAAACCTGGATTTGTCTAGATGAAGTATCTACCTGCATAGGGAGCACATTGACTGTGGAGAAACGCATATTGCACAATGTATTAAGCTCAGGACCAAGCTGACCTGACAATCAAATTTTATCAAGTAGACCTTTTGGAAAAATATCTTTTGATGTTATATATTTGCAGTGTGTCAGGTTGGAATTACCTTACCTCAGGCACCATAAAATGCGCTGCAGGAAGTCAAGTACCACCAATTGGAAGTGGTTAATTTATGGCAAAACCATTTTTGTTTAAGTCCTTTGTGGTCAGGACTATATTTGTGTAGTATTTGTTTGTTGTCAAGTCTTGCCTGTGATTGTCACTGTCCCCCCTTCAGCAGGTTTTTGGGTGCAGAGATTTTACCACAAGGCTGGCAGCTTAAAGCCTTGTGAGTTTGATGCATGAGGAAACTTTCCATCTCTTTTGCCTCCACTAACCTGCAGATTCCACAGCACTGAAATAGTTAATCCTCAGCCTGTTTTCACCAAACCTGACAGCATGGCTGGAAACTTTTTATCTTGTTCTATTCTTCCTTGTCCTTATCCCCAGTCCTTTCCATCATTCTTCTTATATCCTGAAAAAGAAATCAATCAAAATGTAGATTGAAATTCCAAGTAAAAGTCAGTGTTTCTTAAGGAAAGATAATGGCTGCTAGACAAAAGTACACCACTCACATTCTGACAAAGAATTATGCTGTACCCCGCATGTTCACTTGTTTCTCCTCAGTGCTGTTTATAGTGAGTTATTTCCTTTCTGTTTTCAATGTGTTCCAGTTGGAAATTCCTCTCTCTGCGCATTTGCTACAATGAGAGTCATATAAATCTGGAAAAAGTAAAAGAAAAAAGATGATGTGCCAGAGTGGGTAACTTAATCCCACCCAATGACAGAATAAGGTGCTTGTTCTGTATCTGAGGATTTTATGAATGTGTGCCTTTTTTTTTTTTTTTTTTTTTTTAAGTTAGGGTTTTGGAAGTGGAAAATCTAAGGTAAAACCCTAGCTTTCCTGAAGACTATTGATCCCATGAAGAAAGGTACAAATGTGTTCAAAATGTATTTTAGTTGTAAATAAATTTTAAAATGTTGTTCAATTAGAACTGAAGTTCTCTAAGCCCAGTGTTGTTTCAAAGGCCAGCCCATGGTCTTAGACTGAGGGACAGGGACAATTCTCTCTGGGAAAGGGAGGAGACACTAGTTTTACTAGGTTGTCAAGAAGAATTCTCATTTTGAGGGTTGCTTTTGGGCATGTATGCATCAGGGTCTAGTGGAGGAGAGCTGATGTACTCTTTCCATACACTTTTCTGACACCTGTCAAAAAGTAATGGTTTCCTGTTACTGCTGACACAGCCCAGATTCACACCACTGACCGAGGGGTGAAAGGCTCTGTATACCATCAGCAATCTTCCTCTGTACATTTCTCCTATTGTTAATTTTTAGTATCCTTGAAAACTTACACTGCAGAACCTCACTGGCACCAGTCAATCATAAAAGAAGACAAGAAGTTTCAGTGCACCTATTTTGAGGGCTAGGCAGATTCTTTCAGTCTGATATTTCGTCTCCATTCTCAGATATGCTGCTCTCTTTTTTTTGTTACTTGTTTACAGAAATGAATGATATATCATAGCCTTCAAGTTTTATTTTCTTCTCAAAGTTTTTTAGACATACTAAAGGACACAATCCAAGAAACTAGAATGTAATTACAGATTTTGCATTTTCTGTATGACCTGTCAGATGTCTGCTATCTCTTATAAAGCCATTCCAGCATATACTTACTGTCAGTTTGATAGAAGAAACACTTTCATAGGTTTCTTTGATTGACACATTTAAAATGACATCAGTTCCTAGTTTTAAAACCTATTGTTATTAAGTCTCTGTTGCTATTTATGTTAGAAATATGTGCATGTGTGTCAAAACAATACATCAACTTTGCTGATTGGCTGCACCTTGAATGTGTTGCCAAGGCAACAGAACAATTGCTTTTAATCTTTTCTAAATTGTCTTGTTTGTTTCACATTCCAAGTTTCGTATTTAATTTTCCAAAAGCATAATTTGATGATTATTTTAAAAATATTTTTTAGACCACTTGTGCATTCTGCACATATTATGAAATGTGCATGGGCATACACTTTCTATCAAGAGTAAAAAGAGCAAATAATTAAATGGCTTATTTGAGATAAATATCTATTACTGTGTTAGTGGGTATGCAAAGAGATCCTCAGTGTGGTATATCTGGTATTTATTGGTTGCTCTGAAGCAGTACATGGTGATTTCATCTCCTCCACAATTTGATTATCTTAGATGGTGAGATCTTCATGTAGGACCTATGTCTTTTCTAGGAACGTTGCTGTTGGCACTATGAAAATACAAGTAAATACCTTTTGGGGTGCTTTTCTATTTTTAGTTAGAAAAATAATTCTTCACTCAACTAGAAGAATGCTCACTTTTTGTGTGTGAGTTTCTAGACCCCCAGTATAAACTGGCTGATATTTTTACACTTCCTGCTCATATCTGGAGGGGAATTCTGATTTTTCAGTATGTAACCCAGATAAGAATCATCGAAATTTCTAATTTCATCTCCTGTTTGGTTATGTAGCAAATGCCAAACAACTTCTCAGACTTAATGGGGTCAGGCTAAATCTATGAGAAAATCAAAAAAGCTGTCTCTGTTCAAATGCATCCCAGTTAATTCCAGGGCAAATGGTGATGAGCACTTTAAACTCTTGATTTTACCTGGAGTTAGGAGAGTTAGACACAGTCTTGCATCAATCACCTGTCAGTAAGGACCACCTTGGTCAGTGTGTTTGAGTTGTGTGCACACATGCAGAGAGGTAAGCACAAATTTTGGGTAAGGTCATGTCTGTATTTTTATACATTTACAGTGGAATTTTGGGACAAACCATATCCAAAAGATATTGGTTGGTTTTCATCATCCTCTACAGGAAAGGCACATCGCTGACAATCAGTTCAGGCTTAAGTGGGTCTGGACAAGAAGTGACTTCCCCACACACATTTTCCAAAGTAATTATCATGCTATGAAAGTGTTAAGCAGCACACAGATCAACTTTGCAGCAAGCTTTTCAGATCATTTTTTCCCCAGAAAATGGTGAATTCATATTCAATTTTTCCTCTAGAAACTTGCCCAGTAAGTTATTAAATAAAAAGTAACATATCTGAAGATTAGTATCCCAAGATTTGCTGATGTTTTGTCAAGGAAATTACAGTGTCCATTTCAGAGTAGGAGCAGTTATGTATTCAGGTATTATTTCAGCAAAATAGGAGATTAGGTCTGTTAGCTGATTAAATTAAAGAGATTTTAAGAGCAGTCTTGGTGCCTTATGGTAAAGGATGTATCATCATGCTTATTAGGAGATACTGCAGCAAAGTTCACACATTTTTTTAAACAAATGGCAAAGGAAGATCAGAGGGTTCTTACACCTGCAGGTGGTTTTTAATTGATGGCAAAAGAAGATCAGAGAGATCTTACACCTGTGCAAGGTTCCATTGTCCTTTGCATGTTATACTGAAATATTCTGCAACTGCAACCTCAATAACTTGATAAATACTGCACAGAGTCTTAAAGAGTATATGTTAGAAGAAATTTTATTACTAAAGTAAAGAAAACATATTGTTGATATGAATACAATGGAGAGATTTATGTTGGGAAAGATCAACAAGTGCAAATACAGACTTGCCAGGTCGTACCTGAAGAATAAGAACAAACATCATATTTCAACAAGTAAGAAGAAATACACTTGGAACTCTCTTTGCTAATTCTTCAGGAATCAGTTTTCACAAGGATCACAGTTTGTGTTTCCAGCCCACTCTTTGATGTTATCTAACCATTGTATCAACTATTTTCCTGTTATATCATTTTGAAATGGCTTCCAAGGCCTTGTATAAATGTAAATAGTTTGGCGTTTTCTGGGCTCAAGTTACACCTAAAATACATAAAACATTAGTCTCGCTTTTAATGAATAAACTGCACCATAATAGTACTTTGAAAGAATTAGATTTTAAAAGTAGCACACAAAGATAATGAAATTCTATAATAATTGCTTTTATAAACAGTATCACCTATCTGAACAGTGGAAATATTTGAAATTATGGCTGTGGGATGGAGCACTATTTCATGTTAATAAGGTTGTGTGCCCAGTGAACAGAGTAGTGAAACTTCACAAAAATTCTTTATCCAGTGACAATGATGGTAATAAGAATATGTTGAGTGGAATATAGGCTTGAACAGAAGGAGCACAACAAAAATTCTCAGGGGATTTTTTGGCAGTGCAAGAAGTCGTGAGCCATGTCCTGTTGAGGAAAGAGCAAAAGAATTGTCAAGGTAAGAACATGACAAGATCTTCTAGAGTAATCTGAAGGATATTTCACAGCCTGAAAGAAAGGCTTGAACACTTTGACCCTCAGAGTATTTGATGCCAATGGGCAGGTGCTCTACCCACCTATGACTGTGAAGTATTTGTGTGCTGTTAATCCTGGCCATAAAACACAAAGTGCCTCAGGTAGAATATAACTCTATTCCCACATCAGTGAATGTAACAAGCATGGAAAATGATACAAACCTAGCCCTTTCATGTTATAATATTAATCTCAACTGGCACAACATGAGTCCACTTTTACAACAAAGATTGGACGGTGAAAGGGAAGGGAACACATGTCAACTATTCTCACAACAAATCTAAATAATCTAATCTGGTGTGTGGTCCTTCTCAGAAGTTTGTCCAAGCCTGGTTACAAAATTACAGGACTGTTTTGGAGGGGTTTTCTTATTGTAACAAGAAGAGACTCAGTATGCTTTCTCTCTAAGAAAAGACTCAAGTTGCAGTTATTAAGAACTTTAGTCAGAAGTACACACAACATTTTTGGATATCAGAAACCCTTCAACTGAAAAAAACTTGAGTGATGTGATTTTTTTTTTTTCCTCATCCTTGAAATGTACCAAGCACCAATCTTTAGCATACTGTAGGTTGGAAGAAGCACTTCTGAACACTCTTTTGGAGTACATGTTCTGTACTTTAAAAAGCAGCGGTTTCCACCCCCTTGCTGTCTGGCTCTTTTCACTGAATGCAATATTCATGAGAGACCAGATCAACAGCCTCAGAGAACAACACCCTCTCCACACAGAGCAGCTGCTCCACGGGTCCCCCATCCACCCTCCCTGGGGCTGTGGCTCAAACCTGTTCCAGGGACACCCCTTTAGGGAGTGCAGAAGCAACAGAGGCATCACATCCCTCTGGTTCCTTGTGTATCCTGGTGCTCTCCATTTATAACAACTGTGAATCTGAGTTTAGAGCTGGTCTCCCATGGACTCCCCTGGGCTATGAGGCCTTTGAGACCTGTCACAGAGGCCAAACTCTGTCAGCCACACAGTGCTGCCTCTTTAGCATGGCTTGCATTGCACTTAAACTGCTCTCTAGAACTGCTTTCATCTCTTTCAAAATTGCAGAGTCACTCACTCTTGTGAATTCCTGGCATCACATCTTGCTGAGGAGGTGCTCTGTGCCTTGCTGGCTCAGCACCCTGGCACGGGCTGTGTCACCCCTGCTGCCTTGTGCTGTGTCACCCCTGCTGCCTTGGGCTGTGTCACCCCTGCTGCCCTGGGCTGTGTCACCCTTGCTGCCTTGTGCTGTGTGGTGACATCGTGGCTCCCCGAGTCGATGCCTCACCACTGCAGCTTGCTCAGGTGCCACTTGCAGGGTCCTGACTCCTCAAGGGGCCGAGTGGTGGCTTTGTGACACATCCACCACCCTGCAGCATGTGGCTGCTCTCCGTGGCCAGTGGGAGAGCACTGTCTCTCCTCAGCAGGATTTTAAGGCTTTGTTTGAGAAGCTTGGGAGGTATTGTAAAATCCATTCCAAAGTGCAGAGGACAGAAAGTGCAAAGCCAAGGGCCTGTCTACTATTAAGTGCAATAGGCTGTATTTTTTTACCATGGTATTTCTTTGTTACTTCCCCTGTCCTGGGCTGTCACTGTCCTGCTGAGTTTCACTTCTACTGCTCCTTGTATGGCTCATTTCTGAGAGTTTTCTGCCTAGCTGCTAAAATCCAATATTGCACTGCAAACTGACCTAGCAAAGTCTCCTCTGCCTGTGGTACCACAGCCACAAGGGCTGGAATCAGGCTGGGTCCTTCCCACAGCTGGGACTCATCTTGCCATGCTTCCTTATGCCACAGAGCAGCTATTCCCTCACATCTATCACATGCTATTGCTGAAGAAATCAGGCTGTTGCCCTCCTACAGATGATATGCCCATCTTTTGTTTGAGGTGCAATGCCCTAGCAGGCAGCAGAAAGCTGAGGGAGCTGCTTCAAATCTGGTACGAAAACATAAGCTCTTGTAGGGGACATCCTGTGTCCTTTTCAGGGGTATAAATGCCTTTGACTTCTTGTATCAATGAACTCTGTCACTATGGAAAAAACTGTCTTGCCTTTCATGTAGTACAGATGTCACTGTACTCCACCCACTGCTCAAGACAGAGATCCCCAAAAAATCAGCTGCTCTGAGCAACCCAGCCTGGCCATGCTAAACCAAAATTCACTGTCTGTATTCTAGCCACACAAAGGTTAAAGATTCCCTCATGCTAGCATGCTGAAAGGGAAGGTGAAGTAGCAAAGCACCAGGATGGCTTTTGTGGTTTATAATATATCAATTTGTACAGTAAATAGGGTCTGTGTTTAATGCTCCCCTGCAGCGATGACTATTAATAATAAAAGGCCCTGAAAGGAACTGAACTTTCACGACAAAGTATTTCTGACAGCTCTCTCCTCAGCACAACAACTGTTGTCCCCAGAGACTCATTCAACATTCATTTGAATCATGGAGAAAGAAGACCAGCTTGGGAGATGTTTTTTTTCTGGAGTGCAGAGAGGGACTTTGATCCTAGCTCAGATAACAGCTGCTCTACCTGAGCGGATTTTCGGGTAGATGTATCCTTCAGCCCAGGTAAGCCTCCAGGGAGGTGTCTGGTTGACCTCAAAGCTCAGGGAAGGCACCTGATACCTGAGGGAGGGTCTTTGAATGGGCAGGAGGACCTGGCAGAGCATTTTATCATTGTGTCAGTCTCGCGTTTCTGGCGAGAGCCGGCGCGCACAGGAAGGGAACTCCTGAAGGGATTCGAGTCGCACCTTGAATATTTTTTTTCCCCATTGTAAAATAAAAAGGAGGCAGAAAGCCAAAATACTTTGATTAGATTTTGTCTGTACTATTGTGTTTTCTCACTGCCCTTGGAGAGTACAAAGCACTTCATTTGAAATCCATGACCCTGATTTCCCAAGCTGGAGCAAAAAGCAAATACTTGATACTCGATAAACTTCTCAGAGGAAAATAAAACTGTTCATATAGTGCCTATAAAAACCAAAGTGATGAGCATTATGTACATCCCTAAAGTAAACAGACAATGCTAGTTGCTGCAAAATGTGTCAATCCTTTGGTACTTATGCAGACAAAAATCCAGCTGAAAATAATTTTAGCTTTGGGTAGGATATGATAAATATTACTGTGTGATCTTTTTAGTCTCTCAACAGCATCTGTGCTGGTTCCTGTAAATTAATGTGAAAAATATTTGGGATTTCTTGACAGTAGAAGTGACAATGCACTGATTTTCCAAAACTGATTTTATTTTAATAATTCTTTTTCTTTTTCCATGCCTTTTTGTGACACTGAGGTAAACCCAGAGTAACTCAGACAGAAATTGCACTATTTAACTTTTAAATATTTTACTGCAAGGCCGTTTGGAAACAGTCTTCTCAAAAACTGTTCCTTCATTTATGAATATTCTATTCGTTGATTTTCTCACCAAGGACGAGAAAATCATTCCCTCTTAACCTGACGAGGGAAAGGCTTTAAGATATCCCTTGATTTAAAATCTCAAATTATGCCCTTGATACCATGACTTTTTAAAGTAAAATTTCTTTCAGAAATAAAGACACTTGCTGAAGTAAGTACATTGTAAGATCACCTCCTGGCATTGATTGTTCTCCAAAAAATCAATAAAAGATTTTCAGAAGTAGTGAGAGAACTGCTGATCATAGGCCATTCGAGCATAATTAAAAGGATAAAACCGGTTGAAACGTTGTGAGAAAACAAATGGAACAAATGTTTAAAAGCAAGCTGAATCTTTCCCTCAGCCATAGTCAATACAGACAGGGGTAGTCGAAGTTGCACCCAAAATTACCAGTGAGCTTTCAGTCTGAGAGCAGCTGGTTTGTGGCATCCAAGGCCAGAGCCTTGTACAGCCCCTTTCTGCTGAGTGTGGCAGCTGTCTGCTATTAGGAACAGGGGCAGGGAGGAATTATTTTAACTGCAGAGCTCATGAGATAAAGATAGTGAAGCATGGACCATGGATGGGAGCACTGCACAGGGGTGGGTTTTGGTGTTTCTGAACAAAAACCTGCTTGTGAAGAGAACAGACGTGCACAAAGTCCAGCCCTGCAGCCAATTTTCAGAGTCTTTTCCTACATAAAGACCAGGGACAAGCCAGCTGCAGTGCACACACACGGAGGCATCCTCTGGCTTCCCGCGGGACTGAGATGTGGCAGAGAGGCATCAAGGTAAAAGAGCCCTGCTTTGGAAAGTTTTAGCTGCTGAAAGAGGCTTTGAAGATGTTTGAGGAGGAAGGATTTCTGTGGTTCTTTTGTACACAGTTTACACAGCCAACCTTTCAAGCTGCTAACAGAGTCCAGAGCCTAGAAACATTCACAGTTGCTTCAAAGTTAGGGGTTTTGTCCTGTTAAGTCATTACATTATCTGAGTATAAACCAAAGAGTTTTCAGCTCTGAATAATTTAGGTGGAAGAGTTAGCCCTAGGCCAGGTGCTCTACTTAGGGAGATGGCGAAATAAATTATTCAGAAAGGGAGACAGGTAAAACAGATGGAAAAGGCCGCCAAAGCAAGACACCCAGAGGGCAGCTGTTTTGCAGGTCCCCTGTGAAGCACCTCACTTACTAGGAGGGCTGTGGTAATGAGTCAAGCAGTGGTGTTGAAACTGAACTTTGCCTTGTTAATTCACGTGGTGGTCACAGGGAATACAGGTACTGATACCTAGAAGCAATCCCCACTGTGTCCAAGCCTGTGCAACCCATGATTTAACATTAGAGGGAACATTCACGAAGCACTTAGGACAGAGGTTCCTAAATTAGCTGATTTTGAAAATGATCCTCAGTGGGGAGGGGAAAAATGCACTCCTCAAAATATTTACTCAATTTAAACATTTTTTTCAAACATTTGGAATCACAGAATGACCTGAGTTGGAAAGGACCTTAAAGCTCATGGATTTTCATCCCCTTGCCGTGGGTTGGGACACCTACCTCTACACCAGGTTGCTCAGAGCCCCATCCAACCTGGCCTTGAACCCTTTCATGGATGGGCCATCCACGACTTCTCTGGGAAATTTGTTCCAGTTCCATTTTGTCTCCCCACTCATATCTAGATTTCAAATTTTGATCTAACTTACGTAATTTGGAGTGCATTTTTCAAGGCAATTTGGGATTCCTACTACTTCTGTTTATGGTCATATATGTCAATTTTTATAGAACACATTATTTCAACAATGATAAATAAAGCCCTTTGATATTAAAAGTACTCAAATAGTCCAGGAACTTATGCCAAAGAAACAAAAAGTTCTAAATTATCTTGCCATTTTTACTGACAAGTGAATATTTTACTGGCTTTTACTGTCAGTCAATGTTTGATTCCTTTGCTAATGACAATCACTAACTTTACTGATGGTTTGCAAAGTAAGACAAGTCCCATGAATGTATACGAAAGCTGACACCATTTTTTTAAGGGAAATTAAACAAACAAATCACTGCCATGCTGATTTTCATACCCATAATACAGTAACTACTCACACAAATAATTGCCCTGGTTATGAGGGAAAAAGTTGCCTGTGCAAATGGCAAATTAGATGTACAATTGTCCAGTGAGATGTTTTTTGTGAACAGGAGCTTGGTACTTTGCCCAAGTCTGTCCCGCTAGGGATGAGCTTTCACCAAGAAGAAAATCCCAATCCAAATCCAATCCAATCTCCTGCTTCCCTGCTCCAGCAGCAAGTGGCAAAGGGTAAAAGAGAGGACAATAAGGCAACTCTGAAGAGAGGGAAAGGGAAAGGAGGCACCTGAGCAAGGAGAAGAGGGAAACAGGTGAAAGACTTGACTGAGGTGTGGAAAGATTTGACACTGTGAGGAAAGAATGCCTGTGTGGCAAACACTGAGAAATCCTCCTTCCATAATTTCATCAGCCTAGATTCTGATACCCTCCTGAAAAATGGCACCAAAGTGGCCACATCCCCACTGTCTTCCTGGAGAATCTAATTGACAGCTGAGCCTTGAAAATTTCAGCTCATTCCTATTTTCTGTATCTCTTCTTTGTTGAGTTACCCAGTGACTGAGCCCTGTGGGGCAGAAACCATACCTTGGCATCTTCTGTTTATGATGTTCAGCATAATGAATCCTTATCCTTACTGGGGCTGGGTGTAAGTGTAGCACAGATGACACAGTTACAGACACACCCCTGCAGAAATCACCCTTGTACATAGATCTGGAGAGCAACACATCTCCTATGATCTTTAGATTGCATTTCCACACAGAAGGGTTTTAATGAGGAGAACACATCCATGTTGCTGTTGTTGCAATTCAGGCTATCATGGTAGTAATTTCTCAGCTAAGGAACTATCTAAATCTGCCAGAGACCTTTGAAATGCAAACAACTCTTTTCAGGTATACTTTGTTTGTTGAAGTCATGCATTTATGCTGTTGTGCTAAATTGTGTGAAAATTAATAAGAAAAGATTGTGGCTTCACTAAAATTCCAGGTAGAACTGTTACAAAAGTGAAATCTCTTGTTTAATCTCAAATATCAGTAAAGGTAGCACAGAAGGGCTCAAACTTAATCTTATAAAATGTTAATAATTTTCCTTTTCAACTTGCTCCAATGTAGAAGTTCTTCTCAAATAACACTTTATGTAATTGTTTTCCAAAATCAGTGTAAAATAACCTTCTTTGGCATCCTCAGGAAGTTTCTTTTGCTGTTTTATGGGAGTTTTAAGAAATTGTTAGATATTCTTGCTGTCTGCTTGCTCCTCTGAGCTGACATTCTGCTTCTACTTACCTGAGATATTACGTAAGATGAAGAATTTCAGCTATTTTCTAGTTAGACAAGTGGGTATGTGAGCTAAGGATGGCACTTGGTCAATAAATCCTTTCACTTCCTTTGTATTTCCTTTGATCTCCAAGGAGGATTTTGCCACCCTCTTCAAAGAAAACAATATCCGCTGATGTCCATCTTTTCTGATTCCCTCTTGATACCTTTCCTTCTTTGTGACCATCACGGTGGTTTCCTGACTTCTTTCCTTTGGTACCTAACTGAGATATACTTGAAGTATTTACTCTTCTTTCATGTCTCTCTTTTCTTGGCCCTGTTTTCATCTTACCAATATTTTAATTAGACTTATTGTCTGTCTCTTCCTCCTGAAAAGGCAGACATTTTTCTTTTCTGTTTGTTTTTTATCATTGTTTATATTGATCTCTTCATTTGATATTCTTTTCCTAAGTGATATTTTTTTACTAATTTAATGATTATCTCTAATTTGCATGTCTGTCTCTTCATAACCCCCATATCTGTATATTCCCTATGGCACTTTTTCTTCTGGATGAATGTTTTTTGCACAGCAAGGATATCCTGTAAATACGACTTAGAAACTCTTTTCAAATCATGTAATCACCTTGCAGTTCTATTTTGAATTCCCATACTAAAGGAAAAAAATATATATATCTAACTGCAGTAGCAATATGAGGTGAATTACCCAGTGGCTCAAAAGGGATTGTCATTTCACCTCTTCAGAAGGTTTTTCTCTTTTCTGCCCAGGTTTTATAATCAGTGAATGAGAAAGATCACAACTGTCATCTGCCCAGCCCTGGGGCACTGTGAGACAAAACAAGAAAGACATTCTGTTAGCAACTGCTTCCCATGTCAATGCACATTCATTCTGTTTGTAGGAAAACAGCATCTTCTGCTGAAACTAATACAGGTAACAGGTAATTATGGTCTGGATTGTGTCAGACTGTGGAAGGAATAGGATGTACATAGCCTCTGTTTTGAGTAGGTCTGTGTCAGGGTCAAGGTGGGAGGGGCACCAGGCAAGTCTCTGCATGAGTTTAGGAGTGAAATGAGGGATTTCCAGAGGACCTTGGGTGAACATGCTGTTTTGTCAAAGCAGGGCATGCCAGGACTTAAAGTGGCATTTTCCTGCTCCCTGTCTTGTGGCTCTCAACTAGAACTCATGTGTGGGATGTGTTAGTGCTGAGGTGAGATTTTTCTAGGCAAGCAGGCAGGCGCAGCAGGCAGGTCACAGACAAGGTACCTGAGTGTTGGATCTTGTTCAAGGTACACACCCCTGCATTATGCACCTCTTCTTTTCCAGCCATGGCTCTCTTCTCCTTTTTGCACCCCTACATGCAAGGTTGCAACTAATTCTTTAACACTTTGGAACTCAAGATTAGCACATTCTTTCCAGATACAAAAGAAGTGAGATGGTGACTGAAATGATGGAGAGAGATGTTTACAGTGTGGAGCAGCACGGTTGTGTAATAGTGTATTATTCCTGTGTGGTCTGCTGAGAAGTGCCAATCTGTGCAATCTGTTATGGCAAAAAGCCAGAAAAGAGGCCAAAAAACTGGCACCAGGCAAAGACAAGGTACTACAGCCTCAGAGTTTGTAGCCCGTGACATGTAGTGGGGAAGGAAAATACCATGGGGGTTTAGTCCTTCTTTCTATGTAAAGCCTGACAAATCAAATTCTGACTGGCCTCTTGCAAAACAAAATGTTTGCATTTCAGCAAGCCACAAGGATGGAACTGTTAAATCAACACAGGGATAAATTTTATCTGGGGAATCTATGAAAGAGCAAAGATGGGGAGGAGGTAAAGGAAAGAAAAAACCACTGAGGCTCACTTGGATGGATTTATGCAATATTCTCTTAAGACACGGTGATCTCCCTTCTCCAGTGCCCCCCAGTTCTGAAGGGGGCACAGCTGTGGTGCAGGAAATCCACAGGCAGGCAGTCCAGACATACATTAGGTGTGCAGAGAACCAGCTTGGTCTGTTGCCTCACGAGGTCTGAAATGGGTTTGCTGTCTGTTTTCAAGATGCCTTGCTATTCCCAAGAGATTTCCTTGTGGATATTCTCAGGGAACTTACAAAAGTGGCCTTTCTCTCACGTGAGGATTTGAAAAGCAGAAGGCTCATGATTTTCAAATCATGCAACTTAATTTGATATCACTCATGAAGTGACACACAGGTCAATGGGGGTAGAAAACACATATGATAAGTGAAATATTTTCAGTATTTTGCTTCAGTGGAAAAATACAGTGACACTTTAAATCTACTGAAATAAAAGGCAGGTAAAATTTTAACTTTTATATACATAAATGTGTATGTTGAAGCTGTTATTAACACAGACATTACTGTAATGATTCATACAGAGGTTAAGTAGGATTATGAGACAAATAAAGGCATAACCATTCTCTTAAATCGTGCTACACTGGTCATAAAGTTCTGTGCAACATCCCAGTTATTTACTTACAACAAGAAAAAACATGATTAGTGCACATTAGTAGTGTGGTAAAATGGAAATATTCTCCAAGTACACATTACCCAAGCAAAGAGTACTAAGTGAAATAGAGCCAAGTTTACCATTACAACCAATTTACACTCATCTAAGAAGTTATTTAAAAATTAATATTAATTTCATCAAATAACTAATGTAAGCTTCTATTTGCTGATTCAACAAACCTCCAAACACTGCTTAATTTTAAGCACGTAATTGTTTTCATCTTGGACTCCATAGATGCCTGGAAGACCCTGGTCTCTTCCTATAAAGACCAATAAAATTAAGGCAGAAAATGTAAGCCTTTGAAATTCATTGTTCTGCTGGCAAACTTACAAGGAAAGCATATTTAAAAAGACACTTAATAAAAACAATTTGCCTCCTTGTCCATCCAAAAGTTAGGCATGTGAGATTATGGAATTTCAAAACTGTATGCAAACTGTACATTCATTCAACTTATTATTAGACATACTAATTTACTGTTACAATAGTTATTACAATAATTTAAATGTTGGCTGTATAAATCTCTTTATTTTCTATGTTATACAGATTAAAAGCCAGAAACACTGTGGAATACAAGTATATTAAACAGTGAGTTGGAGATGATGGAAAATACAGCATTGGTATTTGTCCCAAGTTAATGCAAAACACATTAACACAAAAGTTAATACAAATTATTTTTTCAGTTTTAAATATTTAAAATGTTATAGGGTGGCAACTACTTTCTCTAATACAGAACCTTGTGCCCTGTGTCCTTACCAGCTGTTGTGTCCAACAAGCCATTTGGTCAAAATGAAAACTGATGGAGAATCTCAACAACTTACAGAGCTTTTTTACAGAGCCACGTGTGTGTGGCAGCATTGGGATGGCAGGTGTCTGCACCTTGCAAAGAGATGTAAAGAGCATTTCTGCTGTGGCACCATTGTGTATGTGTACCTGAGTGCACGGGTAGAGCAGGATGAGGAAATAAGGATGGTATGAAGCAACAAAGATGATTTAGTTGATTGGGTATTAACCAGTAGTTGTAACACCAGAGTTAAAAATTTATTCGGATAAAATTTCTTGCTGAAATTCTTTCCTGCTTTCAATTTCTGTTACATCATTGTCCTGTGGCCTCCAGAGTCACACAGATAGTCAGGCTCCTACCTTCCTTTCGAAAACAGTCAGGATATAAGCACCTGAATCCTTGGTGAAAAAGCCTTTAATCCTTGTGTTTGCTTCAACTCCCCTAGAGATAAACAGTGCTGCTCTGAGAATGTGAACATTTAGGTGTGAAGTTTTAAGATATTGTGGCAAAGAGGCCACAGCAGCTAAAAGCAGCTGCTTTTCAGCAGGTAGAGCCTTCAAGACAGCATAAAGTCTTGGCTGTTGCAGTATTTATTTACTCTCTGCAGCAGTTTTGATTTTTATTTTCTTTCTGTGAGCACTCTGTGGAGGCTATCTTTGGTCTTGGTTGTCACTACAGATTCTGCTTTCATTGTTGTGTTATGGAAAAACCTAGTACATTAGGATGAAACTGTTTGGAGTGGAGGGAAAATGGGGTTTTAATCATTAAAACTATGAATCAAATGAACAGGATTTTTTTTTTCAATAAGAGTTTATTATGACTTTAATTTTTCTTTGCAGAGCTCTGTTTCTTGAAGCACTTTCCCAAAGCTAGGGCTAGAAACGTCAATTCTCACATCTGTTTTCATTGTCCACATTTTCTGGTACAGAGATTGATCTTGAATTTTATTTTTTCCCCAAAAGGAAAAACCCAACTGTGCAAAATAGATTCAGATCTCTACTGGGTACTTTTATAAAACTAATGGTAAGTTGCTGTGCTCCCAGCTGGGCATGTTAGGTTTCCATCTTGATTTTGGATAAATGCTCTTGGAATAGAAGATATTTATCAGTATCTTCATTATATGCAAAGCTGAAAAATTAATACAGACCTGGGTCTGTAGTCTTGACTAATATTCTTGCTAAAGGGGGAGGACAACTGGTCTGGAGAATCAGTAGAAAGACTCTGCCAAATATAGTCATAGGAGAAGTGCAAGGTAATGGAACACTGAAGTAAAATTAAGTGCTTGGCAGCTTTCAGAACAGCTGAGAACATCCCTCTGCAGTATTCATAGTGCCTACCTCATCAAAGTATTTGTAATGGTCAGCCAGCTTAGAGAATGGAGTCCCTGCTATGGAAATGTACAGAGCCTTGGCTCCCTGCACAGTGGATGGAGAGGATTTGTCATGGTGCCTGGAAGATGGCCTGACTTGATCTCAATCAACTTTAAATACCCTTTGATGTTGAGAGTGCTCTTATCCCATGTTGATTGATGGGTTCTGATGGAACAAGGATAAACCCTCTCCCCAGAGTGCAAGGAGAACTGGGTCCTGCAGGCACCACTCCACTCCCACCTTGACTTTAGGGGTTGATGCTCGCAGCACGAACACGTCCCCAGACATCACCCCGTGTGTGTGGTCACCTTCTCCAGCTCCTGGCAGGAAGGGCTGTTCTTCCTGTGCTGCAAGTTGAGCCATGGTGGGCTGTGCCTCTTATTTAAGCTCACAGCTGGTGTCTTTGAAAGAGCAGAAGTTGTACCCCAGCATCTCCCACATTGTACCAAACTGGGAGTTCTTTACCATGTTCATCCTTGCAGAGAGTGATGCAGGTATGTCCAGTGTCCCCTGGCAGGACAGAAGGGGATCATTTTGCAGACAGTAACACTGTGTAGTAACTCCAGGGTGACAGGGTGATATCCACAAAGTCCATTTTGGTCCCCTGTCCAAAACCATGCCATTAGGGAATTGTGAAACTCAGAGTCATCTTGACTAGTTTCTGTTCTGTATATATGTTACTGGGGTTTTGCCATACTGCCTGAGGCAAACTTCTGTCCAACTAAATTACATGTGGTCACGCAGATGCAGATTATGAACAGCCTAGAAGCTCATAATAGAGGTGTTATTATTGAGGTTGGTCTAGAAAAGCTCAGAGTTGGACTGCTCAGCTTGAATTGTATCTTCAATTAATTTAGAATTATGTGTAACTACCAATCCCTACTGAGTCAATGAAGTGTCTGCATCCAGGACTGGTATATTAGGTATTTGGCACAGGGAAATGTTTTGTCAGGGCAGAGAGAGAATTGACAAAGAAAGTTCAAGTTGTCTCAGAGACATGGAGACAGAGACACTCTGTTCTATAAAAGCAGAACGGCACAGCTCTAAAAATCATATGGCATCACCTGAATTCAGCACCTCTTTTTATTCTAATAGTTGGAAGTCCAGTCCAGTCCACTAGTTAGGACTAGTCAGTGATGGCATGGAAGATTGAGTTCTACCCACACACCCAGTCCACTGATCCTATGGACACAAATCCGTGCTGCAGCACAAACTCCTGAGAAGCACTCAGCAGCCTCAAACCTCCTAAAGCCCCTGGAATGGGAGGATGCTCAGCATGTTGCCAATATGGACTCTAAAGTGCATTTCAATTGTGTGCCTACCATGTTCACAGGTTGGATATTTAAACTCTCAGAACTCAGTCAAATAAATCCAGTTTACCTCACAGCCAGACTAAGAGCAAATTCCTCAGTTAAGATTATTTCCACATTGAAATGGAATGGATCCATTCCATGTTGGCTGCATAGTACTTGTAAGAACTAAGGTCAAAATATATTTTTATAGTTTGGAAACTGTACTTCTGTCATTCACTAAATTGTGTTTGAAATCTTAACGTTTGAATTTCACAACAATAATAATAGTATTGCTTTTGAATGAGAACTCAGCATAGCAATTATCAGCCGAGACAAAATGAATGTTTAAAAAATTATCACTACCTGAACCTAAGATTTTATACTGCAAGATGTTTCATAATCTGATGGAGGAGAAATCCTCATATTCTAATAAAATAAAATAACTGGAGACAAAGTGAAATAAATAGCAGCAATAACAATACTTCTTGTGATTAAATATTTCACATTTCAAGGACGCCTATCCACAAAACAAATAGCTGATCAGTTTGGCCAATTTCCCTTGGTTGTGAGGAGAGGAATGCCTTCAGCTGAGTGGACATTCTCACTGTACATCTACTTGAGGGAGACAGTTTATGTCCAAGCTTTTGCAATTAGACTGCCTTGTATCTGTGTAGATAAATCAGTCACTTACAGTACATGTTTTGGTGAAGCACAGCCGCTGGGAGCCTTGGGTTCTCCTTGGATCAAAGGGTGAACCACTCCACAGAAGAGATCAGCTGAATGGGGAGAGCAGAGTTATGGGAGAAACTTCCTAACTGATGAAGAGGAAAAGTGCTCTGAAAGTTGTCAATCACGGTTCGCTTCGTTTGATACAAAGCATGTTTATTTTTAGTCTCTTTGAGCCTTGCTAGTACTGGGCAGCAAGGCAAATGTACAGCAAAGTTCTCAGCTGCTGTGGTGGAAACTGGGAGATCTCAGCATTTCTCATACTTAGTCCCTAGACAAGATGATGGCCATCCTGAAAAATAAGCCAGAAATTAAAATGGCACCTGACTTTTCAGGAAAATACTTCTGTAAGTGTCTCTGCATTTAAGGAAGGGCGTCTGATGTGCTCAGCTGCACAAGCAGACACAAATATATAAATATGACTTTTCTAGATTTGAATCTACCCCTGCCAAAAATAAAATAATTGCTGTCTGTGGCATTACACCTGGTTGCTAGAAATTCTGAACGCTCTATACAGGCCCATAAAATGCTCTTTAATACATATGTAGTTATATTGATGTAATGTGTCTCTTTCCCTTTTGTGATAAAGTAATACAGAAACCCCTTCTAACTCCTTACATCTTTTATTGTTTTATTTTATAAATCTCAAGAAAAAGTGGCTCATAACAGTCTTTACAAACAAGCTGCATCTGTTTAATATTAAAGTGAAAAAAATTATAATAGAACCATTACTTTGGAATATCCAAATAACCTGAGGAAAAATAGCATCCATCTGGCCATTGGTATAACTGTTTTTTACATCAGTTGGATGTTTCTGGGATTGCAAGATTCAACACTTATCTTTAAGTAGAGCGAGTTTCCAAAGATGTAGCATCCAGAAACTTGTGAGTAATCTGTCTGCTTAGAAGTACAATATTGTGTTACCAGATCTGCTGAGCAAAAGCACAATAAAGTTAATCCTTTGGTTCTGGAAAAGCTGCAGGTATTGCAATGGCAGATGTGCTGAAACAGAAGTGTTTATGTTTGTTAGGGCATGTGAAGCAGCAGCTCTGCCAGCTCATGAGTGTTTGAATTTCCTGCAAACTTTTACCTGAGGGCTGTCGTGGGGAAGGAAAAGAGCTCAGAGGGAGTCTCTGCACCCTGTTGGCAGACTGGCAAACCTCTTCTGGTGAATTGGTTGGCAGACACCTGTATTTTCTCATTGAACTTATTCCCTGTGAATGGAGTCATTATGGCATTAAAGTGCTTTTGGTATATAGGGTACAGTATTATCAAGATCAATACTGTGTTATATTTAATATATTTTCCACCTCTTACTATGCCATATGGAAAGGAATAAAAATGTTAGGTCAAGGATTTTGTGCTGTGGAGGTGTGATATGACTCTGGTTTGGCCAGAGCTTTGAGCTGGAACTGCCTTCTAGATCTTTGCCAAAAGTGAGCTCCCCAGAGAAATCTCTCAGACTTTAAATTCACAAAGCCAGGTTGTACAGAGCACAAACAAGAAGGGTCATCTTTTGATGAGAGGAAACAAAAAGTAGCTGGATAAGAACTAAAAATAGCTGGGTAGGAACTGAAGCATGAGGACCTAGAGAAGCTTAGGTCCGAAATTATATCATAAGTATGGGTGACAGGTAGGAAGAAGATTCTGTCGGGTGGTAATTCAGAAAAACTCTTTGTTGACACCATAACAAATTCCTCAAACAGGCTTTAGGGCTCTTACTTGCCACGTGTAGTATTTACTGTGCTCAGTAGTAGCAAGCTGTCCATTGCAAAATCTGAAGAGAAAAGGAGGTAATTTGGAACAGAATGGTTATGGCGATATTTCTGTGAAGGGCTACGTTTTCAGGTCAGGTGTAGAGGACATAAGAATCACAATAGAATTTGTGGAACTTCTAGAGGAGAAAAAGCCAGATGAAGAAAGTCCTTCACAGAAGTTGAGGGAGATAAGCCATGAGGTTGCTCATGCTCAAGTAGATATCTGGCAAATCAGAAAGAAAAATGATTATGTGTTGGTCCTCACATCAACAAGAACCTGTAAGAGATTTTGCAAGAGCCGCTTTGGTGGAACATTTAAAAAGTCAGATTCCAAAGGACTTGAAAAAAAGTAAAACAGAAGGCTCATATAAACTCCAGGCAGTGAATTAAATTTTATGTTCACTATTTTCATAGGAGTGGAAGGGATCTTGTAGATCACCAAGTCCATTCCTCTGTTGCTGTAAGCAACTGTATCTCATAGTCCATACATTTACCGAGCTTCAAAAAACAGTTCTATTTCTTTTTTCCTAGTTTTAATGGAAAGGTGATACACAACTTCAGTCTTTTGATAATCAGAAACCAGTTTATGGGTTGAATTTATTAATTGCTCAATAGTAATTATTTGTTCTTGTGTCGTCATTGTCTATTTGCTTAAGTATCTTTTCTCTCGCTTTAGTGCCTAACCTGAATGTATTTATAGAGAGCAATTATATTCACTCTCAGCATGAATGAGCTTAGAGATGAAAGGGAGAAGGAAGCAAACATGTTGCTTCAGCCTGGACCAGCTGGAATCTCTTTGTTCAGACTCATGTAAAATGTTTTGCAGCAGCTGAATCTGGAAGCAGCATTTGTGCAGCTCATGGAAATATGATACAGATCTCACCACCTCATAGATGAGATGGGAATGGACACAGCAAGCAGGGATATTGTCTGAATATCCATGGGTGCTGTGGACCTGAGAACACCAAAACTACAGCCCAGCTTAGCTGGAGAAAAAACATCTGCTTTTGACTGATATAAACACCCATGGTGAGCCACTGTAAGCGTTTCCCATTATCACTGTTATTTTTCTAGTGTTGGGAGTTAGGTGTCTGTCTGTAATGGGTTATCACTACCTGTGTGGCTTATTTTGAAGAGTTGTTGTCTGCTGTAAACTCTGGAGCCAGTTCAGTCACTCTGGAGTCTGTTCTTTCCCAGCATTGTTGTAAGGCTGTGTTCAGAGCTCTTCACGTTCAGCATCATCAGAGAAGGGCAGGGATTTTCCAGCTTTCAGACTTTGTGTACGAATTTCTAACACAAAATAGATTGAATAATTCAGTCACAACCTTCTCTACCATAGCATGTGTTCAGATGAGTGTCTTAAAAGAGGACTCCTTAAGGGAAAGGCAATGCAGTAAACTATTCTTTTGCTTGGTGGCATCTCATTGCCAGCATCAGTAAGCAGAGCTGAACATCTGTACTAAGAAACGTTGGATATTTTAAATATGTGATTATTGTACCTCATCCCTTTGGATGTAAATCTTAACTACCTGAGAGCAGTTTGTTGTGAATTGACATTTTTAAATACATTTTATATAGGAAGGACTTTTAGATCAAAAATTGTTTATTCCTCCAACTTGTGTGCCATCATTTTTGTTGAAAAGCATGATTTTTTGCCAGTCAAAATTTTCTTGGCGTTCTATCAACTGCAAAAGCAATAGAAACTTAAAGGCTTTTAATTCTGTTGAAGATGCATCATATATAGTAAAATCAAGAAATAGAATAAGATGCTGACCACTGTACTTGCAATAGATAAGTTACTCTGTGGAATAATGTATCTCATCAGCTCTTTTCTTCTGGAAAGTGATGTTTTATCTCGGCTTAAAGCTAAACCCTGCCCTCTCCTTGTATCTGACCCCTTGTGGATCCTCATGTAAGAGCAGAATTTGTACAAATTTGAGCTCTTCTCACAGTTCAGTACAAACAATTCTGCCTTTCCTAAGTGAGATAGATATACAGGAGTAGTGCAGGTCAGGGTTGTGGTGAGCCATGTAAGGAAGCTTATGCAATACCTGATTTAAGTGTAAGATTCTCACAGGGTTTTCAGAGAGGAAGAAAAATGGTGTGGTTGGGCCATGGTGTTTCTCAAGGGAGCTCTGCATGAAGGTTCTGGATACAGGTTTGGGTTCACCTGGTCCTTTGCCCTGCACTTGCCTGGTCGGGGAGGGAAGGCACCATGGCAGTGGAGAAAAGGATGTTGCAGTAAATAATCAGAAATCAATTTTGGCAGCCTACTCAGTGAAAAGGAATGAAAAAGCAGAGGTGGCAGGAGGGGTTTTTAAGGTTTCAGGGAGGGTGGTGGTTTGCTCCAGCAGCAAAACACAAACTGAAACAAGGACAAACACAGTGTGGAAAAAGCTCGTTGGATACTTGTCTTTGCACAACAACTTCTTCATCAAGAAAACAGCTTAAACACAATGAGTTGTGCAACAAAACTCCAGTTTGCTGGCAGCGCCCTCACATGTCTCCTCAAAATATCTGACACACTGGTCTAGGTGTACATTTAAAAAAAAGCAACAGTCAGCAGACTGAAATCAGAAAAATGTGGTGACCAGGCACAGAAGAATGTACTTGTGCTTTAGAAGCAGTCAGTACAGGAAATGTGCCTGCATCTCCCACAGGGAGAAAGAATTGGGCCATATAAAAGCATTTTCCTGAGTCAGATTTGACCTGCAGGCCACTGGCTGGACCCAATAGCTAAATAAATATCTCTGTAGGAAAATTTTTAATTCAGGGACATTTTAAAATGAAAATATAAAATGTTTATCCTCAGGCTATGTCAGGGGTGTTTGCAGAGGACCAAAGCAGACAAAAAAATTGGAAATCTCTGATGTCAAAACTGAGTATCTTTTAACCAAAAAAGGAGGTTTTTACAAAAAAAAATGAAAATTCTTACTTGAACTATAGGAACCAGTACAAACTTCAATTCCTACAAAGGCTTTTCTTTTCAACAAACAAAACCTGTCTGCTGTGAGAAGACTCACTGGGCCGATTCTCTTGTTATAAAAATACGAAACACTAAGAGTACCCCAGAAAAAGCCCAATCTCTCAAGAGCTCCAAATCCAGGCAGGAAGGAGGCAAAGCCACCTTGAGGAGCCTGGGCACTTCTCTGATATCAGAGACTGACTGAAGAACATCCCCAACCTTACAGTGATGATCAGCAGTGCCAAATTCTCCAACTGGTGTGAAACTTCATCTCCTTGAGACCTGCCATAGCTTGGACAGTTTTGTCTGGGTGCTGGCACAGAGAAGTCATGGTCTAGATCAGGGACTACTGTGCTAGACACTATAAAGATATCACAAAAAGACATGTGGCATTTGTTGGGGGATTTCTTTTTGTTTTAATTGGGAAAAAACCCCTTGCAGTTATCTGATGCTCTAGGTCTATGTACAAAGCACGTTTAAAAATACAATAGGCATTCAAATGGGAACATTATTAATTAAAAGCCTCCACATACTGTACAAATGAAACATTCTTCTCTCTACCTACTCAAGTCATTCATTCAGAAAAATCCTGGGAAAATAGTTAGGCTTCACAATGTGCCCCATAGGTCAATGTATTCAGACTCCCAACAGACCAAGTGGAAGGAGTGAGTTCCAGAACAGCAAAATCTTCACTGTGAGCTCCCTCTTAAAGAGAGCACATTCACAAATGTGCAAGCTCACAGGAAAATGGCTCTAGCTCTTTACCCAGCTCCAATCTTAAATGAGTCCTTTAATACGTGTATGTCCAAGCAAGGAAGGATGCTGGCCTATGCTCCTGCCTGGAGCACAGCAGTGGGGAGGTCTTTGAAGCCCTGTAGGGTTTCAGACCCACAGCTTGCCTGCCTTTTTTCTTTTTTCTTTTTTTTTTTTTTTTTCCAATGCATATGTCCTAAAGGTATCAATTTATACTATATATTTGTATTTATACCAACAACCCTTTTTCTTTATGTCCAGCTACACCATGTCCCCTTTATTTAATAATAGGGATATTATTATTTAATAATATAGGTGTCCTTGAGAGCCAAACTGTCCCTGGGCAACTCAGTGACAGGATGTTCCAGAGCATATCTGTAAGTGCTGGTCTCACAACTATTTACTTTTACAAAAGTCCCATATCAAAAGTCCTTTTTTAGTATAGGAATGGGTCAAAATCTGTCTGCTGAAGCCAGAGCCAAATTTCCTTCATGCTTTAAAGTTTGGTGTTGTATTTCAGATCCATCCCCTAAATCAGACTGGCTTTCAGTGTTCAGATCAGAACAATCCCTATCTTATTTGCTCGCTGGCTGCAAAACAGTGGGAAGATTGTCAATACCCTGCCCAGGCTCTAATTAAAAATCCAAACTCAAATTTAATATTTCAAACATTATTTAAAATATATTAAGATAGTCAGCCTATTGCTGTTGCTCATTACTCTGTTGAAACCTAATATTAGTAACAGCATGTACAGAGGACCTGGAGCATGAATTAATAATGAGGTGCTTGTGCTGGAAACCGTGCGAGAGCCTGGTTCCCCGAGCTGGCAGGCGGCCGGCACGGACTGCTTTGCTCCTCTCTGCACACTGATCAAATCTTCTGCTCAACAAAACCATTGGGAAGGAAAGCATTTCTGATTAGTTTGCTTCCTCTCATGAACATCCCCCCCAAAATTTTTTTTCCCAAAGATGACAGGCCATCAGAAATGAAGAGGGCCACAGTGGGGCAAACCCTTTAGCCCAAAGGCATTGTGCGATGGATCAAACAGCAGTGCTGGTACTCGAGCATCACCCTCCAGTGAGGGAGGACCCCCCGTGCCCTCAGCCTGCCCTCCCCTGGTTCATGAAATCTCTCCTTGAGGCTTTTGAGGTGAGGTTTAATCAGCTCTCTCCCTCTTCCCCCTTGTCCTAACAAAAAACAAATCTGAACAAGAACAGAGAGAAAGAGCATGTGACTTGTTAGTACTCTTGGCCCAGAGTGAAGGTATTGGAGGTGTTTGCGGGTTTTCAGGAGACAAGAGCAAGGATTTAGCAGGTCAGTGAGCTCTTCAGGTGATGCCAGAATGAGGAAAGATGTGCAAGCTAGAAAATATCTGCACCACTTGTAGTACGCAAGACATATACATTTATACATATGTATGTCTAAAATATGTGCGTATAAAAAGTATTATAGTCATGTAAGCTGCATTTTAGCCAGACAGTGATGTAATATAGAGATGAGGTGTATTTATTTGGACATATATTCCCTTCCTGTATGCTTTACAGGAAACTGGCTTTCACCTGTCCTCTCAGTGTCCCCATGCTCCTCTGCCCATGCACTTCTCTGCTGAGGGTGAGCCCAGAGACTTTTGTGCTTCCTCTGTGCATGGAGAAATGTCTCCAGCATTTGCAGAAAACAATCAGTCATTGCTGAAGGTGTTTTTGCCCTGAATTTTAGCTGCACCCTGGCCTTATAAACCCTTTTCCTTTAAGATTAACATACTGTTAACCACAGTGCAGCATTCAGTTCTGCACCTAGTGCCTTGTTCTCACCCTGTAGATTAAAAGGTGTGACAGAGAAGGAAATTTGCCAGAGGGAATGAGAGAAATTATTACGTAATTTTGTGTAATTTTTGATGCAGGAAACAATTTTCTCAGCACACCTGTTGAGAAGAGAAACAAGGCTCCTTCAACCATCAATCTGTGGGACCTCAGAGCTCAGGCTGAAAGCAAAGGCGAAACGAAATACGAAAATTGCAGCGCAGCAGAAGAGGAGTCAGCTATCTGCGGGCCTCTGCTGAAATCCCATCTTTGGGGTAGGGTTTCCTGTGCATTTTCGTGTTTTGGTCACCTGACAGTAGCTCTCTGGCCTAATTGGTTTCCTAGTTAACAGACTAAGTAATGATGTAACCAGAGTGTGTGGGAACCAGACCTGTGTGACAGATACAAATTTTCCCAGCCATACTAATTTTGCCTGCTTACCTGGTTCTGCTGCTGGTTATCTGGAAACTTGAACTACTTAAAGGGTATAATGAGCCCAGCAAAGGTTGAGACACAGCTTAGTCATTTAACATAAAATTATCTCCTGCTGCAAAACCTATTAACTTGTGAAGTCCAATTATTTTTGTTACTAAACAACACAGTGTTTTAAGAGATATGGCTTTGTCTACAGCTTTTATTTACTTTTTCTGTGGTTGGTGAAGTGAGAATTAGTTGCCTTTAGCCTAAAGGAACAGATCAGCTCTGTTCAATTACAAGCCTGTCTGAATAACCACTTTCTGCTCTTGACTGTCTGCTGTCTCCAGGCACACTCCCACAGTGTTGCTCATTTATACTGGTGAATTTGTAGCTGAATATTGTTGCTATTGCCTGTATGACAATACAAGGGTTTCAGAAAGGCTCCAGCTAAGATCTAGGTCTTGTTGAACTGAGCTCTATGCAAACACATAGTGAGAAAGTCCTCTAAATGCAAAATGGTAGCATCCCAAATACAACTGACAGAGGTGGAGGTCATTGGTAGGAAAGTTTTGCAGCCTCAGAGCTGAGCCTCTGAAACAGTAACTTTAAAAAAAATCATCATGAGGACCAGACTCATGTAAAATAATCAAATTGAGAAAGGAAGGTGAGAGAGAAAGGGAACACCTGGCACAGAGGGGGCCTGATCAGCTTCCTTCTCCATATGGCAGACAAAGAATGAAGGTCTCTAGATTTCTCTCTACTGTAAGATAAAATCCCAGTAAGCACATATAGCTCATACTGGGCAAAGGAACAGCTTGAGCTGGGAATCTGCCTGGCAGTTGTCATTCCTGTGGTCCACAGGCTGTTCCCTTGCATGTCTCTCTGCACAGCACTTAAACATTTTCTTACAAGTTGAGGCACCCAGGCTGCTGCTGGATGGGCTGCACAGCCTGGGGCAAACTTTGCCATGACCCTGGTGGTTATTGTTCTGCAGCAAAGTGCAGCTAGCATGGCTGTGTCTGATATTTTTAAACAGAAAGGAAAAGAGTTTTATGTTTGTTAGTGTGCATCTGGCTGTTCTTTCACTTTGCACTCACACACACATTTGATAAATGGAACTAACTGAGAGCAGAAGCAAGACAGTGGACTTTTAAGGTGATGTGAAACTGGCTTATGTTTTTCTTGAAAACAGGACCCTTAAATGTGATGACAGAAATCATGAGAGTAGCAGGGCTTTGCATACATTGATGTGGTTAATCCAGTCAGTAAAAATAATGGTAAGAAAAGGACACCCCACAGCGTTTCTGTATCTTTCCATCCGAAGTTTATACGATGCCTAACGTGTATGCAATGGATCTGAGGCCTGACATTTATTTAAACTCTTTGGGAGCAATATCAAACATTAATGGGGATTAGTGTTAGAACTGGTGTAAACATAGCAAACAATCTGCTGTGAGTGTATGCTCACATTTCCATATGTTATGTAGGTAAGCAGAGCCACCGCAGAGGAAAGAAACCCGGAGATGCAGTTCTCAGCTAACTGCCTCTAGGATCAGTAGAGGCAGTCACCAGTAGGGCACAGCTATCTCATGATATCACTATCTACACACTCATAAAATGCTCTGTCTAGAGCTGCAATTTAGTTTTGCAAAAGGTAAGATTTAAAGAGATGCAATTCCATTGTGCAAAACCACTAAAAAACAGATTAAAATGATTTAGTACTTCCAGGTGCACTGTAATTCTTGGCAGGAAAAGCTAATTCCAGGTGTGTAACTTCAAAAAAAAAAAAATCCACCAAAAATCCAACCCTCTTGTCAAACCTGGATAAAAACATCAAGTTAGAAAAACAGAAGCTAAACTAGGAACAAAGTCCAAAGTACAACTGCAGAAAGACAGCCTCTCCATTGAAGAAATTATTGCATATAAGTGAATCTCCCTATTACTTGAGTAAACATAGCTTGATTCTAGGCAATATTTCAAAAGAGATAAATCTTTGACATGCATGAGCACATAGAAGGATGACATGTTCACAGTGGGAGGTATGAGGCGGGGTTTATAGTAGTGCCAAAATTGATCTCACACAATCATGCTTAGGGCCAGATCCAAAGCTGCTGAAGTAAGGAGCAAATCTTTCCACTGTCTTCAACTGGTTTTGTATTCAGCACTCACTTTGCTAGCAGAAAAGGGAGGAGGAAATACATTTGTTTCCTTATTTTCAGCCAAATCGTTTACATATTTTTCCTTCTCCTTTTAAGCCTGGGGAACTCTGGCCATTAACTTTCTCAGGGGCAGGTCCTTAATCAACAGATGAAAATATAAACTGCACCACAAAATGGAAAATACTATCATACCAGCTAAACCTATTTGCTTCAGCAACACATGTGGTAAGGGATATTAGTGTTCCATAATAGAATACACACTGGTTCATTTGACACTTTTTTTTAAAAGAGTTTTTATTTATATGATGTGTTTATGGACAAATATGCATTGAATGCTTTTTAAGTCCTATTATGGTTTGGTTTTATTTCCACATGTCCAGATGAAATGACTATTACTGGGCCTAGAAAACTACTACACTAATGGAAGTTCTTAGAGTCGGTGCCAGTTTTATATCCTGCAGGGGTAGTTGCCACTAGATTAATATCCTGCAGGTCAAGATTTTTTTAAAAAGCCTCAACATATTTTGCAGGCTCTATGCAATTCAATATAGTGTCACCCTTAGTATGTGCCAGTTTTGCATCTGAATTAAGAGCCAGGGATCAGACCTCCAAGTATGAAGGTTTTGCAGAAATCCATGGCCACACAGAAGGAAAATGGACATGACAACCTTGTCTCCCCAAAATCTGTGTGAAAATTCTTTAAGAATCAGCATTGTCACTCTGAAAGAAAAAGAATGTTTGGGAAAACTGGGCCCTCTGCTGCTATGATCAGGGGCTGGGTGCGTGGTGCTACATTCAGCTGCTTTTGCTCCTGTGAATAAACAATTTTTCCTGTGCTGTAACCTCCATTTAACAAAAAGGGGGTAGAGAAACCCAAACCTTTCCCAGTCACTCCCTGCCTTTCACTCCTGCTGTCAGCCTGGGGTCCAGGCAGGGTTGTGCCCGTGCTGACACTTTGGCATTTCCGTGAGGTGAGAATGAGACACGGGAATTATGGAAACCTTTCCGCCTTTGCCTAGGGACTGCTGGGCTGGGTGGCCCTTTCTTGTGGCACAGGAGCAACAAGGTGTGACTGCACAGGGCCAGGCAATGAACAGCCCAGCTGTGATTACACAGGGCTTTCTGGGGCCTCTCCTGTTCCCACACAGAACTATGTGCACGGAGGAGATGGGAGGGCACTCTTCAGTTAATTTCTCCTCTCGCTGCTGAGTTTGCACTAAGTCTGTACAGAGATCCTTATCTCAAGCAGAAAGGAAAGCGAAATGTCCAGTTTTGTCACTGTTTGAGTGCTCTGTGATATCTGGTTCAGAAGGCTCTGATTTTATTGCCATGGCACTGCTGTCAATTAGAAGTGGTGGTCCTGTCCAGACTCCAGCATCAGGGCACACAGGGTCCAAAGTGGACTTAAAAGTGTAGCAAACCTAGCATGAAACTGCTTTGGGCTTGTGACATTGTGATAAACCTGTTTTTCCATTGAAAAACACTGAGGAGAGGTATAATTCTTAACCATCATTACAGACTCCCCAGACTATTAAGGCTGCATAAATATTAAAGGCTTGTTGTTTACATTAGAACCATTATCTTTATAGATATCGGTGCTTGTTAAATGACTCATAATGCATAATTCATTCAAGCAATCCTGCCCTTTTCTCTGTTTATTATTCATCTGCAAATAGACTTTGATTTTTACAAATTTGTTCATTATTCATGTTATTCCAGGCTCTCTACACAAATGTATTTTAGGTCTCCTTTCTCAAAACCTATTGTCTCCTACCCTGTTTTTATCAATTTGCTGCTGTTGTTACTTGCAGAGTGTAATTGAACATTTAATAACAGACCTGAAACTCCCTCTGACTTTAATGAAGATTTACAGGATAGCTCTGGGGATTCAGGAACATGCTTCTGCTGCTGCCACGCAGCCACTGACAGGACACAGTCTGCAGTTATTCATACAGCAGGCTCTGCCTTTTATTCCCACTTGTTGGAAACACAGTAATCCATAAAGTTCTGCAGCATGTGGCCAGATTCTAAAGTCTGGGAAATTATCTTGTGTGTTTATGTACAAAGCAAGGGTAGCAAGGCGGATTTCCCTGCAACACAGCACGGTGTGGTTCAAGGAGAGAGCACCAGAATTGGATTTCAGATCTGGTTTGGGTCTCCAGCCAACCATTTTCATGCAGTTTTCTCTCTGTGTGCCTCAGTTTTCTTTTCTGCAGAATGGTATCAATATTGCTTGAGGAAAATCTTGCTCTGCAGAGACAAGAAGGAGTAAAAAATGCTCCTGGCATCTAACTTTAGGCACAGTTATTAACTTGAGCTTCCTGAAGAGAGCTGTGAGAAGTTTCTCCACTGATTTCTATTCTTGGGGCTGGTGTTCAGAAACATCTCCAAGCTGATCCCTCACTCCCTGTTGAAGGATGTGGATAAACTCCGTATTTCATAGCTTGGGTGAAGTGCCTGAAGAAATACTGCCAGGCTTCCAGAAACAGAAAGTAGTTCAGGAAATAGAGTATAATGTGTTTGTCTCCAATCCAAACACTTTGATCTGTAAGATAAGAATAGTTAACAAATAACAAAAAGTTCTCTTTGTTTTCCATTCACTTTGTCACTCTTCATCATCAGTTTATTTTGGATGCACTTCTGAGAAGTTGCTACCTGCACTATGAGGAAAAAGAAATCAACATCATTTGGTAAAAAAAAAAAAATTGGTAGTAAGGAACTCATTTGATATCTGAGTCTACAAATAAATAATTGTAACAATCACAATAATTAAAATTGTTTAAAATGCTTGAAGAAAAATTAAATTCCTAAAGATTTTTAGGAAAAAACCCAAAAGTGTACACTTTGACTATTTCATGATTTCAGAATGAAGCCTCAGGACAAAGGAGTCAAAATGAAGCCATTTTTGTTTAAGTTTAGTTTGAAATACAGTTTTCAAAATTAGTTAGCAAGAAATATTTTAAAAATTTTTCTGGTGATTGCTTTCTCTCTTATAGTCTGGTCCCAATATGTTTTATTTTACTGGAAGGAAATGAAGAGAAATTGTACTTAGAAATACTGAAAGCTTGGAAATGGAAGAAAAAGAACATTAAATTGGACTCAGAATCTTCTCCTTTCTTCTAGTTTTTCAGCTAGAAATATATGACAAACGTCTCTGAACGGATCTGTCCTCTTAATTTCTAACATTTCTTTTCTTAAACATTTAAAATAAGGGTTTTGTCCACTTGTGTTCATGTTCTCTGTTTTCTTTTTTATTTCCTCCATGCAATGTCCTTGCCCCTTGGACTGATGTGTTATGGAGATAAAGGGTAGTTTAGGGATATTCTGGAGATCAGAACCCAAACTCCACCCAAGCAGCAGCAGCACTGGAGGAGCAGCAGCACTTTAGTGCATGGCAGTGCCTCGTGTTGAAGTTCTGATCCGAGTTTAGATCTCAGTCCACCACACTCAGCAGAAATTCTACAATTTTCTTCACACCTATCTCAAGTTCAACTGCTAACGAGTTATGAAGAGAACCAGGGTCCACGGACTGTAACAACCTCCAGTCCTGGTCTCCTGATGAGCAGTGGAAGCGTGAAAAGTTAAAAACTACAGTACTGCTCATTTCCACCAGCCCTCGTTTATCCTCCTGCTTTTTTCTCTCCTGATACCATGAGTCATCCAACATTTGATGCCTGGGGACTCCATGTGTAATTTTGTTTCCCAGTCACTTTTGTCCCTTCCTCATGCAATGCATTCACGTAAGCCCTAAGAGCACATAGGAGCCATAGCCAAAATGGCTCAGCTTCCTTCCCAGGGCGTCAGAGAGCCAGGAAGAAAAGTTTATTCAAGGTCTTGGCTCCCTCTCCTGGCTGGCTCTGCAGCAATTTTAAATGAGATTTTAGCCCTTCAAAAAATTAGTGTTTGCTTACTGTCAATGCACACTTGATACAGGAGAGAAGAGCACCCTTGTGATGAGATTCTGGTTTAGAAAAAAATAAAATTAGAAAGCTGGAAGCTAGTGTCACTAAAAATACATAAAATAAAATCATCATGTTTTTTACATAGACTATTTGAAAATGTTTTATTCCTGCCAATATTTCTGGAGTACTACATATATAAGAAAAAGGGTATTTTTAAAATTTTGTTTGTTTTTCTGGATTACCTGTATTTTCCTTCAGACCTGCAGGCTCTAGACTTCTGCTTAATAAATGTCCCAATGCAAGTTGTGTGTTACCCTTAAACAGTGGTAGCATTCCCCCTACCTGCTAATTGCTTTATTTGTCCTTACTCCTTCCGTTCCCTCATCAACAAAGGCTTTAGCATAAAGGGCAATGAGGTAGAACATGACAAGGAGAGTGGGAGCCAGAAGAGTGAATACTTCTGTAATTACACAGTAGCCTGGAGTAGCTCTTCGCAAATCAATTATGTAGCCTGGATTGCCCAAAACTCTGAGGACAGAGCCCTTGTTTTAATTTGCCTATGGAGCTATGTGCTCCAATAATGGGCAAAATTCTTCCCTTGTTACCAGTTGCCTTTTATCGGAATCCACATAATTCCTTCCTTATTTATTTTTTCTTTAATTACTTTATTAATAGTACATTGTATTTAGCACAGCTACAAACCAATCATTGCAAATTGCTTCACAAACATTACCGAATAAATTTTAACCTTGTCTTGTTGAAAAGGTAATGCCAGGTCCATTTTTCAACAGGGAAAACTGAGGCAAAAGTTTGTAATGGAAAGTGATTAGAAAAAGCAAATGGAAAATCGTCCATGAAATCCTGACAAACTGTAGTTGCAAAGTAAATTGTCAGATAACCCCAGAATGTAACTCAGCAACCAAAACATTTATCCCAAACTCTATGCTTGCTGTGCACTCCTCAGATTTATCCTTCTTGGGACTTTTAGCAGGCATAAACCAAGATGGTATTGCCAGTACTGCCAGTACCAAGGAGATTTCAGTAGTTTTGTAGACTTATTTTTGCTGTTACTGGAGAGTTTACTAAACAGACTACTGCACGTAACAGGGACAACGTAGGATTAAGGAGAATGAGCATCTTTGCTGTCAGCTGATTTCACAACTCTGTGCAGGTCTCATCTTCCAAAGGCTGTAGTTTGTTCTTTCACAAGTCAGTGTCAGAACTTCCTTGGTATCAGTGTCTGGGATTTGGCCCACATGATGGTCACTGCTTTCATGTGTTTCTCATTTCTTCCTTCCCCGTGGGACACAGAACAGAAGCTGTGTCCAAATATCTGTGAAAGTTTGGAACCAGGCAATACTTTGCTTTGGATATCTACTTCCTTCATAAATGAACTCCCAACATACAATGAGCAGTCAGAGTCCTGGTTGTTTTATTTAAGCAATGGCTTCAGCAATGCTCTAACATAGGGAAGAAAATACTTTTGATGATACATTTAAAAGGCATTACAGCCACTGCCTGAAAGGAGAAGCTTCTAGGAGGCAGAAGGGAGGCCAGTGAAGCTATTCAGATAACTGGTTCTGAAATAACAGGGGTGTGAATGCAATAACAGAGGTGAAAGCCTAAAGTGAAATTTTTGGCAAAATTTCGATTAACTAAAACACTGAAAAAAATACTTCATATTTCAAAGTTTGAAGCTTCCTAGACATTTCAAATTAACTGCAAGTAAATTTAGATTGAAAATATTTTCAGACTCTTAGCTAGAAAAGAGATGAACTCAATACCCATTCACGAAAAGTTTGTGATCATGTGTATTTGTCAGTGGAAAAGGTTTATCTGGAAAAAAGATGTGTCTGGCTCTAGTTGTAACCTTATCTGCATAACCTGTAATAGAATAACTACAGCTATAGAAAGACTTTTGTTCTTTTTGGCAAAGCTGATCAATTAGATGTGTAGGATGGAGTTACAAAAGCTCTTACAGTTTGCAGGAGTTGCTTTGCTCTTCATGGCTGTGTGAACAGCACGGTGCTAGAAATGATGTTACAAGGAGTGAATGATATTTTGAAAACCCAGTTATTCTTTATGTCATGTAGCTAAAGCCCTCAATTGCCACTGGTTTCCCATAGGATTTTGATGCCACAGAAATGCACATGAAGGGTCAGTCCTTGCTTCAGTCTGTCTTGATGGCAGAAAATAAAGGCAATGGTGTTATGACTGTTCACAGGAAGGCAAGGGTCAAGCTAATTTTTGTTCTGGTTTGGTTTTGGGGTAGGTTTTATTTTCAATCAGCTTTTTTAATTCATTTTTATTTTTGATGGACTCACTATCACTATATCATCTTTTCATTAGCAACCCTCATTGGCCATAAGTAACTTACCCAAAATCTCTGAGGAAGTCTCTGGGAGAGCTGGGAACTGAACCTTTCATATCTGTAATGACAGTCAATGCACACTTCTAGATAGGGAATAGATGTAAACCTTCATTCAAAATCCATGTCAGGTTCAAAAACACCTTTTAAAAGACAGCTGACCTACTGTAGGATTACAGTTTCAGGTGAAGCAAGCCAGAGCCAGAGCAGGTCCTTACTGAATAACCTGCTGTGTGCAAGGTGAAAGCAGCACAATTTCAAGGCTGCATCCACTTAGAAAGTCTAAGGATCCATGGAGAGCAACTAATCGACAGGGAATGAACCAGTACATCTTGCAAGATTTTTCTCTAGCCAAGTTGGGTGCCAGTAAAATTGTCTCAAGATGCAAGAATGAAAAGTTCAGTAATTTATTTATGCATGGAAGTACAGCAGCTGGAGTGCAGCTTTGCTGGTACAATGTCACCTTCTGTGCCCGAGCATCCAGCCATGTCAAAAGGCAGCACCTTTTCTATTCTGCAACTCATTAAATTTTACTGGAAAAATCCAAATGCATTATCATCCTGATATTAATTTGCCATGTTAGTCACTGCTGCAATGCCCAGACGGTCAAGAGAGCAGGGAATAATTGTCATTTGGAAGGAGACAGTATTACACAGATGGAAATCACCCCTTTAAGGATTTATAGCAAAACAATTGATGCAGTATGGTGTCCAGCTACCTCCCCAACTACTGCTAATGCATTTGTGAAGGCATTAACACATTAAAGTTTGAGCTTGGCTCCCCCTTATCTTAGAGCAGCCACCAAATGGCATTCTTGCAGTATTAACTTTCTGTCACTTCCAGCTCAAGATGTGACCTAGAGTAAAAGGCTTCCTATCGTCCCATCAGCTCCTTTAACCACTCTCTTTCAATGCATGTTAATTTTGTGTCTTCATTTCACAGTGCACAACTAGGAAAAAAAAATAGAGACTTGTAGTAATATTCTTCCAATTAAAAGAAAACATTTGCATTATCAAAGCCAGTAAAACAACTTCTGAAGTTTCTGGAAACTTTGGAAGCACTCAGCCTTCCAACACAGGCTGCAGGCAGGTGCACTACAAGTATTTCCTTGCTCATATAGTGCTACCTTTGCTAAGTTACAAAGAAAAATGGAACAGTTCTCTATTTCTTTAAACATTTGGCTCTTTTTTGTAGCCTGGTTATGCACGCTGATAAAACATCCTCCATCCTTTAAAAGCTCCCTACCACCGAAACCAAGATGGATTTCTAGAGCTTAGAGACTCCTGCCATCCCCCCAGCCTGTCCTGGGAGAGGGGGGCTGTGTCATGATGATCAGGGGTCAGGCAGCAGCTGGCAGCTCTGCCTGCACTGGGGCCACAGCTGGACAGGGAGAATTCCCCTTTCTGCTCTCCCAAGCCCACGAGCAGAGAACAGGCAGCGCCTCCACTTCGTGCTGCTGCAGGAAAGGAGTTACACACTGCAGCCGTATTTTACCTGATGTTTGTGTTGAGGGTCACTTTTTATCTGTCTAAACTTGAGAGTAGGAAATGTGACAAAAAGGTTGTTGAGCAATAATACATGAATACATTTCTGTGCAGCTGACATTTCCAGTCTGACCAGTGGAGATGCATATTTGGGTTTTTAGCTTATATGCACGACTGTTTTCCTTTGCCAGCATCTCTCCACCTCTGTGCACTTACAAGTTCTTTTTCTGTGGGATGTAGAAAGTAGAGGGCTTGGCAGAGAGCAACTGCAGCTAGTGGAGATTTCCCTCAGTCTGTAGCTGGATCCAGAGGGCTCAAAACATGAGGGGAAAAAAGGGGCTACAAACAGCCTGAACACTCTGGGAAACAACGTTTATCACTGGGAAAGCAGAGAAAGCTGAGAAAACTCAGCCTTCCTTCCTCCAAATCTTTTACCTTTGAGGGTTGGGGGATTTTTGGTGTTGTTCTGTTGGTTTTTGGGTTTTTTTTAAGGGGGAAAAGGCTGAGGCTGGGGGGGATGGAGAGCAAAAATGCTGACCTTAATTAATGGAAGGCCCACTAGAGCCGAAGGAAAGGGTTTGGCTCTCAAGGCCCGGGCCTCCCCCTGAGCCTCTCCTGGGTGTAATGAGAGAGCTCAGCTTCATTACTGGCAGCTGAGGGGAAGGGTCACCGGGGCTGGATTTGCAGGGCCCTCATTGAGGGATCACTCCATGCTGAGAGAAGCTGGCCATGCTCTTGGACACCTGGTCATTAACATTGCTAATTAGCGGCCATTAATCAGGGCCCTGGGTTTTTTGTTGTGTGTCACCGGCTCAGAGGAACCAAGTGAATAAGAAGATTGTTTCATTACCTCCACAAGAGGTGGAATGAAAGCAGTTCCCATCAGCTCAAGATGAGCTGAATTAAGGGAAAGGTTAGACAACAATTTAAGATGAGCTGCCAAGGGGGAGCTGGGGGACCTGAGCTGTCCTCTGAGAGGAAAACCAGTCACCTATAATTAATGAAATCTTCCACAACCTCACTCTAATCACCGTGTGAGCTTCTCACCGAAAAAACCCCACCTATCTTTCACATTGGAAGAACCCTAATTTATCTGTTTATGATGTCCTAATCTGGGCAAACTTTATTTCCATAGGATTTTTGCACCGTACGTATATGTATACACACAAAAATGCAGGGATATAAAAGTATACACTCACACAGTGTCAGTGTGTCCTGTGTTTGTTTCGCAGATTAACCTGAGTCAGCAAGGATGGTTTTCACACAGCCAACCCTCCTGGCTGGGGGGGAGGGGGGGGGAACAACAAAAATCTGTATTAAAAAGTATCCAGACTGTATTTAAAATATTTATCTAAACGTTTTCATTTCGATTTCTGGCTCGGAAAGCATTGAAGAGATCTGGTGGTTTTAAGAGGTAGAATAATTAAAAATGAGTTCTGTTTCTGTAGGTTAAAAATGACATGGGAAAAGTGATAGTTATTGGCATACATAGGAAAAAGTAAAGAATTTAATTAGCAACCAGATTGTTAAAATGCAGTGTTCTCCTCCCATGCTCCATTGTCTAACTTTTGTGGAACAGGTGCCTAATTTTCCTAATGGGATACATTTTAATTGACAAAGTAGTTTGATTGCTTTGCACCAATCTTCAGTTCCTTGCTTACTTTTAATATAATAAACTCTTCTATTTCTGCAAACTCAGATGCCCTTTAAAAAGTAATTAGAAGCAGGTTTTATCTGCCTGTCTTTTTTTATAGAGCACTTTTTGATTTCTAAAACCAACTAACGAAAAGCTTGATTTGTTCTGCTGATGTGTGAGAGCCAGTAACTTTTAGTCATATGCACTGAGCATTTCAATCAAGTTGTTTGCATATCCATTCATTTCAGAAAGACTCTCAAAATGGATTACAAACATTTAATTGTAAGAGGAATAAAATAATTAAGGCAGTACAAGTGGAAGTTAAAAATATGCCTTAGGATTCACAACAGTTATTGGATCATTCTCATCATGGGGCATAAATTCCTTCTTGTAGTTTCAAAGAACTTTTTTCAAGTAGGCACACTGCCTTTCCTAACAACAGAAAGTAAAATCGTGTTTCTTCTGTATGTGATTCTCTTTGTAGAACCGTGTGGTTGGTTAAAATGTCCATAAAACTAATCTTTGGTGCATTGCAGCTGGTCTGGAATTCTATAATATGATTTCTGGGACTTCATGGGAAAGTTGAAGGCTCAAGGGGAAATTACACAATGAACAGCTGAGAAAAAGTTGCATTCTGGCACAGAATCATGCAAATGGGGCACATTCTTCAGTTTTCTCATGACGGATTGTCTCTGAAACTACTGAGCCAAGTTGCTGAAATGCTAATGAAGGAGAAGCATCAATGAACAGTGTCATCCTGGGGGCTTCTGAAGGGGACAGAGTAGGAGATGGAGGGAGGGGGTGAGGGGGAAGGAAGGAAGGAAGAAAAAGAGAATGAAAAGAAATGGAGCAAGAGTTTCAAATATTGAGGCTGGCCTTCTCTTAAAATTAAATAGGGGGTGGGGAGAAATAGAGCTGTGATGAACTCTGGTGAACACATCGCTGTTGGCTTATAAAAATGAATACAAGCACTTAAAAGCTAGAGTTTGGCTTTGACTAGGGGGAAATGAGCATTGGCACTGCTAACACTGGGAGCCACCCTTCTGTTTGATATATGAGATGGGTGTAGGCCCCCAAACTCCCAGCAGATAAGCCTGGGGGAGGCACATAAATGTTTGAAGGACACCAGTGCAGGCAGCATGGGTGACAAACAGGAGGAGCTGGAAGCTGCGGTGCAGCAGGAAAACCATGACATCCTTGCCATCATGGGGCATGGTGGGATGACTTGCATAACTGGAGGGCTGCAGTGGACAGCTATAAACTCTTCAGAAGGGCCAGGTGAGGAGGGAGAGGTCGTGGGTAGCCCTGTGCATTAGGGAGTGGTTTGACCGTCTAGAGCTGAATGATGGTGATGATAGGGTTGGTGTTTATGGGTAAGAATCAGCCAGTGTGTGCCCAGGTGGCCGAGAAAGCCAATGGCACCTGGTTTGTGCCATCAATAGTGTGTCCAGCAAGGCCAGGGTAGTGACTGTCCCCTGTACTTGGAGCTGGTGAAGCCACACTTCACAAGGCCTGTGTCCAGTCCTGGACACCTCACTACAAAAAACATTTAGAGGCTGGAGTGAGTCAAGAGAAGAGGGAAGGGTCTGGAATACAGGTCTTGTGAGGAGCAGCTGAGGGAACTGGGGATGTTTAGCCTGGAGAAAAGGAGACTCAGGGGGGACCTTATGACTCTCTACAACAACTCCCTGAGATTGTAGCCAGGTGAGCATTAGACTCTTCTCCAAGGAACAAGGGATAAGACAAGAAGAAATGGCTTAAAGTTGCACCAGAGAAGGTCTAGATAGACATTGGGAAACCCCATCCCTGGAGGTATTTAGAAGTGTAGAGAAGGTGCTTAGGGATGTGGTTTAGCAGAGGACTCAGCAGTGCTGGGTGATGGTTGGACTTAATGATCTAAAAGATATTTTTCCCACCTAATAATTTCTATGATTCTAAGGAGAACAGGATCCCATTCAAAAATGTGGGGGAATGGAAGAGGACTTTTACCCATCTCTAAAAAATGTTACTATTTGCGATTTTTTAAAAAGCCCTTTTATCATAGCACTGTGCACTTCGTTTTGTAAAGCAAAAGTTGATTTTCCCATGGATAGGTGAGTTTTATAACTGGACAGCCCACAGCTCAGCTATCAAGGCTCCTTAAATACTTGGCTTACAAGTACTGGATCTTTAAGAATATTTATATTAAAAATACCCAACCGGCTACATTTTGCAGACTTTCAAAATTGTTCTGTTCTCTCTCAGGCCCCAGTGTAAAATGGCCAAAGGCCTCAGCAAGTTGGGACTGAGCTATTTTGAACGTCTGGCTGGTGGTTGCTTTCCGTCAGTGTTCCTGGAGGAGCTGCCGGGTGCTGAGAATTCAAAATACGGCCCTCAGCACTCCAGAGGCAACACGAGTTATTCAAGCTTGTGGAAGGGCTGTGAAAAGCTGGCAGTCACAGTGGAACAAAATCCAGTCATCTGCCTTTTGTCCTCATTGCTGGTGAGTAAAAAATTAGCAGGTGTCGTAAGTGTTGTGCAGACGGGAGGAAACCAAACTCTCGGTGTTTGGGTCAGTGTGAGGCAGGGCTGTGCAGTGGATGTGTCACTGGACCAATGCTCTGAAGCCCTGGGTATTGACCTAACTTATAACCTCTGGCAAGTCCCTTAACCCATTTTTGTTTCCATTCCCAGTTTTTTGCCTCAACGTGTCTATTTAAATTTGCTGAAATTTAGATATCTCTTCCTATGAGTTTTTGTGTTGACTACCAGGACGGGGCCAGTTTTAACCTGGGTTTTTCCAGTGCTGCTCTAACACATACAGAGATAAAACCAGTAGAGAAAGATTGCACAAATTGTGAAACCCACCATATGAAATCTTTCAGACCAGTTTGGCAATGGCTGTATTGGACCCACAGCACTTAGGTGTGTTCGTGTTGTGTGTAATTGTGCTTTAATGGACTGCTTTAATGGTGGTTTTAACTACTTTGAAGCCTCAGCAATACTTACAGGCTTAGTTTCACAAGCAGCCTTTGGTAAAAGTGTTTGCACATGCAAATCACTGGGTGGTGTCTGCCTGCCCACATGATGCTCTTATTTATGTTACATCTTCCAGCATTACTGTAGAATCCCAGAGCTCTGGGCACAGAGCAGGACTTAATTGATAAGTGATATTTAATAAGAGAATGATATGGAGACAAGGGAGCAGCTATGGAGGAGACACTGGAAGCACAAGTGTGGCATGTGAGGAGACCTTTCTGGATAACTGACCCTGGCACTGCAAGGAGTTAAAGGAGGGGAGAAGGGAGCAGCTCCTCCCTCATATAATCCCCACAGACACACACCTATAGTGCTGTTAACCTGCAGGGAAAGGGCTGATGGCAGCACAGAGGTGTACACACTGGACTACAGAGCCTTTCTTATTCCTGCATGGTATTTCAATGACTGTAATTAATGTGATTATAGATGCCATTCCTGCTTTGCAGGCCTCATGCCACTTTGGCTGAGTCCAGTCTCTCCATGAAGCCCTGTCCTTCTATGCAGTGGTGTCCCAAACTGAGACAGGGCATCCTTGCCCAAGGACCTCTGCACCCCTCCCACTACTCCAGATATCTCCTAGCAGTTATTACATCCCACCCTGCTCCCAGCCTGAGCATAGTGTCCCTCACAGACCCCTGGCACCAAGCTGTGGCTGTGCCAAAGAAGACAATTTCTCCTCCTTCATTTCTGGCCTTTCTGAAATGTCTTCCATACCTCTGCATGTGATGGGGGAATTCTCACCTTCTGAAAATCCTGCTTGTGCTGCTGCTTCCTGTCCCTGGTTTCCCAAGCCAGTGCTGTAACCTCCCAATTTGCTGTAGAGGGATTGTTCTTGCAGCCCATCTGCACTATTAAAAAAGCTGGTAAGTGCTGAGATGAAAATATGAGCTGTTTTTTGTAGGATGGCTCTTTAGTTCTGTAACTGCTGGCAAGTGTGTGTGCATTGGGAGGAGCAAGAGAAAGAAAAGCTGGTTGGATTTTATTGCTTTGATTTAAATAAAAAATGGATTCTTCTTTAAGAGCTGAAGGTTATTTGGTGCTTAAGAAGATTTTGCAATGTTCGACTCAAGCAGCATTGAAAGAGTAAACAAACAAATTACAGCAAAGCAGGATAGGTGATCATGGGGCAAAGCAGGTCAGCATAAAAATAAAAAGAAAAATCCTTTCATAAATAAACATGCATGAAAAGGGGAGCCTGAAAGCACAGTTAAGGCCACAATCTAGGACCAAGGAGAAAGCTCCTATATTAGCACCCAAAGTTTTGATTACATCTAATGGAAAAAGAAAAAAAAATTATATTCTTTACCTCTCAAACTGAACTTTTCCAAAGCCTGTAGATATAAATAAGAAATTTTGTCCAGAGGGTTATCTGAAATGCTATATTGTACACAGCAGTGTGATTGCAGTGAACAAGAATTAGGAGATCCTAAAGCACGCTGACAGCCTCTAACATGCCTTATTGTGCTCCAGTGCTCCAGCTCGTATGGTACAGTCAGGGGACCACACACAGTCCATAACAGTCATAATGGAAAATTGTACGGGCTGGTCTAGCTGGGCATAATTGGATGGGCAAGAAATTGAGTTTTCCAGCTTTCAGAGTTGTTTACTTGACCTGTTTTAATTTTAGTTGAGATGGAATAATATGTTTCTCCAGGAAATAGCCAGGAGTTGTCACTTTTTAGCCTAATAAATCTCATCTTCAGGAGTGTCTCTAAGAAGTTCACATTTCTAATGGCAAAGAATGCAAACTCTTTTGACACTATAGATTAAATCCAGAGTAGTTTTACAACTAACAGCATTTACACTGAACCAACTGAACTGCTTGAAAGTTTTATAGGAACCGGCCCTAGGGTTTTTTTTACAATATCACTTGACCTGCTGTCTCCCACTCTGCCAGCCTGCAATTTACTTCTTCTGACATATCCTTAATGCAAGTCCTGGTGTGCCAGTGTCACCTTGAATTATGTTTATTTTGAAAGCTTGTGGACATCCCTGTTGGCCCCTCCTGGGAAAAGCACTTTTGGACTGACTGCTGAGAATTAGTATTGGACTGTGTTTACTTTGCTGCAAGTCACCCAGATCTTTGGGCTGAAATTTGAGAAGAGGCTACCAAGCCATTTTTAAAAACAAATGGGTCTTAGGCCATGCAACTTTTTAGCCAAATATACCAGAGGCTGCAGAGCTCAGAGTTGTTATGTTTTCTTAGGCAAGTATTTGTTTATAAAACAATGTAATAAATAAGGAGGGTCTGCACCAGCACAGTGTCTTTTGGCTGGATTATTGTCACAGTGCATTGGATTCTGACAACACTCACCTGGCCTAGATAGCTCAGATGAAAGTTTTTGCCACACCAGTTTTGGAGTGGTTGAAAAAAAAGCCATAAAAAGGTGTGAAACTCAACATCCTGATATGTGAGCCATGGCCCATGAGAAGAGTTGTCCCCAGAGGGCACCAATGCTTTGGGGTGTTCCTCATTGCCAGAAAGAGTCTTTGACATCTTAGATAGAATGGCACAGATTAAATCAGCCTTAGACAGTTCTCACTTACATCTCAGTTTGAATTCACTTACCAGTACCCAAAATAAGGTGGGGTGGTTTTTTTGTTTTTTTGTTTTGTTTTGTGGTTTTTTGGTTGGTTTTTTTTTTGTTTGTTTTGTTTTGTTTTTGTTTTTTTACTTTTCCAGTTCTGTGTCAATCTGACTTGAGGTTCCTTAAAGTCACTGTACCCCAGCACCATTTTCCCAGCAGCACTCTTGCAGTGGGGTTATTGGAGTTTTTGAGACTTTGAACCCTTTAAATTTTTTTTTTAATTTTTTTTTTTTATTTATTTTGCGATGGTCAGTTTAGCAGCAGTTTTATTTATTGAAACGTGGAACTGCAGCATAAAAGAAAGATCCCAGTAACTTAAAGCTTTGAAAAAAAATCCCAGTTGGCATAAGCCAGGAAAATAAGCCATTTTAAGGCATACTGAAAATATTTCTAGTAATTGAATCATGCTGGAATCTCCTCCCCACTCCACTCCCCTCTGTCTGAACCTCGCTTGTCCGTTTGGACCCTGGTGTGTTACCAGGACACTCTGGAAGAAACTTGTCTGGTCTTCCACACTGATTTGAGTTTCTCTGACTCAGTGGAAAATTTGCCTTGACTTCATGGCAGCTGGATCAAGCTTTCTGCAACTAAATAAAGGATCCCATTTTCCAGGCTTTTGTATGGCGTCTCAGCACTGCAAAATCTGTTCAGGTTATTAAAAATAATTATGTCATCAAACTGATATTTATTCCTTTATATTTTGGCTTGAAAAATAAAACAAAACAAAACAAAAAGCATAAACTCATTAAGCCCTAATCTAAAACAAAAGTTTGGAGCCAAATGTCCATGTTCAGTCTTTTCATTCTTTAAACAACAGTGTCCTATTAGACAGAGATAACACATAAGGGGTGCAGATGACAAACAGCACATTCATAGGATCTGTATTCACTCTGAACAGAAGGGAAAAAGTGTGTATTTACCAGTAATTAACATGTTAACTAGTGTTTGGTGAAATCCATAATATGATTAAAAAATAAGAATTCCTGGATTATAGGGAAGAGCAATTACCTAAATAAAAGCAACTGAAAAGTTGTCCAGAGGTATATAATAATAATAATAAAAAAGATCCCCCTCCCCAGTGGGAAATGATTACACAGTAATCCACGCCACTTAGTCAAATATCAGAAAAGGATCCCATAGACCCATAATTAGCAATGTAACAAGCAGAGCCTTGAGAAAACAAGCTGGTCCTCAAGACAATAATCTTCATTGCTAGCACCCATCCAACAGCCTTCGACTCGAGAAGAGAAAGAGGCAGATAATAAAGGGACCCAACAGAGCCAGCAGGAAAGTTCCCCATGTGCTACTTTGAGTGGCCTTCAAGGGGGTAAAAAGAGGAGAGGTAGGAGGGGGCAAAGCAGTGATGCCCTCCCCTCCCAAAAAAGAATGAAAAAGAAAGGAAAAGAATCCAAGTTGCGTCTGCAGAAGCTGCCTAGCGACACACAACTAATTACTACGACCGGTGCCCTGTTTGCAGATCTTGTTATCAGTAAAAGTAATAATAAAATGAGCCCTAGCAGTCTGGATATCTGCAATTACAGTGTGAATTGCATGAGAGGATTATATGAAGTGCTCTTGGCGTGGAGGGTGGGGGACCAAGGCGCTTCAACTTGAGAGCAGAAAGCAGCTGCTTTGGGGCTTTGCACCTGCTGCTCACCAGGCTGTTTTCACCTCTAGACGAAAACAGGCTTCTCTCTCCTCCTCTGTCTCCTTTCTTTTCACACTGTGCACAAACCTAAAAACAGAGGAGGATTTTTATTTAAAAAATAAAAAAGAAAAGAAAAACAAGAAGAAAAAAAAATGGACAGAAAATGAAATTGTCTTCTTAAAGAAGTTTCTCTGAAGCAACATGAGGGGTGTCTTAGGGCAGCCAAGGGGAATCTGAAGATGGAGTGTGGGGCCAAAGAAACAGGCAAGCAGCTCCATTTTAATGCAGAGGCAGCAGACAGAGTGCGATCTGAGATTGGCAAAGTTTCAATGTAAATCCAGGGGGGCAAGGGGGATGGGGCTGGGATGAGAAGAAAGGACTCTTTTACTGTTTCATGCTTCTAAGTCCTGCCGATCAGCATAAGCTCAGCTCGACATTCTGGGAATAGCAATGAGGCACACACAACAATCAAAACACCCTAAATCTGTTTGATGATTCAGACACTTCGTGCATCTGCACCGACAAAATGGGGCTTCAATTAAATAACTTGCAGATTTCCACAGAGGGGGGAAAAAGTCGGGGGAACATGAGGATTTTTAATTAGTAACTCTGAATACAAGCCGTTTTTTTAATTAGGTGTTTGCACTACCACTTTATTCTTAAAGGGAGATTTGTAAGCGCGTGGGATTGTTGTGAAAGAAGATCCTGGACAGTTTGTTCCTAACATTTTGTTGCAACCTGCATTTGGTCCTAAACAGCTTTTCTTTAGCCAAGGAAACTCGACTAGAACTCTAAGCAACTTGTTCAAATGAAGGCTGAGATTTTTTTGGAAGTTTTAAGTGCATATACACATCCATAAATACATATAAGTGTATATGTAGTGCCCAGAGAAGGTTTCAAGGCCCTGCAAGAGTTTTCTTGTGTTTCCATGTTTCAGATTATTCTTTGTGACTAATCTAGTTAAAAAAAATACATAAAATATATAACAGTACTGTAGGCACTGTATACATAACTGCACAATACACAAGGTTTAAGCAGAGATAGTAGAAGTTTGTCGCAGAGTTGAATGAAATTCCCATATGACTTCACTGCTCTGCAGCCACCACTTTTAGAGCAAACCACTAATGATTGCAAGCTTCAGAGTCTGAAAAATGATGGGTGAAATCCCAGACCCTTTGAAGTCATTGAGTGCTTTTCATTCACTATTGGGGTCAGGATTCATGCTCAAAATCTCTCGAGTGTGCGCTGGCATGGCGCAGTGATGTACAGGTCTCTCACATGCACAGGCACCACAAACCTGCAAAATCTGCTGTGAAAAGGCATCCTCTCCGTGGCAGGACATGGTTTTTGGAGTGTTAGACGACACATTTGGTCTTTTTAGTAGACAAACCACTTAGGACACTAGAATGAGAACACTTCTGTGGTAATTTAAAAAAATTGGCCAAAGAAGAAACTGAGGAATACATATATTTTTGCATCTTAACCTCTAAGTTCTTGGACTTTGTTGTTTTGGGGGTTTTTTTGTTTGTTTTGGGTTTGTTTTTTTTTTTTTTTTTTTTTTTGCTTTGATAAAACATTACAATGATGTGGAAGAGATTAAAAGTTGGATTTCTCAGTACCCACCCAACCTTGCCCCGCCTTTTCCTAACAGGGGTACAGCAGGATCATATAAAGAGGGACCATGATCATTTATCCAAATGCAAACAAACCTAAGTATGAGGATTTACCACAGCCTGACTTTCTTTTTTAAAAAATTTATTTCATGTGTTAATACAAAGACTATTTAGCAAAAGTAGAATGCCAGGATTTGCATATGAATAGGTACCTAAAGATCAACGAGATCAACTCATTAGGGCCTGAACATCTAAACATACGAAAGTCAAAGAGGCCAGAGCTCAAGAGCCCGGCTGCTGAGATTCCCAGTGACTAATCCAAGCAAAGCTGATAGTTTTAAACTTATTAGTATTTTTTCCTGCCTTAACGAAAAAAAAAAAATCCTTTACCTGGAATCAAAGCTCAGTCCAAGGAAAATAGCCTTGTGATTGTGTCTGGACATAATTTCTTCCTTTGCCACAAGCTTTCTCCATGGCATTGGGCAAGTCATTTAGGAAGGGATTCTCCTGACCCAGCAGTATCTCTCTCGAAGGGAGGGATTTTAACTACCTCATCATCCGGGCTCCATTTGCAGTCAACGTAAAAAAAGGCACTTTCCAAAGGGCTGTTCATTCTTGCTGTGGTATCCCCTCCTAAGACAGTGTCTAAATCTCTGGCTGCAGGTGCTTATCTCGTCCTCTTGCCTATGCCAAGAGTGTCTCCGAGTAGTTCAGGCTGAAATGAGTATGGAGTCTGATGTGCCTCAGTTCATCATCTGTAAAATGGGATTAAGTGATTAATGCTACCTCTATCTCATGGGTGAGTCAGGAAGTGGAATATATTATAAACTACGAGATGTTCAGATATTAAAATAGTGAGAGTGATATGAGTGCCATAAAAAGATAAGGTCCTGATCCAGTATCTGTGGCAACCAAGGGAATCTCTCCTCTGGCCTTTTGTGGGTATTAGATCAATCAATCCCCAGTGACATTATCCATTCACTGCAGAGTAAGTGAAGGTATGGCCAGAATTTTTCCACCGGCAGAGAAGGGAGAGGGTATGGGAAAGCCCTGACCTTACTCTATGCTTGAATAGTAGGAAGAGGGAAAGCACAAACAGGCTTTCAAAGCTGCCTACAGGATTTGGACACATCAGCTTATTAATGTTAGCGGAAATTGGGCATCCACATCTCTGGAAATTTCAGCCTCTGCATTTGCAACACAAAAAGAGCCCAACCACAGAGGAGATATTTCCCTAATCTTGGCACCACTGCAGATTTTTGTTTGCGCTTCCTTGGATTAGACCTTTAGCAAACGACAGGGCTCGGATGTTGCGGGAAGGACGCGTTTACTCCTCACCCGCTCCAAGGTGTAGCAGGCAGTGTCAGGGCAGCGTATTCTCATGGCTAGTTCCTGAGCCTGTCATTAAATCTGTCTTTTGACCTTGGGCAAGTCACTTAACCTCAGTTTCCTCTGACTGTAAAATGTAGATAAAATATTCCCTGCCTCACGGCAGTGTTGGGAAGATTAACAGTTAGACATTGTTCTGAGAGCCTTGAATAAGAGCTGTGAGTGCATGCAGAGCACTGTTTCTATTGGATACTGCTTTCTCTTTCTACATACAGAAGGGCTGACTTTTAAACTGGCAAGAAGCCCAGGCCCGTGACTAGTGGTGTGCCCCATTTGAATGCACAATAACTACAGTTGCATGCACAAATTGGGTATCCGTGCATGGAAACTGGACACACAGTTGTTTACAGAACAGAAGAGTTTCTCTCTTGTGCCCCCTTGGAAAACTCAAGGACTCCATTTATTAAGTAGAAAAAGCAGTGCCACCAATATCAAACAGTTTCTGGGCAGCATTTTCAGCAGGTTAATAAGGTATAATATCATTCCCTCCAGAGACTGTAAGGTGGGCACTTTATGTTGACCTGAGTTAAAATTTCACACTCATTTTACAGCTCTTGCAGACTGTCTTGGTTTGAAAGTGCCAGGCGAGACGTTTTGGGGAAGTTGAGAAGGGAAAAGATTTGCAGGTATTTTGTTTGATGTGTGTAAATCAGGACAGAAATAAATGGCATAGGTGGAGTTTACCCAGAGATAAATTGGACTTGGCTGAGAATCTGGCACTCTTTATATACAAGCCCATAAACAAACCACAGCCAGGACAGCAGACACGTTGTGTGAAGCCTCAGGAGGGCTGCTTGGCTCTGCTGCCCTCACTAAGGAGCCCTGCTCTGAGCTGCTTTGGGTGGGGATGTGCTGGAGACCTGTGGGGATGGGAGGAACGGGGGCTGAGTACTCCCCCTGTGCACAATCTGATCTTCAGGCATTTTCCAGAATCAGAGCTTCAAGAAGAAGAAGAAGAAATAAGTCTCATGAATAATGTGGGAGTGAGAGGAGAAGAAAGAGGGAGTGAGGGCAAAGAGCCACTGGCCAGGGCAGCATTATTTTTTCTCACTCACAGAACTCCTTTTGCTATGAAAGCTAAACCTTCAAGCAGGAATATTTCTATATTCTCTGCTTTCCTTCTGGCTGTCACTGAAGGTATTTAGAAGAGATGGCAGCAAAGTTTTGCAAAGCTTTCCCGTGCCATACAGCTTCAGGCACAACCTGCTCCAAGAGCAACCCTCTCACAGGCACCTTCCCGTGCCCCAGGCCTGGTGTGTGCTGTGGCCCTGCTAGCAGCAGGAGTCAATGCTCCTCTCACACCTCAACACACTGGAAGGAGACGATATTCTGGGATGGCATCAGGCCTTCTTGCCTTATTTATGGTGAAGGAGCCGGCTGCATAGGCCTCTCTTCAGGGTGGGTGAGCAGCATCAGCTTAGGATGTCCCCATCACTAGGGCTTATCTGCTTTAAGCAGTAATACACTAATTTACTACTGTGGTAGGAATGATTGAAATCTTTAGACATAATGGAGGAAGTTTAATAGGGTCTACTGAGAAACCCAGGTGTTTAGATCAGCTTAAAAATAATAACCTTCTCCCCTGCTGAGCACTTTCTTTTCACAATAAGCTCAGCTTTTATTCTTAACCATAAAGACTACCTCAGACAGGAAATTATTCACGTGATTGGTCTTTACAAGTAGCGGAGGGTTTAAACTCGGGGCTGGAGAGGTCATTAGTGGACAGCCATGTGATTAACCTTTGCTTGCCCGTTTCTTTTCACACTTTGTTAACAGCTCCCATTATTGCCCTTCTGTGTCTCAAGGAAGTAGTTTATTGACAGTATTAAAAATACATAGCTACAAATTCCAAAGAGCCTATCCTTGTGTAAAACCTCCAGTAATTTCTAGCCAGATGATATACATTGGGCAGAGCCTCTCAGTTTCTGGCCAAAGTGGATCCAGAAATAAATTTGCCCATTAGCACGGGATCTGAGTTAACCCATTTGTTTTACCCATTGCAGGACCTGCTCCTGGACCTGTCTCAGAAAGTTTTATACAGCAAAAAAAAGCTAAGGTTTAGTTAAACAGTGCCATTAGCACTTGTCCTAACATATCACAGCTTACTAGGAGTCCCACCAGACACTGAATATCTTTGAGCAGAGGTGGGCATCCAAAGAACTTTGAAACCTTGATCAAAATGGTGAGGCCTTTCCGAGCTGTGGTTTGATTTTGAGGTAATCCATCTGGTGCTTGCTTGTTTTCAAACCAAAGGAGCAGCCTTGAGTTTGTGTTCCAGCCTGGGCTGGCCGTGCCCTGGGAGCTCTGGGGCAGAGTGCGACACGGTCCCTCCCTCCAACACACACCCAGAGGGGTTTGTGCACGGGGGACCTCTTCCCATAGCCAAAGAAACCAAATAAAAACAACACCGAGGCAAAAGTTAATGCCACGAAAGAGGAACAGAATTTCTGTGAATATAACACCAAGCAGCAGCAGTTTTGCACCAGTCTGGACTTTGCGAGTGCCTTGCATAAAATTAATAGTGAAGATGGCAACAACAAAATACTGCAGCAAGGGCTGGGGGCAGGGGAGGAGGGTGCCTCTTTTACTTATTTATTTTGCATTGTTGTTGCAGGGTAAGTTCAAGAGGGAGGTGAAAGGGGGGAGGTGTTCAATGGGGGCCTTTCCAAAGCAAAAGGGTCTTTTGGACAGAAAGAGAGTGTCAAGGCATTTTGACAGAAAGTGGCTGAATGTGTCTTTTCTAGTTAACTTCTGTGAACTGCTGGGCATTTCCACACACAAAAGGGCACTTTCTTGGCAGCTGAGGAGCGAGGGCAGAAGTCAGAGAGGGCAAAAGAGGAAGAAAAAGGAGAACATCAGTTTATGAACACAAAACTTACAGTAGATTTTTTTTTTTAAGTAGAACATGTACACTGAAGAAAGCCTCTGGGCAGGCATAACTTCCTCAGCTGGCATTTATTTGGCAGAAAACCCAAGCCTCAGTGAATTTAACTGCACTTCAGGAAGCATCCACCCACGACATCCCTCAGCCTGTGCTCAACCCAGCAGGGTGCTGAGCCCCCTCAGTTACTCTTGAAGTTGCTCAGCACCTTGCAGGGATGAGGCTGTAGCTCAGGATGGCTGTGAAGCACAGAGAAGAAAATTCTGAGATGTGTCAGCGATCCTAGAGGTAGCTCAGGTACCAGTGGCCCTGGTGTGCACATAATTTCTGACATCTAGACTAGATGTCTCTAGTATAATGTAATGCTGACTCAGATAGCTCTGCATTACATTACATGTTAGATGTGTCCTAAGAATTCAGCATTTCTCCCTCAGTTATTCTATTCAGACTTTGGGGTTTTAAATTAAATGGGGAAATTAAAGTGCTTGACAGAAATGAAAACAAAGGACATCTTTAGGGATTATGAAAACCTCCATAAAGATAAACAACCAAGAAAGCACTTTTTTGTTGTTTTATTTGCATCTATTTCTTAAGCTATAACCCAAGCCAGACTAGGCCTTCTTTTATGATCACATAGCAGTTATACATCAGAAATGAGACAAGATTTGGAACTCACTATGAAAGAATTACATGAACATCTATTTCAAGGGAAAGGTGAGATCAGAATGGTTTGTGCAGATCTGTAGAAACAGCTGAGATGGGGCAGAAAGGAATTAAGAAGCTGTGCAAAAGCAGAAATGACAGGAACATTTGAAAAAGGGAACCTCAGCAACAGCTTGTAATTGCAGAGTACATCATTTTATTTATCCAGAGGGGAAAGGTCAAAGTAAGGTCCCAAGGAAAAGGCAGCTTGAAGTCAAGTTGGATCCACAGGACCTTCTGGAATTGACATTTATGTCTAAACTGGTCAAGACGTAGTTTTGTAAGTCACAACTCTATTTTGTGTTTTAACTTTCCTCTCATAAGTAAGGACTCCAGTTTAACCAAACTTAATGAACCTACAGTACTCTTTAAGAGCAAAGGGGAATGGAGACACAAGAGGCAGATAAGGACTCATTAGGGTGTGACTCATTAGGGTGATTGTGCTTTTGAACTCTGTATTAGAAAGATGTATCTGTTCAGCTGCATAAAAGCATTTTATGAACAATATGCCAGAGGTGTTAGTGACGTTTTAACAGTGAAGAGCCTCAAACCAACAACATTTTAGTAATTTACCTGTACCTGGTTACACACCTCTAAGTAAAGCTGTGTCAGAGCTTCTATACATTTTCAACTTTCTTGAGTTTATCTTGGGTCTTGACTTTAAAAATTACCTGCTGGCTAAAATTTGTCATACAAGGACTTACATAGGAGCATGTTTTAAATAATAATAATAAAAACCCACTTTGACAGCTTTATAAGTTATTACAGTGTTTCAAAAAAGAAATCTGTCAGTTCAGGTTTTCTTAGGACCCCCTGGAAATGGTGCTGTCTGTTAAACAGCAGTCACTGACACCTGGGGATTGTTTCTAAGTGTTGGGAGTGAAGCCAGGTACCTCAGCTGAGGCATGCTTCCAAAAGAAGTTATTGCAGGTGTGTTTTATTAACTCACCACCCTGTGTATTTCTTCTCCATTTTAGGTTAGAAATTTCAAGGGCTGAGTGGCCCTGGTCTCCTTATTTTTTATTCTGACTGTAACACAAAGGCAGGGTCACACTTGGGCTAGGCCTTGTGCCCTTGTTTTGTATAGAAGGTTTTGTTGGTTGGTTGGTGGTTTTTTGGGGGGTTGGTTTTTTGGGTTTTTTTGCAGCACTAAAACCTGAAACTTGGCTGAACTTGAGATTCTTGAGAGCTCTCAGCTGGAGTTGTTCTGCTGTGCACTGCTCCTGCTTCTTCCACAGTGGAGGTGTCAAGGTAGGAATTTGGGCTCTGCTTTCAAGGTAGGAATATAGTCTGTACTTCTTCATCCCAGGGCTGTACCAAAGCCACAGGTCAGAGTCGACTTGAATTTGATCTGACTGAGAGCACGCATTGCATCCTTATTTTTGCCCATCCCGGTTCTCCTGTGCTGGGTGCCAGTCACCCTCTGGCCTGAGTTAATAGTAAAGCAGGAATTCACTGTGCTCTGGGCAGAGCTGTAATACCTGGTGGATCCAGGACTCTCTGGTACGTGTTGCAGGACTCTCTGCTGTGGTAACTCCTGGCTGTCCTCTTTCCTTGGATGAGCCCAGAGACCTCACTGGGAACCGAGTGTATTGTGGGGAAGCCTGGAGCGGGCTGTGAATGAATGGATTTGGCACTAGGTGAGGCAAACTAATGGGGTCTTTAGTCACACAATTGGTTTTGCCTTTAAGCTCCTGCACTGCAAATACTTTTTACCCTCCTGCTCCATGCAGCTCTCACTGCTGCTGTAGGAAGGAGACATCCCTGTGCTGATGGCAACAGAGGTTGGTTGCTCAGCATCTTCCTGAGACTTGGCATCACCATCCTGATGGCAGCAACACCTTTGATTCTGAGCCCTGAGGCTGTTCATTGTCTCTGGCAGGCTTGGCATTCACTTGCTTGTTTTTCCTATACTGTCACAGTCAGAAATCACCAGGGGAGTCAGTTACTGACAATATTCACTTTTTGAGCCTGGTTTGGTTTCTTTTATAGACTGGACATGTCTAGGCAGGTGTAAAGGCTGTTCTTTTTCCTCATGTTGGCTATTGTGGCCTCAAACCTAGTCTGAGCAGAGTTTTTCAGGTGTTCTAGGATTTTAGGGCAGGGAAAGGTCTTTTCAGGCAGCTTTTCAGACTGACTTTCAGGACACTCCTTGGGGTTTTAAATACCAAGAGACCTCATTAAATACCTAAGCAGTAGCTCACTGCTGTACAAATCTGACCAGAGCCAACACAAAAACAGTTGGTTTTCTGCCACAACTTTGTGACTAAGCTTTCCCATTGTAACGTCGGGTTTGGTGCTTTTTATCATTTTTTAAGTTCTGGTTTCTGTTACATCTGATACACCTGTTATGATTTGGAAGGGTGACTCAGGTGGGGAGTGTCCAAGCTGGGATCTGAGTTTTGCCACAGGCTGGTGTGAGAGAGGAATTCTCTTCAGCCACCTGTGTCTCCCTTATTCTTGGTGTTAAAGTGGCCTGACAGTTCTTAGCCTTTCCCCCTTTAACTGAAAGCTTTTAGAAGGATAATCTTCTTATTGTTTGGTGGGGTGGCTTCCTTGTTGATTGGATTTTTTCAACTGATAGTTCCAGGTTTTTTTCTATAATGCCAATATTAAGTAATGAGAAATTAGCAAAACAACACTTATTCCCACATTGTATATTGTACACCGTACCACAGTGTCGAGTATTTTTTGATGAGAAGAGCTGAACAAGCTCCTACACTCCTGCAAGGGGAATGGCCACAAAAGAGGGAGGAAGGACAAGATGAATTTTTTTGACAGCCTTTTACTTTGAAATTCCAAGGTGAATGGTTTGCTTGGACTTGCTAGCCAAGGGGAGAAGAGATGCCAGTGAAGTTTTAACGCCACAGTGTTAAAACAATTTTAGTCTTTTCCTTTTCTCTCTAACCTTTTTTATCCAGGAAGTCACATTTACAAGTGTATTTTGTGGCATCACTGTCTGATGCTTACATGAGATCTTTGCATGCTTGTATCTAACATTGAATATTACTTGCGTTTTTTAATATTTTCATTAAAAACCAGCTGAGTAGGCCCTCTGTGTTTCATCCTGGATAGCACATGCCTTGGGTTCAATGGGGCATCTCCTCTCCAAGCACTGCCTACACCAACTGGCACTGCCAGAGGCTTGGCTGCCTTTTCCACAGTGCTTTCTCAGGGTGCCTGGTACTCAGGCTGCCAGCACAAAAGCTGATTCAGACCAGCTTGATGCTCAGGTATACTGAGAACTGAACCACAGGCAGATACCATCGAAACACATTTCACTTGTGACCTTTCACAGCCAATGAATTGGAGGGATTTTCCTTTGCTGTGGATCAAATTTAAAAATACTTCCCAGGAGTGAAAGGTCATCTTGTGGAGTCATGATATCCAGTTAAATACAGCTAAATAGAACTCGTTAGCATCACAATGAATGGAGTTATATATTACCTGCTCTGGAGGATGACTGGGGTGGGTAGGGTAGATCCTTCATCACCCTTAATAAAGCCCCACAATAGCAGAGAAAAAGCACAAGGAGCAGAATTTGACTAAATCTGCCCTTTAAATCTGTTCCTTCTGGCCAGCAGTATGAGTGGTCAGAAAAACATGGGAAATGTCACATAAAGGATGTATTCTCCTCTTGCCATGTTTGCATTCACAGGAGCTACAATTCCACTCAAGTGAGAATATACTATACACCAGCTCCTGGCGGGGCTTTGATCTGCAGATACAGCCTGCTCCAAGGAAAAAGGAAATCCAGTGATCTTGTGTCTGAAATTAGATTCCCACAGAGGGACAAGCTGCCCCTCTAGACACTATCTGATTGGCAGAAGGACTTCATATATAAGTGGATCATGACATCTTTTATCCTGCCAAGCCATCTCCCTTCTGGGGAGTATTTTTTGCTCTCCAGCCCTTTCCTAATGATTTTTATTTTAGCCCTGCTGTTTGTGGTCATACTTCATGAGAACTGTTTTTCTGAGTGTAAAGCTGCATGGCTCTTTCCTCAGCACTGGCAGAAGGAAAGAGAAATGAAAGGAGTGCAGGAGGCTTTGGGATCTTTGGTGAAGAGGCTGTCTCAGATGGGGAGGATTCACACACAAAATTTGGTGTCACCATCCTGTGAAGTGAATAACTCATAGTCAATCATTTACCTTGATGATCTGGCTTTTTCTTTTCTCTCTCCCCTACTTGGCATTCTTGGGTCTTTGTATTCTGCTTCTCTGTTTTCTGGGGGAGGGAAGAATAGATGAGATCAAAGTGAAGGATCAGCTTCTTTGTTTATATTAAATAAAGGACTGTTGGAATCCTCTCAACCTTTTTTACAAGTGGCTCCTTTGCCTATATGTACTGCTTTGACTTTTCTGTACTTATTCAAGGCTTAATGTTCTTAACAGCCAAGCAAGTTACTGTCATTAGGAGTCAGAGCTGGGCATCTACAGAGGTTCTTTTGCTGCTTGGTTCTTAAGGGGTCATAGGGATCTCTGCTCTAGTGTCCAGTAAAACTGAATGTTGGGATTGCTGCACTCAAAAAGCCCACCTTGGTTGGCAGATTGCTGAGGACAGGCAGGGATGTGCAGGCTCCAAGCCATGATGGATGAGCTGTCACTTTGTTGGATTTCTTCTCTGGCTGGTTAAAGCAGGACCCAAACTGCTTAGAGAAATACATCAGCTTTTGCATGTCTAGTGGCTACAGTGCTCTGTTCCCAATCTTCCCCTGCTGCCTCTCAACATCGGGGTCAGCAATCTGCTGCAATTCAAGAACCAAGGAAGATCAAAACCATTTTTTTTTCCAAGTCGTCCGAGTGTGTCAGTAAGTTGGTGAATTTTGCTCCCTGATGCAACTACTGGAGAGGCCATGGGGGTGATCCAGCACATAGCAGTGGATGCCTCTGATGGCTGTTCAGGCACTGTGGCTGCATATGAAGCACCAGAGCTAAACCATGCACTTCCCAAGCAGTTTAATGGGGAAAAACTGGGGACTCTTACCTCCTTCCAAGGGAAACTCTCTTTAATATCTTGCCTCAAGTATGATATACCAGTCATACCTGCCACCAGTGTGTTCTGTTAGATGAGGGCAACCATGTAAGACAAATGGGAAGAAGTAATACAGGAAGGGGATCAGTAATGAGGCTTTACATTTATTCATACTAAACCAGGGATTAGCTATGATGGGTGTAAATTATTTTATTAGTGTACTCAAATAACCCAAAACTCAGTGTCCCTGTCTAAGCATTTCCAGTGATTGACTGAGGGGATCTTGATAAAAGATGATCCTGGGAGTAGTCCAGAATATTTACTTTTTTTTCTATTATTTTTTTTTAAAGGCTTGAATTTTAATGACTTCCAATAAACCTGCCATCCATGTACTGGAAACACCTCAAAATTTCCATCCCTGCCTAAGGCAAGCTCGACTGGAGTTAGGCAGTGCTGATTTACACCAGCTGAGGTGCCTGATTTTATTTTATTTTGTTTTTATAGGGTTTTTTTGTCCTTGGTTATAAAACTTTTACTAGCTGGAAGAGATCACATTCCATTTGGGAGTTAACTTTATGTCCTTCAGATAGGAAATCATCACCTTGGAGCAGACAAGTTTCAGCATTTCAGCACTGAGGAAAGGGGGAGCAGGGAAGGGGAGCAGATTTAGCTTCCTAACTGAAGCCCTTCACACGGATGGGGAAATCCCTCCAGGAGAGGCAGGCACAGGGAGCCTGTTCTGTAGGGAACATCTGGAAATGGAGACTGCGTATTCCTTGTCTTCATCCTCCCAGAGCTGCAGGGCAGGTGTGGCCCAGGAGATGACTCCTGCTCTGCCTCTGAGCTCTCCCCATCCTCTGCAGCCTCCTCCTTTCCCACAGGATTACCCCGATGACCAGGGGCATTTCCCAGGCTGAGGCTGCCGGAACACGTAACACGATCCCGGGATCTGTCATCCTCTGTTGGGTAATCAGCCACTTCTCCCTAGCCCTATTTTTTAATGAGGAAATAATCCTTCTCTCCTGCTTTTAATGCAATATATCTTTTTGAATGTATGGAAAGGCTGTGCAGTTCTGAGCCACTGCTGAGTGATTCTATCAGTTGGGTTTATCTTAGAATTATTCTGCACTTTTGTGGTTTCTAAGGCAACCACACTTTTTGAATGAACTGTGGAGTAAATGAAGGTATCCAAAATATGTGATAGACAGATCAACCTACATGATGTGTCTCTGATGTACTAAGTTACCTGCATGTAGCAGTTCAACTCTTTAAATATTTCAGGCTAAATGGTATCTTGAGCTCTTACAGAACCTGATTTATATCAGCCACAAATCTGATTCTGGTATGGCCAGGCAGGTAAGGACTGTGAAAGGCAAAGGTGGTCCCTAAAGTCTTCAGTAGGCTCTGGCAGTTTTCTTTTGAAAAGAACTAATTGGAAAAATACTAAGGATGTTATCATGTGCATTGTTATATGTGCAATTAAGGGATGACAGTGTTTGTTTCAGTTTTCTAAATATTTAAACTCATTGGGAATCAAGGTACTGGAATTCTGAACTTTCCAGTCTCCTTTTATCTAAGGGTCTCTCTTCTCTGCAGAAACAGGACTTAGTGTCTTTTACAGATAAGTGATTTTTCCAGTGCAGATCGGGTCAGAACTGCAGAAATCAATCTTATTTACACTGAGGATAGTAGCACCACTAACAAAACTGCAAATAATGCAGCAGAAAGAGGATTTCCCTGTATCTGGCAACATCTGAAAATAAAATAGCAGCCTGCAAGCTTGGAGAGGGATAGCTCTTGGTGTCGAGGTGCAGCTCAAGTCACCTCACTTGTACCCAGCCTTTTCTCTTGCAGAAGTTACTCAGTGCTTGGAAGGCTGAATTGTTTGGGAGACTTTCCAAATGACTGCTCTGAAAGCCCTGCCCATTGCACACGTCAGTTATACACAGCTGGAGGGACTGACTGACAGCTGCAAGGATGCCTTGATAGGAAAGGGATTGAGTGAAATAGGGCTTTCATTTTTCTTTCTTTTTTTTTTTTTTTTTTCACTATAGAGCCTCTCATTGGACTTGTGTGGGTATTTTTACTTTTCCATATTAGTGCAAGCCTGAACCATGTGTGTCTTCTTTCAGATAAAATTGTTAAAGGAGACTTTTTATAATGTCAGATCTACAGTACAACAATGCAGCATAATATGTACTTTCAACTATTGTGCACACCTCTTTGGCAAGGAAAACTTCCGATGCAGGCTTTCATCTTGCCTCATTTTTATGTGGTTCAACCCTGGCACTTATAGATTCCTGCCCCTCCCCGTAAAAATTAAAATATTTATTTAATAGATTTTGCATTGCTCTTGCATTTCCATTTTTAGCACATGCAGATGTGCTCTCTCTGATGGAACCTTTCATTTTGCTAAATGGGGAGAAGGATTTTTGCACATACCAACTGAGCTGCAATTAGGATTATTACAAGAAATAGACCCAGGGAAGGTTCCTGTGTAGCTTGGTCTGAGGTTCCTTGGCAACAGACAGAGGGGATAAAAAACTGAAGATATTTCCTTCATAATATTCACTTTTTCCCAGATGTAATGTCTTGTTGGACCTTGAATTCCCCCAGGCCTCCCTGAGCACCCCAAGTTCTCTTCCCAGGAAAGCAGATAGGTGCAGCTGTAGGGATCCCATGAGCCTTTTGTTGATGCCATCAGAACAGGACTCTTCAACAATGTGCTTGAGATATTTTGCAACTCTCCTCAGGGCAGTCAAACATCAAGCCTTTGATTTCAGATTTTTTCTTGATTTTGACTAAACAAAAAATGAGGCTGTGCCCACCAAAACTTTGGCATTTCAGCTATCTTTATTCTGCCTTTGCCACTGAGTTAAAACAGAGAAAAGCAATTCAGTTTCCAAACCCAAGCATTAATTTTCCTTAACCTGAAGTCAACAGCAATTTATGAACATACTCTGTGACATCCTTGCAGGGTTTTCACAAAAAGCTGGGTAACTCTTGCTAACTGAGCCAGTCTGAAATTGCAGCAATTTTGTGAGGCACCAACATGGCAGCAGTCACTGGGTGAAGGCAGCTCAGCCCCTCCAGTTGAGGTAATTTTCAGGTACCCAAAATACTCCAGTGTCAGAAATGGAAGTGTAGAGAGTGATCTGGCAGGCAGTTGTGACAGGAACAGTGGACTTGGACCTCATGCCTGCACCGACAAAGCCTGGATATGCCAGGGAGCTGGGGACACCTTCCCTTAGGGAATTACCTCCAGACCATCAGTGCTGCCTCTCACACAGGCTACAAAAACAATCCTTAAAAGGGGGAAGGAAGGAATCCCTTTAACTCCTAGAACTTGAGGAAAAACCTTTTTGTGTAGGAGGGTTATTTTAAAAGCCTCCAACCTGTTTTTCTAAGGGAGCAGACACCAGCTTTCCTAAAATGTTTGGACAGCCTAAAGACTGAAAGGTCTGAAGAGTTTCTCTCTGCCAAGCAAACTCAGGAGACAGCATTTCTTTATGCAAGTGTAACAGTGGGTGGTAAACATGGAAAATGTTTCTTCCCTCACATTGCAACGTGACCCATCATGTATAGCATGTCAGGAAACAATGTCTGGGTAATGTTTGCTGCCAGGTATTACTACAGGAGGAACACCTGACATGGGATATCTCTTTTTCAGGCAGTGAGTGGGTGGGGTTATCCACACCACTGCAGGTATTTGGGGATTAGCTGCACATCATTCAGCAGAGCTGGGAGCATCGCTTAGCAGAAACTCAAACAGTGACTGCTATGGGCAGCACATGCTTCTGTGGCTTTCTTTGAGGGAGACATGTGAACTGCTCCAAGTGTCCCCTGAGCCACTCTGACTGCTCTAGAAATGAAATAGATCCTCACAGAGACAGGAAACTAAGTTAGCTCAGCATCTTCTTAGAAAGCAGGGTAATTTCTGAATTTAAAGCTTAGGATTTCTGTTGACTGAAATAGTTGAGAGGAGAAGGAAACTGATAGCACATAGTCTTCACAGCCTGTTTTCCTGTTGGAAATCAATGGAATATCCCCCCACACCACCCATATGTGCAGGTCTAGGACTGTAACAAAGAGATTTGCACCACTAGAATAATTTTCCTTTAGCTGATATGTTACTGTATTTACATGTAGTTATATATACTCATATAATTAAGGACAGACCAGATCACTGAATTATAATACTGATAAAAATACTAAAAAGATAAAATCCTGATTCTTCTACAGCTGAGAGCATTCTATTCTGCAGACCTGGCCTCCTTAGCAGTCAGTTGAAGGCCAGATGATAAAAGTTTGGATATGGCAGTGTGGTACTCTCTTTCTTTCAACAATCTTTCTCTGTAGCAAAGTAAAATAATTTTCCTGTTATGTGGAGCCAGGATAAAACTGACAGCATGTGCCAGTGTGAAATTTTATCAGGTGAAATGCCTTCCCAGGAGGTGCTGGTAGCACTGTCTTCCCCACCAACCAGAAGGCTCTGCTATGCTTTTTTGGCAATACTTACTGCTAAAATGAATTCTGGAAGCAGAAAGCCTGCTCCCTCTGAGAACTGAACATTCTCCTCCCAAGCTCCTCCTCAAGCACCTGAGTGTACTGAGCTCCAGAGATCTTCCCCCATAGGCCTGGTTCTCCAGCTCCTGTATCATTTGTGTGATTCCCATCTAAACTCTCTCCCCCATTTCCAGATACCCAAGTGGACCTCCAAGCTAGACACAGTTTTGCTGTTGTGATCTCAGAGCAGCTCCCCACTGAGGCAGGATCACTTCCCCAGCTCTAACCTGATACCTCCCTTCTCACACCCTAAGAGGACACACCTGCCCTTTGAGCTGCAGCTTTGCATTGAGAGCTCATGTTGAAGCTCTTATCTCCACTGGCTTTTTCAGTCTCGCTCAGGGTCACGTTTTTCCAAGACAGAATCTTCCATCTTACAGCTGTAATCTGCCCTCCAGGTTCCCAGATGTATCGCCTTGCATTTGGCTGTATTAAATGCAGCCACACTGAATCACAATCATTTGACCAGGAGATTCAGCTCACTCTGTAATAGTAACCAATCTTGGTGATGTCTGCTGAAACCTTATCAGTGAGAATTGTATATCAAGACCCAGGTTGTTGGCAAAAATCTTTAAATCAATATTTAAAAAAAAGAACAAGTCTGCAGTTCAGACCACGAGGGAATACTTCTACATTTTTCCCATGCATCTTGCTAAAGGTATCCTGCTAATTGGTACTTCTCCCTTAAAAATTGAACCCATCACAGAGATGGTTTTGAGCTATAGAAGATACATGATTCCTCTTAACAGAAGTTTCCACTGAAAATTTCACCAACAGTTGAAAAATTCATTAGTAACTTCATTAACAAACTGTCTTTGTGACCCTGCCCCATAATCTTTCTAACATTTCTTTTAAACCCCAAAAATATCTCTGAGACAGGTTTTCTAACTCTTTACCTGGGTTGAAAATAGACTAATACATACAAATAATTCAAATTATGAATCAGTTTGAACAAAATTTCCTGATGAGATTAATATTCCAGAGTTGTTCCTTAGCAGTGAGTTTTGAAAACAAATTCCAGTAAAAAGAGTGGAAGAAAGAGGCTCAACATAATGTCCATTGTTCAGCCAAGCCTACTGTCTCACAGGGACCTCACCTTGGAGAAGCCCTTGGGAAAGCTGACTCCATAAGTGTCAGGGCACTGATGGAGCAATAGCTCAGCGTGCTGCTTGTCTCTTTGTCTCTCACCACTGTTTTCTAATGTTAGAGGAAGTTTAACATGGCATTTCTCAACCAGCTCTGTACACATTGGCCGTGGTCAGTGTGTTGCACACACTCTAGAATGTACCATACTTGTGTTGTAAAAATGTCTATTTTGGTAGATGTGGTGTCCCACCCTTATTTTTAGTCCAATGCCAGCATCCTAGTAAGAAAGTGACATCTTCTTCCTGGTTTCCACATGCAGAACAGATATAGCTGCAGACAGTCCTGCTTTTTTCTCCATATTTATTTAGCACTTCTCTGTTTCAGTCTAGTAATGATCATATGTGTGACCTACAGTTTGTGTGTTCTTAATAAGCTTTTTTTAAAATGCTTATATTCAGCTCTTTTGGCCACAGATATTTCAGGAATTCTGTTGGCTTCACTGAGCAGCAGACTACATATTTAAGATTACAGCTTTGATTTCACCTTATCTTGTTTCTATCTGCTGTACACACACTTTATATCATGATGATGCATCTACTTGCAGTATGTACAGCTGCAATACCGACATTAATGAGAGCTCCAAGATAGCATCTTTATTATAATAAGCTGTTAATATGGCCCTAAAATGCTGCTGCTTGTGGTTCTGCCTCAATATGAAGCAGCTGGCAGCTATGTCAATTGTCATTCTGAATATATTAATACACAAGAAAATGAGAATTTATTAATATGAAGCAATGCATAGAGACTAAAGGAGGCAAACAGGCCCTGGGCAGCAGCTTGCACAGAGCAGCAGCTCACAAGGCACCTGATGAAACAAGGGCAGGAGTTTTTCATTGTAATTTGGATGGAAATTCAAGCTATGATTCTGCCTGAAATGTACAGTTGTCTCCACCACAGCGCCCAACTCACCATTTTCTGCTTTGTGATGATCTTTCTGAATAGAATTCTACTGCATAGGAATCTTGAAGAATATCACAGGAAAGCATTTTCCCTATTTTGCAAGACATTAAAGAAAAGTAATGGTAGCCAAGCCCAAGCCTTTACTGTAATTGTTAGACAACTCTGGCCTCTCTGAAATGTGTTCCTCTGAGTGCAGCATCATGCTGCAGACACATCCATGCCTGAAGGCCACATATTCTGATTTAATAACATGTAAAAAAAGCTGACTTCTGATCTTAAGTTGGTATCGGGTAGAAAGCACAGAAAGTGCAGGTGTACATACGGTATTTGTCATGTGTTGTTGTCTTCTCTTTTACCTGTATTGGTGAGGAACTATCAATAAGGCAACTCATCCAGCAGCCTGTGAATGACAGCAGTGAATGTTCCACAGAAATGCTGATTTTTGAGACAGGCCCATCTTCCCATCCCAGCCTAACAACCACTGTCCACCTGGTGACAGTTTGGAAGAAAAATGAAGGTGAAAAATCAGAGCAAGGGGAACAGAGAGGGGTAAAGCTGAAGATGATTCGGGAGGGTAAAGCAACTCCTCCATAGATTGCATCTGCCCTTGCTCGCCTTGTGAATGGGTACTGAGTCGAGGTTACACAGAGATGTTAAAAAGATGAGACACAAGGCGAGAGGAAGCGGTGACAGCATGAAAGGTTGGCTGAGATCAAATGACAGAAATGAGCACTCGAAGGGTCAGTCCTCCTTCTTATGCTGTGCAAGGACCCGGGGCTGACAAAGCAGAAGGACAGACAGAGGGCTGCAGGGCCGGATCCTTCCCTGTGCTGCTCCAGGTTTCCGTGCCTGCCACCCCCAGTGACTGCGGGGCACAAAGCTGGGAGCAAAGGAGCAGCGGCTCCTCTGAACCAACTGTGCAGCAGCACTTAACCCCCCCTGGGTGGGTCACAAACCTGAGATTACATCCTTGCTCCTCAAGGCCTGGGAACGCTTTGGGAAGATTTTAAGAGCTCAGCATTTAACCATTTATTTAGCAGCAGAGAAAAGAAAGAACAGGCTCTGTCCTGGCAAATATTTCTCTATAAAATGGGAATGCTCATGAGTGCGTTGTTCACTGGAAGTCCCATGGAATTCCAAATCTTTTTCACTCTCTGGTGAAAGTTGGAAAAGCAGCAAAATGATAATAAGCAAAAACATCCCAGGAAATATTTGGAAGCTGGGCAAAACTCCCACAGTAATAAGGGATGTAACCATTCCTGCAGTAAAACCTTGTGCAAAGCTGCACAGTGATTATGTATAACCACTGTGAGGTGAAATCCATATCCTCCAATAAATTCTTCTCCTTTCTGCAGACCCTGGTCTAAAGTGATTAAGGAGAACAACTAATGCCTCTCAAAAGTGTATCTACAACTTGAAATGGGAAGATTTGGAGGTTAAAAGCCATACTGAATTTAATGTGACTATTCTGTTCAGCACTGCAGTCCATGGACATGATGGCCATAGGGCTGGCTCATTAGCAGTATTCCCACCATTAAAGTAGTAAGGGAAGATAATGTGTAAATGTAAGTAATATTCCTGAGTAACTTCAGCTTTAGGTGTTTTTTCTGGTCCAATAATATCTATACCTTTTCTGCCTATTAAATATGGAAACATAAATTCATTATTTGCTTACACTGTGCAGTGCAACATGATACAGAAACTTTAGAAGTTGTGCTAATGAAAACCAGAAGCACCAGTCAGCACAGAGGTGCAACTGGACTGGTGAACCTGGGCTCAGTCACAACACCTAACCCTGCACTGGCATGGCCAAATTGTTGCTGGGCTCTGAGCTGGTGGCTCTGCAGGCTGAGAGGAAAGGGCTGGAAGGTGCTCTGAGCACCCTGGAGGATGTCTCAAAAAGCTCAGGTTTGCACGGTGTGGGCAGAGTCTGTAGCAGCTCCTGTAGGGTCTTGCTCCTACTGGACTTTGCAGTTAAAAACTTCAGCGTCATGAAAAGTCCTTGAGTTCAGTGGGAAGGCAAAAAGAGGAATCTTACAAGGAAAATAGGATTTTTCAACAAATATATGGGGGAGGGTTTTGTAAATGTGCCAATGGAAATTAATTATATTCATAAAATATATAGTTTATTAACCCAGGCTGTTCACCATGACTTCAGATCTTGCAAAGGTGATCTGCTACAGAAGTGGGGTTTTACTCATCAAAATTATTTTAATTTGAAATTAAATGCTCTTAAGAATAGATTTTGAGAATAAATATTGATCCTATTACAGGAGGTGTGTGTAAACACAATCTGTAACGTGGGATGACATCCTGTAAAAGAAGAAATTGTTTCAATTTGTTTTCACACGCTTTTCAGTTGAAACCACACCCCTGTGGTCCAAAAACTCTGACAACACCTCCAAAGCAACACTTAATGTGTGTGTGTATGTGCATTAATGAATTTCTGTTCTCAGTGAGAGAGGACTGCACGTCTCAGCACTCTGAATAAGAACAGAGCATTCAATCCCTCTCCATAGCAAATTCAGTCTTCAACAAGTTAGTTCTTCCAGGGATGGCAGTGATGCAAAATTGCTTTGCAAATGTTTTTCTGGGTTTTGTTGCTAGGTGATGACTTGGAAAACTTTGCTGTTCCTGCTGAGAGGTTTAAAAAAAACCAGGCCTCACATTAAAGAGTACAAAAAATAGGCCATCTTGCTCTGTAACTCGCATTTCCTAACTCCTGGAGTTTGCACCTTGTGTGCCTTCTACACTCTCACATGCCCCTCTCTCCCCCTGCCTTGGATCTGCTTGCCAGAAATTGGAGGCCCAAAAAACCACTTCTGTTACAGTGTAAGAAAGGGAGAGATCATTCTATGCCTGACCAAAATAAGCAGTTCTGCAAGTGTGCATTGATTTATACTGCCTTTTCCTTTCTAGTTACATTTTAGCAGATTTTAATTTTATTAATCCTGGATGAACAGATTAATTACTGGTGATGTGGTTGCCATCTCTTTCACATAGAAACAAACAAGAAAGGCTTGGAGATGACTCTGCAGTTGTTTGCTGAATCCTATACCTAGTCTGGATGCAAAATCCCTTGACAGGGTGGCACATGGGTAATTGATGAGGAAAAGATGAAGAGATAACACTCAGAGTGAGAGGTCAAAGAGCTATTCATTGGAATATTTCCAAACTAGACCTGTTGGTGGGGGGAAATAAGGTGTATTTATTCAATTTATCATTGATATTTGTGTCTCTTGGTGCATTTTTGATATCATTTATCCAAGATTTTAGAGATGTGGCCTTGAACTAGTATTTGGCTAAACATAGTATGCTCAGAAACAGTTAGACACTGCTGCTCTCCTTGAAAGCTATTTCAAAGCTAAAATCTGTTTCTATAAGCAGAATATAGGAACAAGCATTTTTTTATATATTAGGTCAGGCCAGGATATCAATAATTGTTAAAAATTATCAAAGCCAGAGGAGAAAACAGCTTTTTTCAGCAGTCAGAAAATAATGATCACTGGCCTTTATAACCTCAGTTTGCAATCTGGCTCATTTGGAACTTAATCCTCTTTCATCAGGTTGGCCAAGTAAGAAGACCCCAAATCTCATCTCCAGCAAAGTTCTTGGCATTTGACAACATTTGGTCTCTTAAAGTGATAGCACTTCTTGAGTGTAACTGGCACTGTACAACTCTGTTGAAAGATATAAAGCCAAGAATTTCAGGCCCTAATCCTGTAAATCCTGGCATTTTCTTTTAAAATATATTCATGTGAAAAGCTCCCTTGGCTTCAGAGTGACCATTGGTATTCATGACTTTCGGCACATGAGAATTTCTGTATGATCGGGGTCTAAGACCAAGAGGACCAACAAGCCCCAGGGTCTGCCTCGAGTTTCCACCACCCATTTCTGGGAGGCTTTTGGCAGTTGTGAGTTTGGCTGTGCCCTGGGTCTGGTTTCTCTCCCTGTGCAGCCTCCACAGCAGCCCCAAGTGCTCGCAGTCACTTTAACACTTCATCAGTTCTGGTGTGATGACAGATGTTGTGTTCTGTTCCATCACCAAGCAGTAACTTAGGGGAGGGGTGGGAAAGAGGCACTTGCTTCTGAGTCTCAGGATAGGCAGCACAGGAGCAAGTGGCACTGACATTTTCCGAAAAGACTGCTGCATTTCTGGCTGGTTTTTTGGTTTTTTTTTTTTTCCTTAACAAACTTAAGTAAATGAGAATGGAGTTGGTGACAGGTGAATTAGCTTCTTTCCAGCCTTCACTATACAGAGTGGATGGCAACTCTACTCTCCAGGAGAGAGATGCATTTATTATCTAATTATGTATTCTTTTCCAAGAGAAAAATTATTAATTACGGCACTGCTGTTCTGTGCAGACCACTTCAAGAGAAGGAGAGGACTTTTTTGTGGTTGGTGGTGTTTAATACTTGCTCACTAGTGAGCTTTATATGTGGATTATAGATCTCTTCAGCTAAGGCTAAAGTTCTTCAAAGTTGCTACTTAAAATCAACCGGTTGTTTTCAGAATGGTTTAGAGTGAGTTTGCTCCACATTATGAATCTGCTGGTGATGTCAAGGCAAATTGTCACCAGCATTCGAAATTTCATTTTGTTCTTGTCATCTGTCTGCAAGAAAAATGTTGTGGATCAGTCATTGCTTTCAGGATAGCAATGAATTATCATTAGAAGGTTGCTCCAGTCTACTTGGCACATACTAACATGTTTGGGTTTGGGGTTTTTTTTAACATGTATCTGTTAATGCTCTGGAATCCCTTGGGAAGGGTAATGCTAATCTTCCAGGTGCACAAATTATCAAGTAGCTTCAAAGAAAGCTAAAACCAAAAACCAGCTTCTTACTCAGCATTATTCAATCTCATTACAAGAGTGTAGGGGAATCAGCCACAGTGGAAGATAAAAAAGAGCACAGGAAGTGAAACTGTGTCGAGGACACAAGAAGGGAAAGAAATCTCCAGTTCTGTTTTCAGTTACATTGAAACAGTGGTGGAAAATATTCTAATTTAGTCAAATAAAAACAATTTGCAGTAGTGCAGTGCCTAGTGGGAGTAGTTCACTTACACACCAGTGCTGTGAAATTCAGTATAAAAGACTCTTGGGGCTCAGGGAGGACTGTCACCAGTGTCTGTGGGCATCTTTTCCCAGTCTGGTGGAGGGTTTGTGCCAGGCTGAGGTGGCACAGTGGGAATTAATGTCATGCTCCCCACTGCCTGCTTTTCCTGCGGGATCAAAGGGTTACAAAAAGTATTATGTTTACGCCCATCTGTGTGTTCCCTGATAACGACGTTTTAACTTGTATGCTGATTTCATCTAAGCTTGACCAAATCTTGAAGGTCTCAAAGGTCAGGAAGTTCCTACAGGTCTCAAGAGGTTTTCAATTAGTCTTGAGGCAGGCGCCTATACTGTGGAAAATCAGTTTAGGAAAGGGGGAAGAGCCCATATAAATGACCAATCACGTCAAATACTTCTACTGAAACTTCATCCTCGGACACTAAAGGCAATGATGAGAGGTAAATGTGTAGGAAGCCAAACTTCACTAGCTTCTTTAACTTGCAGAAATGCTAGTTTCACTTAGGGAGTTAAACAGCCATATGAGAAGTTTGCTTGCTGAAAGGGCAGCAGAATCTGGGAAATGCATGGGGATGGTGGATCCTGGCTCCAGCAGAGCTGCTACTAGACCAGACACATTCAGAAATCTGTGCAGTGAGGTGTCCAAACCCAAATGACCTAACTGCCCTCAAATGGAGACAGTTGTGGAGCATAGTGCAATTGTCCAAATACTCGGAAATTTAGACTCTTGTAGCAAAGAAAAAAACTCTGGATAGCCGAGCTAGAAGATGAGCTAATGATTGGTTTACTTCTCATTATGACTGGTAACTTTGTATTAGATGCCAGGAACAGTCTGTGGAAACTCCCTTTAAAGATGTGTCTTGGATCAAACAAATGATTTCCAGACAATTAGTTGAAGTGAGCAAACTGTCCAGGGCAGACAGTGTAATAAGGGCAACATGCTGCAGGAATTTTCCAGGGGGTGGGGAAAAATTTTTTTAAAAACCCCAAACGACAAAACCAAATTTAAAAAATCTGAAACTAGTTTAAAGATTGAGAACTTTGCTGGGGATTTTAGCTGTGTGAGCGCAAGGTGATCTGTCCAGTTCCTAAATTTGCATTTCCGACAAGCAGCCAGTAGCAGAGAGGAGCCCCTTAGTGATGGGGGAGAACCTGGGAATCAAGGAAACACAAGTACAGGTGAAGGATGTGTTGATTTTCCAGGGTTCCCATCAAAAGGATCATCTGCAGATCTGTATCCATGGGTGGCATGTGGCAAAATCACTTTGGGAAGCCTCAGCTTGGCCCAGCAGTGATTCACCCATGCCCTGCACCAGCCAGATCCAGGCCAGAAACTTCATTAGAGTGGCAGAAAGTAGCAAGCCACAGTGGGGAGTGAGGGAAAGGAGATCAAGCCATGAGTGTGGACAAGCAGCTGCTGGGCAGTCTGGAACAGGACCCAAAATAAAAAGAGAAAGCCTATAGTAGAATGCCTTTCAGTGTTACTGGAGAAGGTAACAGTACAAGTATTATACAATGTCTTGAGAGAGTAATGCCTGACTACAGAAAAACTCCATTTTCATTAAAGAATTAGGTCGAGGAGGTGCTGCTGGCAGCCACTGTCAGTCACAGGGAGCGTTGTTGCTGATACTCATATTTGGCAGTCAGTATGCACTCTGGACCTCTTTTTTTTTAATAAATAGTTTCCTCATTCAAAAAATTGCGGTTTCCATCACACTGAAGGTAATCACAGGTGGAAACAAATTTTTCAAGTCATTTTTTCAAATAGTTTCAGCAGATGAAAGAATTGGACTGAAATCGCTGATGCCTTTGGTGTGAGCTCTGTCACTGAGGCGGTAATTGAAAGAAGAGACCATTGACAATGTATTTCAAGGCATATCCTTCATACTTTGTTTTTTCCTACAACTACTCAACCAGAATTTTATTTTTATTTCAGTTCGGAGCAGAAGCAGCCAAACCAATCATACCCATCTATATAAAGTATAAGTGTGTTTTTGATTTTTTTCCCCTACTTGTCAAGAAAGGAGGAATACACTGGTTTTGTTCTGCCCTTTTCTAGGCAGGTTTTGGCTCAGCAGCCAGGGGAGAATGTGTCTCCATCTCTCCAGATGTGTACACACAAGTGGAGCTCACTGGGGGCTGGAGCAAGAGAGGTGAATCCCATAGGGCCGGGCTGGCCTGAGCACAGACATGCCAGTGGTGTGGCACTGGACAGACTGGCTCCTTGGAAGGCTAACTGGAAACCTTCCCTAACCAAGTGAGCAATGAGAGTTGCTCAGGGGTATAAATGCACACAGAGGAGATGAGGGGGTTCCTCTTGCCCGGGGATGTTAGACATGCAAGGATGTTTGGATTTGCTGCTGAAGGATTGAGTCTGCTGTCACTGAAAGGGTCTCCAGAGCTGCTCAGGGATCCCTAAAGGGGAGACCCTGGTGTCTTCCTGACATGGCTGGAAATGGTTTGGTCACTGAGGAATAATTTAGGTGTAAAAGTGATCTGTATTTAGGTGGTGCTTAGGATGCTGGGGCCAGCTATCAACAGATAGAAAAAGACAGTGCTGAAAGCAAAAAGAAATTATTTGTTGCTGTGAACATACTTAAAGGGGTTCCTACCATGAGACCAAGAGGAGATGAGACAGAGGGAAAAGATCTGGAGATGTTTACATGCCTCTAGAATTGCTTTGCTTTTTCATGTACTGGCAAGGCTGTGCTGGGGAATCATGGCACTGCCTTAGGCTCCATGGGGCAGTGAGTAAAGCCAGGATGGAATCATTGCAAGGGGTTGATCTGCCCATAGATCCAAGTTCATTTTCTCACGATGCCATGAGCCCAAACAGTTCCCACCCATCCACTGGTCCTGGCTGCTCCCCCTGTCCCCATCCCATACGGCAGAACCGTTGTCTGTGGGTCCATGTTGTGAGCTGGCTGAGGCTCTGATCTTCCCAGAAAATAACCTGGCACAAATAGAAAATCTTTTTTCAGCTCCTCTGGCTCTGCAATCCACTTCAGTGTTGTGGCAACACTTCCAAGCAGGAGTGGAGGCCATGACAAGCAGCAGGGCGTGGGAATATCGAATATCTTCGTTTGATATTGCCATCAGGAGCCTGCCCATAAATGTCACTGGAATTCAGAGAAAGCAAGCACCACTTTTCTTACAGGGTCACCGTGAGAAACTGTAAATTTCTTTCAGAAATTGTGTTTAAACAGTCATGACTTCCAACTCAAACACCTCAGAACCAAAAACGTGATATCTGCAGGGCCTACAGGAAAGGGTGCAGTGCCTGTCTTTCGGTGGTGTCTGGGATGTCATAGGCAGCACTGAAGCAAAAGTTTTCAAATAGGTTTAAAAAAACAAGTAATTTGTCTGTTTTTCTCTTGTGTTCTGACTCATTAGGGATCATATTTTCTACCTAAACAAGAATCCTTTTTAAAATGTAATGACTACAAAAGTTAGGGCTTTAAGCAAAATAGAAATGTATTGAGACTGACACTAGGAGCGTGGGAGTTGATAGCTCCAACACTTTTACTTGTAACTACTGTCAGGATTTTGAAATTCAGTTGAGAGGAGAGGTGTCATGAGGCAGCCAGTTTAGAAACAATTGAAATTGGGTAGTTCTGCCTCAGCCCTAGTTGCAAAAGGAAAGAAAAGCATGTTTAAAACAACAATCTCCTCTTTTCTCTGGGTCCTAGTGAGCAAAAATGAGGCTTTAAAGAAGACTTTGTTACAGAACTTCCACTCCAAGCACTGAAGGATTATAGTCCCACTTTTTTTTTTTTCTTTTTCCTTTTTTTTTTTTTTCTTTACAATACGAGAGAAAGGCAAGTTCACTGTAAGTTGAAAAGCAAATAACCAGGCTAGGAATTTCTATGTACAAAGCAGATGGACATACACAGCCCTTTTTGGAATACTTGGGTATGTCTCCTTAGCCACCCCAGCTTGTTTTGCAGTCCATATTGCTCCACACAGGCCATTGTTGTCATGCACCTGCCTGTAATTTTGGAGGTTCATCTACCTCCAGCAAACAGTATTTAAAATCCTCAGTGCTGATTAGAGGGAAGGAAAAAGTTCAGGGGAAGGGATTTCCTAGTTCACAAATAAGAATGTGCAGTGGAGCACTCACTAAGTAAACAGAAAACATGGGCAGCTGAGAGAAATCAATTTAGCTGAACAAACAATGTTCCATGTAATGAACTACTAATTATCCTTTTATGCCATGTCAGTCTGAGTGATTACAGAGCTGTGCAGTTTAATTTGACGTTTGAGCATTGCCTTGCTCCATTAGCCTCATATAAAGCTACGACACGTTGAGAGGAATTAAAAAAAAAATGGTGGTGGGTTGGGGGGGAAGTGGGCTGCATTTATCCAGAACTAAGTAAGCACCTGTAGCAGTCATGGGGAAAAGAGCTTCTTCATTTCTTCTTCTTTTGCCTTTTAAAATCTTGGTTGTGGTTTGAGAGGGGCAGCACTCGGGAGGTGAGAAGGAGGATGGCTCACAGAAAACTCCTTCAGTGTGTTGATAATGTCCCAGTTCTTTAGACCCCGCTTTAAACTACCATCGAGGGCTTGAATAAATAAATTGCATAGATCAGACACACATACAGATCAAGGGAAAAGTGGATGGTAAACAATACAGCGTGGGAGTAAATATATTTTCCTAGATACTTTCTTTTTATTGGAGATTTGCACACAGTAGGTAAATCAAATCCCTAGGTGCCTGGGAAATCTCATGGTTAATCTAGGACTGAAGGACATGTATTATAAATACTGCTTTATTATCACAGTTTGTCCAACTACCTGTACTGATAACAGGATTAGAGGGAATTAACATATGGAGAAAGCTAAAGACAGTTTGTTGGGATATATACTAGGGCTATTAACTCTAGGAGTACCAGTGAGGTACCTGTAGTCTGATATACAGCTACACATTTTGGACTAGATTTTTCTGTCATAAAAGGTAAGGCAAGACAAATATCACCAAAGTTCTAGGAGAAATTTCCATGGGAATAGTACGGGTGCAGGGGAGACTGTGCCCCGTGTCTAGGTAATACATCAACACGTGAAACAGCATCAATGGCAATATTTATGGAATTGCATTCATTTAAGCACAGATTGAAAAGCAAATGTTTAAAAACCATTTGGTGTAACTGTCCTACATCTCTCCTATGTGCCATGAGACCTGCCAGGCTCGCTCTTTCCTCACTGGGACATAGATGAGAACTCCTAGGTCGAGATAATTTTTTTTTTTTTTTTTAAGCCTTTCCGAAATTTTAAATATTTTAAAAATTTTATTTTAAATCTTAGGGATAATTAATAGAAACTGAAATTAATTAGGGGGAAAAAAAATTAAAAAAAGAAGAAGAAGAAATATGAAAGTAAAAAGCCTCCCCAAAACTGGGAAACTCAAAGAGCCGGTTGACTGTTTTGGCAGAGATGCAGCTCCTAGGAGGCCAGATCCTTGGCAGGCTGATTTCAGTGAGGAATCCTTCTCCTGTGCACGAAGGATGGGGCCTGAGCACACGCACAGAGGACGTGGTGGCCCCTCTCTCATTCTTGCTGTACACACTCAGCCTGCTTGCTTTGGCCAGCCCCCAGACTGTTCTCAGGGTCTCTCAACTGTGCCCCTCCACACTTTTTTTTTCCTTTTTTAAACTCTGTTGATAAATATCGCTTTGACAACCCTAAAGCCTGGGTGTCGCTGTGCTGGGGCCGCGGTGCCGCTCAGCCTGTGGAGAGCCGGTGGTGTTTGGGCCCCCGTGTGCTCTACAGGCCCCGGCCCTCAGCCGCCTGCTTGGGGGTGTTACACGGGGCTCAGCCACCTAGCAGGTGAGACCAATTTCTTGTTTGTTCTCTTTTCTTGTTGTGGTGCTTATCCCACGGGCCTGGCCTGGAGCTGAGCTGAGTTTCTGCTCTGCTGCAAGGCATGACTGAGCTGCAGGCTCTTACCCCGGGGCTGAACTGACCCCTCTGTTCGTCCCTAATGCGCCTCAGACACATTGGGGCCTTTCTCCGCTGTGCATTTGTAACTCCCATTGACACTAATGGGTGTGACATGTGTCTATCCAGGGAGAATAGCCCCCATTGACTAAGGCAGCTCCCCGGCCTTGAGCGGCCTGCTCGTCACTTGATTAAGCCAAACTAATGAGGCACGACCGGGGCCAATGGGAATGTGTGGGACTGAGGCATTGCAAAAGCTGGTGGAAACCTGCAGCTTTTCTGGGGGCTGGGTTTTGTTATGCCAGGCAAAATCACCGGATGCCATGGGATGGAGTGTGCAGGAACAGGTGCTGTCACAGAAATGAGCAGTGCAGAGAGGTTCATGCTGCTGGTGACAGCACCCGAACCGCCCTCTTCGAGTGGTAATTACATGTGAGAGTGCCTTGTGTGCTTAGCAGGGTTTAAAACTAGGTTTGGTCTCAGCTCTTGCTCAGTGCCTCTCGACATTCAGGGTCTGAATTTGGCCCTGTGGCTTTTTCTCTTGGGCATGTGCACAGGAGCATTTTTGGCTCTTCAGCAGACAGTTCAGTGTCCAAGGCAGGCAGCATCCTTTTCACCAACATTAAACAGCATGACATCAGGAAATGGGAAAAAGGGGGAAAGCTGAGACACTGTAGGGTGTTCTTGTAGATTGCATGCTCTGAAAGAAGAGTTCCCAGAGGCAGAGCATGTCCATGGCAGCTCTCCCTCATGTGCACTGCTGGCCACTACTCCAAGGGCAGAGCAGCAGCTGTACTCACAAGAGGCTGGAGGATCATGGAGGGCTGGAGTCTCTTTTGCTTTGGCTGGGCCGAAAGCATCTAAACCGGGCCAGATGCAAGAATGCAAACTCAAGGCATGTGCTTGGGAGCTCAGTGCAAGCACAACTGTGCTTGCAGAAAATACAGCTTGGGAGAAAAATCAGAAGACTGGCACCTGAAGAACTGAGAGCATGGACATGGCCTTCATGAACAGAGATAGACCCCACAAGGACACAAAATGCTGTTTGCTGAACTGAGACCAGGAACTCTGGCCCTGCTGCAAAACACAGCATCATCCCAAACCACTGTGGTAATGTGAGGGCACAACCTGGTAGTCCAGGGCCAGACTACAGAGGCAGATAGGTCAGTTGTATATTTTGAGAGAAAAAAGCATTAAGAAACCTCTCCGTTCTATTTAAAGTCTTGCTGTTTTGGAGAGCCTGGGTGAGAAGTTGCCTGTACTTTCCCCTGTACTTTACCTGCTGGTACATTCCAGGTCAGAGGAGGTTTGTATTTTTGTCATATTGCAATACTTGCCTTTATGTAAGTGCTGCTAAGAATAAAATTAGCAGTGGGAGAAAAACATCAGTTTGATGTCTAAATTTGGAAAACTTGATGAATAAATCCATTAACTTGGTTGTAGGGAAAGAAAAGAACAGCAATCTTTTGTTTAAAGAAAAGATAAATATTAAATAAGAGCTAATTGCTCTCTCTGGTTTTTGTAAGGTGGGTTCTTAAACATTCTTTTGTCCCCTTCAGAGGATAAATATGAATTGACTCTGATTTGTGGGACTGGCTTGAGAAGATATGGTCAGTTGGATCTGAGAGGCTTTGCATGATTATCAAATGCTGTCAGTATTTGTGAAGGGAGGAAGCAAAGTGAGAGTAGGGTTTATCCCCTGGAGTAGGTGTGCTCCCAGAGGGCAGGTTCCTGCCAGGGGTGGGGAAGCACCTCTGTCCCCTCTGGCATGGCCCCAGCAGGCAGCCCCTGCCCCAGGACATCAAATGATCAGCAAGGAGCAGCACAGGGCAGGGAAAATGCCAGCCTAAAACTGCCCCAAGCACCATCAATTTCTTCCAGTGCCTGCATTCCAGGCTGTGTGGGACTGTGTGCTCCAGGCAGGCCCCGTGGTGATCACAGCACACCTGAGAGTCTTCTGGCTTCGTCCAGAGCTCTGGGGGACGCTGCCATCTGCACCTTATAGGCACAAGGCAGTAAAGTCCCTATCACAGACCATAGCAATTTATGGCAATAACTGTCTCCTTTTTCCCACTATCTCTGGCAGCTGTACCCATAACTTTTCTTGGCATATCCAGAACAGGCCACCTTTACCTTTATTTGTAAATTAGAGATTATTGATCAAGCAACTGAAGTTGAAAACAAGAGGTTAGAAATTAAAATATCTATTAGTTAGATACTAGGCTGGTACAGTCCTTGTTGATCTTAAGAGGTGCATAATTTTCTGGTCATCTTGTTTGTTCACTCTAAGTCTTTCTGAAGTAAGTAGCTGCCATGTAAATGTGAATGTCCTGCTTAGTGTTTCTTCCCAAGGAGCAGCCTTGGGTGCTTAATGACCATTTCCTTCTCTTTTGTACTTAATTGGCTGGACACGGAGGAGAGGGTGTGCATAAACTCCGCAAATATTACGTTCTTCCTATAGCTGCTCTTTGGACACCTACAGGTCATGAATTCCTTAGTTTCCAGTCAACCTGCCAGGAGCAGGTCTCCTGCCCAGTATGGGCTGTCCCCTCTCTGTGGGCTGCTGACCCATTCCCACTGAGCCATGCTACTGTTCAGGAGAGATCAGGATTCCAGGGACATTACCAGCTTTCTGCTGAGACTAGAAGAGATATAGGTGATATGGCAATAATACAGATAACCAGAACTCTGTTTTCCCAAATTACCCTCTGTATCTGGATAGGGTTATCTAAAACAGTGATATTATTAATTTTGTGGAGACATCAGGCCTTGATATCACATGGATGCTGCTGCTGAAAAGGCAGTAAGAGTTATGCTGTGACTATAGATCCATCACACAAAAGCCCAAAGCTGTTACTGCACCCTCCAAGAAACAGCCTCTGGTGATGGAAAGAAAATCAGCTGTTCCTGTAGGTTGTGATTTTCAAAGAAGGCAGGCTGAGGAAAGGAGTTTGGAAATCCCTGTTGATCAGGAGTGAGACTCGTTTCCTCCTTTAACAACATTTGCTCAGCTTTTTAATTTCCAGTGTTTCCAGTTGCCATATCAACCTGAGAAATTTGCCTGGCAATTGATGGCATATTTTTCAATTGAAGATTAAAAATCTTAGTTGCATCAGGTTCAGCATTTTTTCTCAGGATTTGCTAGGATAACTTTATGTTATTTTATTTCATTCCCAGTATTTGCTTTCCAAGCCATGTTAGCAGACGACCAAGGATCCCCACGCTGCCTTTGACCAGGCACATCTCAGGTTCAGGAGTCCGTGTGCAGAAGTCAGGAGCCAGGTCAAAATGCAGACAAACATCGGTAGCTGGGAGAAAGCCTATGACACATCCTACAGGCTGGAAAAGACCACAAGCATCAACAGAAACACTCTGGCTGAAGGCAAGTGGCAGTTTCAGCTTTTTTGTTGCACTGGAGAGCAGTTGCAGGAGGCACAGTGGAGGGAAGTTGCTCCTGGCTTTGCTGTTGAACGGTGTATTTGTGTTCTGGGAACCTGCATCTGCATGCAGCACAATCGAGGTGGGGAAGCAGCCTGCACCCACTCCCAATGGTACCCAAAAATCCCTGTGTGCCCCCATCTGTTCACCCATGTCCTCTCTCCAGCCCATCCCTGGCCATGCATGGGTCACTGGTGCTAACAGGGACTAATCTGCCCCAGTGCAGATGAATCTGCAGGGACTTTTCTGTGGTGAGTATATTGTTTGGTTTGTTGTGGGTTTGTGGTGTTTTTTTTTTTTTTTCTTTAAAAGGAATAAGAATGGAAAACAAGAAAGTCAGAAAGCCCTGAATCTTTACCTTTTTAAAGTGGAGACACCGCCACAGCAGGACATAATGGCTCGCTGTGGTGGTGGTGGTTTGCCTGAGAGCCTGGAGATTTATGTAATGAGAAACACAATTCCTGCAAAGAACATTGTTAAATCTTTTCAAAATTTCAGCTATAAGCCATTTTATTGCTAATAATATGGCTAGATTCTTCTTTTGAAGAATCTGGGAATGTTTGACAAGTGGGGAAAATGGAGAGGACTTGAGGCACCATAATCTGTATTTTCCATTTACCTTGCTTGAAGCTTGAACAACACATGTGCCACAAATGATTTGTTTATTCCTAAGCTCCCCCAAGGAGCCCAGTCTCCATTCTCAGGCATATAATGGCTATTCAAATGAAAGCTTTAATAGGTTGTTGCAGATCTGATACCAATGCAGTGAGAGAAAGAGATATGCAAATATGCAAAATTAAACAAACTAGCTCTTGCCCTTTGCCTTCAGAGGTGCAGTCTCAGATCTGGACAGTGTCACCAGTGCAATGAGCCTGCTAGACTCAGCTCTCTGGAGAATGAGTTCCTTTTTCTTCTTTCCCGCCCCCCTACTTTGCCTGACAAAGCTTTAACTTGAAAGTTATTTTGCTTGAAATATTTTCTGTCTGTAGCACTCATGGGGAAGGAGAGCCCCAATGAAGGCTGAAATACAGGTGTTCAGATTTGAGCCTGAGGAATATTGCTGGGAAAAGCTCCTCTGTGCTGGTTTGTTCCACATCTTAAAACAAGGCCCTTAACCTCAATGCCTTCTCCTGGGCATTACTTCATGCTGTAGAAACAATTTTGTAAGAGTGACACAGACAGAAGTCCAATTAGAGGTTATAGTCTAAGTAAAATCTCTTTCTGCCCATATCACAAGACAAATCAGGGGCTTCATTGGTTCTTAACACCAGTTCTTCTGTTCCTCCTTTGCTCCATGTATTGTGTGTATGAGTCAGGCCCCAAAGCCACTTCAAAAATGTAAAAATAACATGTCATCCACCTAACCATTGAAACTGTGCCAGCAGCTACTGTGTGCAGTGAACAGCGGTGAAAAATAGTAATTTTACATCAAAAACACCATAAAAGTTTTTCAGTGCCTTGCAGGTTCTTGGAAAACTACTATTATCTTGTCCAACCCTCAAGACTTTTTGCACAATTATCAATTAGTTCTGTGGTTGGTTTTCAGAAAGGCAGTGCTGGAAACAGGAGCCATGCAGCAAATCACACAGATGGAGGTGGAAGGGCAGCTGTGCCTCCTCCACATGATGTCCATGCACACCTCGATGCTGCTCCTGGTTCAGGGGCACAATCCCTGGAGCATTCCTGTACCTCTCTCACCCTCCCATCCTTTGTGCTCTGATCACAACAGCTTTGAAGCAAAACTTGCCTCCTGTTCCATCATTATTGCTGGTGAACCAAACTTTGTCAGCAATAAAATATCTCTGGAGATCTGCAAATATCTAGAAACCCCCTGAGCTACAGGGGTTCAACTGAAGCTGCAGCTTCAGATATGCAGAGAGAGCCCCATGCTCAGCAGAAGGCAGGAGGGGGGTCTTGCTTTGGCTGGGGTATTTGGACAGTGTTCTGGCTGTAACAGATACCAGGGTGTGTTGGAAGCAGTGTAGGGAGTGGGTTTGCACCTCAGAAATTTGAAGCTCTGCCTCACTGATGTTAACCAAGGCTGGACATTTCAGGGTTTCAGGGAAGAGGATCTGGTGAGGGCAGATGAGGAAAAGGGCTTCAGAAAATGAATGCCCAACTTTAATTTAGCTAGTCTTTTCCTTCAGAACCCAGGAGGGAAAAGCCCAATAGCCAAAATTATAGGGGAAAGATCTTCCTTTGCAAGTGTGAATATATCATACAGCAATGTTCCCCAAATCTGTTTCGTGAGACTGATTGGAGCTGTAGCCAAAACCTGTATTTGAATGTGGCTAGACAGTGGAATTAAAGATGATTTGTGGCCATGTTTATGAACTGGGCCATAAGCTACTTATGGGCTGTGGTTACAAAAATTAGAAAGGGCTGACTCACAGTGGGAGAGCATGAGGTTGGAAGGTTCCCATGCAATCCTCCCTGTGCTCTGGAGGTGCCCAGCCTGTTCGTGGGGATCCTGAACACCCCGTGCTCTCCAGACACCTCCCTTGACACTTGCAGATCACTGGTATTTCTGAAAGCCTAACTTAAAGGCTGAAGATGAGAAGTGTTTCTTTTGGCCTGTCAGCAGCACAAATGAGAAGAAAGAATGGAATTCTGCAAAGTTTTTCCAGAATGCATGCCCAATTCAAACAGATTCATAAGGCTTCCTTGCAAGTGTGGTTCCCAGATCACAGCTATGTCTAGCACAGGCTTCCCTAACACCATCACCAGAGGCATGAGTGTACAGAAGCAGATTAGTATTTTTCTAATTAAAAAATATTAATTAAAAGCTGACACATCTTTTGGGAAGCTCTTGATTTTGCCTCACCTAATTTTCAGTTTTAAACAATTTTACTTGGTCAGCATTTCATAATGAAATATATTCTTTTTCAAAGAGGATGACATGATTTTATAGGGGAAAATATATTGAGGATAAAATAATGTTTAGCATGAAACAAATGAGCATCTAACCAGTTTTTGTTTCTTTCAGACAACCAATTTTCAGAAATTGAGATTAACAATTCTGGTCCTATTTCAGACTGGGGAGAAAATGCAAAATTCTGAAATGTCTGCGAGGTTGGAGAGCAGTTTTCCACCGAGCTCTTCTCAGATGAGATTGCAGAAATTCTTCTGTTTCCTCCTTCCTCCCTGGCTCTGCCACAAGGCAATTCTGTTCACACTGTTCTCCAAGACAAAATCTGAGCCAGGGTGAGATTTGTGCTGATGGTGAGTGCTTGCCTTTCCTTTTATTTTTCTTTCTTTAAATAAAACAATTTCCTAAGGCTTTGAAATGGGGCTGATAAAAAGTAGCTTTTAAAATGCATTTTAGTAAATAGTTTGAAGCCAGACCATAAAGTCTCATAACTGTAGGTTTGCCCTTAATTATACCTCACTGACAGCCCATTTTCCTTCTCCTCTGCAACCAGTCTCCTTTTTCTTTAAGAGCAAAACATATTGTATGCTACTTTTGAAAGATTTGTGGAGTTTCACACAATTTCGACAAAATCTGTAGGTAAACAGTGTCACCTAGTGGATAACTGACATCGATTTTCCTAAACTGTTAAAGAAGTTTGGCCGTGTGGTTTTTCCATTTTGTCCTAGAAAAATATATTTTCTCAAATTGGAAGGAGCCCTGTGCTGAGAAATGGGATCGCTGCCAAATGGCTGCAAATCCGAATTTGCAGGATTTGATGGCCAGCACTGAGTGGGACGTTTGTCATGAGCATGGGCACAGATCCAGTGCCATCACCAGATATAAAGGGGAAGAACCAAATCTCCAGCTCAGTGCCTGAAGAGCAAAAGGTTATAGCAGTACATCCTGAAGTATTTATTTCCTGCATGTGTAAAGGTGTACTGGACTCCACATCATCTCCTGCACCATCAGCTGCACCTCTCCAGGCACAGAAAACAAGAGGAGGTCGGGACGTGCCTGCCATGCAATCAGCTGAGGCTTCTGAGCAGAAAAAAATTTTAAAAACCCCAAAACTGCAAAGTCCTCGGGGTAGGAGATTTGGCAGAGAGTATTGGAAGGCAGGAGAAAGAGTATAAGCTCCATGAAGCAATCTCTCATCCTGAGAGGGTGGGATGATAACTTTGGGGATGTGGTGGCAGGTATCTATGAGAAAAGCTTCCTAGAGAAAGCCAGAGATAAGATAAGCCTGGGAGAGCCTTCAGAGTGAGAAGTAACAGGTTAGAAAATCTGGACAGGTTAGCCCCAACCAAGAGTAAAATGCTCCAGAGGGAAGGATATGCTCCTGAAAACCAAACTGAGGCTGGATATCCTGAAGACCATTTAGGTTTCTGCTTTCTAACTAACTTTGCTTTGGAGTCAAGATGAATTTGAACCAGAACACTGCGGGAAGAAATAAATATAAATAGAATTGAGACAAAAATAGAAAAGAGGTCTTCAGAGCCAAGGGAACTCCTGGGGGAAAGAAAGAGGTAGAATCAAAGATGGGCGTTCACCTGGATTCGTGCAGGTTGGCTGGGAAGTGGAGGGGTTATGTTCTCCTCTCACTACCCATCCCTGTTCTTCCTCCTCCTGTAAGGTCATCACTGCAGTTTGTTACAATTGATTGCATTTGGGTTTTGTTGTTGTTTTGTTGTTTTTTTTTTTTTTTTTCTGAAAATCCCACTGATAACCCTATTCCTTTCGTCACACTGGACAAGAATGTGAAGGAGAGCAAAAGCATGGTCCTAGAGATGGTTCTTCCGTGTCCAAGATGCAGCAGGTGGGAAAACCCAGGTGAAAATTCAGGATGTTATCAGCATCTTCTTGATGTAGGCACCAATTGTGGAGAAGAGCAGGATTGCTCTATCACTGCACTCCAGCAGGCTGTCTGTGCACATTCTCAGACTGAACATTTAGAGCCAGATCTTACACTGATGTGGCTTTGGTCGAAAGCAATAAGCCAGAGCATCCTGAAGAATGTATGGATGCATGTTGGAATTGTAGTTAAAATGATGAATATTTTATTTTCATAGGTCAAGAAGCCTGAGCTGTAGTACTTAATTATCTTCCAAATAACAGAAAAATAGTGATTATTCTTATGGCAGATTGTTCTGCTAAGTTCATGTTTGGCCTCTGTTTTCTTAATTTTTTGTCATGTGTCAAATGGATGGTCTATCATTCTTCTCCAAAGCAGGGAGAGTGATTCTCATGTAAAGCCCAGAGGAGTTCTGTTTACAGGCAAGCTAAAATATGCTGCAAGTCAGGACACTTTCTCACCTGAGCATACACTGTGTTTCCAAAACAAACACTGGCATAAACTGTGTTTGCTCAGTTTTCAGCAGGTTTCCTCCAAACTATTTCATGTTTCTTTTTTATACCAGTCTTCTTGGACCAGTTCCCACTGGCTGAATCCGTGGAAGGCACCATCTTCCACTGGTCCCTGCTGTGGCATTGGCAGGTACAGGCTTTGTTACATCACTTTGGTTACTCTGTGCCTCAGTTTACTCCTCCATTAATCTGAGTTCTACACTGACTTTCCCACAGTGCTTTCATTCTTGGGACCTCTGAGAAAATTCTTTTACCTATCCTCTCTCAGACAGTCAAACCATTACTAAATCAGGCAGTTATCATATTTCCCTTCTCAAAGAGAAGGTGATAATAATTCCTTTGCTCAATAAAGTATAAATGGAGAGTAATCCTGCTGAGTGACACTACGAGATGTAATAGCACTGTATGAGATCAGAATGTTCCCATGTGAGTTACAAGTCCAAAAAAAAGTGAGTAAAAAGCTTGACTGGGTCAAGGATCCCATTCCTGGGAACAACAGAAGGAAGAAATAGAAGCAGCACCTGGAAAATGCTGCTCTCATCAAGAGAGGCATCCTCCCCTGTAAACATCTGCTAATTCTAATGTTAAACAAATCAAAATTTACTTATTCTGTGGAATCCTCTTCTGCTTCTTTATACAGAGACACTTGCAGAAATTTCACAATTTTTAAAAGTAGCTCTTGTTCCACCAGGAAATCGTAACATCTTCAGCCAAGAACATCTAGTCTGGAGTCTGAGGAGGGCTGGCATTCTCTGCAACAGCACAACAACAGCCCAAACAGCTTAACATTCCCAGGCTGGAACCATCCCTGCTGTCAGCAAACCCCTTGGAGAGGGGGCCGAGCTCTCCTTGGAGGAGGGTGGGCTGCCAGATCCCCCGAGGGTGCAGGCACAGCCTAAAGAGAGGTTTTTCCAGGCAGCCTACCTCAAGTTGAGAGTGCTGTTGCCTGCATGAGAAATTTCCTTCCTCTGTGATAGCAGCACACACGAGTGCTCCCAAGCCCCGTTTGGATCCCTTTATACACACCACACATGCACCAAAAGGTGAGAGAAGACAACTGTGAGGGCAAACACTGAGCCAAAAAGGCAAATGGCATTGCCCAAGTAAATGAGGAATCTCTGGTAGCCAGGAAAGGATATAAAAATATAATCACATTAACATCCATCCCTCAGGCTGTCTGGGCAAATGAAGATCTAGGGAAAGCAGCAAGCTGAGGAAATGAGCTGGTTGTAGAAAACTCTGTGTATGTGTGTGTGTGTGTGTGTGCACATGAGAGGCCGTATTTTACCCATTTAAATGAGCAGCATCATGATCTTCTAAAACAAAAATGATAAAGAAAAGCCAAACCCAAGGTTTCCAATCTCTCTGTCTACATCCCATCCTTCAAGGTGGCCACTGAGTAGTCACATTTCTGAGTACTGGGGAAATTTGAAGAGCTAATCATTTCCTCTGACTCAAAAGCAAAACAGCAAAGCAAAAACAAAACAAAACCCACTCATCATCTTTCTGAAGCTCCCTGTTTAAATCTGCTTTTCAGTTTGTGCAGCATTTGTTTACCTCATAAACTGTTTCTCAGGGTGACTCAGCTTAGGGCATGGGATGGTGTGAGCTTGAGGATCTCAACAAATTTGAAGAGGCAGCCCAGAGAAACTGTGAAAGACTCCATGTTTCCTCAGCTTCCCTCCCAGATGCCCAGTCAGATTTTCCAGGAGAGCTACGAAATAAGCTTTTTATTTCTATTAATAGTTCACATCCAGTCTTGGAGGAGTTTGTGCCTTTACCATGAGAAAATATCTGGGGCTTTGGAAGCTGGCTCTCACACAGGGCCCATTCAGTGACATCTCCATAATGTTAGCAGCTCCCAGGTGGTTTTCACATGAAACAACCACGTGAAAACCCACCACTGATGCTGGCTTTACTGGTTTAAGACTGACTGGCTGTAGACTCTAATTTGCCCTCCTTGGGGTGGATTTGCAGGGTAGGAAATTAATGAGGCAGCCAAGAAGAGGCAGCACCACTTCTGTGTGTGTACAACTTCAGTCTACAGTGGTTTCATTCCAGCACCTTTCCCTACAATGCAGTGAATATTCTTATTCCTGTTCCAAAAGCAGCACTAAATCGGATGGCTTAAGCTGAGAATATTTTCCCAGCTCCTGGAAAGGATTAGACACACAGCTCTGAGGTGGGCAAAATGTGTGATTGCCATCAAACTAAGCAGCCGTGTTCAGCTTGTCTTGGATTTCTTTGTATGAGACAAGGGATGATTCATAAAAGCCAATGCTGAGGCCACACAGTTTGTCAAGGCTCTAGTCTAACCAGGTGTAATGATTGAGGTTTTGCAGACAAGCTGCCGTTAAGGCAAAAAAATAACATATCATGGGTCAAATCCATCCCTGATGTAACTCTAGCATCATCAGTAGGAGTTACCCACGTGTGAATCTGGCCCCATGTTCCTCACTCATACAATAAAGCAAGATCCCTCCTGCAGCAGAATCAATTGGGAAAAGGAGAAGGGAAAAAAATGCTTCTTTCTTGACCACATTAAAAATAATCACTTTTTTGTTGCACAATGCGGCAGAGAAAACCAGTCCTAGAAACCAGAGTACAATTTCCTCAGCATGTCACAGGAAGGGGAGAGAAGGGGAAATTGGCATAACCAAGAGGTTTCTTTCAGCTCTGTTCAGTTCTAAACAATGCAGGGAACGGGGGAAAGCACACCTAGATATCTAGATATCTATATCTATCTATCTATATGTATATAGATATCTAGATGAGTTTTCTCCTCTCCCTTCTATCTATGTCTATACATAATATATGGATATCTATAGATAACTCCATAGCTTCCATAGCTTAGGGGGATTTAGGAAAGAAAAAAAAAAAGGACTATATTCTTTCTGTTGATTAGACTTGATGTTTAGAAACAGTAAAATAAAAAAGATTAAATATAACATTTGGGGTCTCAGCTTTTCCTTCCCATTTGGCAGGTCGGGTGTGTTTGTGAGCTCTACAGGAATGCAGAAAAGTCACCTGAGGGAGAAAATTGCTATTCACTAAAAATTACGAATTACGAATCATTCTTTCACACTAAACAAACACCACTGAGAAGTTTTTAGTTATACAAAGGTGAGGTTTTTTGTTCTTTCCCCTTTTCCCTCTCTTCTCCAGCTAATGATACAGATGTGCAAAATGCAGGATATGATATCCTACTAAGCATTAGATGCAGCATTTTGCAGGTGACAGGATCCAGGTCTGAGTCCAAAATAAAACCACAATAGCCTGAAAATCTTCTACTGCACACTGCTAGCTCTTTACAACCTAAATGGCAGGAAAAGCAATTCATACAGTCATAGAATAATCTTGCCAGCATAATTAGTATTCCAGCAGCAGTGAGGTCCCCTTGGAGACTGTGGCCCTGGTGCAAGTGCCCACTAGAAGAGCACACAAACTAATCACATGAGGCAGAAAGTTGGAAGAAAAACATACCACTTGATCTGGAATTCTTACAGCTAGGAAACTCAGAGTGCTTGGGACCTCTCTAGTGGAAGTAGGAACTAGACCCACTCCTGCACGCCAGAGTCCCAGCCAGAGGAGTCTGATTCCTCCCACCTCCCCTCTCCCAGCACTACTCCTCTCAGAAAGCCTTTGCTGACACATCCAGGGAATGCAGAGCTGTTCTTTTACCCATTGTACTTCAGCAAAGCCATTCACGCCTAAACCTGCTCATTTGTCTTTGCCAAGGATGCTCCTCCACGCATTTCACTGGCTGCAGTCCCTCTTCCCTGGCGCAGCAGCAGCAGCAGCAGAGTGCAGGCGGCAGCGAGGGGCTCCAGGTGCTGGTGTTCAGCTCCCTGTGCAGGACACCCCACTCCTGCAGCCCTCTGCTCCAGCCTCCTTCCTGCTATGTGTCCCACCGAGGGGGAGAACAGGAATTGTGACAGCTCACAGCAGTGTTTGCTGCGGAGCTTCCAGAGAAATAGCCCCGCATTCCTGGGCTATCAAATGGATACCTGTCTGAAAATGGAGGACAAGGAATTCACTGTAAAGAAAAAAAATCAGTGGCAGCTCTGCTGTATTTAACTATGCCACTAATGTATATTTTTTTAAAAAAAATAAAAGTGAGGATGATTACCTCTGCTGACTATTTCACTTTGGGCCTCAGGGCACAGGAGAGAACCATCTGCTGACAGGAGGTGGTATATTTTGTCATTCCTTCAGCCAGGAATTTCCTATCCCATATGGGATGCCTGGGTTTTCCTCAGGCTCAGCTGCTAAGCCACTGCCCAAACAGGAGTCAACTCCCAGTGTTGCAGCATTCCTGTTTTCTTCCCTCTCAAGGGAAGAAAATGAAGGTGACAAATTTACCTTATTTTCAGCCCATGAACAACAATTTTATTGTGACATGGCTATGGATCCTCTGCCTCTGAAGAGGGCCTGTTTAATTTATGTTGACACACTGGGGTTTAATTCTCTGGGCTAAATTTAAACCTTCTTTGCAACAAATTTTTATTCTGTCCTGTTCCCCTCTGGTTTATTCCTGCATCTATGAGCACAACAGCCATCATCTAAAGCAAACAGAATTACAATGTAGTTTTTATCACTGCTCTAAACTAGCCTGAAATTCATCTTTTTGGATCAGCTGTGCTTATTCACATTGCAAAACACAAGAGCCTCTCCAGAGCATTTTTACTACACTCATGAAGAAATAATGGAAAACCGAGAATGGTTCCTAGAGAAAGGACAGCACCAAGTGTGAGCAATGTCTGGCTACAGTTCCACTCCTGATCTCTTCTCTGGACAGAACAAAGTAGGACAGTGCTTTGATGTGTTTGTAAAATACACCTATTTTACAACGAGACTGGTGGTTGCTTTGCTGCCGTGACAAGCAGTGATATTAAAATTCTGTCACTGAGCTTTGGGATTAACACCTTGAGGGAAGCACCCTGAGGATCTGGCACCGCTTGGCTCTGCCTGCACCAGGGGAGCTCTGCCTGCACCAGGACTGCAAAGTGCTTTGGTTACTGGTTTCTACATTGCTGAGTGCTCTGCCTTGAAATATTTTGTCTCTAGAGAAGACACACTGGAATTTTCTGAAGCAGGACATGGCATTACATAAACCTGATGTTTTGACACTCTGATATTTTTAAGCCTGCATAATTCACTGAATTCTACTCAAGTTTTTCATTTTGATACCTCAAAAGCATCATTTGTTGGTCAGTTTTAGGCTTCTTCAGACAGATTTATTTTTTTTTTCCATTGCTTCATTCCCCAGGGGTCCCAATGCAGTTTCCATGGAGGATCCTTAGCATGAGAGGCTGGTGATGACATGGATTTTGTCACAAGTGGTTATAAGGATCGTGCTGTAAAGTTGCTGTTTTGTGGCCAACACATGCCCTTGCAATTATCCACCAGCAATAGATCCTGGCATCTGTGGGAGAACACTGCCTTGCAATGAGGTGGGTTAGTACTAATTACAAGATGTTCATTCAGTGTAAGTAAAATACACTGTATTTTACTCATTAGCACCCAAAATGGCACATGCAATTGGAGCAACACACTAATCCAAATAGGGGATTACAGCTAAGCAGGGTGCTGAACTGTCTGCAGTTAATTTATAGTTAACCAAGACGCTCATTTACCCTGGTAAGAGCACACACCCACCCAGCCGTGCTGGGAGAGAAGCATCTCATCACACTTGAGAGAAGGATCTTTTCCTGCAGCAAACACATCAATGCCAATAAGGTCAGATAACACAGGAGAAGACCCACGTTCTTTATTGGTATTAATGTGTTTGCTATAGGAAGAGATACTTTTTCTCTATCCAGTTAAGGGTACAATGGCCTTTCTCAATTCAGCTTTTCTTCAGCTGATCACCTAATAACTAAAGCACAGTACAAATGTAGTCTATTTTCTCATGTCTTGTGTTTGCTGAATCTTTCCTGTGTCCATAATCAGGGCTGATCCTCAACTAGTTTATAAGAGATTTATTATGAGATCATAGGCTGGTTTCATAAAACTCACACCCAAGTGAATGGACATTTTTATGACTGATGAAGCTTGAAATGATTAGGAAACAGTCTCAGCTCAACTCAAAATGGTTATTATAATCCAAGATTAAAATGTTTTCTCAGCAGTTTGTGCTATTGAAGTTCATGTGTACATTTATCTGGCAACCCCTTGCTGTGCATTTCACCAAGCTACCTGCAAATCAGATGGAGAGCTCTGTGACTCTGCTGAGCCTTTTAATTGCTCTATTGAAAATGATTGAGGGAGGAGCAGACCAATAGAAAAAGATGATAAAGGGCTAATTAACTTGCAGGTGAGGTCACTTTCTGTGTATCAGGATGGAGGAGAGGCTATGAAAGGTAGAATGGAAGGCATGTTTGTCAGAAAAGAGCATAAGTAGAAGAAACTTGAGACAAAAAGAAAAAGAAATTGAGCATTTAAACTCTTTAAAAGGTAAGAGTTATTAAATGAGATGCATTAATTCAATTGGTTTACAGTTTGGAAAAAAAAGTAGTAGCTATTTGATATTTAATCTGTTCTTTTTTTTTTTTTTGACAATGTTTTTTACTTCTTTTGGTCTAAGGCATATTATTGGAGTAAACCTCATTTTCTAGGGAGCTGTGGAGCTTTGTTTTGTACTTTAGTATTTAGACCCCAATGCTGTTCTGGTGGAATAACCTGGGCTTTCTGCTAGATGCCCACTAAGTTACTCTCTTGCTCTCTCTCTCCTCAATGGAGCAGGGGAAGAAAACAAGGTAAAAAAAAAAAAAGCTTATGGATTAAGATAAAGACAAGGGGATTGCTAGCCAATCAGCATCATCAACAAAACAGAAAGAATTAGGTTTTGCAGAAAATAATTTCATCTATTTTTTAATTTAAAAATACAGGCGGAAAGTAGGAAATAAAAACACCCTCTCCGCTTTACCTGTGCTCCCCAGGCTCAACCTCACTCTTTCATTCTTCCACCCCCTCCTCATATATGGAACAGGGAGATGGGAGAGTTATGGTCATAACACTTTGTCACTGTCGCTCTTCCACTGCTCCAGCATGGGCTCCCTCCCATGGCATGCAGGCCCACAGGAACTGCTCCCGTGTGGCACCAGTTCTTCAAGAACAGCTTGGCATGGGCTGTAGCTTCCTTCAGGGCACAGGCCCATGCTACAGGGAAAAACCTACTTGGACACGGCCTTCTCCATGGGCTGCAGGGGAATCTGCTCCAGCTCCTGGAGCACCTCTTCCCCTCCTTCATCACAGACCTCAGTGTCTGCAGGGCTGTTTCTTCTGCACTTTTTCCTCACTCCTTGCTCTTGTAGCTGTTGGGCAATGTATGTTACTCTTTAGATGTGTTTTCACAGAGATGCCACCACCATTGCTGCTGGGCTTAGTTTTGGCTAGGTCCTTTTCAGAGCTGGCTCTGTCTGATATTGGGCAGCTCCTGGCCTCTTGTCCCACAGATCACCCCTGCAGACCACTGCCCACTACCAAACTGTGCCACATAAACCAAATGTCCTAATTCATTCACTATGGTTTTGTGATGGGGGCAGGGGTGAAAATCCTGAAATTATGCACATATCTGTTCTGTGTTTATGCTTGACTACATTTAGTCTCTTGACTAAACGCATGTTCTTGTGCACACTCTGTAAGCTTGTTTTATCAGCTGTTTCTTCCTATTAGGTGCTCATACTATCAGGTATTGCTATGCAGTGAAATCTCATCATAGTGTTCTGGGCTTTTCATGTGGCTGGTCACTGTGCCCTAACCCTAGATGTATGTGCTGAATAACCACATTGTTCATTTATAATGTCCTTGGCTTTTCTATAGCCTTGTCCCTATGATATTACTTGTGGACACAGTGGGCTGGATTGAAGACAGTGAAGTTAAAAGTGGTGATGTATGCAGCTATGTAACTGTGAGAAGAAATGTATTGATTCCCCATACCTCCTTTTCTAACCTGCTGTAAGGTGTTTCATCATGTAGGACATCATGGAGATCTTGTATTTGTTACTTAACATACATTGAAAGGTCTGGCTTCTCTTCCTTGCTGGCTTTCTGAATGGGAAAAGCTGTTGTTAACATGTCTTGTGTGTCAGAGATCAGGCTGCTCATGATAGCTCATGAAGCTTTGAACGTATATAGTAATAGAGAGGAATGGCAAACTGTTATATTAATGTAGCTGAAGCACAAAAAGTGAAACTATTGACCTTGCGAGCTCGGCATTTGGGGCAAATGTTACTGCAGTGAACGGAGTAACTTTAGCTGATGTTAAACAGAAGTTGTTTTGAATTTTGGTTTGTGTATTTATCTCTGGTATAGATAAATGTGAATGCCTAGAAGGGCTGACAAAATTGCTAAAGATAGTTGCAATTTTGCACTTGTCAAAATTTATTTTTGTAAAACCTTTACTTGTAGATGGAGGCCAGTAATGAAATAGAAACAAAAATTATTTCCATGGGTTCCTAAGTCACTGAAAAAGTGTTTGTTAATCAACTTCCTCTTCTAAAAAAAATACTCTTTTAAATCAACAAAACAAAAAAGCCTTTGCTATCACTCTTGCCTGGCATGGAATTTGTGTTCCCCAAATGGAACCAGCAGGTATCCAGTAGGTCATTCAGCACAGCTCCTGACCTCCCTCAGATAAAAGATCCTAAGACTCACTGTGGCTGCTGCTCAGAGTATACAAAAGACACAGCAAAAACATATGTCAAGAGACATTAAGAAGGTTGTATTGAGAGGTATGTATGAGCTATAGGGAGAAGCAAAGTGTTTAGCTGCTTTCCATTCCGTTACCCGAATCCGGAATCAACATCAGCCTTGCAGCGCAGTGTATAGGGAGATACAGCTTATCAATAGGCTGCTTCCCAGAGGTGTTATGTGCCTGCCCAAGGCCCCCACTTCATGGAAGTAATTCCTGCCCCATAGTTGATTTGCATAGCCTTTCCACTGTGTGCAGCATCACATTTGCTGAAGTAGCTGCTTCCCCAGCAGGGGATGTGAATACTGGGGGCAGAGGTGCCCAGACCCCACACTTGGCCAGCCAGCTGTGGGTTTGTGTGGCTTGCATCGCTTGGGGCAGCCCAGAAACACTGTCCCTGCCTCTTCCACAAGGGAAAACCCACAGAGCTGAGCCCTGTGCCGTATCCCAGTCCCAGGCCAAGTGTCTCAAGCAGTCTCCAGTGAGCCCCTGGCACACGGATTCCGTGGGTGCCGCGGCACAGGGAGCGTTCCGGGGAAGCCCGAGCCGTGGCCATTAGTGCTGTGCTGACAGCAGTCTCTGTGGATAACGAGAAGCCCTTCTGCCTCACTGCTATTAAACTGCTGCCTTTTCACGAGAGGAATCCTGAATCTTTCCTCAAACCTAAACAAAAAAGTCAGTCTTTTATTCGTTTCATCATTATCTAGGGCTGCCACATTCAAATGATGCTCCAGCAGTCCCTTCATTTCCGAGTGCACACGTCGAGAAGGGATTGGAAGCCTTTTGATTAAGAATAAGAGGTGATGACACTACAACCAGTGCAGGGTTGTCATCATTACCATGTACCTGCACTTCCACAGAGCTCTCGCTCTGGGTTGCCTCTGATATAAAGCTGCTGTACTCTGTGCCCTAATTGAATGGAACTATTTTATAAACACGCATTCCCTGAATCCCAGAAAAGATCCTTTTAGAGGGGAAGATATGGGGAGGGTGGTGGGGAGGTGAGGAGCTAGATGGGCTCAGTTCCTGGCAGACCAATTTTGTCTGTGAGAGAGATTTCTTTGTTCTCTGCAAAACTGCTTGTCGTCTACGAGCAGATATCGTGGGGTTTTATTCCCCTGCAAGTCAAATGAATGATCTGACCACCCACTTTTAATCCTGTGATTTTCTGCTTTTGGCCAGGATTACAAGTCACCTATGGCCACCTTTAGTGCGTAGCAGGCTCTAAGTTTACACAAGGCACCTAAGAGAAAAACATCCCATCCTCCCTGGCCCTGTTTGTTAACTGTTCACATCTGATAATTTAATTGTGTGACTTAGTCACAGTAATGACCTTTTGGTAGCACCACGGGGAGGAAACCTGCTGTGTACCTACCAGGATGCTCTCATGTGTCTCATGAGGTTGTATTCATGTTGCATCCTAAACCCACACCTCTGATTGTGGGAGTGACACTGCAGAGACTTGTTAAGCAGCGTCCCTCTTTGCAAGTGCCCTGTGCTCTGGAATATCCACTGGTGATTCACTGTTTTCCAGGTTAACTTTTAAGTGCTGATTTTGACCCATATTTCTGTCCTGGCTATTTCTGTGTTCCCATGTGACCCAGCTGCAGCTGTAGCAGGTACAAGTGCTGTACCTGAGTCTCCAAGGATGCTGGGCCAGTACCTTGGTGCAAACTTGTCCCCCAGTTGCAGTTCAATAGTTAAACTAATTCTCTGCTATCTGTGTGTTTAAAGGTGAAAAGCTTTTATTGTTAAACAAGCTTTCCCCGGAGCCTACGTTTTAGTAAGAATACTCTAAAACTGCTGTATGAAATTATATTAATAGACAACAAAATTACAGCCAATTTCTGGCACTATTTCAATAGCTGTGTATGAAATTTACTGCATAAGGGATGTTGAGTTAAAAGTGGTCAGAGGAGCTACTTTTATCTTGGCTTACATATAGCATTACATTTACACCTGAACACAGGGTGAATTATCATCCAGAGGAGTTGAGAAGGAATCTCTTTTCTCTGGGAATGGCAATTATATTTGATTAGGTACATGGGAGCTTTTTCCTCTCCTGGCCAAGGAGCTGAGGGCAGTGCTTTGAAGACACCCAGCCTCATGATCAAGGTGTAAAGCATAATGACAAATGTGAAGTTCCTGCAGGGTCAGAGTCGGCTACAATAGTTCAGGGGAGAGGGCATCGGACTGGGACTTAAGAGGCTTGACTTGACTGCCCTGTTCTTCCACTGGGCTGCAGGACAAATCACTTCCTTTCTGTGCCACAGTTTCCTTATCTATGAAATGGTGGTAATGAGCCTTTCTTCTTCATTTCTCTTTGTAATCGCTCCAAGAGCTGCAGGTAAAACACGCTATACAAGCACTTGGTAATACGGTGTTTGATTTGTGGGATTTTTCTGTGTGATATCTTAACGTGAGCAGTTGTTCCAGATTTGCACACATGAGCTCAAGGACTGTGGTGTTTGTCATCCTGCTGTTAACAGCTCTTCCCTGAAATCATTTGGATGTAAAGGTAGTACCCTGGGTTTGTTTTTGTTAGGATATCTGCAGCCTGCAATCTTAGTGCAACAGGATTTGTTAGTGAAGCATAGCCCTCAAACAAAAGCACCCAGAGGATGTGCCTTGTCAGATGCTTTCCTTTGCACAACGAACCCCCAGGTCCTTTTGCCTCTGGTATCTGCTGCTCCCCTGTTGAGAGCCCTCCATGCCTGTGGTCATCAACAGTTTGCCAACATGATGAGGTGGAGGGGGAGGAAAAAAAACCCCTTGACATGTGTAGTAACCCAAGCCTCATTCCAAATGTGTTTGCTCAAGCATTGCTAAGGTTTCCCTTCTTCCCATCCCCATCACTTCTCCCCTCAACCTGCCTTTGTGTCGAGATGGGAGGAGGCTGCTGGAGGGGTGGAGGGTTTCTGTGGCAGTGCCTGCTGTGATCGGGGCACTCTTTGTTTGACAACGTGTGCAGAGTCCTGGCAACCTCTTGCTAATGAAATGCCTTGAGAGGCAGAGCCCTAATTGCGAGGTGATACCCCAGCGAGTGTCAGAGCAGGCAGGGTGTGCATGATGCTCTTTAGTTTGGGTCATTGGAAGTGATAGATGCAGGAGGATGGTAGATTAGTTCCTGCTGAAACCTGAGAAGCTGCCTGTGTTGGTGGATGTCACCCAGTACTCGGCAAATGCATTCAGACAAAACCACTGAAATCTTGGGTTTCAGGCCTAAGTGACCACAACAGGCACTCGTAGTTCCTGCCTGTGGAATAAACATTTGCTAGACACGTTTCAGCATAATACTTTGTGCAGCAGGCAATCTCTCACCATTCTGTCTCTTCTCAGTGTTGTGACAATCCAAAGGCTACTCAGAACACAACTATGTCAATAGCTCCTAGAATTGTTTTATTAATAGCTTGCTTAGCTTTCCTTGACCAGATGTCAGAGTGCAACATTCCCTTGTTGAATGTATTTTTATTTAACATGCTGTTTTTCCCCTGTCTGTTCTGTGGAGCTAGACAGTAGGGCAGTAATGGGAGATGCAGGACATGCAGCCTTTCCACTGTTGTAACATACAGATAGTGCTTGGTGCTATTGGTGAACCTGAAATATTAAAAAAAAATATTGTACCAGGACATGTTTCCTCTCCTCCAAATGTCCAACTCATCTGCTGAACACCATTTTGGAGTAGGACCTGTACAATCTTGACCAGTGCTGTGAGATTTTTTTGGTGGTAAACGGATTGTCAGGATGTCCAACAGAAAACCCTGCTTGCAGAGTGAGATCTGGAGCCAAGTCTCTTGACTCCTAGCCCAGTATGTCACCTGCAATGGGATCTTGTTCCAGGGTTGGAGCTCCAGGAGGCTGCTACACTTTTATACCAGAGGATGCTTGGAGCAAAGGGTGTGTTTTGTGAAAATGAAACTGTGACTGTAGAACACCCACAACAAAGTGAAGACAATGAACAGTACCATGGCTTCAAGGTTATGAATACTATGAAGAAGTGCTTCTCTTGCATTTTTAAGGCCTTTCTGCAGTATTTAACCCTCAAATCAAATTTCTCCTCCCGTTTCCAAAATTTATAGAGCCGACCATGAAATTAGGTACATGTCAACTGGAAATAAGGAAGCATTTGACTTTGACACTAAAATTAATTAAACTGTTATTACATTGATCTCTGCAGCATCTGTTCCACTTGTATGCAGAAATGCTGGTGTGCACTATGGGGCCGTTTCATACTGGTGGAATTGGATGCTGTGATCAGCCATATGCTGATAAAATTATTCTTTTGTCAGCATGTCTGCCTGGAATTGCTTCAGGAGCTGGAAACATTCAAAGCAACAATGCTCAGTGCTGAGTGCTTAAGATTGCTGATGTGAAAGGGGCTTTTGGTATAGTTCCACACTCCACACACACTTCATACCTCACAGGTTGGCAAGCCTGTTCCTGTGTAAGCAGCTAAAAAATGGACTTCTCAAGCACTTCAGTTTTGATATCAAACTTAGTTTACTGAATGGATTATAACTTAGGTTTGCAAAGCTCCATTCAACTCTAGCCTGGTTAAATCTGGTTCTGTTGCCACTTTGGGGGAGATTGGGTCAGACCCCAGAGAAGCTAGGGTAGAAGAAAGCTGACTTTAAAACCCTGCTGACTGTGTCAGGTGGAAGGTATCAGTAATTAGGTTTATTCGTTGGATGGTCCTTTGTGACTTGTGTTTTGTTGTGAAGCTTATACAGAGATCAATCCCACACACCAAAATCCATCAGAATATAAAAGGTTTGTGAGGCAAACAGAGCTGTGTTCACACTTTGTCTTCCATCATGGTTTGCATCCAGAATTTTTAATGAGTCCTTATTTCTCAGTGCACAAAGAATATGAGATTTATCAGATGCTGGGAGGGGAAATAGAAAGAAGTGTGAACCAGCCACTGCAGTGGTTTGTAGAGCAATGATAGAGGAACTGACTCAGTCCTGAGGTCATCTGCATTCCTCTCAGTGTGGCCAGCATTGCACATGGAGCACTGTTGTGATTTTAAAAATTTTTAAAAAAATTATGTGGGCCAATTCCAGCCATGGGTCAAGACAACTTGATGATAAGCAGAGCCTCATCTGCTTATCTGAGTACTGTCCATAACAGTTATTAGTCCCTGAACATGCACCTGAAACACAGCTGTTGCAAGCT
>VZSR01000247.1:7531048-7757752 GCA_013398615.1 Brachypodius melanocephalos
TTTTTTTTTTCCCCTATTAGGAAAAGTGGCCATTTAAAAATGGGTATTGTGCTGGGGAATTTTCATGATTTCTGTTTACAGTTGAAAGCAATTCTTTTCAAGCCCTGAAAAGGATGTAATTATTTGCTTTTACAGTTAAAGCCATGTAAGCAGTGAGCTATTGTATGCTCCTTGAAAACATGCTATTGCTTTTCATGACTGTGATATCTTTAATCAGCTAATTATCATCAGTGGTTTAAGATAAAAATACCCAAGTGAACACAAATGCCTGCTCTTTAAGGAATTCATCTGAACACTTTTGGGTGTTTTGCACTTGTTGGGGTTGTGCACAAGCACCAGGCTCTGACTCAGCCTTGGCTCCAAGCCCTGAAAGGTTGGTGCTTTGTAATTCCTGACTCCATCAGATGTCACCATAAGGTATTTGTCTGTCGGCAGTGGCCAGCTGAGTGATTAGCTGACACAGCTCCTCACTCTATGGGTCACTGGCAAAACAGACAGGCTCAAAAATTTAAGACATTTGTTCCAACTCCTCCTGCATGTCTCACCTGCTTCATTCAGCTATCAGCTCACTGTCTTGTGCAGGCAAAATAACAAATGTTGACACTTAAAACAAGCTGCTCATAAATAGCCACTCAGCCTATGGTGGGCAGAAATACTGGAAATTTTTTTGGAGGGGATTTTTTTTTTTGCCTTCGTAGGGCTTTTTGCTGTGTGTAGTAGAAAGGAATGGAGAGGCGGCTCCATTTTGCATTGGAAGGACTGTGTGTGCCCTCACTTGCACCAGGGTTACCCCATAACTACACTGACTTCCTGACTCTGGCCTCAGTTTTGTGTCCTGATTTCGCAACAGTAGGAAAACCCACATTAGCCCACAGAGCTGATTTTAAGAGACAAGTATAGCTTTTTTGTCTTCAGAAGTGCAGCTATCTGATGCCACACTGAAATGGGAAATCTGTTTTCATCAAATGGTATTTCAGGCTTGTCCCTCCCACCTCCTTTACTCAAGCAGAACCTGTGTGAACTATAACAAAGGGATTATTTGGTGGTTTAAAAAAATTAATAATGGTAATGTTGTAGCCCTGTAGATAAGAAGTATAAATGAGTGTTATGATTGTGAGTTGAGTTGTAACTAGCCATAAAAAACTAATGCCCAAAGACAGTAATAGAAAATACCAAAGATCTATAGTGGAGCTGATGCCTTAAGAAAGAGACAGGAAAAGGAAAAAAGATAGTAAGGAAAGGATAATCTGCTTTGCTTAACAAAGTTGTATTTGGCACGTTTGAGGGTTAAAACTTGCTTTCCATTTAACACTCAATTTCTTTGAGAATTACCCCCATGATGCTACATTGCCTGTTTTCTTGTATTGCCTCCCCTGCACTCAGTGCATGTGATTCTCTCTTGAAGTGTTAATGGCTGGTGATGAAAGCTAAGGGTGGGCCCAAGGTGATCCTGCTGGCCAAAAAACTTGCCCACGTGGAGGAAGGTAAAGAGCAGTTTTCATGAAATATAAGAGGCAAGTGTGATTGAAAGTCAAGGGATATATTTAGAAAGAACAGGATCGTGTCCTGTGTCTAGTTTCCATGGTGTCAAAGTCTTAGCTAAATCCTCAAATCGTAAAAATAAAACTAGACAGAAATGCACTGTTTTAATATGTCAGAGGGGCAGTAGGATTTGAAGATCTTGTCAACAGAAAAAACAGACGAGTATTATTCTTTTGTAGGAATCAGCACACAAAAGATACAACTCAGTTGACCACAAATACAAATGTTGAGAGACACAAGTCAAAGAATGTTTTGTGCCATGTGTGTAAAGGACTTTATGTAACATACACTGGGCTTAAGGCACCCTGAGAAAGGCCCATATTCTCCTAATATTAAGGGTTTAACTTCAGGCTGAGAGGGAGCAAAGTTGTTCAGATCCTTAAAGCAAAATGTTCTGCTGTATTTGTTGTGAGAGAAAGACATGCAGCATCCCACTGAGAAGCAAGGCAGAGGAAAATACATCTACCACTCCTCCATGCAGACCCCCAGTCAATTTACCACTTTTTTCATAAATCTTAGCAAATATCAGTGGCTGAATTTCAACATACCCCTCTTTTTTTTCTTCTTCCCCCAGAAGATGTGAAAACCATGAAATACATTAACACTTTATTCTTCTTCTTTTAAACCTGAAGAAGAGGAGAAAATTGATCAGAGGACACATTTCTGCTTACTCCCATGTGTCTGTGAGCACTGTTGAAAGCAAGGATGGCCTTATGAAACCCTTGTGAGTACACTGCAGTATTTTAGCAGTCCTGTCCTCAAGACAACTGAAGTTACACAAGTCTGGGGATGCCAACAACTCTGCAGTAACAAGCTGTGGCTTTGCACTCAGGCTAATTACTGCTGAAGTCCAAGGGAGACGGATTATTTCCTGCCAGAAAGTGCTTGAGCTGCCGCAGAATGAATTCTGTGTGCAAAACCATTTGTGTGAGTTTTACTGTTTTCCATCCTGAATCCTGAAATTGAGGCAGAGCAGGAATTAAGCAATTTGCCAGGGGCTGAAGAGAGGCACAGACTACAAGGGGAGAGGGGTGGGGCTGGTGACTCCCAAGACACATTCATCACTTGGCAGATAGTGCTGTCCTACCAGCATGCATTGCAAGGAAAATTAACTACCTAAATGAGATGATTTTGAAAGGACTTTTTTTAGCATCTCCCTCTGCTGTTTTTTCGGTTGATGAAAATATGGGAAGTTAGCCAAAATTGTGTTCCTGTAATGGCCAAATGCTATTCAAGCACCATTACTAATGAGAGAAGGATTTGGCCCTCTGTTTGCCCTGTACTCTTCTCTCTGCTCTTTAATACATGGTGGTGGATCAGGTGCTACTCACTGCTGCTCAGAAAACAGGAGAGGCATATTCACAAGAGAAGCTCTAAAACTCATTGAATTCACTGCTAATTAGGGAGAGAGCCCTGTGCCTAACACTCTTGCTGAATTCTTGCAAGAAAAAGTCCAGCTTCAAGTACATTTAAATTTTTACTGCCAAGTTAAACCCTTGGACAAAAAAAAAATAAAATCTTACAATGGAAATGCTGACAGGTCCTTAACTATAGTAGCAGTAGCAGTCTCTGCTATAATAAAGATGTTGCATGTTATCAATAATCCTCTTTTTGCCTGAATCCCTGTCTTTCTAAAGAGAAAGGGCTTACTGACTGGGCAAATCTATTTATAAATTTTGTCTTGGCACAAGAGGAGCCTATCCACAATGCAGTGGAGATCTGGGGAGGCAGCTGGCCTGACTGCACGCAAACAGCAAGCTGAGTGTCAAAGCAGGGCACTTAAATTTTCTCTCATTCCACTAAAAGAGGGACTGGGAGGAATTAGGAAGGGGAAAAAAAAAAAATAAAAGCTTTCCTTTGAACGAGGCAGGGTCAGAGGAGCTACAAAAGATTGAGTAAACTGTCACCCTTGGCTCACTGAAGAGCTTTGAAGGGCTTTCACAAGCTGCTCACCAGTGGCCAGAGTCATCTGAACTGGGAGCCAGGGTGTGCGTGCATTTATAGCCCGTGCTGAGGCACGTGTGCCATGGCAGCCCTGGCTGGTAAGGACAGCTCTTCCTGCAGTTTGCTGATAGTTTGCTTTGCATAAAATAGTGGAGGGGTAAAGCTGGAAGGGAAAGACATAAGAGCTCAAGAACAACAATTTTTCCCCCTCTCTGTGTCATTTTAAAGGGTATTTTTCTTTGGATATGCCATAGTGGGTTTTACATCTGTTCGCTCCTAAGCAAAGTCTTGCAGAGAAGATGATGGGCTTATTTAATCAATAGCACAAACTAGAAAAAAAAAAAGTTGAAGTCCTGTCCTTTACCCTCTTTTCACACTAGTAATAATTTAATAAAATTGGACTTTTTCCCTTCAAATGGTAAGAAATAGAGATGGCAATATTCCTTAATGTTCCTGTACACCTGCAGCCATGCAATACCAAATAATTGTCCTATTTTCCCAGGACTTAGGCCCATTCCAGTGTGATAGAGAATAAAGCCACCTAGATATTTACTAAATGACTGTATTCCTTTGAGAATCAAAGCTTTGTGAGTTTATTCTTTCTCCTTTTTGCAGTGATGAACGGTTTTGAAAATCCCACTCTGAATGTATATGGCTGTCCTCTATTACATGGATGTCAAATTTCCCTCTTATACCCAAAGGCTAAAGTTTACTCAAAGCAAAGAGCAGCGAGGATCACATTGCTCTTGCCAAAATAGCTTACAACATGCAACCAATAAGTAGGTCACTTATCTGAATGGGATACTGGATAAGTAGCATGTTTGCCACAAGAGACTTATAAGCCAGTCCCCTATGGTGCACATATAATAGTCTGTCAGTCTGATTCAATTCCCACTGATGTTTCAACTAGACCTTGGTTTAAACGGGGCTGGATCAAGGGGTGTGCATCACGTATGAACTGTGCATGGGCCTTTCTCCACAAGGCCTCACTGAAGTCGCTGGAGATGTCACAAAAGGCCAAAAATTGATTGTGTAACTTTTTTCAATCTTCACAAACTACTTGAATGATCCAGACATATTCCTGCAGAAAATGTAGGGGAGGAGAATAATGCACATGGCAGCATTAGCTTGGGGCATCGATGAACTGTTCAAATCTTGCAGCTGACCTGACTCTGACCCTTTCAGCAACTAAAGAATTGCTTTTAGGTTTGTCTTCATTCTCTGGTGGCTTTGGAAGAATTGCTCAGAGATAGGAGGAAAATGATAGAGACAAAATTCCCAACTAAAGCAAAGGAATTCTGAGAGTCTTGCTGGAGAAACCGTATTTGGGGAATTGTCTGCTGGCTGCTTTTGCAACTGGAGCACATTACATCCAACAGCAATAGTTTGGGAAAGGAGTTGTGATTCCAGGCTTGGAGCTGCTGAAATTCTCTTCCAGTGCTGTGTGTTTCAGCAGCACTAGAGGAAAAATCTCCCTCCCTGTGCAGTGAAATTCCATGTAGGGAAGAGCATGACCCAATGTGTTTAAGTGTAAATTTTGACATGGCTTATGTGGAAGATAACCTTTGACTGCAAGGGCCCAGGAAAGCACTTGCTGCAGGAATCATCCAGCTGAAATCTCAGTGACGAGTTTGCTTCCCTCTGGGTTTTGAAGACTGTGACTATAATTAGGAGGTGCCTCTGATGGATTCCACCAACACCTCTTCTCCAAAAGGACAGAAGTCAGACTTGTGTGGCTAGTGGGAGATCAAGTGTGAAAGCTAAGACTCCAACTCTATTGCACTGGAAAACCACTAAGAAGGGGTCAGCATCATATTAATTTTAAACTATTTAAAGTGCTGATAACAAGACACAGAGAAAGAATTGGCACTGTCAAAAGATTGTTCTTCAAAGACAGGTTAGTCCTTCTGCAGTTTTCATTACAGGAATTGCCTTGCTTTGGGGAACTGTTCTTCAGTGGCAGAGCACAACATTTTTAAGTGATTTGAAAAACACAACAGCAGAAAAAACCACAGCTCTCTTGGCCCTTTGCATGACTGCATATGGTCAAAGTCTGGTGTGTCAGTCTAGGGTAGAAGAGTTGAGCATTGAACAGGACTGAACAAGAGCTGGCTGCTGGACTGGACACTCACAACCACCTGTTGTTTTGTAAGGGAGAGGAGATGCTTCTGGATTTATTCCCCTGGGTGTAGTATCTAGAGTTATCTGATTTCAAGGAGCATAGAAAGGAAGAAAAAGTTGTGCTTTATTAGATGCTCCACAAACACCTTCCTCATTCCACCCTCACACTGATGTTGCTCTCCCTTCAGGCAACACAGGTTTTACACAGGTCTGCCTTTTGCCCTCGGTCTTTGCACAAAATTTCAGTGCTGAAAAATATATTTAAACCGACTGTTCTGATTAAGGTGTAAAATTAACTGTGATCATCGCTCAGGCCTCGACCAAGATACTTCACTTCAAGGAGTAGACTTTAAATCTGTGTACAGCAACCTTGGGAGCCACCATCACAAATTATGTGTATGTGGTGTATCACAGAGAAGGAACATGTCACCAGGACCTTCATTAGATGGCAAATTTCCACATTAAAATGAACATCGGCAATTTCAGCCTCAAAACCACTTCTTCTGAAAACAGTTAAAAGGCACTGAGAGCAATGAAGTATTAATCATTAGTAAGAAGGTAAAATCATTTCCCAAGAGGCATCTTGTGGTGCTACAGCTTTGCACAGTTTCCTGTCTCACACTTCCTTCCTCATTAGGTTGGCACTGGAATAAAAGAGCAGAATGGGTCAGGAGGTCCCATTCCAAGTAATTAGAGAGTTGCTTCTTTTATCTAAGTGTACCTTGTTAAAGTATATCAGTGTCAGCCAGGTTAATTGGAACTTTAATAAATAATTGATGTTAATTTATGGTTGGTTTTGTTCCGGGATGCTGATGCAGACCCCAAAGTCAGGATACAGTTTTCTTGTTATTAATTATATACTGAAAACCAATATCCCATTGAAAGCAGACCTACAACTTATTATATTCTATATATTTTCTGCCCCAAACCCCATTGGTTCACTTGTTTCATGTTTGTTTTAAAAAGCTCCTATTTAGCCTCAGCAAAAGAAAACGTAATTGTTTATTTCTGTTTTCACCCATCAGCTTACTCAATGGAAATGTTCAACTGTGCTGCTGTGAGTAGGGCAGGACTCCAACTCTGTAGCTGAACTGTCATTCCCAAAAAATGCTTTTCCTCCTCAAATTGGCAAAATATCCATGAAGAAAGAAGTAGATGCTATTGCTGCATTTTATTTAATTTTAAAAGTGAAGTTAGAGCTGTGCGTTGGTGGATCTATGAGAAGGAAACACCTAGAAAAGGCAGTTGAGAGCCAAGTGCCTGTCTGAGGTTTGGACTGCCCATGGGATGGGGGTAGCAGCTTTCCCTGAACAGCGTTATTTAGTGTGGTTGGAGAACTGAGATCTTCTCATGGTGGTGTTTCATCTGAACCACCTGGGAGCCTTTTCCCCTCATCACTGCAGTGACCAGGAAGGGCAACAGAGGGGGTGAAGGTCAGTCCGCAAACCCCACAGAAGGTAAGAAAATCACAGGGAGTGTAGGATGGCCTGACCACTCATTTTCCTTGCACATCTTAGAGTCAATGTCTATAAGCTTTCAGTACTTGTACAGGCAAAACATGAGGGATGCTTTTCTATCTTGTCAGTTTAGCTGAGATTTTAGTCAGATTTTCTCTAAAGAGCATTCTTGTAGCATCTAAGTACAGCAGAGATTGCACAGATAATATGTTGTTATCAGATGTCCCTGCTTGGACATATCCAAAAATGATGCTGTTTCTGGGGCTAACAATGGTCCTACAAGTACACTGGAAATTCCCCTGCTCCTGTATGTTCCAGACATTTGAACTGGTTAGATCTGATACGTGTACAACTGGTTCCTCCTTTAATTTGTTCCTCAGTAGATTTTGTTCTCTGGAAACCAGATGTGGCATAACATGATAAAATACCTGTAGTGGGTTATGCTGGAACATGACACAACATGTGTCAAGTTTCTTTTGAACCTTTCTGAGATCAGGTATCAGTCAAAAGGAGGTCATTTTAATTACCAATGATTAATTAATTAGATGATTGTTGGACAAATGAATCCAAAGATTATATAGTACTCTTAATCAGTGTCTGTGACCTAGAAGAAAAATGAAGATTTTTTTTTTTTTTAAGATGAACGAATGGAAAGATTGTTGCTCAAAATATCAGTAATTTGTGTGATGTTTGTGTGGCATTTTAAAAGTGATGAAGTGAGGTAGCATCTCTCAGTAAAACCTCATGAGCAGTGGCAAATAATTAGGAATCACTCTGCATTTCAGAAACTACCTCTTGATTTAAATATACTCCTACCCCATTTTGGTTTTCAGATGTCCAAACTGAACTATTTTTATTCATGCTGCAGTTTAGGGATTTGAGTGCTGTGTAGAGCTGGGCTGTGCCAGCAGTCCTTGCCCAGTTATTCCATGTGGATCCTCCTGCTGACAGGACAGCCTTCTGGAGACCAGTTTACTCAGGGAGGAGCAAAGGGGATTTTAACCCTTTGCTTCCTTCAGTATTTCTCTGATGTAGGATTTGCTTTTGCCACATGTGAAATACCCACATTAGACAAAGGCCCACCACTGCCCCAATCATGGTGCAATGTGGGGGAGCAAGAGGAAAGTCTGGAGGCCAGTCCATGTTTTCCATCAGCAACAGGAAGATACAGAGGCACCACTGAGCTCCAGCTGCGGCAAAGCAATGGGTCTGGACCTTTCAGTAACAAAACTGCATTTGTGAGCACCCAGTCAACAGAAATTGTGGCAAAGAGGAAAGAGGTTTTGGCAACTGGATCTGGCTCAGTGTTGCCTGGATGGCTCCATAGGGCAGTGTTTAACATGCCAATTTCCATGTGTCTATAACCAGAACTCAATGCTCTTTGTGTGCCAGGCTGTACAAGGTAAATCTCTTCACAAAGTTTTGAGATCTCGAGTGGTTCTGGTAATTCACACGGTGTTGTGTTAGTGTTGCACTGTAATTTGCTGTGTAGTACTTCAAATACGGCACAGACTGGGTGGTCTTGGTAAATTCAAAGTGCAGCTCAGTATTTGGGGGGGTTTATTTAAGGAGTAATTTGAGTATCTAGCAGCATACTTTCCAAAGATGGTGAGACTGAGACAAACACCATTAAAAACTGAAGCAATCTTGAGGCTATAAGGATTGCATGAAAATCTCCCTTGGCTTTTTATCTCCTTATTCTTTCCTGTCCGAGGATTTCACAAGAGAGGACTGAGTGGAATCGATTAACCTCACAGAAACTCCAGCAAGACTTAATATTCTCAAAGGAAGGTCACCAGGTTTCAGTTTGTGCCAGCACTCACTGTCCCGAGGTATTGAAGCCTGGGGAGCTGGAAGTGAACCCTGGTCTCCAGCTAAAGAACTGGAGAAATGTGCCAAGCAATTTGAATAGAAATTGATGTGGCAGTATTTTTTTTCCTTTTTTCTTTCTTTTTTTCTTTCTTTCTTTTTTTTTTTTTAATTTTGGAAGTTGCTCCTGTTTTCAGGACTGTGCTCACCTCAGAAATGAGGCTGGGGAACAAGGGAATAATGCTTCCCATGGGTGATTGTCATTGCTTTGGTGGCACAAAATAAACAGAATGGGGAAGGCAGCAAGTGCATTAGGGCAGGGGAAATAAAGAAGCATTTCTAACCTCTCACAGCAATAGGCAGCAGGGCACATAATGAGCTCTGCTACACTTGTGTGAACTAAGGGAGGTTGTTCTTTCCCACCTCCCTCCTGATGGCACATCTACTCATGCCCTGTGGAGAGCAGTCAGCCAGGGTTAACAGCAGATAACCCTGTCTTATTAAGTGCAGAGTCTGATTTTTAGGGTTTTTTTAATTGGACCTGATTGGAGGATTTTATTGTCCCTAATGGGTGGCTAAGTAATGTTCAGACCATCAACTTGGAGTTGGTTGGGGTTTTTCTTGAGCTGGGCCAGAAACTGTCCCTCTTGTTCATTGTAGCTGCAGCTGCTCAGGTGAGGAGCCAGAGCTGGAGTATACAGCCCTCAAGGAAAACAACCCCCCTTTTTCCTATAAATGCAGTAATTATAAACATGAATCATGAGCTGTCTGGAATACCCATAGCTTTGCATCTGTACAGGCACAGGCTTGGCATGGCAGACAGGCTAGTGGTGGGAATTTCCTTCCTCTCAGACATTTCCCAGCTCTTTCTGAGACTGCCTGCTTGCCCCTGCTGCTTTCTGCACCATATGTAGTACTGTGCATTAACTGAATAATGATAATGAATGTATTATTGACTTGTGAGTCTCTTTAAGACAAATAACATGCAGAAAATACCTCAAGGTAACCTGTTTCTAAGTAGTCCCTCAAAGAAGTCCATGGGTTTGTTGGGGGTTTTTTGTTTTTTTGGTTTTTTTTAAATTATTATTATTATTAAGAAAGAGGCTGTAGAAAACAAGATATTTCACATCTTCATGAACAGTGAACTCCAGCAGTGACTGAACAAAACTGGCTAATCAGAGCTTCCCCCAGGAGGGCCAGCAAAATTGGGAAAGGTACCACTGCTCATACCAGAAGAGTAGCTTTTATAGCTTCATCACCTGCTAGAAACACTTGAAGTGAGAAATATCCTCCTGCCTGGTCCGCAGCCCTGTGAGCAGCCCTTCCCAACCATCACTGCCTTTGGAGGTCCTTACAGGTTTTGATTTTTTTGCTTCAGGGACACTTGAATTGGGAGGCTGTGCTTGCCACGAGGTAGATGCCGTTCCCTGAGGGGTTTTGCTGCTTGATGTTTAAATCACACTACCACTGCAAAACAATTAGGGGGTTTTGTGGCTTTGTTTGTTTGTTTTTGTGGGGTTTTTAGTGTTTTGTTTTGGTTTTTTGGTTGGTTTTTTTTGTGTGTGTGTGTTTATTTTGGTTGGGGGGTGTTTGTTTTGGTTTTGGCGGTTTTTTTGGTGGTATTTTCCTGGTCTCAGGAGTCTCGGGGTGTTTCTGCTGAACTGCCCTGCTTACCTGTTGCAATGTTTTGGGCACTGATTGCCCTAAGGATACTACAGGAATCCAAAGCTGCTTTGTGTTTCTCTGTGGAAGAGTGATGTGCGCCTCGGCAAACGCTGCCTTTGTGATTGAAATATTCTGGTGTTATACAGCACCCCTTCAAAGCCAATCACATTAAATCAGTGGAGGTGTTTATTTCAGACGTGTGTTTCTGTTGTAAGCGGTATGTGATGCCTAGCTATGTTTTTAAAATCTTAGCCTTCAAAAATTGATGAGCAGTACTGTGGTTTGTTGAGCCTCTCTTTGCAAGTCTAGGCTGTGAACTCTTTTTACATCACTTACGGAATTCGACTCGGAAATGCAATGTATCTTGTATCCCATTCCCGGGAAATACTCGGTGAAATGGTGCATATCTCACGTTTACTAACGGCGTGCCCAGTTCCTCAAGAATTTGTAGCTGCTGTGTTGCAGACCTGAAGTGAAGGAGCAGATTTACATTTTGCAAATGACCCGGTAAATGCCCCATTAATTCCGTGTTCCTGGTTAGTGGAGGAGGGAAGAGAACGGGTTTGGTGACATTTGAAGTGGGAGGCAGAGCCGAGCTCTGAGCCTGGAGCTCCCTTTAGCGACCGCGGCGGGCAGTGCACGGCTCCGGTATCATCCCGCCCGTGTCCCGCATCATCATCCCGCCCGTGTCCCGCATCATCATCCCGCCCGTGTCCCGCATCATCATCCCGCCCGGCTCCCAGCAGCTGCCGGGAGCTGCTCACAGAAATCCCGGTTCCCAGCAGCGTTGACACGAATCTTCAAAGGAATCTCACTCTGAGACAGTGATAGATGCCAGCGCTGCCAATTCCTACTTGGTAACAAAAGACCAGTCGGTCCTTCATTTAAAATGCTCTGGCGAGGCAAAAGGCTGGACTCCTTCAGAGGCTGCAAGTCTGGACTCGAAACCCCCAGCTGAGCTGGTTCTCCTGCTTCATTTGGAAAGCAAGTGCCTCTTTATTGCCGTGCTCTTAGAGCTGGGACTGGTGGGACTTTTTCCTTCTTTGGTCAAGTGGGTTACACAAACAATCGTGCTGTTGTTAACTGTGGGCTCCAGCCAAGAGCAATGGAAAACCTCAGGACCCAAGAATTTATCTGTGGAGAGTAAAAGAGGCCAAATGACCTCTTCTGCCCATCAAAAGCAAAAGATGGGTGACAGGGAAGGAATAGACTCCTCTATCCACAGAGTGTGGCCTGTCACACTGTAGGACACCCTCTAGGACTCTCACATCTCCAGTGCTGAGTGTGTCACTTGCTGGTTTCACCTTTCCTCTCCCCTCTGGCTGAGGTGGCTGCACCTTGGCCATTTGGAGCACTGTATGCTATGGTCTCTTTTCCTCTTTTGACCCCACAGGCAGACTATGCTGGCTCCTCTGGAAAAGCAGGTTATGGTGGTTTTCTCTGGCCTATGAGCTCCTCTTCCCAGAGCCCCTGCTGTGGGACTGGGTGCTATCAAGCCTCTCCTGTACCCCACACCTGTCAGTGTGGTGAGATGGGGCAGATAACAGGTTTGTACTCCAGCCTGTTCCCAGCACCTTGTGTACATTGTCCTCAAATCTTTGATGATGTAGGGTCCTTTTGTTGTAGCACTGCAATGTATGGTGTCATAGATTTTCAAGGAAGTAATCTATAGCTCTGATAATAAATATTCAGAGTGCACTGATAAGTTTCTTCCCTGAAAATAAATCTTTATAAGGAGACTCTAAGTCCACTCTCCATATCCATTCAGTACAGATAAACAAAAACCAGTGTTCTGCATTGCTGGCATCCTATACTGAATTTAGACTGATGGCCTGGATGTAAAAAGTTTAATTTCAGTATCAACTGGTTGTCTGGGTTGCAAAAGCTTTTCTTTGCCATCCTTTATAGTGATGTGATGGAAAATTCCTGCTAACATGCAGAGATATTAGAGTAAAAACATAAATTTCAACCCCCTATATTATAGGATTTGGTGTATTTCAGAAGATAAAGAATGAATGGCTTCCTCAGGAGCAGGAGACAGTGTCCAGCTTTGGAGCAGAATCTAAATTTCCTAAATTCCAGGAGTAGTCAGATCTTGTGCTGCTTGGCTTCCAGCACACTTTGGGGTAGACAAGTGCATGTGGTAGCACATTCAGCAAATGGGCAGGAAATCAGCAGCAGGTCCAGTTGGTGACTTTGAAAGATGGGGAGCTGGCAGGAGAGAGTGAGGGACATGATCTTGACAATGTTGTACCTTTCCACAAACTTGTTTTGTTTAATTCCATGATTTTGTACATATGGTCCATCAACTTCTCATTTAAAGCATTTAAATTTCAGTTCCTACTGTGCCTGAGGGATAGTTATTAATGCAGGATGGCGGGAGGTGTGTTCAAAAATCCGTTTATCAGATAATGGGATTAACAGGAATACCTCCCGAGCCCTGCTTTAGCAACTTACTGCTAAATCTACATATTCAGCCACTACAGCAGCCACATCACAGCACAACAAATGAAAGTGCTGGACAAGCATTTTAAGGCCTCCTCTCACAGTTCTGATAATAAAGCTGGGGCCCAAGAGAGGGACAAACTCTCTTGTTACCAAGAAGGGTTGGAGGATGTGAGCTCCTCTGCTATTGATAAGGTGAAACAAATACAGAGGAGATTGCAGCTGTGTTTGAAGCAGAAAAGAGGAGCACCCAAACACTGAAAGACACTGTCCTGGCTGTACCTGTATCTCCTTTGCTTCTTATTTCAGCAGGAGACATAATGGGCACAGGCAGAGAAGAGGAAACATGCACGTGATTTAAAGATCAGACCAGACCTAAACTGTCCTATATGTGTCTGGCCATGTGACAGCCTGTCTGTTTGCATGCACTGGCATATTAAGAATTTTTGTGGTTTCATATCTTCTCCCACACAAATTCTGGGCTTTGGTGGTGTTTTTTTTTTTCCTACTTTCTCCCATATTCTTTACAGTTAATTGCTTTCTTAATACATAAATTGGAGTTTGAGGTGTTCCTTCTCTGCAGAAAATGAACAGTTCCTTCTCTGTTCATCTCTAGGAACAGTTCTTTGAGTTTAGAACATGATCAACCATTGCATTTTTACTATGGCAAGCATTTTACTTTCATTTAAAATAAAAGTACAGGAAAATGCATCAGAGGTTCTCTATGTGAATAAGCAGAACAATGTTCAGTTCTACAGGGAGAAGGACCTTACTTAGAGTGAACTTCTGGTTTGTATTTGGCCTGCCACAAAGCTTCTAAAATTATTTGCATGCGCATACACAGTTTAATTCAAACATTACCACTTTGTCTCTTTAAAAAAAAAATCCTTGAATGGAAAAATACTATGGCGGGGTTTATCTCAGGAAAGGAATGGCAAGTTTCTCTTTATCTTTGCTGGTAGAGACTTGAACAAAACTAAAGCTGACACTGTGAACCTGTAAGTGTTGTCAACACAACCTGTGGCTTTGTAGCACCAGCCTCTACAGCTCTCTCTGCTCGTTCCATTTTTGCAAAGCAGAGATGAAGGAGCAGTTTCAAAATGAGGAGAGCATTCACCATTTGCAGAATGAGGTGGCTTTTAAGAGATGCTGGTTTCTGCATATGTATCATCCTGGTTTGAGTAAGAAAACCCTGTTAAAAATTCCCCTCCCCTACATAACCTGCTGCATCTCCTCATGCCCCTGCTGCAGTTCCTGCCCCAGCCCTGTGATGCTGATGGTGCTGGTGGGGTGGGCACGGGTGGAGGAGTCTTGTCTCACCCTGACTTTGCAGCTGAAGGCAGCACATCCAGCATCCCCTGAGTGCAATGCTCTCACTGTGCTTGTGTTAGTGTCCACCTCCTGAAGAACGTGCACAGATTTAAAAGATTAGCAGTAACACAGCAAAGTATATTGTGAGATAGGATGTGGAGTTTTATGGAGGAAAAGGATTAGTAGATATTGCAAAAAGCTTCTGCAGTAAAAGAAGTGCTGAGATTTTAATAACCTAAGGTATTAAGTTTTTATCTTCATTTTTCTAAAGCTCTGCATCCCGGTTTTTTGGAGGCATAGGGAGGATTTACACACATGCATCATCTATTAATGGAACCCTGAAGTCAAGCAGAACCTCCAGGCATCTTGAGACAAATCAGGCTCTAACTTAGCAGTTCTTCTCATCATACAAGTCCAGGGTGCAGGGACAGGGTCACTGGTCTGTTTTGGCTCCTTCAAATGGCAAGGCAGGCTGGATCTGTGTGAGTCCAGCACACACATTTTTCCCCCTTGTACAAGCAGAACTTTGCAGTAACACCATGTGCATGTGAAAGGGGCCTTTTCTGCCTTGTTCTGATACAGGACCAAGGAGCCAAATGAACAAAAGCTTTTCCTTAACTCTCCCCAGCCACAGGGGCATGGTCAGCCTGTGCCAGCCAGCACATGGTCTCTGACAGGGAAGGGCTGTAAACAGCAGGAAGAGCATGTTAAAAGCTCAAGGTGGATATGGCAGGAGCAAAGCAGAATAAAAAATGTGTGCAGGAAGCCTAAATCCTTAAGTGCCAGTAGGTAGGTGGGGTTTTTTTCCTTTTTTCCTAGCCTTAACTTATTTTCTCAGTAGTGATTACTCTCTAACTCCATTTGAAAAAGAAAAGAGACCATTCCCTCCCAGGGAATCAAGTCCATACTCCGATTTTTTTTTCATTAGTGCATATTAGTCCCAACAACCGTGACTCCAAATCTGACCTTACAGGGATTTATTTTCCACTAGATGGAGCTTGTGTATTTCTTCACCATGCATTCCCTGCAGCTCTCTGCATCCATGTTCTGCTCAGGAGGAGCAGCATCCAGCAGTGCAGTCGTGGCTCTTGGCCTGCACTATTGGTATCATTCATGACACACCATATTATTAATAATACATTTCTTTTCCTCTGCCGAAAAGCACGAATTATTTCTTAGTGTAAAGCCAGAGACCCCACAAGCTAATTCCTTGTGGGAGAATTCCTGAAGTCACACACTTGTTTGCAGAGCAGCATAGTCCTACAGATAATCTGGGGGCTTTTACTTTGGAAGTCTTCGGTGTATCTGTGTTTCATCATAATCTTTGGGTTTTATGGTTTGGGAAAGTAACTTCCAAAATCTGGCTGGGCTCTGTTCTGGTTCAGTGCCATTTGATGGCAGAATTGTCTGAATCCACAGAGCTGTAGTGGTGATGCTGTGGGCAGAAGAAGCCACGTGGGCTGGTCAGGCTGTGCTGTATATTTGCTCTGAAGGTGAGTCACAGTAGGGTTCATGTCACTACTAAAATTCATTGCAAATGGTTGTAAACAGATAAGAAAACTGTTCTGTGAGGGGCTCTGTGAAGACCAAATAATCATTGGTGTTTCCTTGAAGCCTGATAGGAATAAGAAGTTTAATAATGTTTCCTAAAAAAAAAAATCTGATTTCCCAGTGCACAAAGAAAAATAAAAACCATTTATTGGGTTTTTTTCTCCTTGTATCTTCTGAAAATCAGCAGTAAGCCTACTGGGTAATTTTCTGAGGTTTTAATACTGTGTATATGCCTTTCTCAACTCACGCATATGCTAATTTCCACTGCTTTTATACTGTGGATTCCACGAGAAAAGTCTTTGAGCTCTCTGAATGGAAAAGGAGTTTCTGTTATTGAGGGAGGAGGGAATTACCAGCTGCAGGAAGATTTCAGTGCTAAGGAGAATAAAGCTTAAAGTGAAGTTGCTGATTTCCCCAGACCTGGGACTCTACATCTCTGAGGGGATGATATAAATCAGTCTTTTAAACCAGCTCACACAGGTGGAAAATGGTCCTCTCCTAAGTATTGCTTCCCTAGACAGTTAGGAAAGATTTATTAATCTGTATCTGTATTAAATCTGTGACATAAAACTGAGGGCAAGAGATGCATCTGTAATTTTCAACAATTCTGACTGAACACCTGGAGCAGGACTGACATCACCTTGGTGGTTCATGAGAGGCTGTACAGAATACAGAACAGACTGAATAGACCGAAATGTCTTGGAAATCACAGCAATACCAATAGGAAGTGTGCATAAACACAGGGTGCACTGAGCAAGCAGGATTCCTTAGGGAAACGTCAGATAGCAATATTAATTCCAGGCTATTTTGTTTAAATTGAGACTTTAGCTACCAGACAATTTATCAACTGAAAAATTCAAGACACTCCTTAAACTCAAATTTGCTAATCATCATTAAACTCTGTTGAAGAGCTGTCTTCTCTTGTCCTGAACAGCAAAGTTGGAAGCTTGCTCTTGAAATATCAGTTATTTTGCTACAAGTGAAGATTTTGGCCAAAATTACACCAGTCATCCTTGAAAGCCCAGGCAGGTCTGGGCCTGACAAGCTCTGAGCCTTCCCTAGGCACCAGCACAGCTCGGTGTGGGTGTCGGTTTTCTGACTCCGCTTGCAAAGTGCTTTATTGTGCTTCAGCCCCAAACGATCAGTCAATTCTGCACTGTCTGCCCCAGCAAAGAGTGTCCCTGTGACTGGCTCCTGCTGCACCACTTCCCCCAAAATACTGATTACAGGGACAAACAGTGTATGCTGGGAACTACCCAAAGTGATGGGTGAGCTTTTTGGAGCCTGCCTCTGTTGCACAATTCAGTAAACAAAAGGCATTGCCTTTTTTCCTCCTCTTTTTCTCTGGCTATTTTGAAAGTGTGTTTGGTTTCCAGAGTTAATGATGACATTGTTTGCTTGCCAGTCAGCTGATTGGCCATTGTACTTTTAAATTAGAGGGATTTAAACTAACGCTCTCTAACTGTTCTGGAAAAAATGTAACTTTACAACTGGACTCAGTGGCAGAGAGCAATGCCACTCACTATTGTAGGAGGGCTGCTTGCAAAATGGTGCATGGCTGCATTAGGGGAAAAATGTTGACTGGCAGCTGGTAATGTAATGATCCAGCTGATGTTTGGATGATGCTGTTATAGCTGGTTTGTCAAGGGCACCTGACGAGTCAGCTATTGTACTGGAAAAGCAGTGGAAAAATTACCTTGTGAGCACTCAGAAACGAATATATCACCATTTCAGGGCCATCCCTGCAGTGTTGCTTTGCATCTCCAAGATTTATTTCCGAAGGGAAAAGCACTTGGATGATATTGCTTGACTTTGGAGTTCCCAAAGGCATCTTAGTGGGTTAGATGCCAGGTCAAGACTGAGGTTGGCTGTAAGAGTTAAGCCTCTGTAAGTGCTGTCTGAAAGTTGGGGAGACAAGCCCATTTAGGGCTGAAATCAGAAACAGTCCAAGATGTGTTCAAAGGGAGGTAAGAAATCTGTCACATACCCAGAACACATCCTCCCTGCGGAGCACAGGAGCTGTCAGACACACATCTCCAATCTGACTATTTACAGCATTCTCACACTCCAGGCTTTTTTATTTGTATTCACAGAGAGGGACAGAGAAGGGTGCTTCTGCTTTCAAATGAGGCTAGACCAGAAGAGTAGAAGAATGTGCCTAGAGCTCCTTTTTATCTTTCCACCTGCCTGCCTGCAATCATGATAATGTCCACGGGGATTTGCACCTCTCAGCTGGAGCTGGAGAAGTTCTCTGAGCCCAGGGAGGAAGGGGAGGTTCACTGTTTCAGAAAACACCAGAAATAAAACTGCCAGGCTCAGGGGGAGCCCAGATCAGAGACACAGAGAGTTAGAAGCGGGGGGAGCAATTTACCTGTGGGAATTAAGGATCCAGCTACAGGGCAAGAGTAGTTCTAAAGATGACTGTGGAAGTCAGAGAGAGTTGCCAAAGCCACATAGCAGGTTCTTGAGCGCCAGGCTGCGTTTCTTCAAAGGCTGCCATCTCCTCCGGAGGGGAGCACTTCATCTTGTGGTCGCTGCGTTCGTTTGTCAGCTGCCTTCACACCCAGCCCTCCCACGCTCTGCAGTGACTTTCTGAACCCTCTGATGCTCCTGTGCTCAAATGTATTTCCTTATTATTTTCCCCTGAGATGAATCTCTCTTGTCACCGCACTTCAGGCTATGCTCTAAGTTGTTTTTTTGTTCTGTTACTCTCTGTAAGTGCTGGTATATAACTGAGCTGTCACAAGAACAAATCAGCAAAATAATTGTCTCTGTTGGGGTGTTCACCTCATGTAACTGCCAGTGTCTGGCACAGATATTCAAACTAGCCAGAGAAATTTCTTTGAATCACAGAAAGGCTTTGGTTTTTGAATGTGTGGTAGGTCTGAGGGTTAACTGCCCATCTTGTCTTAGCCTCAAGGTCCCCCCAAGTTTGGAGGCAGCCTTTGCATTGCCATCATGTCCAACCTGGAATATGAATGGAATCTGTGAAAGATTCTGCCTCGAAACAAGCCTCCCCACAGGTGCTACCCACAGTCCTGCTTAGTGGCTTCAATTCCCACTCAGGGATGGAGTCAAAGATCTGATTTAGGAGTAGGGCTGGTTGAACCCAGGATGGCTGCTGGTGCTGCCTGTCCATCCATTCATGCTCCCTGGAAGCTGGGATGGTTGTGGCTGTGTTCCAACCTATCTTCAGCCTCCAGCTCAGCACTGCAAAGCCAGGCAGAACTGATAATACCAGGGAAGAGATGAGAAACTGCACTTCTCACACGGGCATCTTATTTAGCTGCACAAAAACAGGCTGCTTACATGCCGGATTGTAATTTATCCTGTTCTCCCTTCCTTTTGATCTTAGAAGGAACAAAAATTAAATTTTATGAAGTGTGTTCAAGTATTTAACAATGCAATTAGGAAATGCAATTTGAAAGTCACACTAATTGCCTGTCTACACCATTAGCCATTTAAATAGTTTTAAAAAATCTATCCCCTTAGTACTTGACCCTGTTTCATAGAGCAACTTCCTTCTACTTGGGCACTCAGCCAGTACGCAGGTTGCAAAGGCAAGTGAGTGACATGGTGCAGGGGAATCTGCCTTTAAGAAAAGGAGTCTCCCCTGCAGCCTTGGGATTTCTTTCTCCTCCCATTCCATCCACATTCTCACTCCTCCCGTTGCAGACAGATTGACACTAGCCATGAGCGAGGGAAATACGTGGCAGTAAAATAGAGAGACTGGCTGCACTGGAAGTGCTGGTGGAGAAATTGAGGAAATTGAAAGGCCTGAGGTTGCTCTGACTCCCACGTAGCCAAGATCATTTTCAAAATCACTGACCCGCAGAATACTGACAACTATGATGTCCAAATATACTGCCTGAAACCAACATCAGATTACAAGGAGGGCTCCCTGAATGTGTCCCTCACTCTTAGTCTCTTTCCCTAATCTGCTGCCGACTGTTTTGGAAGACTGATTCAGGCCAGCTGTTCATGTGTATGTATTTATACACAGAAATATTTTCATCCGTGATTGCTTTATGGGTATGCATGTTAGATTCAAGAAAGCTATCAACTTCAGAAAATGTTTATTAAAGGTTTTTAATTAATGATTTGGTTTAGATTACATAAATGTTGTTAATAGTATTTATTGATGAGAAGAGAACTGCACCCAAGAGTCATGTATGAAGACATAAAACTTCAGAATAGCTCACAATTCGTTCTTAATATCATATATAGAGATAAGTTAAGGTTTTTTATGTTCTTAGGTAAACTTTAGTACTAGAAAACTGCAAGCTACTAGCTAATTATCACTGTTATTAAATGTCTGTCTTAGTGCAGAATACAGCTTATGAGCTTTAAAGCTTACACTAATCAAGAAGCATGATCAACCAGTGATGTAGGTCACTTACAGCTCAGCTGATATGTAGCTGCTCCTCATTGATGTTGCTGCTTAAACATTTATATTGATGAAATAAAAAGTTACAGTTCCATGATGTAAAGTAAGGGAATAATTGCATTTTGATAATTAGGAAGTCAGTCACCAGTCCCATTTGCACAAACACTTGAGCTGATAGGACAGAAAACTAAATGGATTGAGTAATACAACATCTGAATTGTATCAGTTGTAAAAAGCATTGGAGCTTCCATGTAAGTCTTCATTGCTGTAATATTGTTATTTTAGCCACAATTACTGTTTAACATTGCAGAGGTATTTAGAGGCATGTGGTCACTGGGCTGTGGGCTGTTGAGAGGGAATCTGTCAAAAACTCTCCTTTGTTTATGTAATACAGCGATGGTCCAACACGGTTTTTGAAAAAGGACCTGAACACACATCTCAAGTGCATGTCCTGATTATAATGTGATGTAAATCACTAATTATATTCTTAATTCCCTGCAAAACTGTTTCAGTTGTCAGGCTGCATCCCACACGACACTGTTGATAGTCAGGGTGTTCTCCTAGAAATGAAAGAGAAACGATGAAGATTTGGGTCTGCATTTCACTCCTGGCTCAGGCTGATCTCTTCACTTGGTTCCTAAGGATATCTCCTGTGACGTATCTTAACACGCTTAGAAGAAGGATCTTGTATTGATGCTTGGAAATGGCTAAGAAAGAAATCAGAGTATGTCAGCAACTCTAGAATAACTCTGCATCTTGCTAACTACTGAGCTACTAATTCCTACTTGCATTCATTTCCAGGGAACACAACTTTAGTATTTTTACGTATTCATCATATTATAAGAAGTTTTGCCTTAGAAGTTCAGAAACTTTTGTGCATGTTAAGTTGTCATGCTGGTACTTATGGCTTGGTTCTCCTTTCATTCACACTGGTGCAACTGAGGAGTGGTTTAGTGAGACGGGTTGGAGATCAGCACTGCTGATTCATAGCCATGGTTCATAGTTCATAGTAACTACAGCTCTTGCCCAGTAAGGTTACACCAAGCTAAGGCACTACAACTCAGTCCTTGAATTCAATGCCATAACTGACATCTAAATGCTTAAAACTGGAGGCAAGTAGTCCATGGCTGTGAGGTCTAGGGCTGCTTAGCACAAGTATAGAAGAAAATTCAGGAAAAATTAAAAAGATTGAGAATTTATCAAAGCTTAGGAAGTCATTCACACTCTTTCCTTTGATTACTTGGATATACATATTTTAATACTCTCTCCTTTCTGGTTTAAGTAACGTTGAGGTCAAAACCCAAAATTGCAAAACCAAGACTGTTCACAGTTCATGGTGACATTGTCCTTAACCAGAACAGGACAGGAGCCTTCATGATACAGCAGAGGACTCTAAGGACACAGCAGCAAACTGAAGTCAAGTTTTGCCTCTGGCAGTGTACAGTACAAATGTAAAATAACTTGAATAACTTGGTTTTTCATTTGACAAACACTATAGGTGAACAAATGCCTGAAAAGGGCTGCTAGGGATACAGCCAGTTTTTATCCTCAGTTCTTCACTTAGTGGTGCTATTCTGCATTTGCATTTATGAAATAATTTGCCCAGGGATAAAGAATCTCGTGAAGGCTTGGTTTGCCATTCCTTGTGCTTACCAGTGGATGGTTTTCCATGGAGTGAAGTGAATACTGGACCTAAAGCTAATTAATTTTCCAATAGCTTGTTCTAGAAGTTATTTTTAGTTTATCCTGACCTAACTGCATTGTCATTTTGTTAAGCGCATGTTGGTAAGGTAATTCAATCGGATGTACTACTACACAAAGAATCCATAAAGCAACATCTTGTGTAACAAGAGAGATGTAACAGGAGTTACCAGGTAGGAGTTAACATTTCCATCAGCTCATGGTATGAGATTCTGTGCAACATTAAACAATCATGGTTTACAAATTGAAACAATCCATCAATGTGAAACTAAACACTCACCAAGGATGGTAAGCCTTAACTCTTGCTTTTAGCTGTCTCTGGTGTAAGAGTACATCTCTGTCTAGGTGAACCATGTTTCATCTTCCAAGCCTCTGCACCAGGAGATTTGGAAAGCAGTGACTCTCTGAACTTCTTACCATGAGCCAAACAGCCTTCTCTTTTTCCCAGCTCCATTCTGGTAATTGGCTGCAGTTGTTTAGAGATAGCTCTTTTTTTTTTTCCCCTACAGAAACTGGCCTGATCCCCATACAAAAAGTCATAGCAAAAATTTCAGTGAAAAATTTGGCCTCACTTCTTCAAACAATGTGTTAAGCCACAATTTTCAAATCCAGCTGCCTAGACACAGCTAACATTTGTTCTTTGAAGCCACCTGCAAGGATTCAAGAAGCAATTGCCTATGTGTTGATGTGGCCTTTCTGACAGCATTCACCACACATCAAGGAGGGCATGAGCCCCTAATTCAGAAGCTCCTGTTCCTGCTGTCATACCAAAACAGGTTATCTAAATTGATGATGTCTTTGTGATTAGCAGTGGGAACAACAGAGCTTGAAGTTAGGCATCTGCTTGGAGTTGTGCATAATGCCAAACTGGCACCTTAAATCTGCACTCAGGCCTCTTAACATAAAGCTGAGTGTCTTGGCAAGCTTAAGTCCACATTAATATTAAATCCTGGTGACACAACTTCTTTAAGGAGAACAGTAAGAGCTGAAGCCTCTTTAATTGGAAGCAATCTGCTTTGTTGTGTTTCAGTGTAGCCCGAATATTTGGAAGATCTTTCTATTTTCTGTGCTCTCTGTCATTATCAGACTTTCCAAAAGCAGTATGGTTCAGTCAATACTGTTTTAACTACTTGTTCCTTTATCTAGTTAGTCATTTTAAGAGCTGTCTACTTGCTTAGGGAAGTCTGTATGTTTTGATTTTATTTTTATTCTGAATGACTGCAGTCATCTGGCTGTTTATGTGAATGATTAAAGTCCTTAAAAGCTCTGATGGATTTTTTTACTCTCTTGCTCCTGTTACATTCCAGATTTTTGCAAATGCTGAAATATGTATGTCATTCTGTAAAAGCAAAGGCTGTTAACAAACAGTAAATAAACTAAAGTGGACTTCTATTATAATGGCAGACTAATGAGCCGAGTAATTTGAGTGGTATAAATAAGGAATGGCAGAAGTGAGGGAGGCTGTAAGAGAGTCCATTGTAAGAGGAGACTGGGTTTACTAAAGCCTTTCAGCAGAGTGATTATTTAATAAAGAGCCTTATAAGCAAAGGTCCTGGCTGGAGCCTGCTTGTAGCTCTGTATTGCTGACAACAGGGTAACAGTGTTAACTGGATCTGTTCTCTTGGGCTCCAGCAGAACTGGAGGGGAATCTGGAGGGGAATCTGGTCTCATTGATGATCCAATATAAAGCATTTGATATGTGTACATACAACAGATTTTGGAGCATCACATTATAGGAAATATACAGGCATAAGCCCTGGAAATGACACTAAGGTGGAATAACAGATGAGCAGGACACTTTAGGGATTATCATCAATTATTTGAAGAAAATGAGTGGATCTCATTCCACAGTGCCAAGTTTTTTACAGACATTGCTGGACAGAGAAGTGTTTCTATTGCCTCAGCCTTCAGAACTGGTTTATGGATATCTTTAAGAGAGCTTCTTCCTTGCACAAATCCTGCCAAGGGGTGGATATATCCAGGGCTTCTACTTCCATAGGGTGAGCTGAAGATGTGTCAATAAAAAGAGATCCCTGCTATCCCCATGTGAGCTCCTCCTTAGCCAATATTAAACATTTTCCCAGTATATTGGATGCCAAAAAGTGGCACAGGATACTGTAACTACTTTTCATTCCTGTCTCGGTTTCCTATAATTTTTGACTGTGCTTACTTATGGCTGTGTTGAAAGGAGATGCTGTAAATCAGAGTTTTAGCTGTTCCAATATTCTGTTCTGTATTCAGACTTTAAATTATTATAAGTTCATGCCTGTAAAAATGTCCTTGTTTCCATCACCTGTGTTTAGCTTTCAAGCTACATATTGAAATTTATAGATATTGTGCAGTTTACAGATGCTCTATGCAGATTTTTGAGGAACTGTGTTCTCCTTAGGCTTTGAAACAGACCATATTTGAGTGAAAATCGTGTTCAGGGAACAGAAAAAAGGCTGAGCAAATGCAGTTTCTTATGAGCATAATGGGTGGAAGTTTAAAGCCATTCAAAAATGGGTGGGAGAGACTCCTGAGCTATTTCAGGCATTGCAGAGTAAATGTTCAGCCCCATTTGTACAATCTATGATGATAAGAACAGAGATTCAACACCTCATTTCCAAGGTATTGGTTGATGCCAGTAAGATTCAATTAGCTTTTTGGGCTACCAGTACTAGCAAGAATGATCCTCAGAGAAAGACCACTGAACGGCAAACCAACAGCCAGTGTCTCTTTGGGTTTTGCATTCCTGCAAACCTGAATGTTGTGTCATCCTCTTCTGTTTAGATGCTGAATGGCACTGAGCTATGGTCTCTACAGCATGCAGGGAGGGGTTTGTCCTTCTGAGTTCTCAGAAATTCCCAGAGACCTCTTGAGACCTTGTTGGGCCGAGCAGAGAGACATCAGTGCTTTTACAAAAATACATATGACTGACACTGTGCTTTAAACTGAACAAAAGGTCTTGTATTATCCTTCAGATATTCACAGCGAGGATCTGAAACTGTAGCTTGAGAAATGCTGATAAAGCTGATTAGTCCAGTTTATAATACAGCAATATTAGTGCTTTACAAATACTGACCACCCTTCTCTGGACTGGTTCAGCTTGCTTTTGATTATATTTTGAATTTGAGTCATGTTGAGTTTTTCCCTGTAGCAGGTGCAGATGAGCATGAAAACTGAAGCAGAGAGCAGCAGTGTGCTGCTTGGGGAAATGGCAAGTGACTCTGTAATTTACTCAGTGGTGTGTTTCTCCTTATAATTACTGCTAATCCAAAAAAATCACTACGAATTGCATGACAGCATTGTGTAAGATGAGTGTAGAGATAAAACATGAATACAACCCGTGCCTTGTAGGCTGACAAATGAAGTGTAAGGTGCTATTGTTTGTTTACTGACTGCCTAAGCATGAGATGAACGATTATCTCTGCCTCGAGAGGGAGCCCAGGGTTTCCAGTGGGATCAATCTTGCTGTTTGTGATTCATTTGTGCAAACAGTAGAAAGCTGAGCATGTAACTGAAGGCGATTACCCTATTACTTCTCTACCCCTTAAAAATTATGTTGCTTCTCCATTCCCTTTTGAAACTCAGGATTGCACTGAAGCAATACTGGGACGGTGAGCCCCGCTCCCGGACATGACAAGGCAGGTCCAAACTCAGTCCTGCCTGCAAACCTCTCTCCCCACGGGGAATTGCTGCCGCCCAGCAGCAAGGTGTTTCTAATGAGCTCCCAGGAGGAGGAGCTGGATTCACCGAGGTGCATCCAGGGCTGCCCAGGTGTGGCAGCTACCTATCGCCCCTCCCTGGCGAAGGCTGCACTTCTGTCAGTGCCAGGAGGCTGTGGCACAGGGCTGGTTTTAGGGTGTGACATCCTTTTCGTGGTTCCTGTGCAGAGGCGTGGGGAAGGTGCAGCGGGAGGGTTCCCCAGCTCGACGGCAGCAGGATGTGAAATAGGTGCAGCCCTGGGGCTGCTCTGTGCTCTCCATGGCCCAGCTAACAGCAAACTCAATGGGGAAGCTGGCCTGGGCAGCAAAAGCCACATTCATTAGTCAGGGATGAGCCTGATGGGTGTTTGAGTCCTATTCTAATCCTAGTTTTGCCAGGACAGGTAACACTATTCTCTCACACCAAGCATTTCAGTGATGTTTGGCTTCCACAGGTGCTTCTTTCTTTCTGGTTTTGATCTACAATACTTCATGCATTACACTTTTGGCCATATGACTCCCCACAAAGCACTGCTTGTCTGCAAGCCAGCAGGAGGAGCAAACTGGAAAATGAACAAGCAAAAATGGTAGAAAGCCTAATCCATTTAGTGGATTAACACAAAAGTGAAGTGGTGACTCGACAGTGGTTTGTAAATATTTACAGAACTAAGATATCTGATAGTATTGGACTCTGAAATCCAGTGGATACCTTAAATTAGATTAGGGATAAAGTCTTGCCTCCATTTGGGATTGAACACTGCAACAGCTTCATAAGGGAGGGCTACGCTGCTTCTCATTTGAAGTCATTAAGTAAATAATTGTTTGTTTGTTTGTTTTAATTAAGGACTAAAAATACCTGGTTTCACTAAAAAGTAAAGTCTGCATATGGGACATACCAAGTGAAACTCCCTGGCCTGTAGGAGGAGAAAGTTTAGACTAATAGCCTGTGAAACTATGCTGTCATTAACCACTAGAATAAATGCTTTAAAATTAACTTAGCAGTTCACCAGGAGCTCTTGAAGACAGCACTCTCTTCAAGAGAGTAAATTGTGGAAATGTAATGAAAGCAACACCATGACAAGACTCAGAGTCTTAATCTTCCAACTCACCAGGCCATTGAAGACCCTGAACAGAAACTTGAATCACTCCCTGGTGAGTGAGAAGTATCTCAGAAAAGCACCTCTGTGTAGCAGATCTGTTCACTGGAGCAAATAAAACACCAGTGACTTTAAAATGTATTCTGTATTGTCTGTGTCCAGTATTGTTAACATATTTCCAGAACTGCCTTTCCCATAAGGCAGCCTTGGAAGGATGGGGATTAATTATCCCTTAGGAAATGCACTGTTGGCACAGCTAGCTCACAGCCCTATGGACTAATTAGGAACAGAAACTGCAAATAAACACAAATCATTATTTGACCAGACTAGCTTTCTTCTGGAACTGTTTGGGTGCAAAAATTATGTGCACCCCATTAACCTCAGTCCTGAATGCTCCTGGTTTGCCCAGTACCTGTTTGCGTAGCTGAGTGCCTGCAGAAGCATCACTGGACCTGATGATGATGAAAGAGGTTCATTCCCATGGATCTGCTGGAACTGATCTCCCAGATGACTGACTCTCCCTATCCACACATCATTTCCTTTCTTTCTTTGCTCCAATTCATCGTTGTTCAACTCTTTTCAAAACTGGGAAAAAAAAAAAAAAAAGAACATTTTCTGCAGGAAATAGGGATCTCCTGAGGGAGTTTTCTTTCTTTTTCACATTTCTCTTAACCTAGCAGCATCACTGCATTGCTATCAGAGTGGAAATGTATACAGCACAGGCTGCAGCCTCAGCTATCTGATCTTATATAGCACAGTCTACCCGTGTACCAATTTGTAACACGTCCAAAGCCTTGTGAAAGCATCCCCATGTGTAGAATTACATGTGTCATATTTATTTAATGATAGATTTGCTAATAGAGCACCTGCTCAACAGAATTGCAGACTACATTGAAATCAATCACCGTATGCAAACTGCTTCTAGCAAATGGGGTAGGATATCTGCCCAGCTGAACTGTTCAGATCTCTGTGTGTTTGGTCATCCTTTTTAACACAGCTATTAATCTGGACTGTCAGACTTTTCAGACACATATTAGATGGTTTTATGTTTCTACTGTGTTTAACTAAATGAAAACTGGTGCCCTCTTTAGACTTGGAACCAAACCGCTGGAAGTCAGTGGGTATCAGGAGTCAGGGCCTCTGAGTAATTGGGGACAAAATTCAGTTTCCAGCCTAGAGTTCTCTCTAAACCTTGAGTTTCTTCTTTGTGTGCATGTCCTGGGAGATGCATTTAGAGATGTTTCAACCTGAAAAGGCTGTATTTGGGTTACCACTTTCTGGAGATGCTTTTCTGGGATGCTTGTGACTTCAGTGAAGTTCTCTTGGGCTCTGACCTGCTGTCACATTGGGTCGTGTTCTTCTCACCCTCCACATCAGACATGCCTGAGAGAGGGCAAATCCCTTTCGACTGTGGCATGCTGACCTAAAACAGCCCCTGGGGAGAGAAGCATGTCTGGGAGCCCAAGGGTATCATTCCCATCCCATTTACATCCCCATTGTAACTCTACTGGCTTACCTAGACTCCTTCCTGGAGGACTACCACTCCTAAATGCCCCCAAAATGCAAAACTAAACATTTGTCCCTATACATTTCAACAGAATTTCCTTGCTTTGGGAAACTGTTTTATTTAATTTGTGTTTTTAATACTCACTTGGAAGCTGGAAGTACTTGAGTTATAAAAGGAGTTTTGTGCACTGGATGCAGCAGACTTGATTTCCATCATGAAAAATACATGAATCATCAGCTGCAGAAGTATGTCTTGAATGTTTCTGAAAGTGTTCCTCAGAAAGATGATCTAAAAGTTGAGGTAAACAAAAGAAATCTACTTAGTTTGTGTGTGATTTTTTTTTAAGGCACTGGTATCAATTATAATGTAAATAATGTGATATTAAATATTAAATTAATGATAATTAATGTTTAATTATTGGTTCAGTAAATAAGTTAATGATTCCATATTCTGTCAAAGGCTGATGTGGGGTTATTCTGGTCATCACTGGAGGGGAGAGCCAGAATCTTTCCATGATTAATATTAATGCATTTTATTCATGGGTCTGGACGAAAAATGAAGTGGGTATAAAAACTGACACTATTTCTTTAGTTTCAGAGGCAACTTTCATATTGGTGTTACAGGCTCTCACTGTCATAAATCAAACAAGATTATTCATCAGCTCTTTTCCATATACACTTCTTGGTTTTGGTTAAAAGACTGTTTTTCAGACCTGCCACTAGCAAGCTTTACTCGTTCAAGTATTGGAGAGCTTTTCTATAGCAGGAGATACCAACAGTAAAATTGTTGCTCAGCTGTAAGTGTGCCATCATTGTCACTCTAAAAGGGCACTGGCAAATAAAAATATCTGACAAATTGACAACTTGACAGTGACCTGAAATGGTGAATTAATCCACCTTGGCAGAAGGCTGTTGATGAATATTTAAATAGGTTAATAGTCAACATCAGAACCCTGAAACCAAATACAGGCTGGCAGCTCTAGGGAACAGGTAAATCTGATATCTAAATTATACTGTTAGTAGTGTGCTTCAATCTCAGAATGGCAATCAGATCTGAAATAAAAAAAGTTAATAATCTTCCCTTACAGATAGTTCTTTGAGCAACAGCCTTTTTTATCAAAAGAAGGTGCTTGGTTCTTTAATTTATGTGTACCCTTACACAGGCAAATCCCCAGTTCCTTATTCAGCTCAAAGACACACACATTCAAATAAGAAGATAAATTCACAAAAGAGAAATATATTAAAAATAAGTGAATCCCATCTGAATTTGCATTGATAAAATTTTAATATATCCATGAATCTCTCAATTTCTCTGTTCTTTCTCCCAAAACACAATGAGAAATACTCCCTTGTCTGACCATGTATGACAGATAGACAGGAACACATCTCTTTGGGGTGGCTTTCATGGTGTTCTTACAGCCAAGATCTGCACTCCTGAGGGTGCCATCAGCCCAGCACCAGAGCTGGAGTTGCAAAAACATGAGAAGTGAGAAAGGAACATAAGGATGTGTAGCAGTGGTGCAGATGATCCAACCTCAGCTCTTCACTGCGGTACTTTCTGTGTCACCTGCAGTATCTTTTTGGCAAAATGCAGAAGGGCAAGCTCAGCTGGCACCACACACATTTACCTTGCAGAATATCATTAAAAATGTACAAATTGGACAATGCACTTTGTCCGTATCACTTTCAGGTACTTAGGGTGGCATTCCTCCAAAGGGCTGATGCAGTTCAATAACAGTGGTTTTCAGCCCTCTGTGGGCTCTCTAATGAAGTCTTTGACTAACCCAGAATCCTGTTTGGCTCAAGAAAGGCTCCACAGCAGCCAGGCAAGTCAGGTGCACTGGAATCTATCTGTTGTCTAAGGATAACTCAATTCCATGTTAATAATAAGAGGCAGTGCTGGTCAAACCCATTTCCATTGTGTAAATCAAAGAGTGGTTCTTATGACGGTCTGTTCTTGGTCCATTACTAATCAATATTTTCATTAAGCACTGGGATTAGGGAATACTGTGTTATTATATTTGTAGATGATACCAAGATGGGAGCCACTTTGCAGGAGAAAAGGTAAATTCAAAAAAATCTTGGTAAAGTAGATAAATAGTCTGGATGGCGCTAAAATAAAAATGATAATTTTAGAAAAGTAGGAATTATTTAAGAATAATTAATTGCATGAACATTAGATAAAAAGGGACCAATTTGGCCTGTCAGAAAAAAAGTTTCAAATGTTACAGAGGATACATTTGCCAGGAGTCAAAAGCATAATAGCTATAGGGGTGAAAGCAACCGTATCTTGTTAGGGGTTATACAAATACATGAGAGATAAGTGAAATTATTTTTCCATTGCGTTCAGCACAGATAAGCCTCCAGTTAAAGTACCAGCTCTGTTTGGTACTTGTAAATTTGGAAAAGAATTGGCCAGGATAATGTCTAGATGAGAGCAACAAAAAGAATAACAGACTTTATCAGAAAATTTAAGGAAACTGGATGATCTTCAGGTTAAAAAAGTAGAATTATTTTCATAGAGTACACAGGTATTGCTCAGTATTATACTTCATATCTGGGCATATAAGAAGCAAAAAATTTACCTATTGGTGTAGAAGATCTAGGTTAGAGTTTCAGAAAAACTTAATGCTTTGGGGGATATTGAGCTTTTACGATTGATTTTTAGGAGCAGCTGGATGACCAGCATTGGCAGCAGGCCTTGGGCAGGAGTGTGGGACTGGAAAACTGCTGCCCATTTTATTTTCTAGAAAACAATTGCTTAAGTCCCAGCTGATGTCAGTGGTACTGAATATCTGAATATATTTTTGTGGAACAAGCAAAACTGAGGGTAAGCAGAAGAGAAGGAAATACAGTAACTTAAAAATCATGGAAGACTATTTTGCTTGCTATGGCTCATCATCTGATAGTTTCTGCCAGATATATTTTAACAAATAGATTCATGGGCAATATGATATTAATGAAATAAATAAAAATCAGAGAATATTTGGGTCTTATTTGCCAATTTATAAATGTGAATTTTCTCCACTTAAGAATAATTTTTGTTTTAGGAAGCAAGAAGTAGAAGGAATAGTATGTCAAATGTGTACTTCCAAAGAATAACTTCAGTAAGGTCTACAGAGTGGGGATAAACCTCCTGTTGCCCAGCATTGTTCCCACTCGAGTCAATGAAAAGCCTGCTGTTTTTTTCAGCTGGACGGTCTCAGAGTTATTTTAGCAATTAGGTTCACATAATGAATGAATTACAATAAATTATAAGCAATTTGTAGACGAATACAAAGAAATTAAATTAACTGGATAAATTATATGCTGTGAACCACTCATCTGTAATACTTATCTTTTGCTATTGTGTGCCCCTAGAAATATTCCTAATAAGAAATACAGTTTTAAAAAAGTGATTTTAAAATATAATTGTTACAATATTGTTTAATTGATATGTGGAATTTTTTTGTGAAATTATTAAATGAATTCTAAAACATCTTATGGAAATATATCACAAAACACAATCATTAGCACAGCCTCTCTTGTTTTTCTGAGTCCAGCATTTAAATCTGCACTGGGTGCTGTCCCTCCTAGCTGTTTTTCATTGAGCCAGTGAAATAATTTCAGATTATAGCAGTGGCACAAATCCTAGGGTAAAATCAGAAACAGGGTCAGGTTGCTTACAGGGAATTCAGTGTTCCAATGCTAGAACTGATTTATTACCAACTAGTTTGTTTATAGATATCTTTGATATCTTCTGGCTACTTTGAATTATGCATTGTTGATATAGCCTCAGCCAACCTCCACTGATATTAATAAAACATTGAAAACAACAGATATTCAACGAAGGACAGAGCAAAAAATGTGTGAAGACCTACAGATTTGTTTCAACAGGGTGAGGCTTAACATCTTACAGCAATAGCATCACTACTGTACATTTGCTGTGATCAAACATACAGTACTCTAAGAAAACTGGCAGAAGGCTAAAAAACAAACTTTTCATTCCATCAGAACCATTAGCAACTAAAGATGTCTCCTTTCAGAAAGGCAGGAGACTGAGAAACAAAAATAAAAATATGTGAGTAAATTACAAAATATGGGAGATTTATAGATTTACAGCTGCAGCAGGCCTAGATGGAGTAAGTGAGACAGCAGAAAAGGGATTAGGATTAGGATTACTTATGCACTTACATAACATTTGTTCTAAATTTGATTACAGTACTCAGTAAAATGAGAACTCAGTATTCATCATGCTCAGAAAAAAACTTCGTGTCAGCATCTTCATTTACATTCGCAAAAATAATTAGGAATCATTTGTAAAATGCTTTAATTATGTTAATCAGCCAATGTTTTTGCTACACTTTGAAGACATAAAAGATTGTAGGAACTTCAGACAGAGCAACCATATGTTTGTTTGCCTCATATAGCTGTAGGAACATCATTTGTCATGTTCACAGCTGTTTTTTTCTTGTCTGCAGAGTCCCCAGTTATCCCTACATGGTAGATTATTGCACCCTACTTCTAGAATATTGGGCCATGAGGGGATTTTTTAAAAAACTAATAAATAGATGCACACACCCTCTCAAATTTTGAGTATCCAGCTTCAGATTTATAAAGCTTAAGTGCTATACCCTTCCTATGGGTTTATTTATTCTGCAGCTACTTCAGAAACTTGACTGAAATGGTAGACAGGTTTTTGAAACTCTGAGCCTATGTGATTTTTCTTAAAGCTTAGCTGGAAATGAAATTTGAAGGTGTTGTGGAATCAGTGCTACCATGACCTGTCATTAGAATTTACTTATACTTTTCCTAAATGATACACAACTTGTCTTAAAAGCAATCTCCAACCTAAAGGCCAGGAAAGTCGCATTCCCTAAGAGCAGTGTAAATCAACCCATTTTACTATATTTATGCCAAAATAAAGAGGGGAGGAAAAAAAATCCCAATCAAAAGCCTTTTTTTGTTTTTTGTGATTGCTATTCAAAGGCATCAGTGTAAACCCAAAAACAATGTGCTGTGTCTGCCTGAGGAAAGCCTAAGGGATGTGCACAGCCCAGGCTTATACAGTCCTGGCATTCCTGGTGCACACACCTGCATGGGACATCTGCCCAGAGGCATGCACCATGTTATCAGCACAAATGTGAACACACTTGGTTTGGGTGGGAAGGATGGTGGTGAAAGAAAAGCTCGTGGGAAGACAGGTCCCGTCATAAATACCAGCTGGAGATGTGATTCATTTACAATTTCTGAAGAGCCAAAAACTTTGTTGTAAACACTGCATTGGAAGGAAGAAGTGTTTTTGCCAGCTTATTCTGTTTGGTAGATGCTTTTGTAAAATCCTTTTGCTGTATAAAATGCATTTCTGTTAGCAAAAATTGCTTTTACAGCTGCACTAAGGAATGGCCTCTCCAATGCTGAGCAAGTACAAGTGATTTTGTGAGACCCTCTCTCACCCACTGATATATCTGAAACCTGTGCTCATGGCCAACGTTGGCAGAGCTCTTCTATTTTTGTCCTTTTTCACCCAAGGTGGCTGTATCAGTTTTAGATGAGGCACTGAAATTTTCTTCACCTCCCCAAGGTGTCTGCCTTGCCTCTCCAAGCCTGTGTGTGTTGTTTCCTGAGGCATTTGTGTAACCCAGACAGGCTGGAGCCCTGGGCTTTGTCGTGGACACACCTGTGCAAGGGAGTAACCACTGCTCTTTAAGACACCTGCACAAAGCATGTACAGGGGTAAAGTCGATGGACATGAATTTAATCTCTCACCCTTGAGAAAGGGAGGAACTCACCAATACTGGCTAATATCCAGCCACTTACAATTGAGGCACAGGCTTAAATAAAGGGGAATTGATGGAAAGCATTGAATTATAAGGCTCTGTTAAATTGTTTTCCCTTTTCCCTTAGATGAGTTGAGAGAAAGGAAGACCCTTGAAAAGGAACCTGTATAATCACAGCTTATTGCTGCTGGGACAGGTAAGATCCACAGGCATCCAAGTTAAGTTTTCAGCATTCAAGCTGGCTACAATCCAGCCAACAGCACAGCAAGGAACACCAATCTAATATCTACTTCATAATGTGAGTGCAGTATAGGAACATGCTAACTGGCATTATATAAGCTAACTCAAATAGCTGAAAAACTGAATCCTGGACACAAAAATAATGTTAGTCATGACAAGCTTACTCCCTATCTAAATCCCACAGAGATTTATGTGACTTGTAAAGTCTGAACCAGAAGGTGCTCTCAGAAAACCTGTATCCAGTTCAGCAGTTTGCCCTCCAAGACATGGGAAACTGAAGTGCATGCAGGTGTTTGAAATCCTACTTCCCACTACCTGGAGAACATTCCATATAGTAGATGTTACACTACTTTGAAGCAACCTATTAAACCAAGAGAGAGTGTACAACCATGAACAGAATCCCCATGTTCCTTTCCCACAAAAATCTCCAACTCCTTCCCAAGGTAACATCCCTAGGTGTGTAACTGTTTGTATTACAGTTGTCACAGTAATGTCCCAGGTGACCAGTGTCAAGAGACCTGGATACCAGGCCCTGTGTTTATTCTCCAGAATTCAATCTTTCTTTATCCACTCAGTGGACTTAACTGAGGTGCTACAATGCAGGAAAAAAAATCCCTGTAGAATATTACAAAGTTTTTTACTGAGATGCATCATTTTCTGCCTGGCAATTTTTTACTAAGGTTAGCCATGAGGTGACGTATGAATGCCAATAATCACTAGGGCTTATAAATTAGAAAAGGAAATTGTTATAAAAAGATGAGGATAAGAATGAATTAGTTGGAAAAGTGTATTTTTATAAATCATTAAATAAAGAGTCTGGAGAAAAATTCACATTTTATAAGGTTATCCTTGTTTATAATACAAAATCACAAAATTATGTCACTGTCAAGGACATACTAGAAATTAACCAACATACCTAAACACATTTTCTAAGAAAACCATTGTTTTGCAAGATTATGAGTCCTCCACTTTCCATCAAGACAAGGCCATTGGAAATTTTCCAAACTTTATGAGCCATGGGTTAAAAAAAATTATCTCTTCCCTATTAAAAAAAAAAAAAAAAAGAGCATGAACAATTAGCATTTTATACTTCATGAAGATAAGGGATGGCTTTTCAGGATTTCCTATTTCTTCTAATCTTGGACTGCTTCCCCAGGGAAAAGAAAACAAAACAGCTTTAGAGAAAGCCACAAGCTGAACATTACGGCCCACAGGCAACACATAATTAAAAAGTTAACAGTGAGGCTGAAAGGGAAGATGAATTTTAATGCTTTCCCAGCTTCCTGTTATCCTGGGGCCTTGCAAACTGAGTAGCACTGATTGTAAACTATCTTGACTTGCATTTAGCAGGCCAGGCCATTCCACACAGCCAGGGATGAGGTAAGTGCAGAACATCTTTTGGTGAAGCATGGTGCAGTGCAAAGTTTTCTGTGCCTGCAGGGGACTGACAGGTTTGACTGTGTGTGTCACAGGGAGCCATTCACCTGGCACTTGGGATCCAGCTCTCTTGAGCTGAATATGTTCAGTAGAAGTTGAAGTTCTACACTCTCAACAAATCTCTCAAGTGAAAAGGAAAAAAATGAACAACGGAAAGGTGAGGTTTTACGCCAAGATCCAGGTTTTAACAACTGATAGAAAGGGTAAGAAGAAATAAAAAAATACTGCATTATTGTGGAGATCCAGTAAGTGTCTTGCAAATGTCACCTTGTGCATCCTGTCAATTAATCTGATCTTATTTCTTTCAGGGCACAAAAAAGGAGTGGCAAACTGCATGCAAGGTTTCCCTTTAAAAAATTCAGTTTGTTTTCTAACTCTTTTACTTCTTCCCTGAAGACTGGTTGCTCTAGTAAAAATACACGTCTTTAGATGAAAAGCCTTGTGACTGAAAATCAGCCACTGATTATCTCTTTATAATTGATGCTTCAGCCATAAGTGAATGCCTGAGGAATAAAGATGTCTTGAAGATACCCTGTGTCTCTCAGGCAGTCCTTTCTCTCTAAGGATTAGAAACAAAACAGGCATCTTTATAGTGTACATTTTTAATTAGCACCGTAATCAGCAAGTAAATAATGCATAGATTGAAATACTCATTTAGAGAAATTACAAAATATTTAATTAAAACCAAAGGAATGACTGAGAGGAACTTTCCATCAGGAAAATGATACTGTAAGAAGTATTACTGGTTTTTGCTACACAAACCTACATCTGAACCTACATCCCTACTCTGCACCTCTTTGGCTTTGCTGTTTTTCTGTCCCAAAGGACAGAGGTGTTTTCTAGATGCAACACAAGAGCTGGGCTGCCCCAAAGTCAGTGCACCAGATGAGATGCACCACTCCCTTTGCTTCCATGTGCCTTGCCTGCATTGCAGCAGCACCCTGGGAGCCTGGGATGGGGTTGGTGCATCCAGGGAATGGAGCAGGTGAAAGGGCTCAGCTGCCAAGCACTCCAGAGGTTTCCAAGGTAGGAATGCTGCAAGCAGTTCACCCTCTGGCCTCGGTGCCGCACTTCCAGCCCCTCTCATCATGCACTGGATGTGGCCATACAGCCTGACAGCATCTCACCAGCTCCTGCTGGAAAAAGGCCCCAAAACACCACTCAAACCTAATGAAGATGTGTGAGTGTCTCGCAAAGGAACAAGCTCAGGGAGCAGCAGCAGCAGCCCCAGCAACAATTTGATGGTTGCATGTTCAGGCAATGATTCTGTAGTTACCAATGTTTAATTTTATAAACCTAGAAGTAGCACCATTGATTACATAAGAATTACTCATGCACACATAAATAAAAGCTTGCTGGACCTAACATTTAAGTATGTGTTTTTATGTTTATGTAAATATTTCTTTATCAGACAGTATTTGTATCCTGATCCTGCTACACAAACATCTGAAATCATTACTCTCTTAGAAAATGAAGTGGAAAGCGTGGAGTCTAATCAAGAAAGCCTGGGCGATGGGTTAAACCTAATCTTCAGAAGGTGACTTTTTTTCTTCAGTAGTTGCATTTTTTTCTGTATAAGCCTGCTGTGTGAATTCAGGTGAAACTCCAGGGCACTATTTTAAAGTGGGGTCTCTGATGTGGGAATCTTAATTCTTAATACAGCTGACCTCTGATTTGAGAAGTGCTGGAGTGTTACTGGCTAATCAATATCTGGCATGGCTGTGCTGCTTCAATTTTCTCTTCTGAAAACTATTTATCTCTCAAGGGTGAGATGAGACTTCATAAGTGTCTAGTGTAGGTTTTTGAGCAATTTAAAAGGTGCAAAGTTTTACTAGGCAGGATGCTAGGAATGGATATTTTCTTAGGGAAATTTTTCTGTGTATTTGAAAAAGTGCAGTCAGAGCCTTTGCTGCACAGAGCAAAATAATTCCATCCTATCAAGACACTTTCATTCACTAAAATACGAACATTTTAGAGTGAAAAATACAAACTGCAGGGTTCAAATCACTTGCAAATTGCTTCCAAGTTTTGTCTGGTGAAACAGTATCATTACAGCAAATGTGGAACAGACAGCGCCAAGCAGCTTTATATAACACAACTGCAAGCCATGGAAACAGAGGCTTGCAGAAAGTGCAACTCATACTGGAATTTGGCAGGGACAGAGCGACAAATATTCTTGCACTTCAGAGTAATGGCATATGAATTTTAGTGTGTAGTGGTCAGGACCCTGTTCTACAGCTGATGATAAAACGAGCAAGAATATCGAGTGTATCAGTTCAGCTTCTGGCTTAAGGCCACTCTCCAGGCAACGTGCCATAGCTATGAAATCACTCTGTTATTTTCGACTTCACATTAGATGAATAGGGTAGTGCAAGCTGTTTGAAACTCAGCTTTGATGTATTTAAATGTTTTGAAATAATGCCTAGCATTTAATACCGAGTTTTGCTAACATTAGCTTTCCTAAATGCCTGATAAAAATAGTTTTATTCCCTGCTGTTTAAACGTTATTTTTCTAATTAAATGCAGATGCTTAAACCATCAGCATTCACCACAAGATTCCGTTGCTCAGACATTAGATCATCTGTCTTAAATCCTGAATTATGTTCTAAATTTCTATATGAACACTAAAAACTATAGCAGATATGATTCCAAATCGTTGCTAAAAATCCTAATTCCCTGGGAACAAATGGGAGCGGCAGGAACAGTGCTCTTCACTCACAGAAACACTTCTCTTTAATTCAGTGTCGAGATCGTCACTGACTTCAGTGACAACTGTATTTGGTCGCAAATGCTCAGGTCTTTACTGCTTAAAATAATCTCCTTTAGCTCTTAGTCACACAGGCGCAGGAGCTGCAGACTTGTATAGGTGTATCCAATATTTAGCGCTGAACTCTGTTTTGTTTCCATAAGCAGCGGCTGTTTTCAGAGCAAAATCACAGATTTGTCAAGGTCGGGAGGGACCTCTGGAGATCACGCAGCTCAACGCCCCTGCCAGGGCAGGGTTACCCAGAGCAGGTGACACAGGAACGCGTCTACTTGGGGCGATTTCTTCCAGTGGAAGATTTCAGAGAGATCACTGCCTGACATCAGCACGTTTCTACACCCGATTTTAACAAACAGCCGTTCATGACAATGCTGCCAGCAGCAGGATGCCAGATCCTCCAGCACCTGTTCCCTGCTTTGGGAGACCCACAAGCCATGCACTTGGGCTTTAACTTTAGATCAGTGATTATCTGCTCTCTTTTCAAAGCCTTTACTCCAACATGTGTACACTTTGCAGTTTTTGCAAAGAAAAGAACGATAAAACAATCAAGTTGGGAAGTAGCTCCCCTTGGGTAGAACAGGGCGCCCTCATAGGCTGAAGCCCGTGCTGAGGGCGCTGAGCCCTGACGGGCCGCTGCCGGAGCCCGTGTGGGGAGCTGGAATTCTGCCCGACGGTCACTCGAGCGCGGGCACGGCTTTGTGCCCGAGAAGCCGCGGCTCAGGGCGGCGCAGCGGCCGTACCACGGCAGCCCAGGCCCGGGGCAGGTCACCGCGACTCCCCCCTCACGGCTCCGCCGCTCACACCGGCCCCCTCCCCGCCTCGCCACGTCACTTCCCGGGGCGGCCGCAGCCGCCGAGTGTCAGCGGCCGTGCTGTGATGGCGGCGGCAGCCGCAGCCCGGGGCGCCGGCGGGGCTGTGCCGCTCCTGACTCGGCGTGGGCCCCGCGCCATGGGGTGCAGCCGCGGCGGGCGGCTCGCCTGAGGCGGCGGCGACAGCGGAGGGAGGGCGCGGCACTGCCGAGGGAGCCCCGCCGCGGGGGCCGCGACCCGCGCCGCCGGGGATGCTGCGCTGGGTCCGGCAGCAGCTGGTAAGTGCCTCCCTGCACGCCCCGGGCCGGGCGGGCTCTCGGCTCGGCCCCGTCCCGACGGCGCTGCCCGGGCCGCGGGTCCGTGGAGGAAGCGGGGGAGCAGGGCCGGGGTGCGGGAGGGAGGAGAGTCCTTCCCCCCGCAGGGGCTGGGGAGACCCGCAGGCTACACTTAGATCGTTATTGACGGGGTTTTTAAATTTCATTTTTAACCCGTATCCGAGGGTTTGAGGTGTTTCGGTGTTTTGGCTTTTGGTTGTTTTTTTTTTCTGTAGGTGGCTTTTTGTTTGTTTTTTTTTCCTCGAAACCCTCTTGGCACAGAGGACAGCGAGGTCCCTTACGTGTAACCCCCCCCCCCCCCCCCACCTTGGAAAGGGCTCCCCAAACTTCTCGGAGAAATGACGGTGCCTTTTTCCCTGGACCGACGCTTCAGAGATTCGCAGCTTCTTCCTCCTTCCCGTTGCGAAATGTTTAAAGGCTTTTTCACCCGACGTGCGTCTCTCTCAAATATTTCCCTGTACCTGAGAGCTTTGCAGCCGCTGCGTGCTGAGGATTTGAAAGTGAAAGAAATGGAAGGAAAACATCCGTGAAATGTTTTTGACGGGGAAACCACTTGGAAAAGGCAGCAGTGAGGGTGCCTGTCCCTCCACACAGGTGCTGCTTGTTGTGCTGGGTTAGAGCGAGCAGGGGAAATCAGGCGGCCGCGGCTGTCGCGTCTGTGCTGCTGTAGCAGAGAAGTACATCGAGTTTCACTGTTTTGATTTGAAGTGTTGGCCGGCTTCCTGCCCCTACAGCTTTATCCTACTTGCATTTTCTCTAAGGGAGAAACGATTCCTAAATTATGTATTTGTAAAAAAAAACTGTTCCATTCATTTGAGTTACTTTGCATCACGGATGTCGTCCAGGTTAGTGCAAGAGCTTACATTAGTTAGGTTTTCAGATTTTGATTGTTAAAGCTTCTGTCTCACTAATGATTTAATTTGTTCCGTCGCTTTTTACCAGAAAAAGGTAAAAATTTTTGTGTTTTCTTTTTCTCTCCTTTCCTTCCCTGACCTCATTTCCCATAGCCCATAGATTTTCCCAGTTCTGTGTCTGAGGCAGAGAGCTTGTGGTAATGGTCTCAATGCCAGCTTGACAGTGCTCTGTAGTTTGGTCTGACACCAAGAGTTACTGACCTGGAAATTAATTGCTCTGTTTGAGTTCTGACTGCACTCTTCTGTTCTGTTACAGTCCTACACACATTTTTTAGGAAAAAAAAGCCTGTTTGGTGTAACATAGCTGTCATTTTTTCCACTTGAAGGTGGCTTGAGGTTTGTGTGTGTGTGTGTTTTTAAAGCAAAATAATGCTGTCTCTGTAGATTTTAGATTAGGACTGTATCAGTGCTAGCAACTCATGTATCAAACATGGTTGCTTTTCTCACTGCAAGTAATACACTGACCAGCTGTCCAGAAATCTGTTTGCCCTTATTGGAAAGTAAAAGATCAATGTAACAGGATGAGCAATAAACTTGGCACTTGGAGGTTTCAGTGCTTCTTAAAGGAAACTGGTGGAAAATGATTGTTTAAAACTTGCACTAGTTTTGACAGGGAAGAATTAGTGTAGTTAGAAAAGCAGGACAATAACAAGTCAAGACTTGGCAGACATCTAAATTTGGTACTGATGAGAAAAAATTATTGCAATGATACGTGTTTCGTGCGGTTTTTTCCCTGTAGATGTCACAGATGTTAATGGCTTGTTTATTTCACAGCTCATAAAGATGAAAAATGACCTAAGATAGGTATCCCACTGCATGTTTCTTCCTAAAGACACTCAGACAGCTCATCCCTGTGTGTAATTGCTGGTTTAACACAGATCCCACCATATGTTTGCTTCTTCACATGGCTGTGATGTTTAGGTTCTGAAAGAATGTCAGAGGGCTAAAAACACGGGAAAGAGTGCTGACAAAGTAACCAGAATGAGTGGGAAGAGTGGGGTGACAGAAATATTCGAATCAAAAGGTGCCAAAATCTGTGTCTGAGAGGAGAATAGAGGAATGTGTGGGTTTGGATGCCTTTGGAGAGTGCGTTTGTACCTATGCTTGATGTGGCAATGGGTTTTGAAAAAGGATCCTCATCCATACAGGAGGGTTGGAATCAGGCAAGTGTGTGGGAGTGATGCAAGTGGGATGTTGTAGTAATACAAAAGAAAAACGTTGGTGTGCAGAAATGCTGGAAAAGTAGTAAGAGTCTGGGGAAAAGGGGAGGGACTGGTACTTTGCTGAAGGTGCTTTTAGGTAGTTATTAAGTACTCTCTGTATGAAACCAATGAATTGTTTTGCAATTTCTTGTTTGCTTAAGAGAACAGTATTTCATATACTGAGTGCTCAGAAGTGTATATGGTTTTGAGAACTTGCATTGCTAAGAAGGGGGGAAATGAAGCAAGTGAACTTAAAATAATGAGAGGACCTGGTACGGAATTCAGATTATTTTAGCTAAGTTTTGAAAATGGTGACTTTACTGTGCTTTCTCTGTGAAGACCTGTGCATGCCTGTAGAGCTGCAGAAAGGGATAGGAAGACATGAGCAGTCCTCTCAGGAGACATGTTGAGAATGTAAGACTTCCTTCATGCTTACTATCATCTAACAAGTCCATAACAGTTTTTTTAACTGAGGTGTGAGATGTTTTTTAGTCATTTGTTGTATCTAAGAAATCGGTGACAGTAGTACAGCCTTCAGGGCCTACATGGCACAGATCATCACCTTGTTTGGTGTCTTGGCCTTCAGTCTGATTTTCTTGCACTGAAACAACTCACACCACCTTGCAGAGACAGTTTTATTAGTTTTTTTCCACCTAATGCTGCCTCATGCTAAATAAGCTTCATAGTAAGTCATTAACTTTCTAGTTAATGTGATGTTATAGTATGTAGTTAATAATTGGAAGTACTTAGGTTTTAGTAATGAAAATATAGAGCCAAATGGAGTTACAATTCATGGGTTAGAGTAAAATGCCGTGAAAAAGACAAGCTTTGAGTGGGAGAGATGTTTGGGTTCCAGCTCTGTTACCTTGAGATGTCAGAGAGCAGTTAGCATGTGGATTTGGAGGGTTGCATAACGCCACAGGCACAGCCAGCTCTGCTTGAAAAAAGCAACCGGATAAACAACACTTGATAGGAAGCATCATTAATATTCAGGAATAGCATGGTATGTTTTATTTGCATTTCCAGATACGATGGGTTAGACCTCATGGCAAATCTATGTACGAAGTGCTGTTGTGGCTCCCATGGTTGAGTTTGTGCAGTACCAACACAAAACGAGAGCACAGTGACATTTGTAACACCCAGGGACTTTCTGTTCCACTTCTCGTTTGGTGGGTTTATGACAGCGTTGGGGCTGTGCTGCTCTCTGATGATGCTCATGGAGTGCAGGAGCTTTTGCAGTGCTGTTAACAGAACATACTGAGATGTCTCTGAAATTTGTGGTAGAATACCCTCGTATGTATTTTAGCTGCATAATTTTAAAACATTAGTCCTGTCAGTTGGAGAAGGGTCTCAGGATTTCTCTTCTGTTGCTGTTATGAGGAGTTTGAGCCTTTTGACCTGTTGTCTAACAGCTCAGTGAAGTACAGAGGATACTGCATGGAGAAAAGCTAAAAGCTGCCTGCCTGGCCCCTCTTTTATAAATGACAATTCAAGACAAGTGTTGTGCTGGATTTGGCAGACTGTCTTTGCAGTGTAAGGATCCAAATGCTGTAGTGCACAACAGCTTTAATGCTGTGGAGAGCTGGTATTTGGGCAAATGCAGTTTTCTTATTTAACTGTAAATCAAAGATAAAATCTATAGATTAACTGTAAAACCTAGCTACCAGACTATTTTATTTATTTCATGGTTATAAGAAAGTTCAGATTGAGAGGGATGTCAAGAGTTTATCAAGTCCAGAAGTTCTCCATTGGCTCCACCCTTCAATGGTGATCACAGGGAATGTTTTTGACTGTTCTGTGTAGGTAGTGCCTGTCACACGTCACACCCTCCACAGCCAGCACAGTATCTGTAGGAGTGTTCTTCATCTTCTAGATGTGTTCTAATGAAAAATTTCTACTAATAAGGGAATGTCCTCAAATAGATTAGCACTAGAGGATTGTATGTCTGGGATTTTTTTTTTTCTTTTTTTCCCTTTCAGATGCTGGTTACTGTTAAAATGTTCTGAGAGGACAGATGGTATTTTGTAATACCTTGCAGTTACTGGCATTCTGAACAAGGTGGACAGCATTTGTCTCATTGTTTGCACTGACAAGTGTGTATCATTTTCACTTAATCATTTTACTGAATGCAGTTACTTACCCCCCCCACCCTCGAATTCCCTCTACTTTCTGAATGCCAAAAGGACTTTAATCTGGTGACTGAGAATCTAGCTTCTGTAATCACCTTGTTATTCTGGAGTACAGTTTCCCTCCTCTTACTTGTCAATGAAGCCTCTTCCCCTTTCTGACTAAAACTAACTGCTTGTTATTTTATGCTAGAAAAATAAATGCATATTTGCTCAGAAGTGTTCCTGTGGTTCAGACTGCCCGGTTAATACCTTCTGAATTATCACTGAGGGATCAGTGAGGTGCGTGTTGGAACAGCCCAAAGGTTGCATAGCTTTGCTAGAAGAGTTTGAGAGCTGGAGGTCAAGGACTCCCCTCCTGTAACTTAGCACAGGAGCAAATGTGGCCCTCTCTTTTTGCTAGAGATATTCTTTGATCTGCTGGACTAGTGCTCCCATGTGTTTGGGTCTTTTAACCTTATTTTCTCTTTGTATTCTGTGACTGATAAATTTGCAGCACAGTGTGTTCCAAAGCCTGCAGAACCTGGCCCTGTCTTCAGCCAGCTGTCTGCTCAAAATGGAGACACCCATTGTGTCCTGTGTGTAATTTGTAAGTCTTACCTCATGAAAATTAAACTCTAAATCTAAGAATTGCATACCAAAACGTAATCAAACCAGTCCTGACACTGATTCTTTCAAAGACTGTTTTAAAAATGGGAATATTGGTGTTGTCTGATGTGCTGCCTTGCTGTGAGACTTGGATATTTGACTTGTATCTTGTCACATCTTCTTCTCTTTTTCTCCTATCCATGAGCTTTTTAAGCAGCAAATTTTTGTTGTGCCCAATTTCCACTTATCACTCAATAATTGGACTATTTAATTGGCTGTATGATATTCCTGCACTTACGGGGTCCTGCTCACTTCTGTCTGTTTGTGGTTTTTATGTGACTAAGGGAGAAGAGGGAGAAAAATAGAATTTTGTTGACAATGAGCAAAAACTATTCGTGTTCTGGTCAATAGGGAGTATCTGGTGGGATGGGTGAAAGGCTCTGTTTACTGCTAAAAGATTGCTTCTGTACTCTCAGTGGAAGGTAAAATTCGTAATCTAAGGCAAGTAAATATGTGCTGGATTTAGTAACATTCAACATGTGTTTTGTATTGGTATTTGTTTTTCTAGTTTTAAATGACTTGGCTGACTTCATTAAAACTGACATTTACTTTCCTCTGGGATAGAGAGACAGAAGTTATAAAAGAAAAATATAACAATGTGTTTAAATTTCATTAAAAGCATCATGACCCGTGACTTTCACTGACTATCTGCTGCTGCTTTTTCTTGATTGTATTGTGATGTGCTCAGTAGTTATGACTGTTTTTGTAATTATGTCACCAGGAAAAACTTTACCTCTCAAAAACAAAAATCGATTTCTAGCACAAAATCTGTTTGTTAAGCAAACAGATAAGAACTGCAGCAAAATAGATATGACAAAGTGTCTCTGTAAATGCAAGGTCACATCTTCTAGCAAAACACAGGTGACATATTTGCAGCTAGAGTTTTTTTAATACAAACCTCTTTTCACTTACTGTTGAGAAAACCACTTAGCATTAGTACAGACCATGCTAGAAAAGATAGAAAGTAGGACTGAGAACTACACTGTGATTTAAAAAACAAACTCCTGCAATTCCTTGGCCTCCCACATGCAGTGACTTAAGAGGATTTTTTTTTCCTTGTTTACTTGGAGTAAAAATAAGTCTGAGAAAGGAGAACCTTCCTATAAATGGGAAGGAGAGATAAATATCTAGACAAAAGGCAAACTGTTTGTTTTTATCCTGAAATGTTTTACTAGAGGAAGAGGTTTTGTATGGTATATCTCCCAAAATACATGTCGTCATCTGTTGTTGCATTTTGTTACTCCTTTGCACGTTTTTGTGCTACTTTGTGTGGCTGTGCACATTTTTGTGGATATTTACATTTCTGTTTGAAAAGAGAATTGCAACAAAATGGAAAGGAAGCTTAAGATTTAGCAAGCTTTAAGGATAGACTGCTCTGTACACATGTCTGAAAGCAGGGCATTAAACTGACACTTAAATCATAAATCATGTTTGGAATGGAATTAGAACTAAAAATGCTATTAGGTGGATGTAGTAGACTCAAAACTGTAATGTTTTACAGAGCAGGCTTTCTCAAAGCATGCTAAAAGGAAGAGCTAGACAGTTCCAGCTATGAATTGAATTCTCTTCCTGTGAAATTTGTTGAGCAGCCACTTACAGCAATTGTCAGTATAATTTTGGCACACATTTTTAAAAAGCCTTAAGATTTATTATTTAATGGTGATTTTGGGGGAGATGCTTTTTGAAAGGGTTTGTTGGGTTTTTCCATGCTGAAAGAAAATATGAGTTAGGCTCACAGTGCAGGAGCTGATCGGCATAAATAGCTTTTGCCTACTAGAACAAATCCAAATATTGAAAACAAGGGTTTTCAATAATGGTTATATGAGTAGTCCAGAACAGGAGTCCTTCATGCTTGTGTGAAATACTTTTATAAATAATTCTTCAAAGCAGAGGGTAAACAGCATTTCATTTTAAGATAATTGTGTATATAGCACGCCAGTACATGAAGGAATGTATGATTGCACTGTATTTTTCCTGTCATGGACTTGACAAATGTAATTTTTTATGGTGAAATTGCTATGTACATAATTTGAGCTGCTTTCCAGTCTTAAGGGAAAGTTTGTAGCCTGTCGTTTGAATGCTTTATTTAATATTGAAAATCTGCTGTAAGCCTACTTAACAAATGCAGGGAATGTATGGAAGGGATGCACATGGAGGGGTTCTTTTTCTGAGATCCTATGGTCATTCGAGGTATGTGAAGGATTTATGTGTTAAATGTTTCATTTCTTGCATTGGTTCTGTATTTCTTAGTGTGGCCTCTTTAGTAGCTGCTATTTCTGTGATTGGTTGTTGCAGAATTGTAGCACTTGCCATGTTCACTGTAGTTTATATAGTTTGAGAAGTTTTCTGAAAAGGTGACTTGCGATTTTTGAGCTTTCGGTTCTTCTTTTATAATATGTGATGCCATATAGTTGTCTCCTGATGAGTGTCTGAAGTCACCTTTCAGCTGTAAAAGTCTTGCCTACTCTCCTTTTGTACATGCCTGACAGGAAGATGATATTTCAGGTAAAGAAAACTAATTGCTGGAGCCCACAGAGGAAAACTGTGTTTTCATTCTGAAATTAGAACTGTGTAGTTGGAACTTCAAAGGCATCTTCCTTTCCCTGTTAGAGCAATGAGCTGCTTTGGGAGCATGTGGCAAAAGTCCATGCATTTTGGACTACAGACACTGTCAAGCCTCGATGTCTCTTCAACTTCTTGGACTTTACATAAAGCTTTTTTTTCAAAGTAAAAAGAATTAGAGTGCTCTGACTGGCCTTGAAATGTAACTTGGGAACCACTAACCCTGCCTTTGGGATTGAGGCTTGCTTCTTAGAACCGGAATGTTAACCAAGTTTCTTCCTTCATTGGAGCTGAAGACGCGTTTATCGTAGAGTCTCTTTTCTGCCAAAAAGCATCTGAGCAAAAGTTATTGATAGTCTGTGTGTCTGACAGGGAGATTTTATCCTAAAATAAAGCAATGGACAAGGAATGTATTACAGGCATTTGGTTGGTTAAGCACATTGAGGGAAGAGGATAAGCCCCATCCAGCCTGGCCCTGAACACTTCCAGAAATGGAGCAGCCACAGCTTCTCTGGGCAACCTGTGCCAGGGCCTCTGCACCCTCACAGGGAAGAATTTCTTCCTTGTATCTAATCCAAATCTGCCCTCTCTCAGTTTAAAGCCATTTCTCTTCGTCCTATCACTGCATGAACCTGTAAACAATCCCTCCTTGGCTTTCTTGTAGGCCCTCTTTGGGTACTGCAGTAATAATCCTGTAGGGAAAAAGTGAATTTTGGTGTTCTGTTGAAGGCACTCATGAAAGAGCAGCTATTACAAGGTCTTAAGTTTGTGTTATCATATGAAGTCCAAAATGGATTATGTTTTTTAAACACTGTGATTTAGATTGAAGGGGAGGATAAGAAAGCCATTTCCTTCATTGATGCAAATTGGACTATTTTTGAATTAAACAATTTACCTGAATCTCCATTCAAACCCTTTGCTTCTAACGGGAACTGGACATGCCATAGCAGCCTTTGAGAGTGCTGTGTTGGAAAGCTTAACTTGCCTGTTCAGCTCATTTTTCCTTTCTGATTTTATTGGTGTTACAGGACCAGTATGTTTGGTATCAGTGACCTGAGCAGAGAAACTGGCGCAGGGCAGTATGTTAGCAGTGAATGAGGCCAGTTTACCTTGCTTGTTGTGTTTGCAGATAAATAAAGAGAAGATAGGTGATTTTTTAAAAGTTTAAGTAGGGATTTTTCCAGTTTATTTTTGTGGGCATCTTAACAAAATAATGTGTAAAGTAGGAATAACTTGAGCTCTATGTGAGCAGGACTTTGTGATGAACACTAGCGCAACTTTTCTTAATGCAGTACTTAGGCATATTTTAACTTTGTGAAAGGTTATTGCCTCATGATTTTTCAGGCATTTTTGCTCAGAGGGTGTGTTTTCATAAAATAATGTAATCTGATTATAGATCTTTTAGGAGGTTGCAACATGATTCATTATCAGATATTTTGAACAGCTGGAGATACAGTAAGAGGGAAGAGGAAGTTGCGTGTGCATAGTACATGACTTTAAGTAGTTTTATTTCTTTACGGCAGTGATATTTAAAAGGGAAGGTACAAATTGCATGGCACTGTGTACACATTAGGGTGCCTCAGCTGATTCACTATTTTAGTTGTTAGAGCAGTGTTTAAAATTGCTGTGAGAGGCTGTTTCTTCCTTCATGCTAACCTTTGATAAGGCAAATTCAGTTTGACTACTGCCCAGTTACATGACTGAAAGAATTATTGGCTGACTGTATGGAGTACAAATTTACACAGACTTCTGAAAATGGGCATGGAGTGTGAATAGATCATCTTATCTGACAGAGGGAAAAGTATTCTATGTATATTCAGAAGAAAATCCAAAGCAAGAAAATCCATTTCCTCAAAACACCTTTAATCAAAATATATCTTGACAGCAGTGTAATAGCAGACTTTTGGGCTGTCTGCCAGGAAATGTGGTGTTCTGCTTCTGCAGCCACGATCAGCCAAGTCACTTCCCTAGGAGAAAGGATTTCTGAGACCAAGTTTTCTTCTGTTAATTTGCTTTATTAAGTAGCACGTGATATTCAGAAGGGTTTTGGGGGAACTGCTGCTTTTGTCTGTCATGTTCAGTGTGGGTTTTGAAAGGAGGAAGAGGCTCTGGATGAGGCTTCCTTCTTTCAAACCCCTTTCACTTTTCAGTAGTCACACAGCAGAAGTTCTTTCAGCAAATATAAATTTGCGGTTTCTTCCTCCTCTGTAAAAGCTATGGGTAATGAATAAGAAACCCTGGGAGATGATACTAAAGTATACTAAGTTTATACAAGTCATAAGTAAAAAACACCTGCCAGGTGATTTGTGATTATCAATGCACATATTGCAAAGCTTTATAATGAAATTGATGTGTTGTTTGCAGGTCTCATGTCAGTAATCCTTGCTGAGATCCGTGGATTTCTGCTGTCTCTCCTAACAGTGCTGTAGAGTGTGTGGGGAGGGCGTAGGTGCACGCTGCCATCCATTAATAGTGGTACTGAAGTGTTAAAAGTCTTGCAGTAGATGCATACGTTACAGCAACAGGTTGAGTACAAAAGCATTTTTTTCTTTTCTTCCTTTGCACTTGCAGGTGTTGGGAGGGTCTTTGGTGTAGTGTTGATCCACATTTGCTTCCTGTGCGGTTGCCTAGTTTGTTATGTGTCAAATATGTGTTATTAAGGCTTCCTCAGCAGCAACATAAAACTTTTCTTTCACATGGAAGCTTTTTATTGTATGACCTGACAACTGGCATGACATATTAAAAAAACTGGAAGAAAAACCTCAAGACAAAACCAAAAACACAAAGTGGGAAAATGGATGGATGAGTTTTCCTTATCTGATGGTCAATGGGCAGTTCTCCAAGTACAGTGGTTGAGATGCAGACAAAATGTAGGAAAGAGTTGTTTGGGGGTGCCTGTTGAATCCCATGGCTTTCATGAAATAAATTGCATAAAATTGCAGTCAAATATTTCTCCTCAGTTCTCCAGGATACGTTTTCTGTGCTGTTTTAAAGGGGCCTAATTTACTGCACAGAGAATATCTTTGTCTAACTTTTAGAACAGTAATGAAATCACTGCTGAAGAAGTTTAGTAAAAATTACTTAGACTTTGCTTAGAGTCATTCAAATTTATAAGAAATGAAAGCTATGAATCACTTCTTTCTTTTTCTTTTTTTAAAGGTTATTTTCATTTGTGCTTTGTATTCTAGCTTGACTGGAGTATCTATGTACTGTATAGAAGTGGCATGCTGTTTTCAAAACCAAAGTATTAAGTTCATTTGGGTGCAGAACTTCTCCTGGGGAAGGGTGTATCAAAGATGAAATGAGTGCTGTATTCCAAGGCTAGATAACGCCTGGTTTATGTTGATAAATCATCTGAAGGACTGAACTTTAGCCAATAAATCTAGATTTAATTTGCAAAGTGAAGAGGAGAAAATCAGGTCACTTCATCTTATGGTCAAATTTTATTTAAAGGTGGTTCATGTAATATATGTGACTATAATATACCTGGTCAAGAAGCCTTAAATACCATGTCTTGTCATATATTCAGCATTATTTGTTATGAAGTTGGTGGTCTGTACACTTGGGTAGAAATCACATCACTAGATAACTGCAGGAAAACTAACTTTTTTTGAAAGAGATTGGTGACAACTTAATCATTTTGCAAGACTCTAATTTAGGGTTTCTCTGCTCACGCTGTTTAGCTGCAGAAATCCTTTGACAAGGGCATGTTACCCTACTTTTGCAGCTGAGTTGGAGAATGACGTTAGAAAGAGAGAGAACTGTCTATTAAGTGAAATTAGGAAACAGTGTGCTTTCTGCATGGCTTTGCTGGCTGCACAGAGTTACTGTGGAAAATCCTTTGCTGGGCAGAAATTTGGACTACGAATCTGTTCAGTGTCAGGAGCAGTGTCTATGACCAGCCCCATAATTAGAGAAAAGTTAAAGACATTTCAGCTCTTGAACAATGAAGTTCAACACCTGTGCAGAATTTTCCTTGGAGAGATGTGTAATTAAAATTTCTCTGGATGATCTGCTTAGTTGTGGTCTCATCAGCTAATTATGAGATGACGGAGTTGTTGACTAATTTCAAGTGGTTTTTAGTAGTTATAATTGTAAAATTTAGGAAATCTGCGTTTTGTTGCCAGCTCTGACACTCACTTCCTGCTGTGGCTAGAGTCAAGTCACTGAGGTTGTCAGGGATGTGTCCTTTTCCAACTGCAACTCTGACAATTGAAGGGTTTTTGTCCCCAGCCTGCCTTGCATGTGCATTGTGATCTGCTGACTGCACAGATTCTGTGCCTTCTCCATGCCAAATATCAACAAAAAAGAATTAGATCTCTATAGACTGCAAATTTAAGCTGGTTTAGCTCCACAACTGCACCTGTAAACTTGTATGGCCTGAGATTCTGATTTACTTGGAAAACAAAGTTCTTGCTTTTAATCATCTGAGCCTGCTTCAGCAGAGGTATTCATTCTGAAAGAAGTGCTTGTGCCGTGAGACTGGAGTTGTACAGAGGTCTTTACTCTTCATCATAAATGTCATCAAACTCATCAACCTTCAGGTGCTCAGATAGTGGCCTAAAAAGGGCATATGAAAAATTCAGTGAAATCCTAGTCACTCAGTAATCTTTGATTTATCTTTTAATAGCGTTCAGCAAGTGGCATGTAGGTTAGCATTTATCACTGTCAGAAAGAAGACTGCAACTTGTTTTCTTTGCTCCTTGTGCCTTTTTTTCTCTTGCTTTACATCTGTTTGATTTAGAGTGGAATTTTTTCAGGCTGTAGAATCTGACTTTCCAAAGTGAGGATGTCTGGCATTTTGTGAGTGCCAGACATTTTCTGAGATGTAGAAGAGAGCTGTGTGTGAAGTCTTACTAATTAGGCGCCTTTTTTCTTGCTTGCAAAACACCTTCATTTGTGGCATCTCCTGGATTGATTTAGAAATACTATGTCACTAATGTCAGATATCCAAATGCTTCTGCTGCAAACACTCTTCTCTTTAAATTTTGTGTCAGCAGTTAACAGGTACATTTTATTTCATCTTCCTTTCATGCTTGTATTTCTTTTCTTAAAGCTGCGAACAGTTCCTTGCATTTTGCTTTTGGTATCCTGTTTATTTTTTTCCATTCTTTCCCCTATCTACTTTTTGTCTCCTCTCTTATCTTTGAACAAGTTTTCACCCTGGAGCACGTGACTAGACTAGCCTTCCACTGCTTGTCATCTAAAGTTTATTCTCCCTCAAATCTCTTTGAAAAATCCCCCTTCCTTTCTTTAGACTCCATTCGTTATTCTGGACCTCTTTCTTTCTAAAGCAGAATATTTCTGTAGTAATGATGCCAAACACAGACATTTGTATGTTTGAGAGGATTTTTTAATTATCCCTTTACTTTTAAATGACACCATCCTGAATGTGAACGTACCTCATGACCTGCATTAGAGGTATTAATGGATTAAAAAAATTAATGTTTGGTAATAGCAACCATTTTTTATGTCAGTCATAAAAGGGCTCACTGTTCATCTTCTGTAGTTAACTGGTACAGGGATATCTTCTAGAGTTCTGTGAAGTGTCACTTTTTATTGGACATGGATAAAGCTCTGAGCCTCATTCACAAGTGGAGCAACACAACTGCAAATGCAGTTTCCTCACCTGCAGTAGTGGAATTGATAGTGCCCTTTCTAGCAAAGGACACCACCAGCTGTCCTTGCACTTGGCATCAAAGAACAAGGAGATTGTGTAAACTCTGCAGGTTGGTTCTAAGATTAGGAATGTGTGTGATGCTGATGCTGGAATTCACCACTTTGCAGACAGTCATTGATTCCCAATCAAACAGCAGTTCCAAATTTAATTTCACCGGTTTGTTTCATGTCTAAAAGCTTTTTGCCTTTTTCTTTAGTAGTTTCCTTGGCCTGTTATCTGAATTATTAGTGTTTTGTTGTCTTCTGCCATCACCTGTTTCTCCGGGTCAGAACATTATTGCTAGGAAGGGTTCTGGTGAGTCATGTAGCCCCAGGAAAGGCTCAATTAAAGATACACTTGGATGACCTAGATATAAGCCCTGGTGTTACTGACATTACAACCTTTCCTCATGACTTATTTTGCTGTTTAATTATTGCTTTCCACAACAAAGGAATTTGTTTGCTTACCAATACCCAGACATAAGTTTTCTTACCTGCAACTTAAGCCTGCTTAATGCGGTTCTTCTTTGGCCTTCAAAGCACTCATTTTTTCAATGGAACAGTCTTCTATGTATCAGGAGATGTACTAGGATGTCCCAAGTTTCCTCTCCTCCAGGCTAAATGACTCTAATTTGTTTGCTCTTTGCTTTTTAGATTGTTCAGCCTTGCGTTATATGTCATGTTTTCATGGTCTCTTGAGGCTCGTGTTGCACTCCTCTGGGTGCTGTCCAGTTGGTTCACAGTGCTTCAGCTGCAGCTCCCACTCCTCCTCCAGCCTCCTCTGCACTGAAGGCCTTTTTCTCAGTGGGATGACGTGGATGACTCATGTCTAGCCTGTGATCTGTTATAGCCTTTGACATTTTTCTTCAAAATTCCTTTATAGGCTTTTATTCTCTTTTTCTAGATGCAGTTTCTTTGTGCTGGATCTTTGTGTTCTATGCATCTGGTTGGTCAAGAATTTTCCCCTTACTTGGTGTTCTTGCAGTCCCAGGGTGGTGTCATCTGCAGGTTTAACACTTGTGTTCCACTTCTTCTTGAAGAAGCAGATGATGAAAACACTGATCGTTAGACCTGAAAAAGAGCTTTGATTCCCAGGGACCTCACTCAGATCATCTGTTTTGGCAGGAAATTATTGATAAGTATTTCTGAGTATGCTTTTTTTTTTTTTTCCACTGTTGCACCATTCATGTATGAATTGGTGGTAATGGCAGGAAATCACATTTGAAATGAGACAAAATGTTAGTTCTTGGAGATAGAATTTGTTTGGAAAAATACTGCTATCTGGTCAGATGCATATGCTTTTGACTTTTCTCTGGTGAGAATCTTTTCAAAATCTAGTTACCACAGCATACCAAGTATAGCTTATATGGTTTGATCTTTTATTTTTCTCAATAATCTGTTTTATTAGGGTTATCGTGAGCATGGCCGTGAGGTTTTGTAAATTATTTGTTTTCGTCTCCATTTCTGTTTCTTCCTTTTTAAGTTTTGCAGAGCTTCAAGTTGGCACGGTAGCAAGTGTTCTCTGTCCTTGAGACAGGGGTTTTTTCCTTTCTTTTTTTTCAGAATGAGTACACAGCCTCAAAATAGAGATTTTCGGGTTTTTTTCTCACAGTTTTTGAAAATTGTCTGAACACAGCAGACTTCAGTTTTATATAGTAATTTTCTTTACTCTTTGAAAACTGCTACTTGATATCTGAATGTCCCTTTCCACAGAATTTTACAAAAGAGCAGTTAATAAAATCAACTTTCTTGATAACCTCTTTTTTATTTTATGTTCTAGGGTTTTGACCCACCGCATCAAAGCGACACAAGAACTATTTACATAGCAAATCGTTTTCCCCAGCATGGCCATTATGTTCCTCAGAAGTTTGCAGACAACAGAATCATATCATCCAAGGTAAAGAATCAATTTGTCATGGCAGAACCACTTGATATGTTGCTTAAGAAGTTGTGTGGCAGATCTGCACATGTGTATTTTGTCTAGTGGTGCATATTCAAAATGAAACAAAGTGTGAACTGTTTTGAGGGAAAAGCTGGGTTGCTTCATATGTAGTTTGCCTCATTCTCTCACCCTTCCTTTCCTCAAAACTCAAGTACAGAGCAATTAAGCAAGTTGGTCAGGCTTTCTGAAGAAAAGTAGTTCTTCAACCAGTGTTGCCCAAACTACTTAAAAGGCAAGATGAAGCTGGTTATGAGGATTTTTTAAAATAGCCAAACTGAAAGCCAGTACTCTGCATAAAATAAATCAGCAGTGGACTGCAGTTGCGGATTCCCTCCCAGTGTGTCCTTGGATTGAAATCAATAGAGCTGATGGTGGGGATGTGCCTGGTTGCTGTAGTGTTGGAGGCAATGTTACAGCTGCAGGAATTAATTTCTTTCCTCCTACCCAGGACACAAGCAGCCAAATGACTCCAGCTGCCCCTGTCCCAGTTGGAGGAGAACATTTTAAAGTTGGCCTGTAGAGAAAATGCAGTTGCTACCCCAGCCTCCCTGCTAGCTGTGCTTAAAACAGAAGGAATAATTTTTAAAAAAGGACAAAAATTGCACACAGCAGTTCTGCGTGGGAGAACAGCAAGGTCTGGGGGAGGGGACCTGGGGAATGAGAAGATTTAGGTTAGGAAAGTTCAATGGGAATGGAATTGAATTTCACTGAAAAACTGTGCATTGTATTGTAATTATTCATCTCTCTCTCCCTTTTTTTCCCCTTCAGTATACAGTGTGGAATTTTGTTCCAAAAAACTTATTTGAGCAGTTCAGAAGAGTAGCCAACTTTTATTTTCTCATTATATTTTTGGTTCAGGTAAGTTGAATAATACTCAAGAAATGGCAACTTTTGTTGTAAATTCTGCCACTGATTTTTGTTGTATGGATTTAACTTCTGTACTTATATATTCTGTCTATAAAAAGAACACATTTCAGGTTTCTCTAGGAAAAAAACGTAACTTTAAAAATAATTATGTCCAAATTTAAGTATTACCCTTAGATTTTACCCTTACCCTTCACGAGTGCTAGTGTATTTAAGTGTGCAACTTCAAAGTCTGTTGCACAGTCAGCACAGGAATTCAATTATCTACTTCAAATCTCTTAAGAGAGTAATGAAATTCCAGATACACTCCTTGTTTTTCTGGGCATTGGTGGTGGTTGAATATTTGTATGTTTTCACTGTAGGTGGTTTTAAATCAACAGACTATTGTGATATAGTTCTAAGATCCTCAGATTCAATTTGCTTAGATAAAATGAACACACAGATGTTACAGTTAAAATCAATAGTTTGCCAGTTTTGAAGACCTCAATTAGTGCTGTTATTGTTACAGCTTATGTCAGAAATATTGCTGTGGCTTTTGTAGCAGACTGTATTTCTTTTAATTAAGAACACCCACAATTAGATTAGGACAGTCTGCACATTTTCTATGATCTTTGCCTCTCCAGCTCTGAAATGTACCTGAACAGTGTGGAGCTACTGCAGGCTTAGTAGGTGAAGGGTGTGGGAGAAGGGTTCAGTGGAGAAAGAACAACTTTTGAAAGACTTCATTAATATCTGAGGCAGAGACAAGATTTTGGGGTACACAAACTTTTCTTTCATTATAAAATGGAATTATTACAACATGTACAGCTCTCCACAGTGATTAACCAACATTTAGAGTGTGCATCTGAAAAAGATGGCACCTCATTTGACAAAGAACAGGGGTAGTGAAGAGTTCATAAAACTCATCTGTGATTGTGTAAGATGTCAGTATCAGGGCCAGGTCTGCAGCTTTTAATCCGTTGCCTCCCGTGTCTCTTGATCTTGTTCTTTGACATTTAGAAAGAAGGACATTTCTAGGCTGAAAATTCCTGTGCTAGACTAAAGTCATACAGTTCTAACTTAGGCTAACAAAATGTGTTGTCCATCTCATCTTCCTAGTTAAGAATATTGCCTGTGTTACTCCTGTTGTAATGTTTCATGCTGTTTAACATATTGTAGCATGAGGAAGATGGGAATGTGCTGAAGATGGAATATAAATGTCATTAAAGTAACCACAGACAGATTGTTTCTTTTCATGCAGATTTCTCTCTTCACTTCAAGGTTGTGTCACAGTTCTTTCAAACTGTTGCCTTCCAGTAGTATCTAAATGTGATGTCAATGAAGAAATAAGAATCTAAGGGCAGAAATTCTCTTCTAGGTGTAATCCTTTTCTCTCAGTTTGTGTCAAGTGGATGCCCTGGTGTATAGGAAATGTCTTCTTCTCTCTGTGTCTGGGTTCTTGGAAACAGAACAGCAGAAAAGTTGAAGTCATTTTTGGTCATTTGTTAGAATGGAATTCTGGTTTTATTCAAATCCCTTTTGGAAGTTCATTATTATCTAATATTTTTTCTTTTTATGAGGTAAAGTTGCCTTTTAAAGCTGACCACCTTCGCTGTCCTGTGGATCTCGTGTGGCCAAGATGCAGTGTCTGTCATTACCACCTTTTCCACTGGGGATGGCAGATCTGGGGCAGGGTCTCATTGTGTGATTTCAACTTGCAGCACAGTCCAGTCCACGTTGTTCACCACACATGTGCATGCCCAAAACAAGGTGACAGACTGCATTTTGGTGACATGAGATGTGTCATGGATGTGTGTCCAGCTGTGTGGCAGGCAGAGGACCATGGTGTCCTGGTGAAATGTGACAATCCCACCAGCACAAAACCTGCATCATTTTCATACATGAGCCTCTCTTGAGGAAGAATGAGAGAGTGTATGCCATGATTTAACCTATCCAGCTGAAAATCAGATGCTTTTGGTAGTGTTTTTCTTGGTCAAAATACTTCCAAGCTGAAATTGTAGTGCTATACAGTTAAAGGACAGTATTGAGGGCTAGGTCTCATTTTTGTTGTGTTCTATAAATTGTTTGTTTCAGTGAAAAAATACAACCAAAAACCTCAGGTGTGCATTGTAAAGTGGCATGATCTGTTTTCTCTGTGAGATTTTCCCCCCATAATAGAGTTAACTTCATATATGACTCTTTTTTTCTTCTCTAATGATTCCCAAGCAATGCCATAAGTCTCAGGTAAAGTGGATCAAATCAGTGTCTGTGGTTTTGAGTAGTTCTTGTGTATATTTCCTTTACAGCACTTTACCGTGTTGGTTTTTTCCTGCAGCAGAGGACAACCACTAACATCCCCCCACGTACAGAACCTTAGTGTGTACACTGCACTTTTGGCATGCCAGCAGTAATAGCACAAACTGTAAAAACTGCATGTTAACTTGGGGCAACCAGAAAGGTGCAGCCTAAAAAAAGTGTTCTCTGATATTTAAACCATTGGGAATTACTGTTCTTAAGTTCATTTTCACTTCTAAAGTGGATGATGTTATACTCTACATTGCTGGTAAGCAGCAGATCGTATAGAGTGTTGATACAGCTTCATGAAATGCAGATTTCCTTCCTTTTTAATATGCATTTGAATTAATTTTTGTAGGATGAAATTATGCCTTCCTTTTAGTAAAGACCCTTAAAACTGTCACGTGCTTTACAAGTGTGACTAAGGCTGCCCTAAAACATTTGTTTGCATCATTATTGACATTATTTCATTATTATCTCAGAAACCGAGATTTGCTTGAGAAATTTTGCAGGAAATGCAGTAAAAATAGTCACAGGTTATAATAAAGAGTTTGGAAAATAGTTGTCATCTTGCTTTATTTGTTTTGTTTTTTTTCTTTGAAAGTACAATTGTAAAAATAAAATTTAGACTAATTTTCATATTTTCTTTTCTTTTAGCTCATGATAGATACCCCTACCAGTCCTATTACCAGTGGATTGCCATTATTCTTTGTCATAACTGTTACAGCCATAAAACAGGTAAAGGGGAAAAATCTTGCAGCATGAAGTCCTGCTGAAGGAAAGTTACTTAACAGAGTCTGACTAGGCTAGTGCTTAGATACTAAAAATACATAAAAAATGGTGTAATTTTTAGAAACTGTTTTGGATTTAATGTTTCTAGTTAGATGCTTGAGCTTCAGCATTTGGTTGGTTGTCAAGCACTCAGTGACTCACTGCAGTACCCTAAAATGGACAGTGGATGACTGTCAGGCAGCATTTTTGTCTAAACATTACATGTCACTTGTTATCAGACCTTTTTCTGAAAGCTCCTCACTTATTCCTTTGGCACACCTCACTGCCTGTTAGAACCAGTCCTCCCACATCACACCCTGAGAAAGGAGCTTGAGCAGATGAAGCAGTGGTGCAGCGTGTGTTTGTCAGTAGTTAAAAGGCAAATTTTGCCCCAGGGGGTGTGTTCTATGTTGTAAAATGTATATTAACTGTGATCCTGTACCAGGTAAAAGCTCTAGTTTAGAAAGCTTCTGGTCTTCTTCGATTGCATAAAACATTTTGGAGTGTTTCATAGTGCTTGAAATAAGAAAAATCTTCTGAAATTAATAGAAATCTTGTTCAAGTACCATATTACATCCTATTGAGACCTAGAGCCTCTGGAATCAGAATGTAAAAAGAAAAGAAAAAGGAAGGAAAAAAAAGTTTTATGTTTTCTTTATGTCCTTAAAGCAAGAGGAGAAGCAAGCTCATAAATAAAGAAATGATGTGGATAAAAATTATAATCTCTTCTGCAGGGAGGTAATTTTCAAGAACTGTCCTCTTCAAGGGGTTTGACAGTGCTGTTGGGAATAGATGCAGCCTTGCAACTGAAAAATAAGCAGGAGACTGTTTCAGAGCTGTAACTGGAATTTCAATTTGCCTTCTGTGCCAGAAAGACCCAAAGCCACCCAGAAATAGGGCAAAAGTAAAAATAGTTCTAGCTTTCAAGCAGATAGGAAGGTGTTTGGGACAGAGTAGTTCTTAATGCTGGAGTAATATTTGGGCTAATATTGCATCTTTTTGCTGTGCAATTTTTGTATGTAGAATTCCCTAATCCTATTCAATTGCAGTTGTTACCATCACCCCTCAAAAAACTCACATGTTCAAAAGCTATAATCATAAGTAGGCAATGGATAATAAAACTGTGTGAATTAAAAGAGGTTATGAAACAGAGTTATAAATATTAGATCACTTTTTCCAGAAAGAAGTTGGACTTGTGTAAGCCTGAAATAGTCCAAAATAATCTTAACACCACCTTGCTTCCAGATGTCCAATCTTATATTAGGAAATTTAACTCTCTTATCATCAATTTCAAAGAACAGAGATTGTGTCATTCTTTCTGGAAGTTTCGAATCATTCATGACTTGCCAGGCATCAAGAGATTTTCTGGCTGTCTCAATATCTCTGCAAGGACTACTGGAACCACCTAAACTGATCTAATGGACTCTCATGTTTCTCCTACCTGCTGCGAAGGAGGCAAGCAATATTCACAGGCTGTTAACTTGAAGAGACAATGAATTGTGGTGTTTCCAACAGGCTGCTCTCAGACAGGGGAGAAGAATAAATCTGTTGGAGTGCAGAGGAAAAAATCCCCAATATTGCCTCGAAATCAGTTGCCATCTTCTCTAAACCAGAAGCGTAATAGGAAGCCAATTTTAAAGAAAGAACCCCCTTTAGAAAGCTGTGGGGCACTGGTTATATACAAAGTTACATCAGGATAAATGTTAAACTATAATTTAGTATGATCTGAAAATATGAAGGGGAAAAATAGAAGCATTAGTCATATGAAGGTTTGAGAAGCTTAGCAGTGGATGGAAAAAGTCCCCTGCCTTCAGATGAGTGCTGAATGTGGTACCTCTTGCAAACCTCAGAACTCAGCCTTGTTTTAATCTCAGCCAAGGAGAGAACTTTTTCTACTTGGAAGTGTAATTTGCACCTAGGTCAGAAGAAGGACATACAAGACTGCAAAGTGATGCAGCTCATGCTGTGTCATTTTGTCTGTCTTGTTAGCCAGAGCACTTTCCTCCTTACGCCTCTGAAGATCGGTATGCTGTCCTCCAAGGAGTTCAAAGTTAGCAGATAAATAAATACAAAAGAAAAAGTTAAAAAGCCCAAACCAAAATACAACAAAATAAAGGTATTTCCCAAGGAACTTTAGGAAACAGTGCATTTTAATAAGTTCATAGATATTTAGCTGATGGAACACGGAAGTTTGCTCGACTACTAGGTAAATTATAAACAACTACTTGGGAGATTTTGGTTAGCTATAGACCTAAAACAAGAATGAAAACCTGGTAGTATAAAGTCTAGATCTTTTATCAATTGCATCGATGCAGTTATTTAAGCAGGACATAAGAATATAATTTAATTGAGGGATTTTAATCTTTAGTTTCTTTTCTTGCAAGTAGGCAACATTCCCTGTATTCCTATTGCATCTTTCTTTTTCACTGTATTTTTCCAATGTTTTCAAGGGAGGATAAGGACCTTTCAAAAATGCCACAGTAGGTAAATTTGGGGGGAATTTGAACTGACCACACTAAGTTGGCTCTTAAGAATTCCCTGGTGTGAGGTGTCACCCTTGTGTTGGAGGTGTCAGATGGAGAAAGCGCTGAAATCTGTACTTTCTAAAGAAGGTAAATTTCAGTTCTTTGCCAAATACTCACATTGCTCAGCTGTTCAGGTTTGTGAGACAAATGCCCCAAGGTTACTGGATGTTAGTTAAATCCTTGTTTTCTTCTGTCAGTCACCTTTAACAAGGAGGTTACTGTAGGTACTGACTCTTGCTTTTTCATACTGCTTAGGAAGGATTCTTAAAAGAGTCATACTTAGGGACACTAGGATTCTGATATCCCAGTATCTCTCTGTATGGCTGCTGTTACTTCTCAATTACTGATTTTGAAACATTTGGCATATAAAGCTCTTTTCCTCATTCCCTCTCTCTTTGATCTTTCTTTTCAAACACAGGTAGTGCAGTTGTGCTGTCCTTATTCATTTGTGCTTATAACAGTGGAGATTTCTGAAGGTAGAACTACAAAACTACTTTTAACATGCAAAATTAATCATGTAACTTTTCCTGCAAACTCCAGTCAACCACAGAACTCTGTCAACTGCATCTGCATTAGTACTTTTTGAAGTGTGACGTTCATATAATGTTTGTAGGATGAATTGGGGAGTATGCCTGCTGTTTCGCACAGCTGCCTTCTTCTGTCTGCAGACTCCCAAGGAAACGTTTTTAACTCTTTCATAGTTCTTATACCTGCAGAAAAGCATTTTAGGAAGTCTCTATTGTTGTAGGTTAGTTGTAGGAGTCTTGACAGGTTGTAAGAGACAGTTGAACTTCCTGCATGATTGATCCATTTCCTGTGCTTGCTAGTGTGGGTTTCCAAACAGTACCTAGACTTGGGGATCAGAGATTATTATTATGCTATTATAATTTTTATGATATTAAGATCTAATGCTATTAGATTAAACAAGCAGTGGGTTCATACTTTAGGAAAATAGGAGGGGAATAGTATGCTTGGATTCACAATCTTGAGTGTTTGCACATGTGTGTGCATGGACTAAACAGGTGTGAAGTATCAAGCAAAGGAAAGCTGCTTAGTTTATCAGTTAAAAGCTCAGTTGCTGTAGACTGTTCCATTAGGGCTCAAAAAACTCAAAAATCTTCTCAGTCATCTTCTATTGCTGGACAGAGTTGATGTGTCAACAGCATGTCACACAAAATTAAATCTTGAGATTTCATGCATGAGCTGTGGCAGTAACTATAAGAAATGCTATATGGTATGACTTGAGAAAGTAATTTCAGTCTCTGACTTCTTCTAAAAAAAAAAAAAAAAGAAATCCACAAAGGAGCCTGAGGACTGACTGTTCCTGGTTTTGTGGTGTATTAATTCATATAAATCAGAGATTTATTGAGTGCTTGGTCATCTGATCTGCAGAAAATGTCACTGCCTGTTTGCTTTAAGAGAACATGGAACTGTTAAGTTTCTTCACCACTTCAACTACTTTATTTGTCTTTGCATTTTTGTGTAAAGAGACAAAATTAAGAGGTTCACAGTTTCTTGAGTAACAGCTGGAGCAGAAACTCAAGACAAGTTAGTAACTATTCACACAATGCAGGAAGTAGTTGGAACACATTTGCTTAGTAGATTAAATTTAGTCTATTTTTTAGTTTTCTGGCTTAAAACGTAGATTTTTATGTGTTTTCCACAGGGCTATGAAGACTGGCTACGACATAAAGCAGACAATGAAGTCAACGGTGCTCCAGTTTATGTTGTTCGAAGTGGTGGCCTTGTGAAAACCAGATCTAAAAACATTCGGGTAAAGGACAAATTGAAAACTGTGTTTCTATTACACACCTAAAACTGTTGTTTTATTGCTAATCATTGTGGTTTGGTGTGGTGACAATGCTGGAATGAATTCTGCTCTTTAAACCTCTTTGTATCTTTCTGATCTATGTTCATTTCTTTAGGTGGGGGACATTGTCAGAGTAGCCAAAGATGAGACTTTCCCTGTTGATCTGGTGCTCCTGTCGTCTGACCGAGTGGACGGTTCATGCCACGTTACCACTGCAAGTTTGGATGGAGAGACCAATCTTAAGGTCTGGGTTATTTCTGTGAAATAGAGTGTAGTTAATTTGTGGTGCCACTTTTTGTTCAGCCTGTTGAAATAGCTGCCCTGTTGCCTGGTAGTCCTGTAGTAACCCAATGGGCCCTGTTTTACAGACACACGTTGCAGTCCCAGAAACAGCAGTGCTGCAGTCTGTTGCCAACCTGGACAAACTGGTAGCTGTTATAGAATGTCAGCAGCCAGAAGCAGATCTATACAGGTATCACTTTTTTTAGTAAATATTTTGAAATTAAATCAAAATGAGGTGTTTAATACTCAGAATGTTACAAGTCTTGCTAGGATTAAAATAGCTTCAGACATCTGCTTGGATTTTAGGTTTTAATAATCAGCTTGTGTTTATACATATGTGCTTACTGAAAGTTGCAAGTGACAAGTTAAATTTGAGTACTTGAGTAGTAAACCAGACATTATAATATTTATCTGTTTTAATTATGTACATTTCAGTTCTAACCAGTAAAGTTGTTTCTAGATTTTAAAGAATTAAATGGCCTACAGTCTGGTCAGACTAAAGGAAATTCTATAAGGTTCTGCCAGGAGATTTCAATATTCTATAGGATATGTTGAGCAAGCAAGGTCATAGACTCTGTAAAGCAGCATCATGGGTAGCAAAAGTTATGTTCCCATCCAAGTTTCTTCTCAGTTGTATAATGGAAAATGGTAGCTATGAAGTAGTAATTTTAAAAATCCAAGTATATTACCACAGCTGTTCTTAAGTAACCTTGGAGATCTTTGAGAAATACTCAGTTTTTTTTAAAACTAAGATACTCAATTTGTACAAGTGTTTAAATATTTGATATTTAGGAAATTAAGGTACAATCACTATAGAAGTTTGTGTCCCTTTTTGTGGCTGGAGTCATGCTAAATATGTGCATATCAGATTTTTGAAAGTGTAGTAGATTGGCTTTATTAAATGAAAAGTTAGTATTTCTGGGGGATAATGTGCAAACTTACATTTGTTGAGGAATTATTTCTTACTGAATCATCAAGAAGTCACAATCTGTTTTAAATGAATAGAAATATAATCTTTTGTGGTAATTAACCAGAGTTAATAAGCTTTCTCAAATGCATATTCCTCTGAGGGATAAATGTTTCTGTTGCTAAATGTCTCTTGTAAAATTATTGCCAGTTTTGTCATATTGGTTTAGTTTGATTGTTAATAAAAGTTGATTTATTTTTTACTTGTGAACCATTAATGACTTCTTTGCAAATATAGAGAAGGTTTTTACATTTTTGAGTCTTTATGTAGATACTTCTAAGACGTATCCATCTTTCATAGATTTGTTGGAAGAATCACTGTAAGTCAACAAGCTGAAGAAATAGTACGGTGAGTAAAATTGATTATTTAGAATACATGGAGGTGGTTAAAATCTTGACCATCACAAGAGTTACTGTTGAATATATCGAAATGGGAGGTATTTTTACTGAAAGGATCAACTGCAGCTGCATACCTCAGATGAAATGGGAAAAAATGAGTGAAAGAAGTTCATTAAAGCCCAGTTTTACGGATTTAATACAAGAGTTCTGGAAAGTTTGGCTGTTGCAAAGTGGGTAATTTTTTGGCACTGGTAATCAGCTGCTAACTTTGTTGTTATTTGTTAATTAAAGCATTTATTGATCTGAAACAATTTCTACTGACATGTTATCTATACTACAACAGATCCCCTGTCGTTAGAGGCACTGAGAAGAAGTTTTTGCAGTTGAAATCCCTAGAAATTCCTGGTTTAACAAAGCCTCTGCTACAAATTTGTAATTTTTGGTATCCATTTCAAATTTCAGCTGGACTGTGCAGATAAATGCTTACATCTGTCACAAGCAACACAACTGTGTGTGCATAATCATGTGCTCACCATCTTTCCTTGTGCAGTCACAGCAAATAACAAGCACACGTGCAAATATAAAAATAAAGATGTGAAGCCACTTACAGACTTCCATCTCAACTTCCTGGAAAGATTTCTAGTTGCTGTGGGTTGTTCCCAGGCTACCAGCAAGGCATCCAAACAGCTGCTCATTCAATTCCCCCCACCACAACAGGGTGGGAAAGAAAATGGAAAGGACAGGAGTGAGAAGGATCACAGTGTGAAATAAAGACACAGAAATCAGTCACAAGATGTTGCCAAATTTTTGGAAATATTTAGTATTCAAGTTGAGTTATTTTATCTTGGGAGTTGTTGATTGTCCTGTTTTCAAAAAAACTTTGTCATCTCTTCTGAAAAGGTGAAATGCTGTGTGTAAATTTGTCACACAAACAGGTAAATCTGTTCTGGTTCTTTCACTCCTCTGATGTCCAAATGTTATCTTTTACACTTCTTTTTTGTGGAATTTCTACTTGAGTATGAAAGGAGTACTGTTTTCCATGTAATATCTGCCTTCAGTCTGAGGAACTGAATGTCTCTCAGTCTGAGGCTGGCAAACATCTGTCAGCTTTGAATGGGAATCAAGTGGATCAGAGTGAATCGAGGAGATTTCAGTGGTTTTGCAGAAATATGGAAGTGTAGCAGCCAGGTTACTTGGCCTCAAGTTCAGTGGCTTAGTCACCCTTACCAAAAAGCCCGACTCATGGAACCCCCGAAAACCCACTTAGCTGTTTTCTAGGGTCACTTTTGCTACTTCATTGAGAGCTTTTCTGGATTCATTATTGCCAAGCTTGATAGGTGCAGCATTGGGATAATCTGTCAAAATAATTCAGTTGGCAATGTAGAACAGAGCTGGTTTCAAGGGAGGTGAAAAAATAATTGCAGGTTCGGGCTACTAGTGGAGCTGTATCTTCTGTCTAAGATAAACTTGTCTGCTCTGTATTGCACTGATTCAGGGTTTGTCAGGCTGGTTTTACAAAATTGAATCCAGAAACAGAAATTTTGTTTCTCATAACAACATTTTAAATGCTCAAGCATTTAGTCGCTTTTAGTTCAAATTTTCAGTTAAAGTCTGAGTGTAGCCTTAACATATGTGTGTACAATTTAAAGAATCTATCATAATCTGTGTGTATAATTGGTACACATAGTATTTGTGATGGTAACTGTTACATTTACAGTAACATTTAAGTTGAATTTTTGACTGTGGGAGGTGGGTTGTGGGTTTGGCTTTGGTTTGAGTAAATTCACATTGTACTTTCAAAGGGACTTCAAGTTTAAGAGCTTTGTTTATATAATATTGATCGTGACCTGCATGTGGCCACAGCTAAAGGAAAAGTAGGGTAAACCCAAGGACTTGCATGCCAAAGCACTTAGCATCTGAACTTTTAATTATTTTGTTTCTACCCGACATGCCAGTCTGGCCACTGTGGTTATTGAATTTCTGCTTTCATTTGAAATAGTGGGAGAAAAACCTTTTTTAAAATTTTGAAACAACCCTGCTGGCAGTTTCTAAAGATGATACAGTACAGCTGCTGCAGTAGAACATATGGTTCTAACCTTATATTAACCTTGTTTCTAACTAGACCCTTATTTTCACAGCACTGCTTGCAGTGAACTTAGCCAAAAAATGAATGTGTTATTGTATTGTGATAGATGTGAAGAAAAAACATCTATTTTACCTCCTGAAATTTTACCTCCTGTGTTAGGATACAAAATTGGCATTGCTGTTGGTGGTGTCCATCTGATTGCTTGTTTCTTCAGTGTGAATACTTTTGAACTTTCTGTATCATTTCAGTCTGACAGAGGGGTTGAGGATTGGTAAATTAGCCAAACCTAAACCAGCACTTTGGGTGCACTGTGAGCTTGACTGGTTTCTTGCCTGCTTCCTTCCCAAGTACCTTGTGGATCTCTCTGAATCAGCCATTTGGATTATTTAGCTCAGTCAGTAGATGTGGGATATGGATCAGTGATGGGGGAGTATGGCAGTGACCAAAGGAGACATGAAAGGAAACAGAGCTCTGTGAAGATGTGTGGGGAAAGGGGTAAGATCACTGATTGAGTTGCTGCATTAGGAATTTATAGGAGATATAGAACAGCTTTGCATAGGAAACTGGATTTCAGTGCTTCTCCAGAATACAGAACAGCTGATGTTTACATGCTGATATGTCTATTTCTTTTTAGACCTCTTGGGCCTGAAAGTCTCTTACTTCGTGGAGCAAGATTAAAAAACACTAAAGAAATATTTGGTTTGTAGACATCTAAATATTTAAAGAGTATTCTCTTCTTAAAGCATGTTGATGAACTGTGTTTTAATTCCACTTGCACTGAAGAAATTGTAAGAATCTTGCTGACTGTTACCTGAGGGGATATGATTATAGATGAAAGTAATGATATTATGCTGAAGAACCTCTTAGGATGTAAAGTTCCAGCTCTGCTCTGTGAAAATATTTGAAGTGGTTTGATAAAGGAATAACTTAACTTCAATGGATAAATGACTGCTCTTACTGTTACCTATTGTTCAAGGCTTTCTCCTGAGATTTACCATGCTGATTTCCATAAAATACATATTGAAGAGCAGTACAGTCATAATAATGAACAGTGTTAAAGTAGGTGGTAAAATTACTTCAGTAGTACTCTTCTACTATAGAAGAGCTTTGCAAATAGTACAAAATACTGTCTCGTAGTAAACACAGAAGCAGTACCAACTTTTTTGCTTTTATCCTATACCTCAAAATGAAAAATTCTGCAAATTGTATTTATGCAGAAAATGAAGTCTCACTCTTTCCTCCTTCCTTCCCAGGTGTTGCTGTGTATACAGGTATGGAGACAAAGATGGCATTAAATTACAAGAGTAAATCTCAGAAACGGTCAGCAGTAGAAAAGTATGTTTATTTTCTAATATCTCTCTTATTTGTAGAGCTTTAACTTCGTTTTTCCTGTGTAACCTTAAAACCCTGGTGGTCTCATCATTGACTTATAGGCAAAGGGAAGAGAGTGTTGATTGCCTTGCCTTCAGTAGGAAGCTATAAAGATAAAATCCATTGCTTGATATTTCATGCTTTAGTAGTGTACAAAGTGGAAATATCCAAGCTTGTTCGTGGTTGTAGGATAGGTGTTACTATGATAGATATTTATATTGAATCTCGTGGTTGATTTTAAAAGCAAAAGGAGTTCAGGTATGTTACTAATATCCACTTACTAAAAATCTGAGAGAGCCCCCTGGCATTCTTACGCAAATACGTGGCTACATGCAAACAACTACGTGTAGCACAAGAGAAGTTCAGTCATCAGAGCAAGGGCAGGAGCGATGGTCTGGCTGGTTACAGAACGAGAAGCAGGTGTGACTGTCCTGCTGTAGCCTGGCCTGGGTTAAATCCTCAGCTGCACATTTCAGTGCTCTTCTAACTGAGGAGAAGGTGCAGCCCTGGGTTTCTGCTGTGCTTGTTTGTACTGGCTGCACAGCCTTGCAAGCTCCTTGGGGAAGAAGGACCAGTGTGGGACTGCAAGCGTGACACAAGTCAGCTGCACCTTAACCTAGTCTTCATATTGCTGTGTAGAGAGTTTATCTTACTCGAATGTAGAATATCTTTCCCATTCTGTTGCCTGCTTGTCACATAGAAATTTTGTATCTGTATCAAGCACAGGATACACTTTTTTAAAGAGGTCCAAGTTTTTGATCAATTCACGTAACCACACTGTGTTAACAGATGAAGTAAAATAAACTGAAGCTTCTTGCCTTTTTTTTTTTTGCCTCTTTATAGGTCCATGAATTCCTTTTTGATTATTTATCTAATAATCCTCCTCTTTGAAGCCATTCTGAGCACTATTTTAAAGTATGCATGGCAAGCTGAAGAGAAATGGGATGAGCCCTGGTATAATGAAAAAACAGAACATGAAAGAAACAGCAGTAAGGTAAGGTAGTTCTGCCCAGGTGCATGTCTGAGGAACACTCAACTTAGACACACTCAATGTCATGTATATTATGTCTCTGTTCCGTGTGTAACCACCACATGATCCACTTGCAAGTGTCTGTGCTGTTGTCTCAGTGATTTTTGAGTTAGCCCCATGTAGCCTCACCATCGTGTAGAAATATTTCTACCTCTGTTGCTGGTTGGACATTTTCTTCCTTTATGAAAAGACCAGACTTTTGGAAAACTCTTGAAAAGGCTTTGTTAGGACCTATTTCTGATGGTCTATGTTCTAATTATTGTTCTTTAGGATGTCTTTTGTAATTCCATAAAGGAAAAGAAGAGGAGGATGGCTGTTCTTGTGTATGTTCCATTGCAGTGATTTCACAGTTCAGGAATTTTGTATGTTCTGTGACGTTGAGATGGTTTGGGCAGTTTCATAAGGCTGTAATTTTGCTCAAGCTCCTGCTTGCCTGCTCAGTTCTCTTTAGAGACTGAAGGGATACTTTAAAGTGTCCTTGCAATCTGTGGTTCTGTAAAGTATCTCTTTTTTTCAATTAGTCTGTATTTTTCTGTGTTCTCTTTAATTTTTGATTTCTGTATGAGTCTGCCTTTGTCCAAAGCAGTTCAGGAGCTTAATTTGAAATAATTTCTATACAAGTTAGTCTAGCCTGTGGAGCCTTTCAGTTCTGAAAAGAAAAGGGATAAGTATTTCCTCAATCTTTCCATTCCTTTGCCATCAGGAGTGGAGAGAGCCACGTCTGTGGTGTCATTCTCCTTCTGTCTTTGTTTTTCTGTCTCCCATGTTGACTTCCACAATCTGCTTTGCATTTCTCAGCATGCTGACATCCTTACTCAGAGTGCTTTCCCTGTCCATCTCCTCCTGTGTGTGCAGATTGTTATTTCATTGCCATTGCTTGAAGAAACTCTCTAACTTAAATAATTGTCACTATTTGTCTTAGATGAATTACTGCTCCCACTTTCTGTGTCTTTTCTGGTTTAGGTTGGAAGAGCTCTTTAGGCACAGAACTTGCTGAGTTTTTGTCAGCTACTTTAATTATTTATTAAATACAGCAATGTTCCCTAAAGAGGAAGAACAGACATTATTTAGCTTTGCAAATTGTTGACTACTTTTATGCTTCCTTTATTTGAAATGTTCTGCACCAATATCTGATGGAGTTAAAAAAAATGGCCTGTTTTTGTCATCTCTAATCTTCCTTACTCAAGTGTTGATAAGAGTCTTTCCAAAGTACAATTTAGATACTGAGTTTGTTGTGCAGATGAAAAAGAGACTGTAGTGTTGCATTTCAGGATTTGTTAAAATTATCATACCTAGTAAAAAGAAGTTCCTCTCCTGTCCCATAGGTGTTTGCCTGAAATGTGTATAGGGAATACAATGATTTCTTGAAGAGGCATAAAAGAAATCCATGTGGTCCCTTTCCTTTCGTGTAGTCTGGATCACCCAAATCACTGGAGAATGCCAGCAGACAGGAACCCTCTTGACACTTTGCTGTCCTGAAAGAACAGAGTGCTTGCAGATTCCTCTGACAGCATGGAAAATCATTTGTTTGCCTTCACATTTTAGGGTTCCTTAGAAAAGCTTACATGAATGATGCTGTTTGATGGAATGGGGAACACATTCGTTTTCTCAGACCAAACTCTTTCAGAAAGAGTTGGAAAACAGGATCACCATGACAGTTAATACTAATTGGCAGATGCAGTAGAGAGACAAAAATTAATGGATTTGTGAATTGAAACCTCCAGGCACAGCTCAAGGCAGACTTTTTGCATCAGTGTGAAGGCGTGTTACTGGGGCAACCTGCAAGTGCCTGCGTTGTCACTGGCGTGTTGTCTCTCTCGTGTGTACGTGGGACTTGGGCTTCTCTGGCTCTCCCAGTTTGTCATTTTTCATGCATATTGAAGAATAATTAAGTCACCATGTTTCACTTCATCACTGTGGTAATCTTCACGTTTTCTTTTTTTTTCTCTTTTAGATCCTGAGATTTATTTCAGATTTTCTTGCTTTTCTGGTACTTTACAATTTTATCATACCCATTTCACTCTATGTGACTGTTGAGATGCAGAAATTTCTTGGATCTTTTTTTATTGGCTGGGATCTTGACCTCTATCATGAAGAAACAAACCAGAGAGCACAAGTAAACACTTCAGACCTCAATGAGGAATTGGGACAGGTAAAAAAAATGTTGTCTGTTGGGGTTTTTTAACCTATTTTCTAGATAGTTTTTAATACTAAAATTCATTACTGCAGGCTTTTTATTACTTGTGATATGATTTCTGATTAATTTTAAAATAAGGTATAAAGGTGTGATGGCAGAAGTTAAAATTCTTATATGATTAAAAAATGTGTGAATAGAAAGTGTGGGTGGAGATTATTGTATATTTTCTCTCCTATCAAGTACCTGCAATTCCAAGTTTGGGTTTTTTTGTTTTGTTTTACAAAAGGTAGAGTATGTGTTTACAGACAAAACTGGTACATTAACTGAAAATGAGATGCAGTTTCGGGAGTGCTCCATTAATGGCATAAAGTACCAAGAGGTCAATGGTAAACTAACTCCAGAGGGATTTTCCGAAGATTCTCCAGATGGAAATAGGCGTGGTTTGGTAAGGCTCTTTGGTTTTTCCACCGTTAGTCATCCTAGATGGAAAGTGTTTTATTTCAGAGAAATATTCTTGTACCATTAGCATAAAAAAACCCCAACCCAAACATAAATCAGAATTTCTGAATAGTTTGAAGCTTTCAAGTGTTACTGAACAAATAATATTTATTAAATGTGTTGAGATGTGATTATTTAACATTAAATGCTTGCCAGATTTTTAAGTAAAAACACTTTTTCTCTTAAGTGTGTTCAAAACTGGGTTGATAGGTAAATGTTACAAGTCAAATTTTTTCTTTCTTCTAGGTGAAAGAGGAAGAGCTCTTCTTGAAAGCAGTTTGTCTGTGTCATACAGTGCAGATCAATGCAGATCAGACAGATGGTGGTGATGGTCCCTGGCATGCCAATGGAATAACATCCCCGCTGGAATATTACGCTTCCTCACCAGATGAGAAGGCATTAGTGGAAGCTGCGAGCCGGTGAGCACTGCCAGGACTGTCTGACACAGGAATTGCCTGCAAGGGCAACCTTAGAAATGGCTCAGGACACTGCTGAAGCCCAAGGCCTGGCACTGTCTGTCACCTTACTTCGAAAACATTCAAATGTAAAATACACAACCCTCGAGGTGTATTATAAAGTGATGATTTAAAATATTTATGAAAATACTTGAGAAATTACAGTGGTCAGAGTATGATGTGAATAAAATACTGCAGAAATGGATGTTCTTAATTTTCCCTAGAAGCAGAGTACAGCAGTTAAAGTCTGTCTTTCCCCGCCATCTTCCCCTCTGTAATTAATAGGAATTATGTCTAAAATGATAATTAAATGTATATTTTCTTTTCTTTTAGGGTTGGAGTAGTATTTACTGGAATTAGTGGAGACAGTATGGAAGTAAAAAGTCTTGGAAAACCAGAGAGGTATTTGTTTTTTTTCCTTGATTTTTTTGAGGGGCAGAGCAGTAGTGAAGATTAATGTAATGTTCTCCTCTTAATCCTCTCTGTTCATAAGCAAACCTTGCCTTTCCACAGCGTGCTCTGTTTAATGCTTTTCCCTTGATGTCTTCAAGACAGCTTGCATCTTATTCCTTACCAATTGTAGCTGAGATGCAAGAATTTTGTGTGAGTTACTCTGTGTAGGTGTGTGTTGTAACAGTTTGTATCTTTGCCCATTCCTCAAAGGTTGAGACTGTAGCAGAGTTTGGAAAACTGAATTTCTTGTTTCAGCTCTAGAAATTCTCAGAATCAGTCTTATCTGTGCATAATCTAATTAGATATTTTAAACTTTGCCAAAATGAGTGCAAATTATTAATAACTGTATATCTGCAGTATGCCATAACTCCTTTTGCTCATTTGATCCATGTCAGCTAGTTGGCAGTACTTTGAATTTAAATGTCTAAAACTAATTTTCTAAGCTAGTGGTAGTATAACAAAAACTAATCCATATACCAGGGCACACACACATTTTTGGCAGTCTAGATTTTTTTACAAATTTGTCAGCAGTGATGTTGTTTTCAAAGTTATACTTGAAGTAATGACTGAAGGATGAAGAAATAGATACAAGGAGCTGCTTGTAATCACCAAATGTCAAGTTAGTGTTCAGAAAGCTATTCCTGTTGGTAGAAGAACCTTTTATTCTTACAGAATGGAATTAAGCATATATAAACTGATACAAAGCAATGAACAGTGATTATTGTTCAGCGGTGGTAGCTTTTGGAGTTTCTATACAAGAATTACACTTTGAGGAAAGGTCTGTGGTGTAAGAGTCTATTTATAAGTAATTCTCTTTGGAAATTTATTTCTAAAAATGTTTTCTTCCTGTTCCCTCTTTTAAAATACAAAATACAGGTATAGATTGCTTCATGTTTTGGAGTTCGATCCAAATCGCAGACGAATGAGTGTCATTGTAGAGAGTCCCTCAGGTAGGTGATCAGAAATTGCACAAGCAGCACCTGAGAACTTCTTAAACAGCATTATTTTTAACTTCATTTCTATTTGACTTTGTAGGGGAGAAGCTTTTATTCACAAAGGGAGCAGAATCTTCCATTCTTCCTCGTAGTAAGAGTGGAGAAATAGATAAAACAAGGATCCATGTGGATGAATTTGCTTTGGTAAGTGTATATGCTTGCCCAACTCCCAGCCTCAGCTGATCAGAAGAAAATTCGTCCAGTATAAATTGTGACTTGAAGTGAAAAAATTGCTGGTGATGCCTTCTTGTTAGATCAGAATTTTGTCTACTCTGAATGTAGTCTTTTATTTTCTTGCAGAAAGGCCTAAGAACTTTGTGTGTGGCCTACAGAAGATTCACCCCCGAGGAATACCAAGAAATCGACAAACGCCTTCATGAGGCCAGGACTGCCTTACAGCAGCGGGAAGAGAGATTGGCAGATGTGTTCAACTTCATAGAAAGAGATCTGGAATTGCTTGGGGCTACAGGAGTAGAAGACAAGTATGCCATGGAGTTACTGCTATCTACACTCAAACCCAGCGAGTTTAGGATTTATATTTGAAATATGAAGTGTGAAAAGTTCTCCCACTATGACCAAAAGTTCTGTGCTATTCTTTTTTAGTATATTTACCTTTGGATTGAGGCACATTCAGAACAAAACTTGTACCAACTGATTCTGTCATAATAACAGTGATGTACAGTGTGTTTCATCAGAGAGATTTTGTGTGAAATGGAATAGTTGCAGCAAATATTTAGTGTAACATCAAATTCCTTGGGAAAGCTTCTACACACAGCACCCTTGCAAAACATTCTGCTTCTGCATGTGCTCTGTAGGTCACAGGGTGTGTTGTACACTGAAGTGAGCACATGGGGCATAAGAAGCTTTTCATGCACCTCAGTAGCAAGGAATTATTGTGGACTGTTTTAAAGCTTCTCAAATGCAGTGATGATGCCTAGTTTAAATCAAAATATGCTTATTACAAATTTTTGATCCCTTAGCAGGATTGAAGTTTAGTTTCTGTTTCATCAAGGCCTCTGAAAATATATGTAAAGTTGGAAAGGCAGATTTAACTCACCATGACAGTGGGGCTACAGTGCTAACATGGAGTTACAGTATGAGCTCTTTTGTTTGTAAAATGTTCAGTTGGTATTTAAGATTTTTCTTGTTTCTAGACTACAGGAGAAAGTCCAAGAAACTATAGAAGCCCTCAGGCTGGCTGGTATCAAAGTGTGGGTGCTCACTGGAGACAAGCACGAAACAGCTGTTAGTGTCAGTTTATCCTGTGGACACTTTCACAGAACCATGAACATCCTTGAGCTTGTGCAGCACAAGTCAGACAGTACTTGTGCAGAACAGCTGAGGCAGCTAGCCAAGAGGTAAAATATCTGAGATATCACTATCTCAATGACGATCTTAGCTTGGGTTCCTTTCATTTTTAAAGTTTATGGCAGTCTCTTTGAGGCTTGTGCCAAACAAAGAAGTTGTCTTTTTAAAAAAATTATTTAATAATATCATAACAGGCTGGAATAAGTAGTCTGTCTGACAGATTAACTCCTTTGCTTATTGTCTGGGCAGCAACATAGCTTATAGCAAAACTGGAATTTTACTGTTAGCACTGGTACAAAGTCAACATTTTGTCCCCAAATAGAATAAAGGAAGACCATGTTATCCAGCATGGACTAGTTGTGGATGGGACCAGCCTCTCTCTTGCACTCAGGGAACATGAAAAACTGTTCATGGAAGTTTGCAAAAACTGTTCTGCAGTGTTGTGCTGTCGCATGGCACCCCTTCAGAAAGCAAAGGTAAGTGAGAATGTAGTCAGGATTGACTTTGAAGTATCTTTATCATGCTTTCAGGAGGCAAGGATTTCTGAAACTGCTTTGCTTGTTTGTCTGACCCTTTTTGTGACCTCTGAATCCTTGTTAAATTCAGATCTAGAGTAGTTTGCTCAGAAGTTTCTACATGTGTGTTTGAAAATTTGCAAGTGGATGGAGAAGTCAAAATACTGCCACCGAGCTCATCTTTATTCTGCCTCTTGAGTGTTCAGTAAGGCAGCAGCTCTCCTGATCTCCTGCATGCTTTTGCCTTAGCTGCTCCATCACTTCTCCAAGCCAAAAAAACTAAACTGAACATTCATGAACCTGTAAGGAGAAACCATGCTTCTCTAAATACTTTAAAAATGCCCAAGTTTGAGGAAGAAGTAAAAGGGAAGGGAAGTCAAGGCATAGTCTCCAGAAAAGGTTTGCCTTGATACCCTCTTCTAATACCATTTTTTCTCCACATCGACTGAATTTTACTTAAATACATGTTGGATAAGTTTCAAATTCAGATTTTTTTTTTAACTCTCTAAAGCTGAGCTCTGGAGGACTATAATATTCTTTCCTTTTGAAATTTTCTCTTCTTGAAAAGACACCTCTTTACCTTAAAGCACAACAACTCGGAAACCCTTCTGTGAGGTATTAGATGTTCAAGAGGCAGGCTGTTTCACTGTAACAGGAGTGACCTGTTTGGAGTTTGGAGATCACTCTTCCTGACAGAATTCTCATGCAGTCTTTAGAATCACTTCAGTATAGAACTGTTCACCTGGTGTAGTATTAGTTTCCGTAAAATGTTGAAAGGAAGTTGTACCTACACTGAGTAAAGCAGTTTGTTGGATATGTCGACCCTGTACATTCTTTTAGCTGAAGTTTTTGCCGTCCTCTCTCTTTAAGGTGCAGTTATTTGTCAGTGTCATGTCCTCGTTCTTATTTTGTCATTTAACTTGATTTATAATGTTTTGTACTGCTTTCCTTAATTCCTCTCCTCACCAGCAGATAATGGAGATTATTTCCTGTCTCGAGTCATGAAGTACAGTAAAATGTAGTTTTGATTATAGTGAATTTTTAATTTCAAACATTGAAGTATATAAATCACCGAGACAAATGCCATACAACATGAGAGATAGGGAAGGAAGTGTAGGGCAGTTTAGTCTAGTCTTGCACATTATTTTTTGCTGTAGGCAGTCTTTTTGTGAGGTTTATTCCAAGATTAGGCTGGAACTCAGCTTAATATTTCTTGCATCTTTAATTATAATGAGTGTTAATGTATGGTTAGCAGTGTCACTACTAATTTTGGTATGTTTTATGACTCAAAACCATTTTGAAAAGTCATCATGTCAGTCATTTGGACTTGCTGCTGATTACTGCTGCTAAAATTTGCCAGAGGATTTGTCTTGACCTTTTCACATAGATGTTTTTCTGTTCAAATTATCCTGGCCTTGGGCATCTCAAGAGGACTGATCTGGGTGATGTCCTGGAGCCTTGTTACCTCTCTAAGGCTGCTTCCTAGGATCTAATGCTAAATGTACTTGAAATAATTACCCCTTAGGAATGGGGAACCTTTAAACTTCAATATTAATACCTGCAGTTAGGGAATGTATCCTCATAATCAGATGGATTTCTCTGGGCTGTGGACTGTGTTTAATCACTGTTGCATTCCTTGTGTGAAGTGAACTCCCATTCCTGGGAATCAATGCCCTGACACTGCTGGCTACAACTCAATTACTCCAATACAGTTTTTTGTGTCTACTTAACCTCATGCAGTTGCTCCATTGATACTTCCACTTCGGGGTTTCTGGAACTTGAGGGGGAAAATGTTTTTTCATACATACTTATTTTCTTGGTTTTGGAAAATCTCTTGAGATCTGCCTTCATACCTTTACCTGCAGCCCATTTACAACTGAATTAGTGAAGCTTCTGCTTTAGCCTAGAGCTCTGTGGGAGGTTAATGAATTGCTAATTCTGATTAAACCAAAAGCCTCATCTAACTAACTCCCCTGTATTTAGAGTATTATTGACACTTATATCGAAGATCTGATATCACTGCTCCTCTTCCAAGTATTATAGAGTCTTGCATGTCAACAATTTTTTCCCTTTTGTCATACCTTCTTCTGTTCCTTTGTCAGTTGAGAATACCCTTCAGTGATAATGAAGTTCCTTTAGAAAGAAGCTATTTTCCTTAATAACAGCATATTGATCTTGTAGCTAATACATTTGCTTTTTCAAATTCTTATTTTCACCTGGATTAGCTCAATTAATTATAGATATGAAGAATCTGGGTTATTAAAGGGCACTAAATCCGTATTACTCTGTAACTAAATTTTCAGTTCCAAATTTTGCTTGACTTGACTTTGTTTTGTATGATAAAGCACTAAACTAAGAGCTGTAAAAGAAGATTGAAATAAAAACAGGAAAATGGGCTCAAGGCAGATACAATATTTAAATCAGGCTTGTGCTCCAAAACAGGCACGTTTTTGGAAGAAGGAATTAATGTATGCATGTGGTATGCCAAACATGCATGTTCGTAAAACATATTAATTACATCTACAGACAGGCAGCTGAGATACTTGGGAATTGGTGACATGGTTTGTGGGTAGACTGTCTAATCTGAAAGTGTTTCATTTTCTTTTTCCAGGTGGTTCGACTGTTAAAAACCTCTCCTGAGAAGCCCATAACGTTAGCGATCGGAGATGGTGCTAATGATGTGAGCATGATCCAGGAGGCACATGTTGGCATAGGTAACTCCCTTCTGTCTCCAGCAGAAGGCTTCTTTATTTGAATCAGCATCAAATGAGCAGCTTCCTTTAGTTATAAGTGTGAGGAATAATATCTTCCTTTGCAACAGAAAGATGCTGAAGTCCTTACAGTATTGAAGTGCGGAAAGCAGAGCTGCAGCTTCAGATGTGTGTTGTTGGGTTTTTTAAACTTCCATTTTTGCTATACTTAACCTGTTTTGTGTTTTGTTTCCCAAACATTACAGGAATCATGGGCAAGGAAGGAAGGCAAGCTGTAAGAAACAGTGACTATGCAATAGCACGGTTTAAATTCCTCTCCAAGTTGCTTTTTGTTCATGGGCACTTTTACTATATTAGAATAGCAACCCTTGTACAGTACTTTTTTTATAAGGTGAGTTCTTTCCTTGGCAAGAAATTTATTTCAGGTCTGAGATTTTTGTTGATATGAGGTTAAATATCTCTGTTTAAACATGTTTTCTGGGCTTTTTTATTTTATATTTTACAACCAAATGCAGTAGCTTAACTGTGAAATTATTTAGTCTTTCCACTTAGAAATAGGCCTTAAATACTACAGAGAGTTTGTGTAGGCTGAGAGGCTGATGTGTTTGTTTTCTCAAGGCAGGATGGTTGGTTGGTTGGTTGGTTGGTTGGGGTGCTTTTGGGTTTTTTTACTTGTTCATCAGTTTTCATAACAAGTCAAAGCTCACTATATTTATGGAATTTTATCTGGGATTTCAGTTATGGCTCTCAAGTCCCTTTTGAAGTTGTTTTCTTTCATTTAAAGGCAGTAGAATGGTGTTACATTTTGGTTTCTGCTTTGTTTGCTTCTGTGCAGCAAACTCATGTGAGCAGGGCACAGCTTTCTTGAATAAAATATGGGATCTATTCTGCAAAGAAATTCTTAAAAAGAAACTGAAGGGGAACATGAATGGATTTCTTCTACTTAAATACTACTTAGACTCCTGTAGTGAGATGGGCTCATCAAGCACATATAGTTAAGTTCATACTTTCCAGGTTCCTTGTCCCAAAGGACAAACAAACAAAACATCCTCTCAAGCAAAGCATCTTGCTCTGCTTTGCCAAGGAAATGCTGAAATGCTTTGTGCTCTCCCTGTGTATTTTTACCAGCTTGTAAGAGTTAGCAATCTTTTAGAGATGTGAGGCATGTACTAAGGATTAATTGTTTCCTTCACTTCTCTTTATTTCAGAATGTGTGCTTTATTACACCACAATTTTTATATCAGTTCTTCTGTTTATTTTCACAACAAGTAAGTATTGCGTACCTGACATCTCGTCTGTGAAACACGTGAGGTCCAGAATTAAGAAAATACGAAAGGGTGACACAAGGAGTGATGGAGATGTTAGAGTTAGCAAATACCCAGCTTCATTTTCTGTATTTGATATCTGATGTGATTAAATTGTTGTGTGAGTGCAGCTGTTTTCCTAACTAGCAAATTCATGTAACTCGTCAATGGTTGCTATTATAAGTGTGCTAATAAATCTTCATAAATTCCAGGGCATAAAATGCTTTTTGCTTTCCTTTGCAGACGCTCTATGACAGTGTATACCTGACTTTGTACAATATTTGTTTCACTTCCCTGCCTGTCCTCATCTACAGTCTGTTTGAGCAGCATGTGCACCCGCATGTATTGCAGAGTAAACCTGTGCTCTACAGGTACGTATGTCCTGCATCAATTCCCACAAGGGCATGTCTTGGACAGCAGCAGAGACATCTGCACAGCTCTGAACTTGGTATTAGGCATTTGTACAATAACTATCTGTAATTTAGGCATTTTTAGTAACTATCTTGATGAGGAAGGTTTGAAGCTACATGCTTCTCATCCTAAAAGTTAATTAAAAGGAATATTTTAAGAGAAGTGCCTTTTTATGTCAACCATGTTACAAGTGAAAAGCATTGAGCACTTGGTCAGCTTACATGATTGGCAGCCTTCTCCTCCATTACATGTGGGAGGTGAAAATCACTCAGACAGGAGAATGAAAAACTAGGACACCATGGTTAGGGGAATGACCACAAAAATAAAAATACTGAGAGAAGGAGTGATTTCCTGTAGAATTAGATGTCCTCCCAGTGGTAGCATGTTGCACTGCATACTGCTTTTTGGAGAAAAAGTGGGTATCTTTGTAAAAAAGAGATGTCTTCTCTCAGATGTTTCTCTTTTTGTAAAGGTCTTTTAGGCAGAGCAAGGGGTAAGTATCAGGAGATCTGGCTTTTTCTTCCTCTTGCTGTTCCACCTCCAGGGACAAGAATTCTAGTTTGTGCTATTCTGAATTTGACCCATTAGAGACCCTGGCCATTGGTGACTGCTCCTTAAAGCAGAGGCAAATCATGAGAGCTTAGAGTTCTTTATTTACCCATGATTTATGTATTTTTTTCATATGTCAGCATTTGTTAAACGTGTCTTAGTGCAGTTGAAAGTTACATTTATTCAAAGCAGTAGCAGTCATGCAGTGTGGATAGCTGATGATTATGGACAGTATGAAATCCAAAATCTGTTTTATTTCTGCAGAGACATCAGTAAAAATGCCCATCTGGGGTTTAAACCATTTCTTTACTGGACCATCCTGGGCTTCTTTCATGCATTTGTTTTCTTTTATGGCTCGTATCTTCTAATGGGAGAAGACACTTCTCTGCTGGGAAATGGCCAGGTACAATATCCTAAGTGTTATTCTACCACTGTATTTTTGGCAATACTTCTTAATGCTTTTTTGAAAAATCCTCCTGTGTCCGAAAAATTTTACAATTATCAGAGATTCTTTGTCAGTATTTGTGTGTGCTCTCAAGAGTAACATTTCTCAGCATGGAATTTGGAAGGTGTTGTCAGAAAGCATATGTCCCTGAAGAACATATCTTTCAAGAGAAAAGATGTATCGTGGTTGTCTTAAACTTCGTTGTATTTTGTAAACAGTTTTTGTCAAAATCCTTTTTCATAATGTCAGCAAACAAGAGTTTATAATCATTCATTCAAAACTCATTTGGAGTTGGACTTAACTGCAAAGTCAAGCAATGGCTTCTCTTCAGTATCTGTTACAAAGTTAGGCTGAAAGTTGACAGAAGTCTTAAAGCTTCTCCTGAAACTATGTTATTTTAATTACTCTGATTTTTTAAAAAATGTAGCTGTGCAAGCTGCTTTTAAATTCTGCTTTTTATTCAATAAATGGTTTTTAGGTCAAAACTTAATGAAATCATCATACACTAATTTGACACTTTCTATTTTAAAGATGTTAAAGTTCACAGGAAGAATCATTTACAAAAAAACTCTAAAGCTTGAATGAAACCATGACAAGTCTATTTCCTTATTTCCCCAGGTTTTGAGTTGGTTAATTCAATTTAGAACAATTAGATACTGATTTTTCCCCTCGTTAAATGTGGGTAGTAATGGAAAAATACATTTGCTTCTCATTATGCCATTCTTAATTCTGGCATGAAGGACTTGCCAATTCTCATAGTGCTTGGCAGAGTTGCAAGTTATGGCACCAGGGACAAAAGCAGCATCCTGCTGAATTCCCAGCATCACCTGGTGCCAGGGAATGGGCACGAGCTCAGCAAGTTTAGCCAGAAGGGCAGTGATGCACAGACAGTGAACGGAGTGGTCCTGAGGGGCTGCAGGCAGGGCTGGTGGTTGGCAGAGTCCCTGCAGAGGGAAGAGCAGTGAAGAGAGAGTGGTGCAGCCAGCTGGAGCACCCATTCCATCATCAGATGTTTGATAAGAATGTTAAAATAGTTGCGCTTTAGACTAAAATGTGTCTTTCCAGCTGAGGCATGAGTGTGTCCTCTCTTGTCATTTGCTACAAGCTGTGGGATTTGAAATTCTTGTGAGCTGGTAAAGGTCCTTCAGGACTCTTGTAATGAGGTAATTTTAGACTATGAATCAGTGTTTGTGGTGCATCCATCTCCAGCTGTCAAAGCACCTCACTTCAAAATTGCTTGGTAAATGTCCACAGGGCAGGAAGAGACTTCTTCCATTGTATTTGGTAACAACTGTTTGGTTTGGGGAATTGGCAGCTGCCCTTCTTATGCAGTATGACTTCAAATAAGTTCTAAGACTTTCCTGGGGTTTAGTTACTCTGCCTCTCTGTGTTTGCTAAAAGATGGTGTTTAGAACTGGTAGAACTGTGTTGCAGTGAAATATCTGCATTGCATAGTTGCAAATGTAATGTGTGCCTGGAAAAGCCAGAATTAAGGGCAGGAGGATTTTGTGCACTGCTGAAGTGCTTTCTTAGTAAGTCCTCAAGAAGTGATCACCTCTACAGATCTGGTACAGGGTGGTGTTAGTGCAAGGCCTCACCTTTCCATTCCAGGTTCTCAGTTCAGAGCACAGCAGAATAGAAGAGATCGTAAATAATTTGTTAATGCTGGTGCTTTGTTGGGCTTACCTCAACACATTGTGCAACTACTTGATCTTTTAGTTCTTTTTTCTCCCCCCTTTTTCATGCTGTGCATGTCGTCAGATATTGAAACCTAACAGGCAAATGGTAAGAGTTTAGAAGAGGAGGAGATACAATGTTTTGTATCTGTTACTTCATAGGATTAAAGGATGCAGCATCCACAGTGTAAATGTGTTCAAAAATAAAATGGTGGCAAGAACTCTGTTTGTGTTTTGCATTCTAACTCTGTGACCATTGAGAGCAGTGTTAGCAAAGACACTTTTTTTCACAGGTCACTCAGGAGAAGAAGTTTAATTTTACTTTTAAGATGAATATTATAGCAGTTAACAAGCACATTACTTGTTAACCATGACTGTTGGTAGGACAAGTAAATCCAAGGCTTCAAGAAGGCATATTATCACAAAGATCTTTAAAATTATCAGTAAATCCAGACTCATGGCTGCCTCAGTTTTGTACCTTGTGTATAGATGAGAGAAGCAGTTGTGAGATCTGTCCTCAGGCTGTTGGGATGTTTTTGTCAGAGCTCTGCAACAAGAACTACAACCGTGTGAATCCCAGTTCCATGCCCCTGTGCTGTCCTGACACGTCAGCTCTAGGATGACCCTGGTTGCCTGTCTGCATGTGGTTCCTCCCTCCTTGCTTGCTTAGTCTGCTACCAGTAGACAGAGTTGAGGATTTGGTCATTGTTCAGTTTGTCAGTGGCAAAAGCAGCTGCAAAACAGCAACATCTTCCCTGTGATCCCCCAGCCAATTGCAGGCTGGACTCGGTGTAGAGTGGCAGCCCTGAGTAGCATGTGTGTAGATAAATACAACCTCAGCATCCCTGCTTGGTTGTCAGAGCTGAGATTTTGTTGTTGTAGAGCTTGTTCAGAGTTTTGATAGTTTAATTTATGTGCACAAGAGAATATGAAAGTGACAGATTTCAGTTTATCAGAATTAGAACCTAATTTTGTGTTTAGTAGCCGTGAAACAAAGTGTCTTTTCCATAGAATTTTCTTTGTAAAATACAATGGCACCATTATTTTTGAATTGTAGAGTTGTGCTTGGGGTTAAAAGTGAACCTTCATTTGATGCTGCATGTTTAAAATTGTCTGGAAGTGTTTAAACTCAAAAGTTCTTAGCTCTTAAAGTGAATACCTTCCACCCAATATTTCCTTTCTATTGGACGTTTATAATTAATTGATTAAATTGGTGTCTTCATTTTCCTATCATTTCATATTACTGTTTTAGGCTTTTTTTTCCCATATTTCATGTAGCCTTTGTGGTGATTTGTTTTGAACCAAGAAGAAAGATGACTCGTGGGTTGCTAATTTTGCTCTTATCATAACCTCTATTTTTTTCTAGTAATTTATGTTGTATCCCCCTTGCTTTTTTCATGATGATTACTTGTCACAAGCTTATGTCGTATTTCTTTACTGTAGCTGACTTGAGAGGGATTTAACTTACTGTGAATGCTCTTAACTGATGTTTTTTTCTTCCATGATTCTTGCCTTTGCATTTTCTCAGATGTTTGGGAACTGGACATTTGGTACTTTGGTCTTCACCGTTATGGTTATAACTGTTACGATGAAGGTATGATATCACACTGACTGCTCTCTGGGTTTGGATGTATAGGCAAATATGTAATAAAGCAGTAATTTAAGATTGATTCCAAAGTTACTGATTCTTGAGGATTCCAGATAAGTGACTTCTATGTTTAGTTTCAACAGTGGTTAAAATTTTTCTTTAGTTTTTGTGTGTTACAACAATATTTAATGTTTGGGCGGGGCATTAATAAATGTGTTCTGACTGATATTTATAATTTTCTGTGAACTGGGTGGAAAACAGAAGCTCACTGAAGTTATCTCTGTTTTAGATGGCACTAGAAACTCACTTCTGGACATGGATAAACCATTTTGTTACTTGGGGATCCATTGTATTTTATTTCATATTCTCCTTGTTTTATGGGGGGATTATCTGGTAAGTGATATTTTCCCCCTTTTTTATCACATGTAATATCGATGAAGCTAAAAAACCACTGAAGTATTGTGTTCTACCATCTTGCTCTGAATTTTGTAACAGGTTGGTGAAAAAAAAGTTTTAAATCTAGACTGGCCGCTTGCTTTTGGTGATTCTTTGAAACATTTAAGAAGTACTGCTGTGCAGTCCTATGCTGAAGGACACACAGTACCTCTCTCTAACAGCCTGTAACTATAAAGGCATCTCTAAGAAGTAAATAGGTTCCCAGAGGTGCTATGTAATAGATAAATAATTGCAATAGAAATAAAGATGCTGGAGTTTCAAGTATTTTTGCTTGAAGCTGGGAATCTGGAGAGATAGCGCGGTGATTGATTCTCTGCAACACAATTTAAAACTAAATCAGAACCTTTTCCTCCAAAGTTTAGTACTCCCTTTCCCTGGAGCTCATTTGCAGGTCAGGTCCAATAGGTTGCTGGACTTCACATGGACATGGTGCAGTTGTGACTCTGCATCCTGAGTCTCTGCTTGATGTAAAATAAGATACACTTGAGACAGCCTGTGCTGTACTTTTGTTCCTAGAAGTTCCTTTTAGTAATTGCCACTTCTTTTAACTTTTCAGGCCATTTTTACATACCCAGGACATGTACTTTGTATTTGTTCAACTGTTGTCAAGTGGTTCCGCTTGGTTTGCCATAATCCTCATAGTAGTTGCTTGTTTGTTTATTGATGTTGTGAAGAAAGTGCTGTACAGACATCTGCAACCAACAAGTACTGAAAAAGCTCAGGTAATGTTACTTTTTTTGTATCCAACTTGACCATTATTCTCTTACGTTGCTGTCATGTTTAATGCTGAGAAGTGTTCTCATTTTGCAATACGCTTGTTAATTTAAAATTATGAAAGTGAGGACACCATTTTACAAGGCTGTAATGTTTATGTTTAGTAATTGGTAATAAAAAGAATATAATTATTTATGAAGGGGTCACTCAGTCTTGCATCTCAGCTTGCAGCTGTATGAAAGGATCATACTGTGCATTTTTATACTGCTTTATAGATGGTAACTTAATTTTGTCAAGGTATTATAAGTATTAGAAGGTACTGCTCTAACTGGCACTGAATAGTTCTTTAAATGTGATTGAAACAATAATTTTAAAAAACACTTTAGTAAAACTTACTTTAATTAGTATTTCTTAAATCTCAATCATTTCCTATGCTATGCATTTGTTTGTTGATTCTGTACTTAAAGCTAATTACCCATGTGGCAGTTTCACAGATTCAGAGACAAGGTCTAAAGTTATGCTATGGTAATGGAATCTCCTTTCTGCCTGACACAGGCTACAAAAAAGTCCTTTCAGTCATTCTGGTGAGATTAGACTGTCTGTTAGGTAAATATCTCATCTCTAAGTGTTTTCTTCTTTTTAGAGACAGTTATGGAGAAGTCATCCTGACCTATTGTTCTAGTAGGGACTGTCTCTCTGGTTTCAGTTTTCAACCTTTTATCTTTTTATGCTTCTGCTAAACTGAGAAGGTTTCTATTACAGTTTTTGTTTTATTCACAGTTAGCTTTGTGATCAAGTTAATTTTAGCACTGATAGGTAGATTAGACTTGCATCTTCAGTCAAAAAGGTTTTTTTAGAATCTTCTCATCATTCTTGTGTTTCTCTTGTAATTTTCACCCTTCTTCTACCTCATCTTGAATTTTGGGTTTCACCAGTGGACACAATATTCCAGCACAGCAGACATCAGTGCCTAGTATGGCAATAATTAGTCCTCAGCTACATTCAGATTACAGAATAACAAACATCAATAATCCGTTGTCTTCTGCATCTTCTACACATCTGCAAGTGGTGATGTTGGTTTCTTTCAGGTCATTGATGAGAGAGCTAAAAACAGTGAAAGTGAATGAAAAACCCAGCTGACAGAGATATCCCTTGCACAGTTATGGTCTGAATGCTCTTAGCAGCTTTCTGTCCACCTGTGTGCCAGATCCATTTTGTGGTGTCCTAATTGCTTAATGCAAGTGGCACTGAGCTCTGTGCAGAGCTCCTGACTGCACTGCATCAGTGCTGGTATCTTTAGCATCTAACCTTGTAATTACTTTGATATAAGTGCAGGTTGATTTACTTAAATTATATTATCCTTCTAATTAGTGTGTTAAAAAAAAATCCATGTGAGACGTTTTCTTAATTTGCCTAGGATCAACATCATGCTGACAAGCCTACTGCTAGCCAAAATATCCCACTAGTCCCTTTCTAAAACTGGAATGTTGGCTGCTTTTTCCTGTCTTGGAATTTAGAAGCTAAAAGCCAAGGTAAATAACCTCTGGCTTTCATAAGACTGTTCAGATAGACAGGGTAGGAGTCCATATTGCACATTGCTGCACTTCCTTGGATTAAAGTGTCTGTAGGTAATGATACTTACCCCTCCTTTTTTCTCCCTTCAAAAACTAGTGGCAATATTTATTGAACACTCTCCTTCCTTCCTTTCCGTACATCACCTGTTGCTGTCTGGCATGGTATTTGTGTGGTTCTTGAGGTTTTTCATGTTCTTGAAGTGCTTGAATTAAAACCCAAAAAGCCACATGGATCTTCTGCCTTTACCCATATACTTCCTGCTGCATTCTCTTGCTTTAGGAGTCCTTTCTAAAGAGTTTTTGGGTTCCGTTTAATGCCATTACAGCTGTGCAGTCAATGACACAGTAGGACTTCTCTATTTTTAAGAAGGAATCTTGATGAATATCTAACACCTTTCCTGTGGCTATAGCTTGATTCCTGGCCATGGGGGTTTTGCTTTGTGCATCTTTATTAGTTATCTTTTTTCTTTTACCTTATTAGCTTTCTACTTTGCATTTGACAGAGTCACCACTGGTGTCTCTGTTAATCAAAATACTGTCATTTCTCTGAAAATTCTTAATCCTCATGCTGCAAAGTCAAGGTATCTGAAATGAGATTTGACTAGAAATTCTTCAGCAGCCATCCAGTGGTTTCTCTGTGTGTCTGATAGTGAAATTATAGCTACAAATGTATTTGCAAAAAGAAGACACCTCTTTGTTCCTTTCTAGAGGTGTAATCTGTTGAGATTTTCCCACTCTTGTTTTAATTGGACAGTCAGCTCCCACATCTAGTGGATTTCATTCACTGTTCTTGCAGGGAGATTAGGGATATAACTGAAGAGAAGCAGATGAGACATTTGATGTCAAGAAGTGATGGAATGCTGCTTTCATGATCATACCTCATAATTTGTGTTTAAAATTCTTAGTAAATATTTTTCTTTCCATTTCCAAGTAGAGGAAGAGACCAACTTTCAGATAGAAGGGGTCTAGAGAATATCTTTGTCCCAAATGCTGAGTTTGATGACTGATGCTAGTGAGTTCTGTGGAAGTCATTGGAGAAGTAAATATAGAACTTTGTATATTGTCCTTTTAAGTGATTTTTCATAGTGTAGGTGCACCCTCTGTATAACTGAGCATGTTTAATTATTCATTTTTAATTGTAGGACTACATTAGTATATTTTCATATTGGGGGAAAGAAAAAGCTTGGTTTATAGTTACTGTGTTTTTATCATGGTAAGATAAATTATTATATGATCTAGTTCCTTGTTTTTAAATTGCAGCTTTTTAGGTTATTTCTGTCTGCCATCATTTAATTTCTGAACTAATCCCAGGAGCAGTGAGCAAAACACACATTTCTCAGCTGAAAATGCTTGTCCCTATTGTTTCAGTTTTTCAGAATTTTTTTGTGACTTAGCTGACTTCGTGCTCTAAACTCACTGTATCTGTAGGAATCTGCCTTGCCTTGATTTTATATCTTTTTGTTAGTATAAGGTGATAGCATCAAGTGTGAGTTTGCCTCTGATCTGTTAGATGTTACATGTAGCTAAGTTACTCATAAGAGCAGAGAAATTTGATAGCCTTTTAAATGTAAATATTCTTCTGTCACAGCAACTTAAATCTCAGTCATTCAATTTGGGAAATGAAAAATTAAAAATTTGACAGGCAAGCATGGGTTGACTTTTATAGAGGATGAGCTTGGTTAGCTTCATGTTCCTTAATGCACTTAAGGTGAATGTGTGTTACTGTATTTTATTTTAGTTTTGCTGTGTTTCAAGGGATTTTTGCTGTCCTATAGAAAAGCTATCTTATGTTTCACTGAAGTCAATTGCCCTGAAGTAGCTTGTGGGCAATTTCTCAGTATAGGTCTGTTACAGAATCATACAGGAGGAATTGGACAGTAAGGTAAATGTGAATCAAAATACAAATCTTTGGGTAAATAGAAATCACAGCACTATTGAAGGGAGAAAGCAATACAGAATAAAGGTGTCAGGTAAAGCACAGATATAAAAATGTGTAGGCCTTTTCTCTCAGTTTGAAAGCAAAGGTCCTTTAAGAATGGTCCTGCCAAACAGTGACTGGCTGTGATGGTCCCAGGAGCTGTCTTGAAGGTACCAGGCTTGTGTTCTGTATATGATGTGTATTCCACTTAAATAACAATGTGTTGTCCTGTGTCTTTCTCTTAGAAAATGACTACTGCTACTTACTGACATGTATGTTCCATCCCTTCTCTGTCCAATTGTAGATGTACTCCAACAGAGTTGCTTTAAGTGACGAGTTCATCGCACTGCAGCCATTGTCCAGGGCAAGGAATCAGCTGAGCAAAATTAGGTAGAGTAGGAGGGACAGTTCCTCATCAACTCTTATGCATGCTCAAGGTGAACTAACCAGTGCTGAGAGAGATGGGAAGAGGCATGAATATATATTAGTGGGATTGAGAGGGCAATACCTGTAGTGCAGAAACATTCAGTTTGGTGATTTCTAAGCTTTGCTCTGTGTTTCTGAGCCAAATGCTTCTCCTAAGTAGCATGTGTTGGACGTGCTTTTTTTTTTTTTTTTTTTTGGAAAAAACATCCCTAGCATGATGCTCAACTGCCAGAATAAAGATCAGCTGTTCTTGCATCCATTTTTAAATAATCGTAGTTTCTAGCATGGTTATAATGCTTTTAGTTTCTTAATGATAAAAGTTAAGTGCATTTTGCATGCTGGATAATTTCAGCTTTATAAGGCTGTGACAGAAAGATCCGTGTACTTCAGACAGCAATTTCTTGTGAGTTATTTGCGTATTTTAATTTGCTTTCAATTGTATTGAAAGAGCAGAAAATGTTTGAAGCTTGGGTGCGTCCATACCCTTGTGCAGCTGAGGCTTTTTGTGTCTGTTTTGTGCAGCTATAAAGTGAGTGTTGTTTGTTTTCAATGTGTATAGATACGTATTCCTAAAGGCATTTGGCTACAAAGTCCCAGAAAATGATTCAAGACGAGATCAAAGCATACATGTGTCTGTTTAGGTAAAACATGATTCTGCAACTCTTCAAACGCACTGAGTTCAGCACATGAAATGCTGTCAAATGCTGATTCTCTTCTGTAAGACTTAACCATTCATTGCATCAGCAATGTCTCAATCTGTTTAGTTCCACCAATATCTACTTCTACATCCTACAGCAAGAATTAATGCAAAGATCTGATTACTTTTAAATATTTTTCAAGATGACTTTGTTATTAAAAATGTTCAAATAGGTGCCTAGGAGAACCAACTAACCTACATTTTAGGGACTTAATTGCCATTTGTTTAACCAAAAGAGAAAAGTTTTGTATTTCCTCTGAGAGTGCACTACAACTTTACAAGGCAGAATTTGAAATGTCCATTATGTTGTGGTGTTAGTGACCCCAGTGTGAAACACAACACCTTGGATTTCCAAACACCTGGGGGGATAGTGGTGGGCTGGTTTTATTTGATTTTGTTATGAATTCACCACTTGATAGCTTTAAAACAAGCAAACTACAGTATAGCTTTTGAAAGCTGTTAAACTTAGCAACATATTGAGGAGGTTCCTCTGCAAAAGCCTTTACAAGTTAGCTTTTGAAATTCTTAGTTTATCAGATATCTTGGTTTATCAAGTTACTTTTTAAGAGCTTTGGGTAAGTGTAAGTCTGTTTTCTCAGTGAATTATTTAAATGAATTTTGTCACACATCATATTTACACCAAAGGTTTTGAAACAGAAGATTTTGTTGAAATTTCAAAAACAAAACATGTCTTAGTGGTTATACAGCTGGATAGTGAAAGGAAAATAAAGCTGTCTAGGAATGCAGCACTGTAGCCATTAAAATGCTAAAACCAGGAGAAGCCTTGCTAATGTGAGGCAATTTTCTTCATATTAAACTTGGGAAGAGTTGAAAAAAAGGGGAAATCTGTTTCATCCATGAGTAACAAATGATTATGCAAATCCAATTCTCTTGTAAGTCAGAATTTTCATACTTGAGTATCTGATAGTACCTGAAGTACAACCACTGGCTGCTTTCTAATATGCAGTTGAGCTTGTAAAGTCCAACAAGAAGCAAACGAGGAGTCAGGCTTCTCTAGTTCTTTATTCTGTCTTTGGACAAAGTTCAGAAGTTAGCCTGTGTATCCTTGCCTAAAACAGTAAAAAGGAAAATCAGTTGATAGACAGAAACTACTCACTTCATATACTAAATAAAATCCAGTGTGGAGTGAAGAGCATGAGTTGGTTTCTGTGGTTTTCCCAAAGCAATAGGGCAAAGAAGGCAAGGGAAATTTTAGAAGCATGAAACAAAACAGCTGCCTGGTGAATATGTAGCTGTAAAGCAGCTAATCTGTCACACCTCATTTGTACATGCCCACCCAGGGATTGCATCCTTTGTGACTGCAGAATGCATGGAAGTTGATGAATAGACTTTGGCAGGCTTTTGTTGTTTGTAAATATGTATTAAAAGTCTCAAAAGGAGCATAACTCTAGGTTAAACTGAGTTATGCCTTGTTCTGCCAAAATGCTTACTCTTCTCTTGAGATCAAAAGAAGACTTCTTTTATGAATGCAAATTAAAAGAGAAGATGTTACAATATTTTTTTTTTATTTCTGTAGGCTTCACAGTGTGCAAAAAATGTTCACATTTGTATTGAGTACATTGGTGATGTACAGTTAAGATCTTTGAGGGGGTCTTCTAAGTGTCCAGGTGATTTCTGTAAGCCAGAACTGCAGTCTTGTGTGTGCCTGTTAGACTTGCCTGTCAACTTTACTGTCCCTTTTGGAACGTGGGATGAAGAGGAGATGAGGCAGCACAGGCAGGTGCAGGTGTTGTGTTTAGCTGGAGTCTGGCTGAGCACTGCTTTCCTCCACAGCTGCCTTTCCTGTTCTTGGAATGTGTGAAATATGTATCTTAGGGTACTAACTGAGTCCCACTGTATCTCATTCCATGTTTTTATCTGTATAGAAAGTGTTCTGTGTGCATGTATGTCTACATGTCCTGTGCTTTGTAAGAACTGTCAAAAATCTTAAGCTACATTTGACAAGTGCTACTTGGACAGATCTTTTAATTCTACTTACTGATGGGATTAACTTGTGTTTACAGAGTTTGTACCTTTGGACAGTGTGTTATGAACTGCACCCAGGACAGGGGAAATGTGAGACAACCAGCAAAGGTTTTATTTACAGAGAAGGCTGTCAGTGCACAGTGTTATGTCCAGAGCTCTGGAGCATTTACCTCGGCACAGCCAAACCCTGTTCTTTCCCCAGCTCCAGCCCCATGAGTCTGTTGTTGCCTGGTTTTCCCTTCATCTCAGTCCAGATCTGCTCTTCAGGTGTCTCCAGGCTCCAGGCCCTGGCTTTGTGGCCTTCATTCCTTGTCTGTATTTTTAACTCTATCTCCTGTTCCATAGGATTCCCCCCTACAGCTTTCAGGTCTGACCCAGCCCAGCTGTGTCAAGTCGAGAGCAGAGAGGTCTCTGTTCCTTTTACAGCCTGTGTTTTCTGTAAGGGACGTGTAATGGCTGAGAAAATTGTCCAAGTGGAAGCATGAATTCCCACTAGTGAGGTGTGCTAGAAACCCTGATGTGCTGCACTTTGATCAAGGGTAATCTCTTCACAGACCTGTTCATTGTGTTAGCATAGCTTGGTGTTGTTCTGTTGGATAATCCACAGAATCTATTGCAGGAAGATGAGGAAATGAGGGAAGAGTGCACCATTTTGGATTTGAATTAAGTCACAAAAGTACATATACTACTTACGTGAAGAAACTTTGGTCTAATGACTTGGAAATAATGAAATAATTTGGCACTTGTAGGTTCATTTGGTACAAAGAATAGAAAAAGAAGTGATGGAAACATCATGGCAGTGAAGTTGTTAGATGTCAACATTCCTACATATTTTCAGTAAAAAATTTAAATTAATTGTTTGGGATTTTGGTATATGATATATTAAGGGTTATAGATAGTGAAATTTACAGTAGGGAGTAGGTTTTAACTTAATTGTGGAATAGTAATAACCATCTCATATCAATTTTCTAAAACATCCATGTGGCACCAGAAGGTTGACAGCTGGGACCTGAGCTTAGGAAAATACCCTGCAGTGCTCTTAACTTGGTGTACAGGATTAAACACATTCCCCATTCTTCAAAGTCCCAACTTTTCAGTGTGATTAGATCTTGGGTTGAAATATCTGTCTTATGCAATAAGACAAACAAACTGCAATGGTCTTTTCTGTTAGAAGGGAGAAAACAAATAAAACTCCAAACCCTAAGAATTTTAGATGGATTCCAAATTTGTTGAGTTTCCTTGTAGTAGTCTGTAGAGCACAAAAAGGCCAAACACTTTTAACACTTGGGCGCTGAGAAACTGCATTTGATCCACCAAAATTAAAAATTGCCTCTTGACCTTGTAAATATGCCTTGTTCTCTCAAGACAAGACCTGTGAAAGTTCTTGTAACAATGGTAACTGTTTTAAAGCAATGCAAACATGGTGCTTTATAAGATCTGTTGCTTTTCTGTCCTTCCAGATGGAAGAAGATAAGGGTTCAGTCAGCTCAGCAGGTGACTTTGCTGAAAGCAGGCACAGAGGGGAGGACAATAGGCAGCTGCTAGACCCATCTTGCCTGCCCGACAGTTCTTACCTCCACTAGGTAGTACTCCCACTGTACCCTAATGTGTGTGTATTTATTTACATATGTCATACAGAGACAGTCATTGAGCCAGCTCCAAAAAGCCCGTATTTTTGGTATCTACAAGCAAAATTGCATCATAGAATGTTGGGTTTGATTTTTTTTTTTTTTTTTGGCTTTATCAAGCTGAATCATTCTTTAATTCTGCACCTCAGTTGCTTTTTGATTTCTTACATCCAATGGGCCATTGTCATATGAAGTTACTATGTTTCTTGAGATTCCAGATCGTACCTTATGAACATACTTTATTTACTGCCCAAATATTAATATCATCTGGTATTTCTCTATACTCATGAATTTTTTTAAAGCATTGTCTCTCCTGCCTTGTGTTTCCTGAGGGTTTGTTTCAGGTCACCAGGGAACGTTGTGCCTTCCTGCCTTGCCATGCCAGATTTTACTTTGGTATGAAACTATGACCATAACTGTTCTCCACAAAGAGAAAGTGAGAAAAGGGACTCTCTAGCATATCTATCTTCCTTCCAGGCAGTGGATGTAACTACAAAAATTCATTTTCACCAGGCAATGATAAACAATATATCTACATATAAAATTTAATTGGGGTTTTTTGTCCTTAATGTTCTGACAGTATTTCTTTACACTTAACTGTGAGTTTAACAGAACAGAATTGTTGTTTCTAGGCTTATGTCAGGTCTCATTTGCCATTCTTTAAAAAAGTGATGTTAACTTCTCCATAAGTTATGTTTCAAGCATGATCCTAGCTTTTTGTATCTAACTTGTGAAGAATAAAGGAGATTCTCCAGAAAAAGATTCATTAGACCTCCAAAATCCAGAGTTGAGGGTTTGCTGCTTGGAAGCTCATTCAGGTTACTCTTGATTCCTCTTTCTGACAGTCTTTGGATAGTATCCAGGACTGCTGCCTCCCAGGGTAACAGATTCTAAGGAAAAAAAAAAGCTCTGGTTCATCTGATCCAGCACCCAGCCACTATAATGGGACTTTCTGCAGTAACTTCAAAGGTCTGCTTGAGGATAATGGATGAACTAAATATTTATTTGAAATCCTTGAGTGTAGGAATGTTACAGTTTTGTATTGCTGTGACAACAGCTGTGAAGGTCACTCCATCTGCAGCAGGGGGTTTGCCTGCTGACCTCCAAATGGGAATTCCTTCTGCTCTATATAATCTCCTGTGCCACAACTCTTGGAGCACAGTCTGAGGTGGCTCTGAAGGTCATATTTGCTGGTACTGCAGTGCCGCAAAGTGTGCAGCTCCTGATTCTGGTATCTTCTGTGGCACTGCAGTTGGGACCAGTCGTGGTGGTCATTGCATGAGGATGTTTAGGTACTCAGGCTCTATTGAGGTGTGTTTTGTATTGTCTTTTAACCAGAACCCTTTTCAGAGATGTCACTTGCAAACCTTCTGCTCCTGCCTCTCATATACAGAAGTTCATTGTCAGAGTAAACGTTCCTTTTGTGTCCCAAAGACCCCCTAGATGAGTGTGAGTTAAAGCGTGTTCTGCCTGTACTCAGCCATGGCACTGGAGGCGCAGCGTCTGTAGGGTCAGGGGGCTCAGTTTGTAGAGAATCCTGTACATTCCAACAGCTGCTGAGTGACAGTTCTGTGAACATCACAGTGAGTGGTGAAGGTCTGAAGGGACTGTGGGGAATGTGGCAAAGGGCTGAGGAAGGGGCAGGCGCCAGAAAACGTGCATGGAAACAAACACCAGTTCTGCGTGTGTTCCTCTTGTCCTACCAGGTGAAATTTTTCTCTTGTGTTTCCAAAAGCCTCTTGTTTCTGTTCGCTGCCTCTTCTTTGTTGTGTAGGCTGTTCTTCTGTTGTGAAGCTGTAAATGTGTCCAGCTGCCTGTTTGGGGGAGTTGGGAAAACGTGTCCACTCGTAGCAAACCATTCCCATAGGGAACTCTTGAGGTTCTTTCCTTTCAGTGTTTGGCAATTGTGGGTGGCGTGGAAGAAATTTGGGCTCAAAAAGAGAATCTTCAGATAACAGTGACCTTTGGTGTCACAGTGAAAAATTGTGGGAAGGTCTTAAGTGAGCTGTATCCTGTCATGGACTAAGTAAGATGCCTCCTCCCTGAATTCTTCTTCCACCAGTGTGAGGAGAGGGTAATGGATGCTTGAGTTCGGCCTCTGTGTTCAGTATTTGTTTGACAGAATGCTCTCACAGAGAGTTTAAAATTAAATTAAAAAGCATCCTCACATTGTTGTTCACATTGTTATTTCTCTTTGGAATGGTTCCTGAAGTCAGTTTAGGATATTCTCTCTGCAGAAGTAGGAGATTCCAGGGGTGCTGCAGTTGGTGCAGCAGTGCTGTAAAGGAGCACACTGGTAGGTGGCACTTACACCCATACATCTGCTACTGCTTTCTTTTCCTTTTATTTCTTTTATTCCTTTTTTTTTCCTCACCTACAAAACATGAGCTGTTGAAAGAGTTTATTATGCTAATGTTGAATTATTCTTCATGCTGCCATGAATATGACTAAACCTTTCTGACATCAGCCTTGTTTGCTTTTGGGTAAACCATGTTCACAGTCAGGAATGTGCTTTTGTTCCATACCAAGCCAAGGGTATCTATGGTAGTGAGATAATGTCAGTTATTCTAGGAAGTTCCATTGTGCACGTGAATTACTTGAGATTGGGTTGCTGTGTTGTATTCTGCAGCCTGAAGCTTTGTCTTGATAAATTTCCCTTAAAACAGGGCTGAGCTGGTATAAATTGTTGTAGGGCCACAGAGGTGAATCAAGCATCCCAGCTGGAAATGCATGTGCTATGCTGTGGGGTTTGTTGGAGGGAATTCCTGACCAGTTCATTCCCAGTGTTAGGCAGATGCTGTGCCAGGCCGTTTCCATGTGCTCAGCAAGGCTGCGCTCAAACCTGGGGAAGAACAAATTTTAGTGTATGTAGACCTCAGGAAGTGGTAATATTGTTATTGTAGTTCTACTATAAAATTGAAAAATACTCAACACTCTAGCTTTAAGAAAACCTGCTTTTCCTAACTGTTTTTTGGCAACATCTTCATTGCTAGAATTTGTGAGTACTGATTTTTCTTTTTTCTTTTTTTTCCTTTTTTTTAAATTTTTTTTTTTATTATTTTTTATTTTCAGCTTACTGAGGCAGGTTCAGGTATCAACTGCTTGGACTCCATGTGCTGCTTCTCAGATGGGGAAACAGCATGCACATCTGTTAGAAGAATGCTGGAACGACTAATGGGAAGGTGTAGCCCAACCCGGGTCAACAGGTGTGGCATTTCTCTCAATAGCCTTTGCTGCAGACGATTCTCCTATAAACTGGAACCCGATGAGCCTGCAGCAATAGATGTCTAAAAACCAGCTGCAGGTTTTGCTTTTCTAAGTAGAAAATGCAACCCTTTATTGTACTTTTTTCATCCTAAAAGATGAGGTTGTTTCTTTTTGAGTGATTTCTTTTGGGATGGGGAGGGGGAAAATGGTTTTGGAAAGATTTCTGTTACAGTGTTTAGTTTGGCTTTACAAGGTCTTGTGTTGTATCTATCATAATTTCTCTTGATTTGTACATTCTTTTCTTTAGAAAATCAAGCCTTGCTGCTGTTTTTGTTCTCCTTTTTATGATTACTTTTTTGCCTTCACGAATCAGGAGTTGTTTGTAAAGTCAAAAGACTTTTCCCTTTGGTTCTTGATGTACAACCTCCAAATATTTACCTTGGAGCTTGCATTACTCCTGAAGGTATACAAAAGGCTCACATTCCCCCCCTTAAATCTAACTTCATTGTTAGGAGGAGAGCCTTTAAATCTTTCAGCCATTGATTGATATGAAGATGAAATATTTTTGTAGTATAAGTTTTATAATCTATTTCTAAAATCAGAGTGATTGACAGAACAGAGTCTTCAGGTTCTAAGAATTTTCAATGTTTTTTGGATTCCAGAAGGTATATTGTCAAAATCATGTGTGCCATTCCAAAGTATGTGCTAAATAAATCTTTCCTTCACAAACCACGTGTGAAACAAACGTCAGTGGCGTAAAAGCGCTTTGAGGAATTGAATATGTCTGAGGAGCAGCACTGCTCTTGCAGTCAGCCCAGCTGGGAGAGGAGCTCTCACTGAATCCTCTCATGTGCCATCTCCCCATTTCCAAATAAAGAGGGATAGCAAACAAATATGGAAATATTTGGGGGTAGAAATAAAAATAGTCTTTTGTACATCGTGATCTCTGTCCCTGAATGATATCATGGTCCTTCATTGGTCAAAAGGCAAACCTGGAAACACTGAACTTCACACATTTTCAAGGAAACTCATTTTGTATTTGAAGAACTTTGTCTCTTTCAGTTAAAGGTTGTGATATCATTCACTGGGTATCAAATCTTGTGTGGGTAATTTTTCCTGACAGCTTTGTCAGCTCTGATTCTGCCTTTAGGTATTGCCTGGTCTGTAGCTCATCTCTGTTGGAACTCTTGTGTTGAACACGGTGTCTGTGCTTTCAGTCAGTCTCTCTCTTCTGGCTTGCTTATGAAATTTATTCAATGTTTCTACAAATCTAGGGTATGAGTATGCAAGAAGTTTCATTCCATATGAAAAATGAACTGTTACAACTAAGTACATTTTTAATTCAAACTTGCTGTGTAGAAAGCGGGCATGATGTGTAAAATAAACAGTTTAATAGAGTTTTTAATCTACAAGGTGAGCATTTAATTGATCTAAAAATCAGCATTTTGGTAGCAGTTGCTCTAACTTTTCTGGGGGTTCTTTTCCACTTCTCTGTAAAACTGTGCTTTCCAGATGAGGAATTTCTCATGCTATTTCTTTTCATTTATAGTTATGTAATTAGGGCAGATTGTTAGTTAACAATTGCCTTAGTAACATGTAGTCTTATAAGGTAGGTATTCTGTGTTTTGTTTTCTGCAATGTATTTGCAGTTTTACAATTTTCTCTTTGTTCCACTCAAATTTTCTTTTCTTAAGAAATTAAAAATACTTACTGAAGCTTATTCATATTTGACAGAATATTAAATACTTTTTTTCAAGACTGCTTTTTCTCAGGTTTCTTTTCTGCTAACTTCATGTAGTTTTCAGATGAAGTTCCATCTAGCCAAATAATTTTAGAGTTCTTAGAACACAGACATTAGGATTAAGTTCAATGAATATGCAAAACTATCTTGGTGCTACACTAAGGGCTTGAAGTTCTGTGGGTTTTGCTTCTGCCTCTGGTTGAAATTGCTTTGAACAATCTTCTAGTTTCAATTAAATTTATGTACAGTACAAATAGAAAAGGCAATTTTTAAAGTCTGTCGTATTTATTTTCTCCAATGATTTTGGCTCCTTCCACTCAGTATTGACACTTAAAACCGGTCTAAAAATCGAGGGTCCATTTTCTCACTTATACTTTTTTGCTAATATGAGAAAGTCTTTATTAATCTTTTAAAATTACTAATTGCTTAAATCACATGAAGCAGTTACAAGTTGTAAAATGCTGAAGGTACAATTAAGAAAACTGTTGGGTGATTTCAAAATTGTTTAGGCTTTGTTCACGAGCTTGAGCTGCTTTGTTTTTTTATCCAAATCTCTGGAAGATTGTGCAGTCCCCAACAGGATGGTACTTTTTGAGTACTTGTACTCTGTAAAACAGCTAAGTATTCAACCAGGAGGTAGCTGCAAACTATTTTTGTTGATTGAAGTGATGCTGGTGAATTTGTTGTTTGTGCAAGTGCTATAGAATGAAGAGCACTATTTTAAATAATGTTGTTGTAGACAGCTTGTGTTGTATTCTCTGCTCCTGATATTCTGTCAAATATGATGTTCTGTCAAATATGATAAAATGAAATCAAACATTGTATCAAATTTTGATAAAAACTTTGATGAATCAAAGTCATACAAATGCTTGGAGTAGCGGGCCACAGGAATATAGTCTCTTGTGCTTAAATTACTGCTTGTAAAATGTATTTGAGAAGTATTTTCTATAGCTTCCTTCACCAGTTAGAGTATAAAATGTGTGGTGTGGTATGTTAAAATGCATTTTTGTCTGTCTGTTCCATTAAATTGTCTGTCTAATTGTCAGTCACTAAAATATTAAGAATGCTGGATCACATACATTACTTGTACAGTAGAAATCATTACTGAATTGTTGGGTCTGCCATTAGTGGTTCTTGTGTCAAGGCACTGCATGGAACAGTTCTAAAGAAACAGCAGATTTCTGACAGAGCCTAATTGGGAGGATAAGCTCGTTATGTTTTCATTTCTTGCCTTCCAAACTTCGTCAGCTTTTCCCATAGAGTCCTGTAATGCTGTCTAGCCAAGAACAGTATTTCTTCCCAAGCAGTAATTTGTCCTCAAGTGAAAGACATTGCAAGACCCATCTGAGTGAGCAGCTGTGGCCTCTGGGGTGCTTCCCTGATGTTTTGAAGTGTAACAGAAGGGATGAAACAAGTTCCTGGCTGGAGATAATTTTTGCCTCCCCCAAGTTTTCCTGCTGGGACATGGCTGTGCCAGGTTTCCAGGGGTTGGCTGTGTGCTCTGCTGGAACAGCCTCACAGTGCCTCTGTACACAGACAGCATTCACAGTCTCCCGAGCCACTGAAACTTCAGCTGCAAAATGGGCATAAAAACCTCTGCTTAGTTCATACAGATGGAAACTGCTGTAGCTGTGTGCTAATTACACAGCAGGCATGAATTGGCCTCTGTTTCCAAAGATCTGAATGAAGTGCAGGTACCTACATTAAATTAGCAGATTAGTCCTTTAAAGAGGTACATTTGCCTGCTCTCGTAACACTTTTACCTTTTGCTGTCATAGACTTTCTCCTCACCTCTAGAGTACAATTTCCCAGTCAGCCAAACTTTTCTTTTATTGTTACTTTAGATCATGGAGTTCATCGGATCCCTTCTATGCCAACGACAGGAGCATCTTGACTCTCTCCACAATGGACTCAGCCACTTGCTGACAGGGACATTTTTGAATGCCTGGTGGAAGCCCTGTGGTGCTCACACACCTGTAGCAGGTGCTGAGGCGAGCTCAGTGTGCGGCGCTGCCCTGGGAAAGCCCAGAGGACTCCTGAGTCCAGGCAGGGCTTGTCTGGCCTGGCATAATCTGCACAGCAGTCACTTCCAGGATTTTTTTAAATTATATCTACAAATTGCTAAATAAGTTGTTTTTTTTTTTTTTTAAGGAATGTTTTTACCTCTGACCATTTTATCCTTTTTGTTGCTGTATGAGCAGATTGGAATTCTACGTTTAATACTTGAGACGTCCCTGTAGGGCAATGACAGAAATCTTTCTCCTTCCAAATTTGAATGATCCAATTTAAATCAATTTGAATCTCCACAGTGAAACTTTTAAAAGCTATGTTTTTCATGATGACCCCTCCCTTTAAACACACATTCATTTTGAGCTGTCTTGCAGATGCTGTCTTAGCAGTTTGCAAATCAATTTTGTTACTTCTGTGGACAGTTACTGTATTCTATAAGCAATCGGTTTAGTAATTTTTGAGAGTTAAATGCAATTCAAATATTTATGCTGGTGTATGAGTGGCATATATATTAGCCATTGCTTTGAAAAAAACTTGACTGTGACAAATCAGTAATTTGGAATAACAAGAGATATAACAGTGCATTGTTCTCCTAAAGTACAATTCAGAAACCAGTCATCTTTTATTATGCCCTGTGTGTTTTGTTGACAATTCTGGATCCTGACATGGAAAAATTTGTCAAGAATTGGTGGATTGAGCAGAAGTCTCACTAGCATAAATTTTTTGAATTATTAATCCTTTTAAAGTTGGGGAATTTTTGCATGTTTTGTTCTTTTTGATGTATTTATATTAGGTCATGTTGTACTTTGAAGATACAATTAATGCTTAATTATCTTCATCTGTTGGAAGGATCCAAGACCTTGATGGCAATGTTTTGATACCTAAGTATGCCAATAAAAGGAAATTGCACAGTTGGAGCTCCGGGTGGTGCATCCTGCAGCTGCCTCCCTGTCCCAGCACAGACGTGTCTGCTCGGTAGGGCTGGGCAGCAGCACCATTCCACTGTTCCCTCAGCCAGGGTGGATGAACCCTCTGCTTGTCCTGGGATGTGGGAGATGGAGGTGCTGCAAGGGTGCCTTAGAAGGGTGCTGTTCATGGCTGGGCACTGGGGACAGTGCTGCTGCTCTGGGACAGCCCCTTTTGTCATCTCTGACAGTGACATCCCATCAATAACTGCAATACTCGTCACACAGTTAGAAGTGTAAAGATCCATCTTAAAATTAACTCTGGCTAAAAACTGTAAATCTGGGCTGCTGCAAACCTGACTAACTGTAACTGGGCTGCTGCCAGGGGAGTGTAACCCTCTAGACATCCCAAATTCTCCCAAGTTCAATGAACAGGTCCTGTTTTCATGGGATCAGATCCTTCGGATGTTCCTTACCTATGAACGGCTCTGCTGTTCATTTTCCTGCCCATGGCTTTAACTGGGATTATTTCAGCTCTCCTCTTGGAGCTTTGTTTTTGCATTAGTGCCTCGCAGCTTCACTCAGACCTGAAGACTGCAGGTACTGTGTAGTTTTCAAGATCTCAGTGCTCAAGGCAACATCTGTGTAGGAAAGAAGTTGTCACTGCAACTTTGTTGTTAAATTTGTAGTGACTTGAAGCTGCAGCACAGGAGATTTTTCCCACTGTTTTACGTGAAGATCAGTTCCGAAATTAAGAAGCTTCTAAAATAAATTACGAGACAAGGAGAGGAAACAAAATACAGCAAACTTTCCTTTTAAATAAGTGTTTAATTCAGCATTCATAGTGCATTTCTGTATCGTGTCTTCAGATGCCTGACAGCAGCAAAGCTTGAGGTTGAAAATGTCAGTGTGCTCTTGATTCCCCCCAGCAAGTGGCCAGGGGATGAAGAAACACTAAAACTGAGCCTTGCAGCAGGTATGAATATGTGACTAATCCCATTGCATAGGGCTGGAAACCTGGATCCAGCCGGAGAGGCAATAACCTGATTGTCATCCACCCAGATCCGTCCACAGTAGCAAAATGCACTTAGATTTCACTGACTCCTAGAACTTCCTTTGTATTTCATATCTATATTAAACCTGGGTTTAAAATAGTAATTTTCTTCCTAGTAGTTTCTCCTCCTAGGAGCCTTCACGCTGCCATGGATACCTAGGAAATAAGGAATTATTTTGCTACTCTAATCAGATATCTGCTGTTTAGCTGTATTTTACACCTCAGCCACAGTGTTTCACTTTTCAGCAGTGCTCGTTTCCGTGTCAGGCACAGCATTGTCCTGTCAGTGTGTGTGACCGTGTGCCCTCATCCATCCGTGTGGTGTGGTCCATGTGTCCTGCCCTGACACCCAGATGGGTTCATTGTGTGAGGGGAGCAGAGGCTTGGCCAGAAGCCCCACTCCAAGCATTTTCCCTGGCTCAGCTCTGTAGGTGATGTATTTTGGCTTTTACCACACCAGTCTGTTGAGTAGATTTGCACAAAAGCAGCACAGTCGTGTATTTGAAGAATAATTTGCGCTCATTATGTGTTTCTTTAAAACCTTCCATCTCCTCTCCTCCCTTTCCCCCTGCTTCCCCTTTTCCCAGTGTTTGTAAGGTTACCGAAGAAACTTGCATTTAAACAATTCAGGAAGGACTTAAGAACCCATCCCTCGGCCAAGGTATATTTTTTTATTTGCAGTAAATCTAAGTCAGTAATGTCTCACTGAATAAGAGCATAGATGTGGTTTGCTTAAGGGCAGGTTTTTTGGTGTGACAAATACTTTGTGTGGAAGTCACTGGGGTTTTGTGTTGATGTCACAAATCTTTTAAAAATGCTCCTATTCAAGGAAGAAAGACTTTGTGTGTTTCTTTAACAGATGAAGTGTAGGAGCCAGTTCACTGTGCTCTGGGCATGGTGCAGAGTCCTTCATGAAAGAAACCAAAAAATGCAGTTAATTCAGTGTAATGCTGGCATTCACCTCCCAGTGTGATGGTGAACGGGTGGGGGAGGCTTTGCCATGGGGAGGAAATGTTCGATTGTTTACCTTTTAGCCTTGAAATCCATAAAAGCCTGTAGTCGATGTTTGTAGTTCAAAGCAAGAGTGGTGTACACTCACTTTACTATGCAGTGTCCCTGAGGAAGCACCTTCTCCACAGCCCCTCCCAAATGGGATCGTGTTCTCTGCAGGTCAGTTCTGCCTCGGGGAAAAACAGGGTTTGGTTTTGCTACTTAGGAAAACAATTTTAGTTGCCAAACTCATCTTTTTAAGAGAATGCAGTGGGAAAAAACAAACAAACAAACAAAAAAAAAACCTGAGATGTTCTGAATTGTTTCAAAAACTAAAATGAAAATATTCTGCTTAAAAATACTCTGTATTTTTTAAGATTACAGCAGGGAAGGAGTAACAGAAGTGTCAAAGGAAGGAATGCTGAAAACTTTGATTTTTCATTTTCAGAATGATATGAGAGAAGTTAATGCAACTTAGAATGCATATTAAGCACCTATAATTTCTTATTGAAAATATTTGGTGATACTTTCAAACATGGGGGGGTTTTATGATAGCGTAACTCCTGTATTGGAATAAAATACCATTTTCTAGTGCTAGAAGTCTCAAAGCTGCAGCCTAAATTATTTTTCATAGTTCTATCTGCTCTTGCCATACTTCTAAATATTTGTGATTTTGGTGAAATTCGGTGTTCCAAAGTGCTCAAGCAAAATGTGCTTTTGAACCACTTATTTCAAGGTTCTCTTTTTTGTGTGTAGAATCCCTGATAACTCACCATTGTCACTGCCCTTGCCACTGCTTTTTTACAGAGATTGTTACACAGATGTCACTGTTTAAAGGAGCCGTTCCTAGAGCTGGGCAAACCTTTCACCAGGGACTCATTTTAGCCTTTATCCTGTTCCTAAATTATCTCCTAGCCAGACTTTCTCCTTTGCAGCTCTGTGCTGGGATTATTTCTGCAAATGTTTTTATTGTTGGTTGTTCAGCACGTTCCTTGTTTCTCTTCTTTGTTCCCAGTGGCAGGGTTTGGTTTCTGCTCTGGGAATGCCTCTGTTTGTGGCAGCAGCAGGGCCGGGGTGCTGGGGCTGCTCGTGGCTCTGTCAGCTCTTGTCGCGCATTTGCAACGGGATGTGCCAGATGTGCCAGGCTTCTGCTTTCTGTGGATTTCTCTCTCCCTTCAGTTCAGTGCTGCTCCAAAGGCGTCAGGACTCGCTCAGAGCCGTGTGTGCTGCCCCGGCCGCCTGGTGCTCCATAGGGGACGTTGTTGTCACCGCCCAGCCCCGGCTGAGCCTCTCCGGTGTCCGCTGAGCCCGCCCGTGTCACCGCGGAGGGGTGAAGAGCCCTGCGGGACACGCGGGGACAGGAACGCGCTGCTCTGGAGGCACAGAGCGATCGAGGCTTGGCTGAAAGCACCTCCATGGCCGGGGGGTTTATTCATCTCTCCTCAGCAGTTTGCAAGGAAATTACTTTAACAGCAGCAGCGTCTCACCCTTTTTACATTTTGACAACAGGCTAAAAGATGATCTGTGGAGCATGCAGTTGAAAATGGTTAAAAATGAGGGGCACCTTGCTGCAGGAGGATCTTATTTATTTGTATCTCAATATATTTTTACAATTCCTAGTTGCAGTCCCCGTGACAGATTTCAGGTTTTATGCATACAAAAATAACAAACCATAATCTAGACTCCTGTTTTTTCACTGAAGTGGGATTAAGCTTGCTTCTTTGAAGAAAAAAAATGGAATGGTCTCCTCTCTGCAAGAAGTACCGTTTAAAAAAATGTTGATCCTTAATTTTAGGCAGATCAGGGGCGTTGCCCACTGGAAATGAGCAATAATACAAAGAATTTTGGACCTCTGACACTGTGGCTGCCTCATTATTTTTGCTCCTCTGACAGCGAGGCTGTGTGCTTGCTCCTTGTACAGCTTGGTCAGTAGTTGTTTTGAAAATGGTTTATGAAAATTATATTTATTAAATAAAACTTTCACTTCTAGCTGAGTCATTGTTTTAATTATGTAAGTGGTAGAGGACAAGTGCACCTTGGCCCCGGGACAGTCAGGAGCAGAGCTGGAGAGAAGTCACCAGCAAGAAAAAGAAAACAAACCTCACAGGTTCCTTGTCAGTTGTCCTTTGAACACTGAAAAAGGCTTGAAATGCTATGTTGCAAAAACATAGAATTGACTTTAGAAAAGAAAACAGTTGCAATTTCACACAAAACATTCAAACTGCATCAAGGCAGCTTTTGCTGGGTGTTTTCTACCAGTTTAAATGGTCAGACTTGGGCCTGAGGGACAGGTGCCTTTTAGGAGCAAAACTCTTGGTGTTTATTTCTGCAGATACTTCTACACGTTGGTACTAAACCAACTCCATATTTACCAAGGTAGGGCCTATTTTTGATAGATGAAATTATAATTACATCAAGTATTTAATGATGTGGTCAACTGCTGGAGAGCTGAGGCCTGAAAGGGCATGATTGGTTTTTGTTTAAAAGCCAACCCAGTCAATTTACCATCCTCAATTAAAATCTACAGAGACTTCTGGCAACGTTATTTAAATAAAAGTGTGAATGACAAAAGTTTATTAAATGCATTCTTTTAAAAATTATATCTTTCTTAAATAAGGATGTCTCAGTACGGGTTTAATTGTATAACAGATTTGAGGCAAGTCATAAGTTACTTATTAACAGGCTGATCAATAAAAAGTGGCTTTACTGCTGTACTTGAGGTATTTCTGAAGCAGTGCAGTGTGTGTGGTGTCTTCCTTCACCTGCTGGGGTGTGGCCATGCCAAGGGCTGGGACAATCAGCTCCAGGTGGGACTTGTAAACATTGGGAACAAGCACCAGGCAAACGGGAGGAGCAGCTTTTAGATATTTTTTCCCCTCCAAAAGAAAGACTTGCCCTGAGCTGTATTTTATGCAGAACACATGTATTCCATGATTGTTTTCCACACACTCCCTAAAAGCACATTCCGGAAACAAGTTTTACAAATAATACACTGAAACAATGCAGTACAAACCTCAGTCATGGCAATTTCACTGGAGCTTTATTGCCTCTGTTGGTAATGAGAGGGATTGTAAGAAGTTACATTTTGAACTTACAGAGATATGTAAATGATGGGATTTTACTAAATATAATCTCAAGAGTAAGTGTTTTATATCAGGGCACTTCTAATTTTGTACATATTTTAATGTATAAAAACAGTTTACAAACTTGATGTTTACCTTCTTTTGTTTTTCCTTGACATTTGGCAAAATTAAGTTGATCCATTTGCAGGGAGATCGTCAAATTGAAGACGTAAGCACTTACGAATTAAAGCAAACCAAGTAAGCAACTGGCTGCATTCTTAAAAAAAAAAACAAAACAAAAACAAAAAACCCCACACATATATGAAGGAAAAGAACACATGGCCACATCTGAGCACGTTTCAGTACAAAATATTCCCTGTAACCAGGCATTTTGTCCTTAGAACAACACCCTGTTAAATCAATGTTTCAACTTCAGTCATTTTGAAAGACGTTTAAGATGCCATGATAGCACAAATAACCCTTTTCTGCAACATAATTAGTCAAAGTTTTTATGTATTTCTTTATAATTACACAGTAATTATAAGCATGTAGTACCAAACTGATGACAACACTATTTTGTTGGAAAGATCTTGCATTCAAAAGGAAGAGTCTCTAAAACACCAAGGCATTTTGCCACTGCCCAATCCCAGACTTTTTTGAGGGACAAGTCTGCATTGGGATGAAAAGCAAGTCAGTTCTCCTCTCCAAACACAGCATACTTGAACTAATCAATCTGAAACAGTACCAAAACCCTCAAGACAGAAAACAGCACGCAGAGATAACTTTGTCGAGCTTTTTTTTTTCCACCCCACCCACTCCCATAATTTCAAGTCCCCATTTTTATTTACACAAAACTGAGAAAGGAAATACTGAAAGCAGCAAAACACACAGTTTTTGGCATAGCCAATTCCAGTAGCTGGAGAAAGTCTGCAATGTTTTTGAGGAACTGTATTTTTGGAATAAATGCAACAACGGGATTTGCTAAAAGGGCACTGCTGTAAGGGAGCCAGCCTTAAGGTCAACTGCACAGAGTACAAATAAAAATTTTAGCTGTTTAATAGTCAATTTTTCCCTAAAATGCTTTCAGCATCTGCATAAAATCATGCTGCAGTCTAGTGCAAGTACCAATGACTCATCTCAAAAATAATTCTGGCCTTATCAGGGCACTATTTAGAGCACAGACTTAAACTCCCTCTTCTCTCTTATAAGTATGGTCTGTCTCCTCTCCTGGAGCTCATTCTTTCCAGGTTATTTTCCAGAGCAGGATTTATCAAATCCCTTCACAAGTAACTCAGTGAGAAGTAAAAGACCATAAAAGCAGCTAAAGAGCTCTTGTATTAGTAAGAACTGCATCTGATAAAACCTGCTTTGATCCAAATGCACGATTTAGTCAAATGCAGCAAGACAGAAGTAGTGATGATCCACAAAATAATTTAAACAAAGCCAGTGTAGTAGTTTGTATCTGATCTGTGCTTGTTTGGGAAAGCTTTACTCTTAATTTCTGTATTTGGCAACCACAGTGATAACGTCAATCTAAGGAAAACTCAGCAAAATAATTTTTAAAAGGGTGTCATCCATAATGGCAGTACCTCTGTGTTATGAAGATTTAACTTACCAGGATAATGGTTTCAAAACCCACATTCACCAGCTTCTTGTACAACAGGGCCATTTGCTTTGTCACACCTCAGCCATAAAAGTCACATATCTTAATTTAAAATACTGTATTGTGTAGCAAACAGTTAAGACACAAATTCAGTATATTCAAGTGTTTGATTCTCACAGAAATGAAAAACCTTTCCTTGACAGACAGATAAGCATTTCAAAACTGTAATGAAATCTGATTTCTCAGAGAGTAACCTAGAGCACGCTGGGTTCTGTGGGGACACAGCTCCACCCACTGCGGGCTCTGCCATCGCCCACAGGGTGGAAGTGCTCGAGTTGTGTCGTCCCCCAGCTGTCCCCAGAGCAGCTGAGCCACCAACAAACCTCAGCCAGGCACCAGAGACCCCCCATCAACAGCCCTGGGGCTCCCTGGTCATTCCTGTCACTGCTGTGACCAGGGACTGGAACGCAGACAACACCTGCACTTTTCCAGAAAAGAAAAAACTCGGACCCAGTACACTTAAATATATCACTCTTGCAGGAAGTGCTATCAGTACAGTCTTTGCAACTAGCCCCAAGTGTATATTTAAGGATTCTTTTAAAAATCGTTTTGATGTTGATCTGTATAATTCAGATGCCATACAACAGTTGTCTGATGATGACCAGCGTTGTGCTTTATGTGAAATCAGAAACCTCAAAATAATTATAAAGCTTCTAGGACTTACGGGAGATGAAACTAGGGTGATCCACCAACAAAAAATAAATCCATGATGAAATCCACAGTGTTGGAATTTTAACGGGCAAGAGTGGTCCAGACTAGAAGAAAAGCCCAAACCACCAGTAGAAGAATGAAATATGATATGGTCCAAGATGTATCCTTAAAGGTTTGTCTCAACCCTCAGCCATATTGTGAGGATTGATCTTCAGTTCAGTCCAGCCAGCAGAAATTGACTGTGCAATTTTCCATTTCAGGTATTTGTACAGACTATGTACACTCTAGAAGGGTCCTTTAATGCTACACTGTCGTACTTTTTGTCCCAGCAATTTGAGGGCGTGCAAATTCCACAAAGTCATCAATAAGAACTGGCCATGCCCCTAAAAGCAGAAAACACCAGAATGTAAGAATTTGGTTCAACAAGGAATTCTTTCACAAGCATCATATCCACACAAGCCATTTGCTTTCCAGTATTAAACTAGGCAGAGTTTGAAGCAATAAAACATAATTTTATTTTCCTGCTTGAAATTTAAAAGCCGATTAAGGATTTCTGCTTCCTTTAAAGCCGGTTAATACACATCACTTTCATCTTCCAGATAAAACCAAAAAACAGACCAAAATCCTAACTCAAAACTGACAGGGGAATGAGGACAGTCCATAATTATTAAATAAAGCTGGAGAAGTTTGCTGCCCTCTGCTCCAGAGGTATCACAAGTTTAGTTTCCCCCCTCACTGAACTGATGTGCTGCCAAGGGCTGAGGGTAATCAGCTGTTCTTGGCTGCACATGGACTGGAAGAGGAAAGATCGATACAAAAGTTTACAAGAAACACATTTGGTAGGAAGTGAGTTCTGTTCAGCAACCCCTGTGTGCTGCCAGCTTCACTTCTGTGTCAAAACATGTCCAAGCCTCACATAAACTGAAGCAACCAGACTTAAAAACATTCTCAGCTCTGAAATGCAATAACCAGAGGACCCTACAGAGAGCTGCACAAAGCATGGATCAGTTACTTGGGTGAAGATGCCAAGAACTGCACCAACAGAGAATCTGTGGGTTTGAAATGGACATATAGCAGGGTTTGTCTCAACAAGAAAGAATCTGGGGTTGTCTCAGTAAGAAAGAATTTTTGTCTGAGCTTAGAACAAAAAAAGAAAACTGATTCCATGAAAGCTTCAGCTTTCTTTTTTAAAACATCAGTAACAGAGATGATTACAACATGCATTAAAGCAGCTCCAACTGGACTTCAGATCACCAGTAATACTCTAATGGAGCTGGTTTTGAGATTGTGCCAAAGCAGATCACAGTAATAAATGCAATATAAAACACAGCAGTTAATGAGAGAAAATGGCAATGTTTACCTTCCTCATCATAGTTAGACATATCATCTGCTATCATTGTACTAAAGTCTAAAAGAAGGTTCCAGGTATCCTTAGGAATTGATCTTTTATGATGTTCCTGTTTGGAGAGGTGGAAAATTTATATTAAAAAAAAAAATAAAAATCCTATTATACATTCATTTTTACTGTCTCGGACACATCCATATGCCCAAAACATATTTCTCTTGTACACACTGTGAATATCTGGGAATTAGGTTAAGACAGTCTATTTCATCGACTCAATAACTTAAACATGTTTATCTTCCAAGTTCTGAAAATACTGCAGTCCAGATTATGTAAAGATTTAAACTTACCAACAAAAATTTGTTCCACAAGTCTAGAAATTTAAATCTTCCATTAAGTACTAAATTCCAGTAGGCAATGGCCATTTCTAAATCTGTAATATTAAAATACATTACTTTTAGAGATATACATATCAAATATATAATCTCCACAAGTATCTAACACCAGGATGAACTATGTATCCATAAATGTGGAAAAATTAAACCAATGCAAATATGGATCCTTTACAAAAAGGTAACCATAAATAGTGTTACACACATCTTTTTATTTTACAGAACTGAAAATGGCTCATATTAGTATCTAACATACCCAAAACCCCCCAAAACATTTCATATGCCTTTTGCTATCTAACAATACTTTAGTTAAAAGTCAGCAAAATATTTTCAGTTAAAGATGCTATTGGCTTGAAAAGAAAATTTGTATTATTTTGTACTGAGACTTTCTCTTTTTTTAATGTATAAAATACAATTTTGATAAAACCAACTTTTAATTATTTCATTTTTAGGGCAACCTTATTACAGGTGCTGCCTTTGTAATGAGGTTTTTGTCAAGTGCTCATTTCTGCAGTCAAGATTTCCTTTTGAAAAAAGGAATCTTTAGGTAGTCTCTGCCCTTAAGCAGACAAGAGATAATTAGTTTATTTGTTGATGGTGTTATTTTGGTTGGGTTGAGTTTTTGCTTTTATTTGGGGGGTTTTTATTGGTGGTTTGGGGTAGGTTTTGGCCCTTTTGGTTTGGGATTTTTTTTTCCTTTTGTCTGCTGGGTGATTTTTGCGGTGGGTTGGCTTTTATTCTTTTTTCTTTCCAAGCTTCCTGTTAAATTCCTGCTTGTCTGGAATGAGTGAAGCCTGACCTGACACATTTGAGAGCAGCCCCCCTGCCTGTCAGAGCTGCTGGAGTGCAGCAGCTCCCAAAAAACCCAGCTGGTCTGGATGGAGAAGGACAGAGCCAGCTCCCCCCTCCCCGGGGAGTGCCAAGGAGGGGCAGACAGGAACTTGTGAGCACAACAAAGACATTTGGAACCCACAACCCTGCGCAGGGTCAGCTGCACCACCAGGAATTACCTGGGAATTGCTCAGTGCTGCAGCACCCAACACCACTCACTGTGAATTACCAAATTCAGTATCCTCAGCCATGGGTTATCACACAGTGACCCCAAAAGGCTGCCTAGGTAAGGGGCCTCTTTTTAACAAAAACTCTCATATATTTGTCAGTCTAGAAAATTTCTTCTATAAACAATCCCCTTGTGGAAGCAGGGGAAGAAGGCACAGGATCAACTGCACACCTCAGGAAAAAAAAAGAAAAACACCCACACCAATAACCCAAGAACTCCACTCCTTCCCTCAAGATGCCCAAATATTTAAAGGAACCCAGGGAGGTACATCTTTGAGGTGAAACCCACAGCAAACAAAACAAAGTATGAAATCTGCATTGCTGGAGGGAAAATAGAAGCTGGTGGGGAGTTTCTGAATTGTTTAGCATCTGATATTAAAAGTTCTCAAACAGCAGAGTCACATTATAATGCCTCCTGTCCAAGGTACAGAACAAAATTTGTCCAGGATTTTCCAGCAGCTGCAAAGATGTTTGCTTTCAGACAAAAGTCTAAGTTTGAATCTCAAGAAGCAGAGACAAATCAGACAAAAGTCACTACTCCTCAGTAAATGAAGCTGTATCTGAAAATGGTAACTCATTCAAGACTGTAGAGGCTCGAAATCTCTCTTTAACAGGAGATTCAGGTACAAAAACATGCATTTTAGCTTTCAACTAAAACTACTGCCTTTCTAAAAATTAACAGATACAAATGTCAGAGGAAGCTGATCAGTTCCTCAAGAAAACAGATTAAAAACTAAGTTTTATTTACTTATGCTAAATTAATGGTGTGCATACAAAAAGGGAACGTCATCAAATCACTGCATTTTACAGTGGTTTGTAAACAATCACTATAAACAAACTGTGTATTCTGACATTTTTATACAATTTTGAGATAATTCTTGTGAGTAAGCAAAGGCTGTTAACAGCTAAATCTCAGGATGCTGCAACCTCAAACTCACTGTATGAGTCCAAACATGTAAAGTATGATCACATAATGCCTTGGGACAAACTACACTTTTAAAAAGAAATTATATGAAACAACAAAACTGGAAGGTAAAGATGCAATTTTAGATTTCTGTAAGTGTGAGAAATGCTCAGTGAAATCCTCCTGGATCAAATATAAGAGTCTCAGAATACATGCTCCATTTTGAATTTTACCCAGGGACGTGCAAGAGAAGCAAACAGTGTTTGAGATGAACACCAGCTACAGGGTATTCTCCAGTGAGATGCAAATATCACACGAACTTTTCAGACACTCACAGTACTTACGCAGTAGTAAGGAATTGCGCAGAAGAAAGGTATTTCCAGAACTGTGCCTGAACTACTGCACAATGTTTGCAAGATTAGAGGCCAATATACATTAAAATCAATTTACAAGTTCCTACAAGCAGTTATTTAGACACACCAAAATTAATTGCCTAACTAGCAGCACTTACTTTGCAGCTCTGTACTTCTACCAGTACTCTTTTGCTCCAGGGTTTCCAGAATTATTCTGCCCTGTTCTAAATTCATGCCTAGGACAGTGTATTTATGAGCACCAAAAGGGCTGGTAAGCATCAAGACTAAGCTCAGTTCCACATCACTTCCAGACCCAGACTTAAAAACAAAAACAATTTAAAAACCTATCTTGCACTATGTATATGCTATATGGATCTCACAAAACTGTACTTGTCTGCCACTGCTAGAGCTTAACCTGCATGAAGAAGCTTTATGATGAATGAAATAAGGCAAGTGAATCAGTTTTCCTGGGAAATTAATCCCACAATTCAGTTGCTGTCCACATTTTCCTTGTTGTAGCAGCCTAAAAAAAAATTATTATGATTTCCTACAAGAAATACAAATCAGCCTATTCATTTCTTTGCATGATTCAGAAATGACTACAAGCATTCACAAGTATTTTCAGATGGTTTAACAGCACTTTTAGCTCCTTTGGATACAATGAAATTCACAATGAAATTCACAATCTACTGAAAACAACAAACAAGATAAAGCAAAATGTCAAAGAAGGACACAGACCTTTTGCTTATTTACTTATTTTTCAACACTCATTTTAAGCCAAAACTTGGTCTGTACATAAAAGCCAATTTAACTAAAGCAGAAAGCTCATCTTTACACAGCCTGGGAATGCAAAGCTGTCCAGGGGCAGCCAGTTTAGAGCATTTTCATTACTGAGAAAAACAAATGCACAAGGAAGAACCTACCAGCCTTTCAGTATTTTATTATTTCTCAAACCCAGACCAATTAACTTAAGAAGTTACAGGACCATGAAATGCTAGTTATGGCTAATAGCCAAATCACACTGTAGAGAAATGAATGCACATTCTGGCTGTTTAACATCACTGCTCTATAGGAATTTTTATTCCCTCATTTTTGTTGTCTCCTTTAATTCCATCCAAACTGTGGTGTTCTGAAATTATTTTTAATAAGCTGTTCTTCCACTCCACCTGTTACACCAAGCAAAGTCACAATCAGCATGTGAACTTTGAATAATGACGAAAAAGCCTCCAGTGAGGTAAAGGGGAAAGACCTCTGTAGGTAGGCACCAGCAGGCATCAGGCCCAGAACACAGGAATCCATTTGTACCATTCCAATTCTATCCTGCTAAGACATTTGCAAGCATTTGTGGTGTTACAAGGGACTGTACAAATGTGCTTACACAGAAAATGGTTTTACAGCTTTAATTTATCCAAAAAGTAAAAATTCAATTAATCTGTTCTGTGCTGCAAATTTTAAGTGGTGCAATTATGTCTTTAATGTAAGACCATAATCCACTGTGCTTACTGAGAACTGCACTCTCTCTGAGTGAAAGAATAAACCCTCTCTCATAGAATTCTGTAGCCTTTGTTAATAATCAATTTGAATACCTTCAACTGACATCTATCTCTCAAAACACAGGGATGTATTTTATCCCAAGGGTGATTATCTTTCAGATTCATTGGATCACAATCATACATTCATCTACTGTTTTAATTAGTAATTTCCAATATTTATGAACAAATGCTTATGAATTAGATTACATACCTAAACCTTTTTGTCCTGGGTTCTTTGCAAAGTTGAAAGTAAATTGATAAAAATCCTTAAATCTTCCTGGCTCTTTTAATTCTTGTTCCATTTTAGGAATCTGGGCCTTCAGTTTTTCTATGCTGTCACATCTGCATTTTAAAAAGCACGTTTGTTTATTTATTTATTATTCATTTTGCCATAAAAACATGACTTAAACAAAAATCTATAAACTGTAGAATACAAAACGATTACCAAAACAGAATTCAGGAAGCCTTTAATGAGTCTGCACCTCTACAAGAATTTCATTTGTTATTTTTTAACATTGCATTTGCACATATACCTGATGTATCAGGTTCTACAATCCTCAAATTTTTTAGGAAATTGTGATAAAGACTTCTGGACTCTCACAAGGCAGAGAAACTCCAGGTCTGCCCAACATCCCTGCTCTACCTGCCAGAGCAGCTCTGTGCCAACCACCACACAATGCTCACACAACCAAGGCATGGCTGTCTTTTTCCAGAGGCAGACAAGGGATGCTGGGCTCTGAAACGTCTCAGAAAGGACACCAAGACTGAGAATTCCCCAAAACAGGACACTGGATCACACTGTCACCATCTAACACCCAGTGAGCACTTACCCCAGCTCAGTCATTCCATCCATGAATTCCAGCTTTGAAAATTCACACTGTGTTGCAGCCCGGAATTTCCATGCAATGATGAGGACAGTGATGCTGGCTGGGTCAAGAGCTAGGTCATCACAGAACTGCTGGATTCCATCTATACCAATCTTATTCTCATCTTGGGGATCTTTGGGACATAAAAATAAGTATCAAGAAAAAGAGATATTTGAAAAAACTAATTTGTTCAACAAGTATATTTAAGACAAGGAAACATTTTCAAGAAGCCATTTTTGGGATCAGCCCTTATAAGAGAGTATTTTAAAAACAAAATTAAATGAGTGTTCCCAGTGGTTAAGCTTTAACAATAGAGGCAGTTACTGCAATAAAACCTCCCATACAATGAAGCTCATGTTATTTTCATTGAGAGACAAAAGCACCACAAACATTTGTTTTCTGCCTAATAATATGCAGGATCTTCTGACTCATTCCCTACAGAGCACAGTGGTTCTCTCCCCCCAGCACACTCCATTATTGCCTCTTTGGTCAGACTGATGAGCTGTGTTCCATTAGAAGCCATTCTGCAGTGTTCGTTTCCAAGCTGTACCAACACCCAAATGTGGCCACCCATGGCTACCCGAAGAGCAGATTTAGGCATTTCCTGGCACACGTGAGGTTTCCAGCACGCAGGAGGTTGGACACTGTAACCTCCAGGAGGAAGTCAGGCTGCCCCCTTAGCGATTCCAAGTCAGCCAGGCCCACTCCTCTTTCCACAAAGGAATCAACATCTGGTCTGAAGTGAGATGCTCACATTTCAACTGTGCTAACAAAGATCCACTAACACAGGCCAACACAGGCTTCACAAAAACGGTATTTAGATTATACATATAAAACATAGGAAAACTGACAGAAAACAGAGCACTCATTTTTAGATTAAGTGCTAAAACACAGGATTTGTTCTGCTCCACTGAGTCCACTTTATGTGGTAGGATATCAGTCGAACACTGGCTGTATAACAGATACAGAGATTTTGTTTTCTTTTACACTCTGTTTGTAAGTACCTGATAGTAAGAACAAGCTGAAAAAAATTAAGGTAGAGTCCATCTCTAGTATGGAACCTTTTCCTTGTCAGGATCAAGTCCTCTGTGATATGCCTTCCCCAGGAGACTTACCTAAAATCCTCATTAATCATTACAATTAGTCACTCTACACACAGTTCCAGCTCAGATCCTGACATCCTATAAATTTAGATACATTCAGAGCACATAAAGTAACCGCATGTAATCCTTGTGAAGCAGAAACCTACCTGTATTTCCCTCTAATCTGTATTATTCATATAGAAAAAAGCTGAAAGAGTCAGTTACGATATCCCAGCACAACAGCACAGCATCACCGATATATTGTAAATAAGAATTATACAAGTAGGAAACAAGCCTTAAAATTCAGGGTACTCACCTTTGTATCTGTTGTATAGTTGTTCTAACTTCTTTCTGTCCAGTGATCCTTTAACACTCTCTCGTATATAAAGTTCAGGATTTTGGAAAAAGTTGTCTGTTGCAACATCTAACTTCCAGTCATTTTGAGACAGACAACTCACTGCTGTCTTTTCACTAGATTGTGTGAAGACCATAAACTGACGCACTTTATCCTTCTGTGACGATTTCAACTTGTTCTAGTGAAAACAGACAATACTGTAACTAGAAATGTCTACTGGACAAAAAACCCCACAAGTATATAAACACCAGTCTCTTACTGTTTTTTAAATCTGTATAATTTTCCCAAGCAATCAGGATATCAAAATATCTGCTCAAGTTCCTCCAGAGGTGGGGCAGAGCAGGCCACTGAGCAGTTCAGCAGCACCGAGCAGCAGGCTGGTGTCCTTTTGTCCCAGCTACTGCAGGACCAGCGCCACACCTGGAACGGCATCTCCGGAGGTGCCTCTCGATGGCAGCAAGGGACTAGGCTGGGTCATCCATTTCAAGGAGCTACACACTGAAATACCTCAAAGACTTCTTTTTCTTTAAAGAGATCTCTCACTTTGAAGGTTCTCAGCTCCACCTACATAATTTGCAAAACATTCCTGCGAGGAGGCATTGTCTCCATTTCACAGGTGCAGCAACCGAAGCTAGGAAAAAAAAGGTGATTGTGCCTGAGGCAGGCGGGGGAGTGAGTAGCCAAGGTGAGAGCTCTGGAATTCCAGGCCTCCTGCCCAGACCTGGTCTAGCCCAGAACTGAACACAAACTTGCTGCTTATCAGCAGAGAGGGATTCCCAAGGATATTTCTGATGAGGAGAAGCACGCTCGGGATTTCAAGGGTATGAGTTACACAAAACTAACTGCTCATCAGGAGAAAGCAATCACAGCTCCTGCACTACAGCCAAATTCAGTTCTACAGTTCACTCAATACAGTCAAAGCAAAGATTCCCTATGTTACAACTTGGTAAATTAAAGTTCTGACAAAACTTTAAGTCAGGATTGGATTTCTTACATTACACAAAAAATTTCTTACATGGCACAAATATTTCATGTTTAGTTTACTTTGTATTCTAACCAAAACTTGTATATTCTGTTCATTATTGTAACTATAATTTCAACAGCTCCTTCTCAGGGAACATGGAGAAAAAGAACAAAAAAAGGAAAAACCCAAGACATGATAAAATTCAGCCAAAGAATGAACGATTTAGGAGCAGTATGTGCTCAAGCTCTTAATTCCAAAGTACAATTAGTGTTCAATCACATAATCACTAGAAAAAAGAACTAACGCTTCAGAACACAAATTCATCTGTCCTAAAAGCCAGGATCAGTTTTCTGTGGCTTGATGAGAATGAGTGTGAATGCTTTTATTTTTAAGAATAGTTAAGTTACCAGCTTCAGACTTACACCATTGAAAAAAAAAACAAGAGCATAACATTTGGTTTAAATTGATACCACATAATATATTAAATAGAACAATACCCTTAGTTTAAGTGTCCTTTAATAAAAATAATCCCCTCCAATCAAAACCACCCTGTATCTACAACACTTAACTGAAGCCAAACTTTTAGCTCAGACTGCAGACTTCAAACAGAGTGATATTAGTTAGGCTACACCATTTTTAAAGCTATTCTGTGTTGTTGCTTTATTTTGGTCTCTTGACCAAGTGTGTCACACTGGACCTCTGGCTACAAACACATTTCTGAGACCAAGATTTTCAGAGGTGGTTCCAGGTAAAGGCCAAGCCAGCAGAGCAGCTCCTGTGCACCCCCCATCTGCCCATGCTTGGCTCCACAGCAGACATGCAGCACCTCGCACCACTGAGCTCACACTTTCACAAAAATCACTTACACTGACCAAGCCATGTGGAACAACTTCCAGAAATGACTAATGGATTTTTAGTTGCAGCTTGTTAAAATGGATTGTAAACTCAAATACATGAAAACAAACCACTGAATGAAATCCCAAATGAAGATGAAAGAATCCCAAACTTAATTTTCTCTATCAATTACCAACTTCCTCTAATCAGTTCCACGCAGCCAGACTGCTGCACCACCACAGATTCAGCTGCATTTTAGGGCAACCATACTTAATTACCTTAGCTTTTCTTTTCTTCTTTTTTTTTTTTTTTTCTTTACAAAGCTGGTGCCTTTAATCTTTAGTATTTTGATTTTTTTAAAACATGCACACATAAGTACACATAGCCCATTTAATAGTGAGTACTCTAAAACTTCAGGAGATTTTGTTCTGCCTTGCTTCTGTGAGAGTGAACTCCAAAAGCAGTGACATCCCTCAAAAAGCCAAGGAACACGTTTAAATAGGCTTTACCATGGCTGCCCAGGATCACAAAAGGTGGTGTGTTCTGCATCTTGTCACATAAGAGTGCAATCTATTAGATCAAAAATTTGCAACTTAAATACCTTTTATGATAAAATTTAAATTCTAAATATGTACATGAGATTTTCCCATTCTTGGGGGTCCCTAGGTGATAGTAACAAAACGTTTTAAAAAGCAGATCAAAATTGCAAAGAATCAAGCAGCTAATTACACTAATCAGTAAGGTATAAGATGCAATAAACTGTTCAGCCATGATCTTTTTCTTGAATAATCATGTATTTCCTGGTCAAACATGTGTTTATTTTTAGTGAAGAAGTGCCAAATTCCATTCTTTATATTTGATGAACACTTCTGCAGAACCTTGCCAACATGGACAAGACACTCCACATCCTAAATGACCAGCCACTCTTTGCAGGCCTGCTACATGACAGCAAGAGATGGAATTACTGCTGAGTTTTTACTATCCTATTATAGCTCTTCTTCCAGCACATTAAAAACCCACACTTCAAGCAGGAACAGGTTCCAAACCTTCTGCACTTTTAATGGCTATTTCTAGACACTGAGCACTAATACTCTATTATTGTTTTAAGTGCAATACTGAGCAGCGCATAACCTTTAATCCTACAATGTTCAGGCAACAATGACCTGACACTGAAATTGTGCTCACTGTAATGCAACACAATCCACTTAAAACGTCTCAACTTTAACACAGGCTAAAAAGGAAGATAGAATTTTATTTAACAGATATGTGTCCTGCCTATATATACAAATGAAAACCAATGGAAAGCAAATGAAACAAATTTGTACCCTTATTTCTTGGGTTAAGAGGAAAAGGAAAAATTCAGTTCTGCAAGCCTTTGTTCAAGTTTGTGTGGTATCCAAGCTACCCTTCATAATAAGAATTTCATAATAACAAGACAGATCACCTTACTTTTAAAACACAGACAACTTCTCCAAATGAAAAGCTACATTGTGTAGATTCATAAAAATACATGCATTCTAATTAACATCTGGTTCTATAACTTTGATTTTAAAATGAAGATTTGCCTCTTACTATGAAGTACCAAATTTGAATATTCGAATTCAATATCCTTTCCTTGATCAGATACTTCAGTGAAAAACTACAAATATAAAATAAAATACTTGGACTTTTATTTCCCCAAGTATTTTTTTCTCCTGGTCTCAGGAACAGAAATGCCAGAACTTCTCTACCAACTCTGACTACAGCATTGCTTCTCCTTATCCTCTGCACCATTTTCAGTCACCCCAGATTCAAAGATAAGTTCTGCACACTGGTCATCCACATTTTGCCGACAGCTAATTAGCCAAATGAGGGCTCCACTCTCCTGGCCAATGTTCATGGGAAATAGCACCAACCTTTGTCCCACACTGCCTGGACTGGAGAGCTGAGGATCCCTGCCGGAGCCCTGTTCTTGGACTCTGCTCAAAGGTCCCATGCAGCCACCAGTGAGACAAGCAGGGCACGATGAGTTCTGCTGCCCAAACTTCCTCATGGTCCCCAAGGAAGGCTCACCCAGTCACTCCTCAGTGAGGCACTGCTTTGCACCTTTCCCTTCCAGCCACTCACACAGATGATTTCTGCTAGTTTCACTGCTAACTAAAGGAATTTGAACGACATGACATCTGTGCTTTTGTTTCAGGCAGGACTCAAAGAAAAGCCTGTTAAGTTCTCGTGCATGTGACAGGTAAAAGCCTTTTCTAAAATAGTATCAACCTCCACGAAGTCTAGGCCTTTACACTGACTGCATTCAGCCTCCACCAAGAGCTGTGGCTGTGGGAAGCATCCCTGCTCTTGCCAAGGAGCCCAGTCCCAGAGGGTCGGGCATGAAGCCCCCTCACCCGACTGCCACTTCTGTCCCTTGATGTGGCACGAATGGCCAGGGGAATTCTGCTCCTGAATCATCTCACTGTATCCATGAAAGGAGCCACAAGACACCTAAAAATGTCTGCTTTACTGCTTGTATTTAACAAACACATGGCTAAAGCTTAAAAAGCAAAATCATGAGTATTTTTCTTTGGTGAGAAAAACGTTAATTACAACAAAAATCTACAAATACACAGAACTGCATCTTAATGCACAGTGATGGCACACAGGTATATACCAAAAAAACCCTAAGTTAAAGACAAAAACAATGATAGTAAATAGACACCGTTTCTGCATAATGTAAACAAACATGTCCTTCAACTACATTTTATTTTCCACAGCAGTTTCCCTAAGAGAAGGTACACAAAGTAAGAAAGTCAGGACATTTGTAAGTGTCTGTTTCAAACTGATGTGAAATCCACTTGGCTGCAGTGGAACAGAACAAAAACACTTACAAAGTCTGTTGAGATATAAAATCCAAGGGAAAAATCACAACATAAAATTAAAGTTGCTTTCCACCCACTATTACACTGCTCTTTTAGTGGATAAAATAATTTCAGTATTTGCATGCAGACAAAAAGTCAATATACAGCTCCCCAGAAGATTGCCGTAGATGTAATGATAATTCATGCTAACCTGAGAGGTGAAGGAAACACAAAAAATCAGGGCTGTTCCAAATAAAAAAGGACAACATAAAGCAGCCAGTTGTTTAGAATTCTTAACTCTGGTCTGGGGCAGAAACTCTATTCATACTGTATATTTGCATTGGCACCATAAAACACGAGTAAAATATCAAGAGCTACATAATAAATTTCACACCTTGTTCACAGAGTAGTTCATATTCTTGAATATTTTTTTCATGGCTCTAGTTAAAAGTGATTTAAAGTATTAGTTCAAAGGGATCTCTGGTAAGCTAGGAGAGGAAACAAAATCATGCACCATCTTGTCTAGCGCTCTGACTACTCTGTCCAAAGCGTAATGCCAAGAATCTAAAGTTTTACTATGGGACAACCAAACCTCAAATATTTAATATCAACAAACTGCTACAGACATGCACATGCACCACAGATTACACGTATAAACAGCTGGCCTTGCAGAATAGCCTGTTGAGTTAAACACCACATAACAATGTCATGAAGTACACTGGCATTACAGGAGACAGCGTCAGACATGAAATTCTTGTAATATTAAATTTTACAACTTCCTGTCAGCTGAGGTTTGCAGTAAGAAATTATGTATTTATCAGCACAGAAATATTTTTCAGACAACACAAACTGGACAGTATAATAGATAATGTAAATACAGACAAGGCTAGCACTTGGCTCTGGATAAAGATGTAGATAATCACACACTTGCCCAGATTACCACACACAGTTCAAAATTGATTAAATCATTCAGAATTGTACAGGCAGTGAAGAGGGCTCAGAGTAAAACAGACCAGCTTACTGCTCTGCCTTGATTCATGGCACACCACTGTCCTCAGGATGAGATGAAGCAGTAACCCTCTAACAGAGAGGGTGAAGAACAGCACTTCTCCAGGTGCTGCTCAGCTGGCTCAAATGAAGAGTGGGTAAGAGAGGCTGACCGCTCTCAGCAGTCCAAGGAATACTGGCAGGGTGCTGTCCCTTCCAGATCTGGGACAAAGATGGTTCAAGAGCAGGAAAGCTCTGTCCAGAAGGCACAAGGCTCTGGCCATATGGACATTGGTGAGACTAAGGCAGAGCCAGCAGCTGCAGGAACCTGTGGCATGACATTTGCTGTGTTGGACAAGCTACCTGACCACAGCCACTGGGAGGACAAGCCAGAGCAGTTGTGTACATGGGCAGAAAAATGGGACATCGAATCGCATGTTTCTGGATGGGCATCTTCAGATCTCCCTACCTGCCCCCTAACCATACAGAGGATTTTGACATACCACAAGTAGAGGTAGAGAATCCTACAGGCGGGCACTGGAAAACATCCATACCTGTATTTACTACTTGTAAAAGCTGCAGTCTGTCATTTAGTCCCACTTCAGTGTCTATGTCATCCTTTCACCTGGGTGCTGGAGTCAACAAGAACTGGAACTCAGTTGTTTGCACAGAGCCTAACAGCTCTGCTCGGGGCCATGACTGGAGTACTCACACACTCCCTCCAATCTGATAAATACCAATCTAGCAGTACAGAACTGCTACACAGAATATATCTGCTGGTTCTTCAGTTAAGTGTTTCCAAGAAGACCAAGCAGACAGAACTGTGCTGTTTCTCACAAAAAGTTATTCTCCAAATGATGGGCCTCACTATTTCTGTTGTAATGCCACTTTCTACAGTATTGTTCAATATAAATTTCTAATCTCATAGCCAGCCAATAATATACGTACATGCAAGACATCAACTGCCTATTTCATTAACTGTGTATTTATTTTGCCTACCTACATAGGATATACTGTGAGACAGCTCTAGCTGATTTTTATGAAAAGAAAATCTTCATAAAATGTTGTGTAACATTACTGTGTAAGCACTATTTGAGACAGTCCCAGACCTGCAGAATTACAATAAGACACCTTTACAGTCTGAACTTTACTCAGACTTCAGTCTTAAGCGCTCATTTAAAAAAAAAAAAAAAACAAAAAAAAAAAAACAAAAAAAAAACAAACACAAAGAAAGATCTACATCAAACTCTTCAATTAAAAATTATCCTGGTTACATAGTGACAAGTTTATTAGAGGTCTGCACACCACTAATTTAAATGCTGGCTAACCAAATTTTTATGCCAATGCAATTCCATCAATTAAAGGTGATGTTGTAATTTTTTTTAATATGTTTTTAACACTGCTTGTCAGAATAGTATTAACAGTAAGTATAAAATATCTTTACACCAATAAGCATACACCACTAGATCTTAAGACTCCCTCCCACACCCTTCCTAAGACTGTACCACTACTACAGAAAAGCACTGCTTTAAATTGTACAGGTGTAGTAGCTAAAGCTGTTACAACATTTGAATACGGAGAAAGCCTGGAAGTACTACTATAAACTGTTCCCTCTGGTGCATAAGACACTTTGCAAGGAACCAATGAGGGCTCCCTTAATTATATTGAAGGAATGTATTTTTCTTTTGTTCAGGCAAACAAAACCAGCAAATGTTGTTCTAAACACTGCAGTTTCCCCCTACAAGAAGCAAGGGAGAAAGTCAGTCGATTTGGGAGTCCACAGCAAATCCTCAGCTATAAAAACAGTATTACAGAGAAAACGCAAGACAAACCTTTACAAGACCTGTACTAGGACGACCTTTTCAAGGCCCTCCTTTACAACACTTCTATGAATAGAACCAACCAAGACGCTAGAACAATTATCCAGAAATTCTCCAACATAATCCCAGCTCAAGCCGCATCAACACCCCCTCCAAGTTTCCCTGTGAACTGACAGCACTTAATGGGCCCGGAGCCGCCTGAAATCCTGAGGAAAAACTCCGAGCAGCCCCTGGTTCCTGGCAGCCCCTCGCACTCCCTCCTAGTGCTGCTGCAGGCACGGAGCAGACGCAAGGCACAGACCGCACGCAGCTGCCCACGACACCGCCGCTGTCTCCCGCAGAGGTGCCCGAACCCTCACACCAGGTGCCAGCGAGCCCCTCCCCGCCGTGCGGGGCCTGGCGGGGCCCCGCGGGTCGGAGGCCTGGGCGGGATCCCGGCGCCCCCCGCTTAGGCCCCTGCCCGGAGCAGCTCCTGCCGCCCGCCCCGCGGCCCCGCACGCCGGCTCTGCCGTGGCCGGCAGGAGGACGAGCAGCCTCCGGGCCAGCACATCGTGCCCGCCCGCGGAGCACCCGACACCGGCCCTTCGGCCGCTCCCGGACACCCAGCGCGCCACGACCAGGCCGCGCTGCCCCTGCCCGGCCCGGAGGCGCCGCGCTGGGCCCAGAGGGTTCTCGGGCTGCCGCTCACCATGGTGGGGGCTGTGCGGGCCTCTCCCCTCCCTGCTCGGGCGGACACTGAGGGCGGCGGCGGCGGCGCTTCCTCCGGCGGCGGCGGCTCCCGGCTCCTCACGGGCCCTTCCGCCGCCTTCCCCCGCTCATGCGCAGTGCGGGGAGCCGGGAGCCCTCACGGGGGGCGGCCCCGGCCCGCGTTCCCGGGAGCGGCGGCGAGCGGCTCTCGCTCGGCTCTGAGGTCGCGGCGAGCACCGGGCGGGGGGGCTGGGCCAGAGCAGGGAAGGGTAGGGAAGAGAAGGATGGGGAAAGTCCCCCCCCAGGCTCCTGGAGGCTGTTACGGGATGGGCTCGGACGGGATGCGGCGGGGGCACAAGGCAGTGCGGGGTCCAAGCGGCTCCTCTCACCCCGAGACCCGCTGGTCGGTCGGGAAAACTCCCTATGTGTTCCTGTTTCCTCAATATCAAAAGGGCAAACACTTTTCGAGCGCCCGGTGTGAGCGCCCCGGTCGTGTGGCCGCCGTTCCCGGGGCCCTGAACATGGAAAGGGCGAGATGGGAAAACCCCTCGTGCTTTCCAGGACGGATTCGCAGAAGAGGGAAAATCGTTTGCTGAGCAGCCACGGAGACCTGGGGAAAGGTGAAGTCTCGGGGCAGCAGCTTTACAGAGGAGGACCTCCACACCTGTAAGATTTCCCTGCTCCAGGCTGTCTTCCCCTCCAGAGAGCTGTAGACACATGTAGCTCTTCCTGCGTAGCATAGCTGTACAAGCAACGGGGGCTGCAATGGTTAAATCACGGTTTGTACCACTGTCCCAGACAGTTGTTTTTTCCCAGGAAAGCTTACTCTACCTACTGCAGTCTTTTGGCAGCCGAGGGAGTTTCGGGAAGCAGAATATTTGCTGATAAAACTCACAGTGGTGGCAAAGTGCTGTTGTGAAGGACAAAGGTTTGAGATCTGATCTTGTTCTCTCATCTCCTGCTGAGCTTGGAGCCATTAAAGTAAGCTTCTGTATTTATATAACTGGTATGATTGCACACACCACAGACTTCAAGAAGCCATTCCTCATCATGGATGTCCACAGTTTATGTATGTGTTTTTATAGAAAAGGGTCTGAGTTGTTTCTTGCTTACTTTGCTGCAAATCAGAACAAAGCTTAGAAGGGAGTGTGAGGAGTTAAGTTGTATTTGGTGAGGAAAATACAGGCCTGTCCTGTGAAGTGTCCAATTTTGCCAGTGTATGAAACAGTGAAATTAAGAGCCTTATATCAAGTACATGGGAATATAGCTGAATTCAGCTACCCTTGGAGACGGTAGTTGCCTGGATACCTTGAATCCTAAGGTATAGGATTCCTAAGTATAATTTTGAAATAGGGGATGGATGCAAATTGGCCAGTGAACAGCCACGAACACTGCACACCAGCCCAGTCCATGTAACCACGGCAGGAGAGGCAAAGCCAAACCTGGAAATCTCTTTGATTGAGTTGCTAATTGCCGTCACTGTAACGTGCTGTGACAGCCCTCCTGCCAGCTGAAGACACAGTTTAGACCTGAAGAATTATTGCAACATGTAACACTAATCTAAGAGATGAGCTGTGCGTGCAGGAGATTCCTCAGGAGAGAAAGATTTTTAAAGTGGCTTGTTTTTCTCTAATACCCACAGATCTTGCAGGTTTCTTGTAATGCAGAGTGTCTTAGTGTGTTTTTTGAGTGTATGGGGGCACACTATTTGTGTTTAGTTTTTTGACTGGCTTGTCATTTGATCTGCCTAAGTTACTAGATTCCTCTATGAATTCCTGTTGTATAAGGTATGGAAAATCATACTTAACTGCTTCTGAGCAGGACGGATAACAAGGTAATCCAGTGATATGATAATGAAATATATTAAAAATATAAAATGCATATTGCTGCTATTCACAGCATGCATGCTACTTTTTGTGGGTTTTTTTCCAATTCAAGATCAATCCTAAGGTGAAACTGTACCTGAGAAAAACAGTGGCTTCCTGCTGCCATTTAAGTTGTAAGTCTAGTGTTACTGATTTGAGCGGGAGCTGCAGTTTCCTGTGTTGGTTTCCAGAGTGCTTCCATGGGGCTGAATTTCTGAATCTGAAGTTACCTCTTGGCCACCATGGTCTGACTAGACTGAGTTATTTTTCCAGACACAGCTCACTGCAATAGGCAGGCGCACACCTCAGGACACGGCCAGATTGCCCCGGTTCCACCCCCATCCTCATGCTTGAGCCTGCCTACAGCTGGAGATGGGCACTTGCATGATGTGTGTGCTGTCTGAATCTCACCCTCACCACTGCTGAGCAAAACCAGATGCTTCATAAAGCCTGAAGGCAGCATGAGGCCACCAAAAAGTGTAAGTTACCTGAATTGGGCTTGTTACATGTTGCCTTTTGTACAGCTCCCTGCAGGATGGAGCCACACGTCAGAGCAGGGATACCCAGCTCTGCTGCTTGTGAACGTGACACATGCACTCAGCCACACAAATGAGGAGGAAATTTCATTGTGCGATGTGCACGCAGCATAATCACCGTGACCAGGGTAACATGATGACTTGTTTAATTTATTTTAAAGCTGACACACTTGCCTTGTTTTGTTGTGTGAGCCAATGATGATTTATCTTCTCATGTGAACCCTAGGACAATGAGGCAGTGATTTTATTTTTTTTAAACCAACTGTGTCAAGTGCATAACTGAATATAACACTGAGCTGGTTTACTGAGCTCTCTTCTTGAGCAGACAAATAAGTCTCATGTTCGGTCAAAGCAGAATCCATTTAGTGTAATCCCCTGGCTGAGAACTTCCACTTAGAGCACTTTCTGAGGAAGAGGCCCAAAGCTTTGTGAAGGATAACAATAACCTGGAGCAGCTTGGCCTAGACGTGTCTTTCTAACCACATCTTTTTGGCAGCTACTTTGTGCTCTAGAAAATGAAACCACCAAATCATCATAGACTGATGGAACAGCCACAGGGTGATTACAGCTATGGCCCTTTGCCTGCAAACTGACCCCAAGGTTAAGAGAACAAAGTCCCCTAAATTATCTTGTTCAACAAGCAGATTTAATGCCACTCTGTAGGCATCCAGAGGTGCAGACCCAATGGTTTGCTTCTGTTGTGCTGTTCAGCTGACACAGTTGGAATGTCTCCATAAGCCCATTATGAGTTTTTTTCTGCACTGAAAGAAGCACAGAGGAAGTAAACAGTGTGAGTCCTGTAGGTGTCTGAGCAATTTAACCTGCAGTGACACAGCACCATTATCAGAAGACAGTTGGTGATAGGTTGCAGGGAAGGGTGTTCACCTTCTATTAAGTTTTTCATCCTTCCTGCATTACACAAGAGGTTAACAAGTTACTACACCCACTCCAAGGCACTGTTAGGAGCACTCTTCCATGTGACAGCATCTCTGGGAGGGAGCAGGACAGCTCTATGTGACGAAGCAAAATCAGGTTAGAGAGCCTAAGAAAATCTGAAAATTTCTCATGTACTCCACCTTACCCTGGCAGGCCTGAATAAACTGAGACTTTCCAGGACACATAAAAGGCAACAGACTGCTAGGCTTCTGTATTTTTTAAAAAATCTAGTGCTGGTCTTAGAATTCCCTGCTTCTTGTAAAAATGGATTCGAATTTTTTTCCATAGGATAAGGAAATAAGTTGGATTAGCTCTTCCTCTGTGTGGGGACTGCCCACTGGAGACTGGACCAGCAGCTTTCCTGAAGAACCCCCATTTGTGATTGTTTTTTCTTTATTTCACAATCAGCAATTCTATCATATCATAAGCCAGTATAATAAAGTAGAACAGAATCAACCTTAGCCCAGCCCCCAGAGGTGATAAACAGCACAAAGGCAACTTGGACACCAAGCAAACCATCGCATGACAAACCTGAGAACAAGCACAACAACTCTAAGAACAAACAACACTGTGACCACTGACTATTAAATTAATATAATGAATGCTTGTAACAAATCTATTTTACACACTGGTCCCATCTGTTGTTATCTCCACCCTTTGTGCACCTAAAATGTCTGTCACAGTTTAACTCCATCTAGCAATTAGGTACCCTGCAACTGCTCATTCACCACCCTCACTTCCTGCGGGGATGGGAAGGAAGATGGGGAAAAAAAGGGCAAAACCCATAGGTGGAAGTAAGAACAACAATTGAAATAAAATATAATAAATAATAATACTACAACTGTAATGAAAATATGACAAAGGGAGTGAGAAATAAAACCCAGCAGAGACAGGTGATGCACACCACAGTTCCTCAATGCACCTGATGCCCAGAATGTCCCCAAGCAGCAATCAGGGGCTCCTGGCCAGCTTCCCCCATGTCTTAGCAGTGTTTTGTGGTATGGGATGTCTCTTGGGCCAGTTTGGAGCAGCTGTCCCAGCCCTGCTCCCTCCCAGCTCCTTGTACACCTGCCCCTTGGCAGAGCATGGGAAACTGGAAAACCTTTAACTTAGAGCAACAACTAAAGCATCAGTTTGTTATCAACATTATTCTCACTGACTCCAAAATACAGCCTTGGACCAGCTACTAGGGAGAAAGTTAACTTCCAGCTGAGACCAGGACACAGATTAAAGTTAAAATCCAGCAGCCATTATGATTTTAAAATCCAGCAGGATTCCAGATGTGTTTTATTAATTACTGCTATAATATAAAACATGGTGTATTCAACAAAAAATCCGTGTTTGTTTTAATATTCATTGTATAAACAACAGGTTTTAAACTAACATCAAATGTCTCAAAATTGGTTTTAGAATCCAGGCTCTCTTCCAAGAAATTCAGTCAGATCTCATAAAAATAAATACCAAGGTTTCAATTATCAGTTTCTGCAATATTGATTTTTTAACACAGCATTCAGTAGTGTATATTATTTTCCAAATGGAATTCTTATGCAGAAGGACATGCCCCAGTATTATAGAGGTACTAAGTGATACTTATCTGCAAGGCATTTGCGTGTAAAAATCTGTATTTGGAACATAACTCTACAAGAAGTTGAAGTATCTGTTGAGAATACACTTTGTGTAAAAGCTGGGGGTTCAGAACTTAATTGCCATCGATTGTTCAGTAAACACATTCTACTCAGCACAGCTGAGCTTTTTACAAACAGAACACAGACAATTCCTGATCTGCTTGAAAAGGATTATCCACAGCAATGAATATACCTGTGATAGTGCACTGGTACCTATTTCAGGGGACCTATCAACAAGTTACTTTAATAAAAGAATTGTGTGCCCAGATGAACTTTTTTTCCCCCTATCATTGACTAAATTTTAAAGGTTTTGCTAAAAACCACTTGGGTATTGATTTTTTAATGAACATGTTAAGACTTGCAGCTAGGGTTTCCTGGTAACTAGCTGGTACAATCATTACAACTAAAGATACAATACACACTGGAAACCTTGTAACTCTGTTGTGTGGATTTTGATGTATAAAAGGTTAAATAGAAACCTTTACAAGTAGAATTAGTCTACATCTGAAATTACAATTTTCGCAACATGCAGAGAAAATTATTTATAAATCAGTGTGTCCACAAATATTGCAGTGTTTTGACTGCCATAAACCTCAGTAAGTAGAGGAAACGCAAATATCTACCCAGTGACTTGCCTGAAGTCACGGTGAGTCAGTGGCTGCAATAAGAACACAGTCCTGCTCTCCTGCTTCCCCCTCCCTGTGTCCCATTCCCCGGTCCAGCATGGATTGAGGCTCCACACCACAGAGCTTCCCTGGGTTTAAGCCAGGAATTGGCAGCAGCTGCAGAAGGCAGGAGAGATGGGATTCCCTGGGGGATAACTGAAGTTTACACAGGGCTCTCACTGTGGGCTGGCACCATTGACACTGCTGGGCAGGATGATCCACTCCTGATCCAAGCTGACCAGTGCTCAGTGTCACTCCCTTACCCTGTCCCAGAGAATCCCGAGTCTGGAACACAAACACCTTCGTTCTTTCCTGCAGACCATCAACTGTGACTGAATTAAATATCCCATGACACAGCCCCCTCTCTCCTCTGACAGCAAGAGAAAATCATTACAAATGAATCAGTTCAGATTCATTGTTCCTGTATCATCTGTTACTGTTCTTTCAGAACTACAGCACTATCTGAAAAGGTACATTGTGAATAAATTAGTAGCAGAGATTATCCCTTTAGCCCAAATGCTAAAATACTGCATTTTAAAAAATTAATTTTTTTTCTTAGTCTGCCATTGAGTGTTTTAGAGACAACAGTAACAGCTCTGTTACTATACTAAGGCTTTTACCTATTTACATTCATAACATAAAATTCTAATAAACTGAAGAGTAATAAATATTTTGTTACCTAAGATACTGTATAGGAACAACCTACCTTTGGTAATTCTTTGAGCATCTCCAAGTTCAATTAAATCACACTGCAGTAAAACATTTCAAGTGTGCAAACTGACAGTGACTTCTGCAAAAGATTTTTCTTAAATAAACAAAACCATCACTATCTGAAAAACCTATCTCAGTAGAAACCTATAGAGATAAAAACATAACAGCTAATTTTTGAGAAGTGAGGGAAAATGAACACTGGTGAGATTATTTGTCTCCCCTGGCTCCTAAGGGAGGACATTTTGTCAGCTCCCAGGGAATGTGTTTTGCTGCACTGGCTGTGTGCAGCCAAGCTGTGCAGACTGAGCAGGCAGAGAACCTCCTGCTGGGAGTTTTAATGTTTTGGTACAGATTCAGTGCAGCAAAGTCGGTCTAGAAACAGCCATGTCACAGAGAGAGAAAAAAATAAATGCCAAGCTGCTGAGTCTTTTCAGGGCTGAGCTCATGTTTCTTTATGGAGATTCAGTTCTGGATAGAACAAGTGCCTAACGTTACCTGCAGTGAAATCCATCACGAGTGTCTGGATTACTGACTCCTAAATGTGATCTGCAGATTGTGCTCATCAGCAGCAGATGATACAGAAACAGCTGCTTAAACCCTCTAATCCAATGTATGAACACAAGCAACCAAGGAAAGAATAAAAAGGAGAAAAATCAAAACAAACATTCAAAGTGACCCTTAATTTTTATTTGGCAGTAAATAAAAATCACTGTGGCAATATTCTACAAGACAGTCACTGGAGTTTGATTATTTGCTAGATGACCATAGGATTGCAAGGAAAATTGAAAAGTATTAAAATATGCTTTTAATAACACGGATCATTCAGAGCCATTGCTTTTTTACCACTTTTTTTCTGCATTGCAGACAAGGCTGCACAATTATAAAAGAAGATCAGAGAATTCCCCAAGACACTCTATATTGATTCGGAAATGAGATTTCAGGTAAGGGTCCATTTGCACAGATTTAACTACAGGTTTGGGATCACTGCAGCATCTGATTGATCCTTACTGCAGTATAAAACAGATTATTGAATTAAATTAGCATATCAAAACTTCACATGGTAACAGAATGCCACATTAACTGAAAGATGAAAAGCCTTCCAAAGTTTGCAACAATTAAAACATTTTTTCTTTCCCTTGTTTCACTAAGGTGCAGGTTAAATAAGTTAAAATAAATTTATGGCAAATAATCAGTATGCTTAGTTTGAGAATTCTTTTTCTTTGCATATCCAAAAACCTAACAATTTTCCCTCTGAAACCCTGCAGATACAAAAAAATCTATTATTCTTAGTAACATTTCATGTTGTTATAAAGACTGTGGTGTACTTCATTCTAGCCAATAAGAAATGCACTAGAACATGAACAATATGGTAACAGTAATGAAGATTTTAAAGTCAGTATGGTATTTTGGCTCACTAAGTATTAAATAAGCTTATCTTTCTATGTTACTACTTCATGTTTAAAGTTCAAATGGTATTTTTGGAAAGCAGTTACATTTTAACTTTGATTAGTGTAGCAAACATATTTGAAAAATGCTTTGTATCAGATATTTTGAGGTATATTAAAATAATTTTTGAAATGTAAATTTTCATGACTCATTGAGGTAAACAGGAAAAAGAGATGCACCAGAAATGATTGAGAGGGATTCTGGTCTACGGAACAATCCTAAATTCCCTATTAAGGCAAAAACATAAGTCACAAATAGGAATTTTGCCAGAAAATAGAACAACTGTCTTTCAAATTCCCTTCAAATCAATTCTCGAATATTTAAGGGAAAAGAGGCAGCTGTGAATAAGTAGGCAGAAGAGCCCAACCTGTCTGTACCTTAAAGTCCTTATTAACTCTGATCCTTTCAGAGTTTCACATCATCTTCCAGCCTAATGCCTTTCCACAGGCAAACAACCACTGGACAACAATCACATAGGTCCACAAGTCATAAATACAATTACAGTATAGTGATACCCAAATTTTAGTGAAGTCAGCATAATTTACAGTCAAACTATGCAGGAAGTACAGAGGAAATCAATCCCAATACAAAACAGTTTGCTGGAAATATGAAAAACTCTTCTTCCAGGAAAAAATCAGCAAAGTAGAAAAAATAAAATGCACCTTCCATGAATTTTATTTTGACTCTGCCTCTTCATCCATGAATTCAACGAGTGGAGCGTGTCTGTTGGCCTGGGCACCTTCTTGGAAATTGACCTTTTTAATCACTCCTGCCTTGGGAGCCTTTATGGTGTGCTGCACAGAAACACAGCACAGTGAGCAGCAGACAACACAGGGGTTCCCTCCCCTCTCTCTACAGCAACTGCTACTATCACTCCTTGGTCCAATTAGAACTAACACATTTAATTCCTTCCTCTGATAAATTTCATTTTAAACCTTCTTTTAAACATTATCCTGGTCCATTTTCAAGTTCCATTTTCTCATGAAAATTTGATTACTATACTAGGGAGAAAAATGCTATATAATACATTTATATGAGTTATCAATATCATATGAGTTATCATCAGTATGAATAGATGACTCTCATTCTACCTCACTAATACTTTCTGTTGTTGTAATAAATACCAAGCAGAAACAACACAGTTTTAATCCAAAATGTTAATCAGAGAGCAGACTTGTTCCCTTAAGAGAAATTTGCAGATTTACTAAAGATATTTCTGCTTTCTGGCCAGGAGGGGTCTTAAGTGGGCAGATATTTGGCAAAATGCTGATGAAACATAAAATACAGCTACTAATGACAGTAAAGGAACAGCATGCTTACACACCAACTGCTCTGCTTGTCATTGTACCAGGTTAGTTTGACATTGTAGCTTTGCTTCTTGGTAGTTTTCTACATAGGGTTAGTCTAGCATCAAAACATTTAAGACCGGATATATTAAATCCTCACATCTAAGGACTCTCTAAATAATAATTTGCTTTTTAAATTTTACATTTTATATTTCAATAGCACTTAAAAAAATAACTCAGATAATGTCAATCTGGATATCAGCTGGAGAGGCACAAACACATTTAGCATCCAACTGCAAAGAATTTTGTGTGTAGATTTTTTTTTAGTGCACACAGTTTTATTTAATAGAACTTGAGTGTAATTAAAAAACACAAAAACATAAAGGCAGATTTTCTCAGCAGTGTTAGTTCTGCTGCCACAAACTGAGATTTATTTTAAACTAACAGTCAAACCAAACCAGTTCAAGCTACAGAAACTGTAATTCAAGCAATCTGAGCCACAGTCAAGCACTATGAAAAGGTAAAATGGCCAAAATGCCACTCCTCTGAATGCTGTGTGGATAATTACACTGAATCTTTAGTGTGCTCCTCATAAAACTTAATAATAATAGGATTATACACAAGAAGAATCCTGTGCATATTTACAGAGTCCCCATTAGCTAAATCTCTGCCTGAAGTAACTGCAGACATCCATGTGCCTGGATCACAACCAGGGAGCAAGAGACACACCAAGACAGTTTTGTGCTGGAAAAGTCAAAGGAGAGAAGGGGACAGAAAGCCTGACACCACCACCCAAATGCATGTTAAAACAGCTGCAGAATACCATGGATTACATAATCATCATTTGGTTGAAAAGAACAGCAAATATAATCCTCTGAAATCTGGTCAGACACAACACTGATGTTACTGCAGATGAAGTGACACTGACATCTGCAAGCTGCACTCTACACTGAACTTCAACAATGCAACGAAGAATTATTAAATTTTGAGCCAATTTTTTTTCTCAGTAATTAAAACCTTTATATGTCACTTACCTCCATTTTCATAGCTATCATAACCATTAGAGGGTCTCCAGTCTGAACCTTATCCCCTGCCTTCACAAACACCTGCAATTCAGGAGAAATTTGGGGGAAAAAAATCATTTGTGTTTGTACTGTTCAAAATCAGCTGGATCTTGACTAACACAATGCACAGAGGGAGTGAGGTTTTGCAAAACAGCCTCATATTCATCTTTATTTTTGTTGGTCTGGGTATCTGAGTTCTCTGGATAGGGAATAGTTCTAGCCAGATCTCTTCAAGGGAAGGCAGAGTCTACAGAAAGAGGGTCAGTACCAGATGACAAGATGACCAGAAAGCCATTTACCCATCAAAGAAGAAACACTAGAAGAAATGATGATGTTCTACCCTTTCTGGGGTTCAGCAACTCTATTTTCAGAAAAGTGCAGAACCTCTTTCTGGAGCCAATCCCTAAAGTGTTTAAAACAACATTCAGAAAGAAGATGGCAGGAGCCACCTAGTTTTTCAACAATTGCTCTGATTTGGAGTGTTCATTCAGGGACGTCAGAGTTCCATCCTTCACGCCTTTTTATTAGTGGTTAAATCCTTCAGCCACTAAACTCCCCAGAAAATCTTTCTGTTGAAACTTTGTCACTGTACAGAGAATGCATAAGACTTGTTGAACTTAAGAAAAAGAAATAAATTCACAGCTTAACAAAAGAGGCATTTCTGAGTATGTCCTTGTTTGCAAGTGCATCTCACTCTTTTGTTAGGTGAAATGAATCAAACAGCCCATAACACTTCAGGGAAGCTTTGACTTGGGAAGTAATTATGATGAAGAAAAAATTATTTAAGCAATAGCATTAGTTCAGATCTTCCAGAGCTCTAGAGAAAGAATGGAAGCCTTAAAAAGCCCTGGGTGGCTGATGAAAACTCAGAGTCAACAAACCTTTTTCCAATCAGAAGCCACACAGCACTGGCATTTCTGTTCCCAGGTCTTTCCTGGCAGTACAGAAGCACTATTTCTGGCAGAGTAAATTTGAATATATTGGAGAATTCAGGTCCCATCCATGTTGTTATAATTACCTTTTCTACTGTGCCCGTCATGGGCGCCACAGCTCCACTCTGCACTGCCCCTGAACTCACTGCAGACAAGTACTTGGGCACAGGGAGGCCAATCTGAGCCCTGCCTTCCTGCAAAAAGAAAATCCACGGCAGGTGAGTTCACAACATGAAATAATAGCACCAATTGATAGGCTGAGAGAGGGAAAAAAGCAGACCCAGCCCTAGGCAAAGCAGTCAGCCCTGAGGGTGGCAGACCCTGGGGTCAGGGCTGCACTAGGACTGTCATGGTCACTGCTTTGCCAGTGTCTGAGGCCTAGAAAGTCACACGTGCTTGCTGGAAGGACCAGCAAGGAAGGAACAACCCCTGTGACAAAGCAGCTCCACGTGGATCTTTGTACAAACCCTGTATTTGTACCCTTCCTGTTCATGCACCAGCAGTGCAGAAGGTTTTGGAAAATGCACAAAGGCTGTTTGCACAGGGGCAGGCAGGTTGCTGCAACAAGTAGGAGACACATTGGCATCTCCATTGCCAGGCACTGCCAATGAGTGCTTTGCAATTTACAATAAAATTAATTCAGTGCTAAATTTAGTCCAAAATTCTCACTGTTATTCAAAATCCCTTAAGTCCTCTCAGAGTTGCTTCCTAGAGTCTCTCAAAGACTCATTATCCCCCACATCCTTCCCGTGCCCCAAAATCCTGTGATTTCTTCTCATTCACTCCATACTCCACTCTGATACCACAGGACAACTGAGCTTTGCCATTCCAGCACGGGGTATTTTGTCCTCATCACTGGAGCAACAAAGTTTTTACTGCATTCTGCTTAAAGTCTTAAGGGGCTCAGAGCTAGAGGTTAATTACTGAAACTAATTAATAATAATTTATTTATTTAGATTACATTATTATTGAGTTACTGTAAGGCCTTACAATGTTTTAACCGTAAATAAAAATTACCAACCTAATAATGCAAGTTAGGGTACCTCTTCTTTCAAATGTCATTTGCATTTGCATATATGCAATGCAGATAATGTCATGGTAACCCATAATTGCATGTTTTAATGTTAGCTGAAGTTATCCTTCCTCAGACCAATATTGATTTATTTCTTGTCATATAATTTAAAAATTGTAACTGAAATTAAAACACCAGTTACAAGACCTTTCAAACATTTGTCAGTTTGAAGTACCTGCTACTGTTCTGTGACAAACTTAAATACCTGACAAATCCAGTATTTTGAGTTCCCCCATCCTAAATCATAATTTCCAAATCTGACTCATCAACTGTATTTTAACTTTCTAAAAGTAATTCATTCTCTCACTGACCATAAGCAATGAATTTCTAATTAGAACAATAACCCAACAAGTATCAAAACTTGATAGGTCAAAGTAAGAAACTGAAATTGTTGTTCTCTTTCACATTCTATTCCAATTTATATTGTTCATTTACATGAATAAAATTCCAAAATTTTGAATTTGTGATAAAAAAGAAAGAAATTTTACCGAGAAGAACAGGTAAATGGTGTTGTCCAAAATTACCAACTTGGACTTAGACACTGTTCCATTTACTGAAGACTTCAAGTAAAGTGAATCTCCTTCTTTTAAGATCTCTCCAGAAATCAGGAACGTTTTATCTTGAATCTGAAAGTTAAATGCTTTTATAAGGACAAAAGTTAACCCTTCACTAGCAATAAATCAAAAGATTGTATTTGTACCCTCATGACCTGTGATTCTGCATAAACAACTCTGGAATTTAAAAAAAAATATTTTTAAGCCTGATGTATCCTTTATTTTTTAGTTAAGAGATTGTTCTGTATCCAATACAAACAACTCAGCAAATTATCTAATATATTCCATCCTCAGGACAATTTCTATCTTAAACAAAGCTATACTATTTCTTAAGGAAAACAAACAAAAAAATATTCTGAATATTCAGTTTAGTGATGCTATTAAAATCTAGTATTTTTAATTTGTCCTAGCACCCTGACTTCCTTCAAACTGAAGAACCCATAGCATTCAGCTGACATATTCCACAATGTTTTCCAAAAGAGAGGTGACTTCCTCTGTCTTGGAAGCTTGCAGGACAAGAACTACAGCATATTCAGTGAACCTACAAAGGAACCAGAGCAGTGATGGAAACAGTGCCAATGAGACACCAAAACTGCCAAAGAAAGACCAAACACAAAGGTCATTAATTTATGAGTACCCTTTACCCTCCTTCCCACCCTTTCCTTCAGTGGAAGCTGCAACTGTATCACAACTGCAGCACACAAAGACTGTAAGAACACAAAGGTAAATACATTACATTTCACTCATAGGTTTACTTTCAAGTCTGATATCACTGAGCACAGAATCAGAGACTTGCTGGTCTTTCAAGATGGCACAAATAGAAATAAAACTTAAGTCTTCATTTACATAGCTGCAATTTATTCTTCCACTGAAAACCTGCACTGAAGGATCCTGCTGATCTGACAGATCCCTGAGCAGAAAATGGTTTGGTTGAGCACTGAGTGCCTGCTAGTTCCAGGCCCAGCCACCTGCTCTGGTTGATTTGCCTCAGGACAGGTTCTGTAACACTCCTGAGGCACTGTCCTTCTCGCAGTAAACCCCCAGTTATGTCCTTCCATTCCTATCTCCAGCTGCTCTCCATTTCCATGCCAACCCCCATTCTTCATTCTTCCCTAGGAGTCCATAAATGGACTCCATAAATGGTCCCTACATCCCTTCTAGCCTCTTTCCACTGTTGCTGATGTGACTTCTGAGATAAGGCTCAAGTGTAAAAGCTGTCAGGCATTACATAGCTAATCAATACACTCAAAATAACACAAGTATTACAGGAGGGATGTGGGATTATCTCAGTCTTTGTATCAGTAAAGGTTTGAGTTATCATGTTATCATGTATCTGTTCATACTCTTGAAAGCACAATAATTTTATCCCTATCTTTCTAGTACACTGATCTCTATACAGTCCAAGCAGTTCATAAAGTACTTATTCACTTAATTCCCCTTTTCTGATTATTGAAACAAGAAGTAGAACTTTAGAGACTGCATTCTTGAGTATGCATCCATTCTGGGTGCAAATCTGAGAGAATAAGACATTCAGCTACAGGGGATGCAAAAGGATATTCAACACCCAGCCAAACACAAGCCCCTTAAGCCACAACTGGAGATTCTCACATGTGCACACACAAAGTTATCTACAACTAGGGCATCTTGAGCTGTTTACTATAGGAGCTCTATAGCATGGACAAAAAGCCAATTCCATGGGGTATTATTCAATTATCTAACCAGAAGATTCCTCAGCTCATTTGCTAATGACTCTCCATTTTCCATCTTCAAAATAAAATGATATCTTGCAGATAATGCTCTAGAAAGCTTTTATTTATCCCACAGGAGATCCATTCTCATGCACAGAATAGAGCAGGAGTCCTGTGGAAAAAGAGTCTTTCAAAATGCAGATTTAAATCTAATTTCCCATGTTTTAAACAGACAAATTTAACAAGGAAAATAAAGAATAAGACCTTTAAATACTGAAAAAATACTTTTTTTAGCCTTGTCAGAAGCATTTTAATAGCTCTTACATACCAATCCAGCATCTAGCACAGAAAATTTCACGTTAAAGTAACAGTATATATGAATGGATACAAGCAAACTAAAACCCAAATCCTGCATCTGTGATCACCAAGCAACTGTAGTAACAATTAATAGTAAGAGAAATCTACAAGAAATGGATCATTTTATCTAATGAATTATCTGAAAAATTTGTACCTGCATTTTGTATGACCCATCTTGATTGTAACTTACAGCTACATCCACAGCTGTTCAATAAAACAAAATATGCATGTGTGAGTAGATTTAGTATCTAGAATATGATGACATGAACAGTATCAAGGCTTTCTTGATAAAAATGAGGCCTACCAACACTAAGATAAGAACAAATATTTTCAGATTAGCTTACAACATACTGCAGATTTCATACTGAATTCCAGACAATTTTTCTTTCAAAGATGAACACCTGAAATCATGCTCTGAGGTCTTGTATTATCTGGACAGAAAACAAGTTTGTGAGGGGAGAAAATACTGATCTCTTTTACACTAAAGCGAAGTTCAAACAAAGTAAATGGCACTCTGCTCTTTTTAAAATCTCAACTTCATTCATTTAAATGATGAACATTAATTAGTAGTCATTTGAATTTGGTTTACATGTCCTCAGGATCTAAGTGTGGATTAAACATGCAATTCTGTATATTCCGAGCTCACACTGCATAACTCATATTGCTTTTATGCTGTTTCTTAGCCTGAATTTTCAAGAGTCAGTTAAAATAACTTTACCCATCAAGTACCTCCCTTCCCTCCACACACGTTTTTATTAACTTACTGCTTTCCCCATCCAGCAGAGACAATTTTCTAGTGTAACATATATTTATTCTTCTACCAGTGCTGGATGCAAATGGTGAGAATTTATCTAAAACACAAAATACACACATAGGTTACTTTCATTCTTAGAACACTTAACACTTAGAACTTAGGCCTTAAAATCATTGTCCTGCTATCACTACCTTCATATTTATGTATTTCTATTGCACAGAAAAGACTGGGGAGCTGCTGTAGTCACAGAGAGTGACAATTCCTTGATCTCCAACACTGTGATCAACAGAAAAAAATGACACTAAGAAAGGCACTGGCTGTTTTCCATGAACACATCCTTGAACAGGACCAGAGAGCAAGGGAATTCAACTACACCACAGCAGGTCCTGATTAACATTTAGGTGAAGGTTCCATTAAACCTCACTGCCTCTCCCATTCCAAGCAGAGTCAATTTTGTCTGAAGACCTTGGGCCAACTGTAGGAATAACAGAGGCAGAAGGTCACTGCTTGTGCTTATCAAGAGCAAAGAGCTCACAATGCCACGGACCATGAATCCCAAGGTCTTTCAGATAGTGTCTGTCTGAAGGGCTTTGGGGAGTACTCTGGACATTACAGTGGTGACACATTCCACATCTGATCCTTAACAAAAGTTATAGTCTGCTCTGTATGTAAATATCTGGGAGATGCCAGAACACTGAGCAGGCACAAAGCAGGGCAAAGAAAAAACATCCAAATTAAATAACTGCACATGAACTCATAAAATAAAACAATACAGAACAATGATCCTTACCATCTGACTGATCTCTAAAAGCATCTGTTAGCATCTTCTCTTTCAGTATGAGCCCTAGAGCTGCCTGACACATAACTTCATGTGGAGTTGCTTTTCTGGTTGGAAACAGTTCATCATGGTGTTGAGGAATGAAATTAGTGTGCACATTTCCAGCCTCAAACTGTGGGTGTCCTGACAGGCTCAGTAAGAAATCAATATTAGTGCTTAATCCTACAATCTGTAATGAAACAGAAGCATATTGCCAAGTTGAGTTATGAATACACAGCTTTCTGCTCACAAAGTTTCTCAATAAAATGTAATTCATTCAACTGGTCTGTTTTATTATCTATTAAGCCACTGACTGTGAAAAGACAAGAAAACAAAACCTAAAAGCTGTTTTCTCAAAAGCACTCTGTTTTCTAAATGCTGCCTTTGTCCAGGGTGAAGTTGAGCAAAGTTTCCCAGAAACAGTAGCAGGAGGTAATTCAAAAAAAATCCTACTTTTGGAAAATCGTGCTCTGAATATTTAAAAGAACATTCCTAACTTGACAAGTGCTTCTTATTAAAAATTAGTTACAATAGTTGCAGTATCCCATATTTGATCTTTGAATAGTAAAAAGTAGGAATAGACTTCTGTAAGTTTACTAGATACTATCCATTTCCTGGATAGTGCAAAATTACTAACGAAACAACATAATTATTTTAGAGAAATCAGTGAAACTGGTAACCATGTTATGCTGTCAACATTTACTGATAGAACTGCTAAGAAAATTCTGGAAAAAGCAAGAGAATTCTTTTACCCCTTTCCCTTGCAGTAAATTTAATTTTTAGCTAAAACATTAAGGGGCCCAACATTTTCACTACTTCGGTCACATTCATGGTGTTGATTTAAAAGTATAAATTAGTTCTGTACAAGTAATATTTGGTCTCACCTCAAGCCAAACCTTCTGAATTCCTCTTTTGAAAACAGTTATAATACCTGTAGTTTTCACAGGGGAAAAATGGAATGTTTCTTAAAAAGAACTGACAGCATATTTCTTTACCACATGTATAGTCTAAAAACTTCATTCTTTTTATAAATTAAAAATTACAAGCAAAAATTGTCTGACACAAATTCCACCTAAGAAACTCTTTAAGTGTGAGAAAGCTCATACCTACAATTGAAAATGTTCTACGAAGTCCCAGGTGCATCTTCAAACTGAAGATATCACAAACTTAAGAATCTATCTGTAAAACTGGGCTTCACAGCTACTTTTACTCACTCCACCAATGAAAACAGTTTGCAAATTAGGAAAAAACACAACTTCTGCAAACAACTAATGAATTTGACATGGCAGTAGCAATGCAGGCTCCCTTTTGGAAACCACTTTGGTTTTAGTGCAGTATTGTCTGCATCCTTTGAGGGCTCAGGTTGTGATATCACACTGGGTTCCTCCCACTTACATTGTACTGGTGCAAACAGTAGCGCAGCTTTCTGAGAGCTGCCTGTCGGTCCTCAGCCCAAACCACCAGCTTTGCAATCATGGGGTCATAATGCACGGAAACCTCATCACCTACAATGTGGCAATAAAACAAAAATGCAGTAACATGCAACCAAGTGTTTATGAAATCTGGTAATGCAAAGTACTGGACACCACACGGCATCCAACTCAGGCACAATTCATGGCCACATTTCTCTCAAGATTAAAGTTGTTTAAGGACATGATGATGTGACCTGGTATTTCAATTTCAAGGGCAACTTCAGCACAGACTTTTTATAAAATTTTGTACAGGTAACATTACTCCAATTCAATTTTCTTTATTGCAATCAGAATGCAGGATTGCTAAAAAGTGAGGAGAATATCACCACCATGAGCCAGTGGACATTAATTTGAGTACAGGTGAAGAAGAGGTAAACAAAATATTCAGTGATTGACCAAAAGTACATGGAAAATCATAAGAAAGGATAATTCTGTAAGGATTTGTTTTTATAACAACACTCTTTAAGACAAACTTTTTTAGGCCAAAGAGGGAAATGCTTACAAAGAAAAGTTCTTGATGTTAATTATTTCTTCTTCCATCACTGCCTTCAGTTTTACCTTGCCTGACTCCAGTCTCTATCCTGGTGAAACGATCTGCTGGGGGTGTGGATAAGTGCAACAGTGGCCCAGCTCCTGGCATAAAGTTATTATCAGGGTCTTCAGCATATATTCTAGCTTCAAATGCATGGCCCTGGAGCAGGATCTCTTCCTGCCTCAGAGGAATCTTCTCTCCTGCTGCAACCTGAAAACAACAGGTTTAATCTTTAATGCAGGATCAATATTCTGGAGTGCTGATATATGAAATATTAACAATCTTTCTTCTAAACATGAACAACTAGGAAGCACATTCTAAAAAGCACAAGACGAAAAACAGTGCCAAGACCACTGAACCTGTCCACCTTTTCTCTCTCTTTCTTCCAGTGTTGTTTGGTCCCTGTTCTAACTGAGGATACAATTCTCAATTTCCATGCCCAGATAAGGAAGACAAATGCTCCTTCTTTTTGCATCAGGATTTGCTATTTAATTTTCATTCTGATTGCACTAAACACTTCCCCGCCCTTAATCTCACACTACTTAAGCTGCTGTCCTCACTTTTGGATTTATCCAAACAGAACTGGGTTCTATTTCAAGTTCCCTAATACTCAAAACTTCCTGTGATCACTTGAATGTGTGAATAATCTCTGCAAATTGGGTGTGTGAGGAAATCTCCTGCTCCAATCCAACCCACTGTACACTTATTTCAGAATGTGGCAATACTGGTATAACACCAGACAGGTTTTTGTGAAGATTTTTTTCCTCGTACTGCCTGATGCAAGAATGAATTTTGGGCCACAGATACATTTCAAACAGAGTTTTAGAAACCTTTCAGCATGGCAAGGGAAAGATGAGGACCCTACCCCCTCCTACTTCCCACATTGTAATGTCTCTAAACACACTTTAAAAATGTTTTCTCTCTACACAGCTGGGAGAGGACTGGTTGAAATTCAGAGCACCTACACAATGCTCTACATCCCATACAGCAATGTGAGATGTTCCTGTGGAGCAAAGGAAACTCTACCCTGTCAGCTGAGCAGGAGATGAGGATATGGAAACCCTTCTGGCCTCTCACAGGCAGCATCACAGAGCACTCAGGAAGAACTCTGCATGTAAAATCAATTAACACTCACCCTGAGCTGCCATTCCACCAAGTCTGTTCCAGTGATCATCTCTGTAACTGGGTGCTCTACTTGCAGCCTGGTATTCATCTCCATGAAGTAAAAATTATGTTGGGAGTCCATAATAAATTCAACTGTTCCTGAAGTATTTAACAAAATGATACTTCACCAAAGAGCATCTTAGGTGTCCATTTATGGAAAAGACACCCAAGACACTTAATTCAACCACACCAAGACTATTATTTCTAAATCAGACACACTGAATTTCATTAAATTCTATACAAATAAACTAAAAGGGTCACAAAATTGAGGTCTGAAAACAGAAGGGTTGTTTCCTTGTACATTTACATAACCTGTGTTGTTTAGTAGCCATTCTTTACAGTAAGAGCTGCATTTCAGTAGCACTTTAAAAAGTGCATCGAGACTGTTTGAAAGTATTCTGAATATTCATATAGTATGTAATTATTTTTAATAAATATCCAAAGAAAACAGTGACAAAACAAAGTTACAAATAATTTAAGGTTATTTCTCATCTGGGAAATGGTGTAGACTTTACAGTGAGTTGTGTTTTTCTTTCAAAGACTTTACTCTTTGCATATAAAGTATCACTTTTTGTATGCTAAAAGAGAAATTATTTTCCCCTTGCTCAGCTCTAACTTACTAATTGATAATGCTTACTTTCCAACAACAATTGAGTTGATCAAATCATCTTCTCTGAAATGTTTTCTTTCTATGCTTCAGCTGCTACTGGTCTTGAGCTCAGGTATGCTAATTTAAATCTGTAATTACATTAGAATTAACTAAATGATTACTTGCTTAAACCTCAAAAATTTGGGGGATGTGTGTCATACTTGGAAAGAATCAGATGCCATTTGCTTGAGACTTGAAGTCATTAAGTTAAAAGCTGCAGCTCCCCAGACTCACCTGCTCCCACATAATTCACTGCTTTAGCTGCTTTGACAGCAGCTTCTCCAAGTCTCCTTCGAACCTCTGCACTAATTCCTGGCTGCAAATAAAAATAACAATAAAAAGATTACAAACTATTGTTAAGTTTGGTGATATTAAACCTGCAATGCATGAATATTTAACAGAATTTAACAGCTGTAGTGAGACCTTAATTTATGTTATATTCGAAATCTACATAATACTTCTTCAAGAATCATTTTTCCTAAAGAATGTAGTTTGTTTTTCTGTCAATTAAAACATTTTCTGCAGCAAACTAAAACAGGTCTGAGAATTACTGAGAAATAAATTATTGCCCACTACATACATTCAATGGGGGATAGCAATTACTATAAAAAGATGTCAGTTCATAAAAAATATTAACAATTTTCTGCTCACCCCTGGTGCCTCTTCAATGATTTTCTGATGCCTCCTCTGCACACTGCAGTCTCTTTCAAACAAATACACTGCATTGCCATGCTGGTCACCAAATATCTGGACTTCAACATGCCTGTTCCATAAAAAGAAATGTTTTAATGTATTTTAATGCCCCAAACAGACTTCAAACTTGTACATTTCAGTAGGATTTCTTATAAGTTTAAGTGTCTGCCCTTAAATAAGTGCCAAAAATATAGAAGTGAAGCTGCTATGACACAGGATTTTAACTGTTTTAGACTTACTCAATCTTCCAAATGAAAGAGGATTTCCTATAGTGACGCTTCAAGGAAAAACAGATGTAAAGTACAAGAGTGTCAAACAGACATCTGTGAGACATTCCTTATAAAAAATAAATTGGTTCCATTTCGCAGGCCAGGCATTAGTTAGACTCTCACTTCTATTTTGAAACATCAAAATAGAGGAAGATTAAATAACTGGTTTAGGACACCTGAGGGCAGCAGAAACACCATCACAGCTTGACTAAGGCCTATAGTTTAAATATTATAGTGATGTTTTTTTCTAGATGTATATAAATTTTAGAAAGCTTCCTCATTGCCATATCTCCCAAGCAGTAGCATTTTAATTCTTGTCATTCGAAACAAAGCCACTACAAGAAATTCAATAAATTATAAACAATTGTGACCAAATTAACAACTTTCACAGTGCAAATCAGACATACAAAACCAATTTTAATCCTACAACTAAGCTAGTTATGTTTATTTAACAGTAGAATATAGAATAAACATTACAGTGTTTATATTGAAACACCTATTCCTTACCTTGGATTATCTACAAATTTCTCAATCAGCATTGCATCATCATTGAAAGACTTTTTTGCTTCTCTCCTTGCTGATTCTAGTTGGTCCAGAAACTCCTTTTCAGAATGAGCAATCCTCATGCCCTAAAATACAGGGGGAAAGCTTATCTAAATGTCAAAAAATACAGCATACAATGAAAAACCTTCTTGCACACGCAGAGTGAGACATGAGCTTCAAAATAACACTTTTTCGTCTTTCATAAACATTAGTGGAGTTGCCTATCAGCTTCCATTAAGATAACCCTAAGTCCCACTGACTGTGCCATAAGAATTTTAAAAAATAGATATTATCATTCCATTGATGAGTGAGCGCAAAATTCAATTTTGTCCTCAAATATAATAGAAATTTCCAAAGGTTGGCAGAGAAAAACTTATTTTTTACAAAATAAAGCTAGCTATTTTGGAAATAACCAAAATTTTCTATATGTAATTTTGTAGCCATTTATTTCAGAGTAAAATCTGATTTAGACTAGGAGTTCACCACTCATTAAAAAGTATCTAGAAACAAAGTAGTATCTAATTATTTCTTATGCAACATTTAAAACTGTTAGCAAAAATCACAGAAGCTATTACAGAGCTATGATTTAAAGTCATCTCATTTTGCACAAATCCACAGCACAACTTTTCTGCTTATGGTTATGCTTATGCTTATGTGAATTACTGGAGATCCATTGGAAAAAAAACAAAACTCTTCCACCATTTATTCCCGCTACTTATCTTCTGCATATCAAAGGGAAATGAGATTTCATAGCGGTAGATTGGCCATTAATAATAAATTTTAACAAAAAGTGCTTTTCCAGTTTTTGTTTTCTTTTAGAATATTGAATTACAGATCCTGAGACACGGCAACTTTACAGCACATGATGAACAGATGAGTTCCTTACCTTTCCTCCACCCCCACGGACAGCTTTAATCATTACTGGGTATCCAATTCTCCTGGCATGTTCCTTTAGACACTCATCAGACTGATCTTCCCCATGATAACCTTCAACAACAGGAACGCCAGCAGCAGACATTATAGCTTTGGAAGTGCTTTGACAGAACAGTTTTATATTTAGAATTATAATAACTGTTCTTTTCTTACATTAAGCTCCAACCTGTCTAATGTTCCCAATGTTAATTCTCTCCACGAAAATAGTTCCACAGTAGACCTCAACAGGACTACTACTACACAGGATTGGACTGTAATTCAGCACATGCTTCAAACAAAGATTTTTGTTTCTCCTAGCAGGGTTACACTTTAGTTTGACTGTTTTTTCCACATTATAGATGAATCTAACATTTTCAAATTACAACACAGTATCCTACAATATTTAAAGTTGTACAAAGGCAAAACTTTTCATTACACAGGCTACATTCACACCACACATAAAACACTCAAGCATAACAACTCTAATTTCCAAAATGCATGCAAAGTTTGTTAAATTACTGAGGCAATTTACTCTCACATTATAAGATGATAAAAAGTTAATTCTCTCTAACTACTATTACAAAGTTCCTGTGTCAGTAATAACTTCATTTCCATATTCTTGATTTATGCTTCATACCTTAAAAGTCTTTCTTTGGTCTAAGTAACTAAGAATAAGATCCTCTGTGATGAATTAAATTTACCATTTTACATGGGCCACAATAACCCTGATGATTTGGTGCTTTTTATTCCACTGCGCTTCTAACCCACCCAAACCGGCTGCTGAACCTTTAGCTATATTACACTACAATGCTTTAGTTCTGGAAAAGTAGATTCATTACTTATTGAATGAATTAATTAAATAAGTAAGGATTCCACTTAATTAAATAATAATTAATTAAAATCCCAGCAACTGAACAATCTTGACCGTTTATATCTCTACATGAATCTATAAACCTGGAGTTTATTCCTTTGAAGAGAACTGTAAAAATACAATGCAAATTACCAGAATAAAACAATTACAGAGCAACTGGTCATTTGTTAACAAAATCAGCTTTGCCAAGCTGTAAACTGCATAACCAAGTGACAAATGAGAAATAGATACCTTTTAATACCCATATCTCTGATAGCAGATGAAGGAGGACCTATGAAGATGATTCCCTGTTGCTTACACAGCTCTGCAAACTCTGTGTTTTCTGAGAGGAAGCCATAACCTGGATGAATAGCCTAAAACATAATAATGTTACCAGCCAATTTTTTGCATCAGTTTAGCTTAGAAAACTCAGAAACTTCATAGATCATTACAGAAAAGCAAGATGAGCAAAAATAAAGAACTAAAGACATGGAAGTAACAGAAAATGTAAGGCCCTGACCTCCTTACCTGTGCTGCTGAGACCTTGGCCACCTGCAGTATTTTCTCCATGGCCAAGTAACTCTGCTGTGAGGGTGGTGGACCAATGCAATATGCTTCATCTGCCTGTTTTATGAAAAATACATACAACAGAGACTGTTTACTAACAAATTTAAATGAGTTTCTGGGCTAACTATATCACTTATCAGACTACAGTTTAAATCACTGCCCTTCCTCAAGGAGAGGCTTAACTGAGTGAAACAAATTCTGACTTTTTCCCCAAAATCACAGTCCATTCACTAACCCCTGGCTGTCCAGAGTCAGAGAGCCAAACTTGAATGCATTTCCTGTAAAGCTGTCAGGTGTTGAGACAGAGACCAGGCAAACTTTCCATCCATCCAAGGAAAATTTGCCAGTAGGTCTACACAAGTGAAAGTCAACTTTGCATCAGCACCCAAATCTGCTTTAAACATGGAACTTATCAATGAAAAATACTGTTATGAATGAACATTAGCCACAAATTTAATGAATATACTTCACCATTGCTACATGCATGGAGTTCCTGTCTGCTTCACTGTAAACTGCCACAGACTTCACTCCCATTTTCTTGGCTGTTCGCATCACCCTGCAGGCGATTTCCCCTCGGTTTGCAATAAGGATCTTCCCTATGCTGCGACCTCCTGTTTGAAAGGATGAAGCACAGTAAGAAACCAAGCCACAGAAACAGTCCTGGAAACAAAGCAATTTTAAAATTCTGGTTTCTTTTACATTATTTATAAAGTTTACACATTTCTTCAATAATGAAAAAAACATGTTTCACCCAAAAGCATTTCCAAGCTGCTCTTCAAATTTTTAATTCAGAGTCCTTATGCAGAAGTACACTTAAGCCATTTTTTTTTCCTTTTCAGAATTCAAGAAATATATCCTAACCCTAAAAAACCTCACTTCTACATAACAGCTGATGCTTATAGTTGTGCTGTGCACCTTCTGGACTAACCAAGAAACAATCAAAGCTTTGTCGTGATTTACACATGAAGAGCACTGTTCCCCCTTGATACACAGTGATGAAGAAATAACAAGATATTAATTTCTTTTCTTGTTTTTTTTAAGCCAAAACCAACTTACAAAGTGATTTACAAACTTCTACAAACTGTCATGACAGCAGCCAGAACTTGACAGAAGTATAAGGCCAGCACTGACAGAAACTTCTCAGTGAGAACTACATAGCTTAAAAGTAAACAATAAAATCAAAATAGGTCTCTGAATTCTCAAATATAAACTCTGTAGATAACATGACCACAGGGTAAGTTTAAATGATCTTGCTAAACTCCTTTACTTTCCTTCATCTATTGTTTAAATACCATTATGCCTACAAAATAATTCTCAGAGACTCTGAAACATTTGTATCAGAAAAGGACTCAGAGAAAAACATCACAAAAAAGAAATAGTTTTCATTAATTTCTCTATACCTAAATATGACAGATAAGATCATAAAAATTTTGTTTGAACATTAAAGATGATTTCTGTTTGGTTACCTACAGGTTCCTGTTTTCAAAACCTGTGAAGATACTGAATATTTATTAAAAAACCCTGCAGTCTTTCAGCAACTAATACTTCAAAACCATCCACAGTGCATAGCAATTTAAGCTAGTAGCTAAAGAAGTTAAATTTCATACCTATTGTTGAGGCCCATTTCACAAATATTTGTACTTGGCTCCATTGCCTGTGCAATTATAAGGAGACAGAAGTGTTACAAGTGCATATGAAGAAGTGGCAACTGAGCTACTTTTATTTTCAGGTGAGAGAAGGACAGCACTGAAACTTCTGATACATCTATTAACACAAAACATATGCAGGTATAACAAGGGAAGTTGCTCAAACTTCACCAAATCTCTCCCTAAGCACTTTCACTTGGACACAATAAAAATGATCCCCTCGCTTTTTTATAGCATTCAAACATAAACAATCAAGGGATTTTCTTAAACAAGCAGAAAGACTCTTTTTAGTGCACAGGACAGCCAACGACACGCATTTATTTATTACAGAGAGGCCAACTCATAAAGTATTTGCAAAAGACGTGAGCAATCATAAAATAAAAAAGCTTAAAAGGCAACAGGAGCTGCTTTTGTAGAGCAAAGGTGCAAGAGAAAAGAATGTGAAAGAGCAAGAGCGAGCTATGGAGACTCTTAGAAATGGAAAGTTAAACTTCAGCTGATTAATGCTAACTAAATGAGATAACGGCAGTGAAGTGACTGGATGAACCGTGAAGGCAAACTCCTGAACTGTTTTAATTAGTATGTAAAACAACCTCGGAATTCTGGATCAAGTGTAGCATTCTTTAAGCGTTATGGGACAAAAAGACACGGGACGTCCTCAGCACCACACAAATAGAGCTCGGTTATAACAACGGGAGGAGGAATTGCTGCATGTCCTAAACATTGACTACACAGCTGTCATGGTCACCGTCCCTGCGCACAGGCTGCGGACAGACCCCCGGGGCCGGGGCAGCTTCACGGGACCCGCGGAGCTGCTACAACGTTTCCCTAAAGCCCAGGAGGATTTGTTTGCTCTTCCTTCCCTCAGAGCAGCCCGGCCTTGCCGGGTGTCCCCTCACTCCCGCAGAGCCCCTTCCCCGCCTGCCCGGGCGGCGGGCACCGTGCTCGCTGTGGGCAGCTCCCCGCGGCTCCTCAGGCCGCTCCCGGCCCGCACCCACGGCTGCCCCCGGCCCGGCCGCCCCTGCCCGCGCTCGAAGCCGCTCGGGCCTCCCCCGGCCCGCACTCACAGCCGGCGCAGCGCCCCGAGGCAGGCGCGGCCCCTCTCGGCCGCCGCCAGCGCCATGTTGGGGAGCGCGGGCGGGAGCGGGGCCAGCCCTGAGGGGCAGGGAGCGGGCGGAGGGAGCGCGTCACGGGGAGGAGAGCCAGGCACGGCCGGGGCCCGCTCGGGGAGAGCAGGGAAATGGCTGGCGGGGCGGGGCTGGGCGGTGCCGAGAGGGCAGATCGAGTACATTTTATTTAAATGTGAAACGATCCGTGTCGCTGAAGGGTTGTCGGCCGTATGGGTGCATGGACTAAGATGAGCGTGCTCCTTCAGGAATGACAGCCGGGATTGTAATAGGACAGCGACACACCAACGCGAGAGTTGTTGGGGAGGGCGTGGGCATCCTCGGATAACACAGCATCCTCAGAGCCTGCATCAAAACCGCCTAGAGAGGCGGAGGAGGTGGCAGAGCGGTGGGATCAGAAAGCCGTCAGGATCCATTCCGCTCCCGCAGGCTTTGGAGCTTTGCAAGTCACAGAGCCACAGAAGATTTGGGTTGGAAGGGAGCTCAGAGCTCATCACATTACCTTAGTCTCCCTTGAGCAGGAACACCTTCCAGTAGCCCACACTGCTGCCAACCCCATCCAACCTGGCCTTGGTTATTTCCAGGGATGGGCCATCCACAGCTGCTCTGGGCAGCCTGTGCCAGGGCCTCACCACCCTCACAGGGAAGATATTCTTCCCGATATCTATCAATTTAAGGCCCAGCCCACCACAGTGCAGGGTCTTGCTAAACCTGCCCAGACCCTGCGCAGTCAAAATTAGTGTTTCCAGTTGTTGTTTACAAATAGCAAAGCAACCGTGCTTTTTCACAACAGGAATACACAAGCTATCAATTGCAATAGTGGCAGTGTTTATGTGTTCCCCATACTCTGAAGCATTAACAGTGTCTTACATGAAGAGCATTTTCGGTATGCAGACAATCTCTGCTTGCTCCACTGTTGCCATTTTGCCGTGGTGACCCCTCACACCAGTGGCTGGATGGTTCAAGTGGCTTAAACAGACACCGGATCAGCTTGGGGAAATCACCCCTTGGACCTGACTGCAAGAGGGATCAGCACTTGCTCTAAGGATGGGATTTTAAAAACTAAATTATTAAGTGGGGCTTCTGCTTTTCCATAATCCATCCACTCCAATCTTCTTCAACATAAGATGCTGACAGTGTAGATCCTACTTTTGCCTTTTGTAATCCAGATTTTTAAAATGTCGTGTTTCATTTGTCTCTAAACACAAGATGGCAGCATTTTTTGCAGTTTAACTGTTGGACATTGGGGACAGCCGCAGATATTTTACAGTACATAAATCAGAGGTGGCAGAGGAGTTGATGCTTTTAGCAATAGAACTAATGGAAATGGCAAAGTCATTTATATTGCAAATCTGCTCTTGGTGGAGGCAAGGCTTTTTAGGGCTTGCAAAGTCCAGCAGGATCACCAGACTGTACACGCAGATGTTTGAAAGTGCAGTGTAATAAAGCTTTAATGCAGAACTAATAACTTCCTCAGTGACACCTGTAATATGTTTGATGTGCACATCCATAGTCAGAAGCATTCAGGTGAACCTCCTTATGTAGTGGATAGGTTGGGTCGGCAACTTTTTAGGGTTTTTTAAATTTTATTGTGGAAGCTGGGCATATTTTGAAAGCTGCTTTGATTAATAATTTGAGTAGTTTGCTCATAACGGGTTTTTTCCCACGAGCAGGTTGTGAAAAATGTAATTTGAAATACGAATTCATTTTCCTTGACCTAATGACAAACAAGGTAAAATTCCATGGTAAAATGAGGTTAAACATTGGCTGGACTCATGATTCATAGTCTTCAAACATTTTTCAGATATAGGAAAGCCTCAGTAAAACTGAGGTTCAAAACTAAGATCAGTGTCTCTAATAAACACAGATACCCTGATTCAGATTGAACACCTTCCTTTGTCCCAACAGCCATTTATTTTGTTTCTGCATGTTGGAAATGCAACCTGCTCCTATCTAAAATTGTGAAGAAAGAGCTAAGTATGAAACTGAGTCCGTTTATAATTTAATAAAGTACTTGGAATCTACCGATTCCATAGGCCATAAGACTCACAGAAAGAGAAATGTATGTTTTGTGACATTTTGTGGTTAGCTGGGAAAGCCCAGATGCTGATGAAAGGCCAGCAGTGTTATGTTGCTGTGGCAGATAAACTTAGACCCACATTCCCCTGCCTTGTTGGCGTGCAATGCCACAGCCCTGGACGTGAGGAAAAAGTGTAGTGTCCAAGTCTTGTCACCTTAGTCACAAAGGGTTAACTCCATAGAAGTCTTTCTCTTCTCACACTTGTTATTTGCTCAAATTGATGCTTAAAAAGTACACTTCCTTTTATCTTCTAAGTATTCTGATGCAAAGGTTTCTTCAGTGAATTCCAAACCTTTGTGCCTCTGGGACAGTCCAGGGTGTGACTCATAGATGGGGACTTTTTGCATTTAAGTAAAATAGTGAACTGTTCCTCCAACTGGTATTAAACCTTGTCATGAAAGAGAATTTTGAAATACCAGCAGCCTTTGAAGGCCTACTTCACACATACAGGTGTGTATTTACCAGTCCAGCTTCTAAAACATGAACAAGTGAGGAACCTTGCCCACTAAATAGGTGCAAATCTAGCACCAAATTTAACACTGTACCAGGCCAAGCAAGTGCCAAAGGGCAGAGCAAACTGCCCCTGCTCTCCAGGCAGCCCTGCTTTTCTTCTGAAGGACAAATCAAGGGGCTTGGAAAGTTTTCGCCTTCTGACATTAAATTATCCATCATGTAGGGATGTGCACTAACACCAGATACGAAATTAAGCATAATTCTGGTATTTTATCCCTGAAGGAAGTTATGGCCTCTCTGCTGCCCTCACTGGCACTTCTCCAACAGCCAAGTTCCTCAAATAGCTCCTGGCAGCAGAGAGATTATTTTTTCTCCCCCATCTTTACCACGTCTCCTGCTTTCCTGCAGTCCATCTAACAACCTTTGCTTCATGAAGAGCACAACATCTGAGACTCACTCCACCATTTCAGAGATAAAATAATTGCACAGCAATTCACACTCTAATGATTAAACACAGCCTTTATTATGGAAACACCAATAATAGAAAAATAAAGAGCATATCTTACTTCTCATAGCAAGTTATTTTTAGCAGTCATACATTATAGCAAGCTAGAAGTGATAAGCCAAGCCATGTTCAGATACTCAAGATGCCAATCTAATCTCCCTTCCTCTTTCAACTGAATTAACTGCTGTTTCTTAATTTGCACTTGTCCATCAGACAACAAAAAGGACTGAAAGAAATTAGACCTTGCTTTTTAAACTTCTCAGTGACTTATCTAAGTGTGACATCATCGTGCTTCTGGGATGCCTTCATTCTGTCTTGGATGTGTGAGAGACCACAGGGGATGGGCATGGGAGCTGCACCACAGCACCAGGGAGCCATAGGGATGTGGGGACATGGGGATGTAGGGATGTGCTGACCTCCTGGTCCCTGTGATGACCCCATGGCCTCCTGACCAGCACGTGCTTGCACAGAAGTTGAGCTTTGCTTCCCTGGTGAAGCATCACATCATCAATGCACCACATCATCAATGCATCACATCACCCTGATCAGCACCTCCTGGTTCAGGGCTGGGTTGGTCTGAGTTTGCAGCTGGGGGAAAAAGTGAGCCGGGGCTGCTGAGTCACTTTGGGAACCAGCTGCAGCCTTGTCTCCTCCCACAGCAGACAAAACTGCCCTGCTGCCCCATGGTAGGGCCATTATGGCCCACCTAGTGTGCAAGCAGTTTACTGAATATCCCTTTTTTGTATGGTGTTCTTTTAGGGACCTTTTGCTCAAGTAGTTTCCTCAGACAAGATGTTTAAAAAAGCAAGTCTGGCAACACCAAGACTAATAACCCCTGTAGAGTCTTCCCAATGGGAGAGAGACCTCAAAGCCACTCCATTAGATTAAAAAGTACCAGCTAAATATATTCCTAAATTCTGGTGGAAAATAAACACGGGCATTCAGCATTTAGAGCTGCTGTGCTGACACACATCTCTGCTGCAGGCTGGTTGGGTTTTGGGATCCAGGATGGAGATGATGGGATACAGTATGGGCCACAGCTCTGGAGAGAAAGGTTGCACCTCAAGGCTGGGATCTCCTGCTGCAGTAAGGATTTCTCCAATGAATACTCTACTGCTGTAAAGCACTAATTCCATTGGATTAATTTTGCTGCATGTTGGCAGGATTTCCTGGGAGCATCCAATTGTTTTATTGGTTTGCACCACATGCACTTCACCTGAGCCAGTTAGAGCAAGCCCAGAGTATCATTCATGTACAAATGGCAGAATGCAGCTTCATAAAAATAGCAAACAAATAATAGCAAGAAAAAGCGTAAGAACAGATCAGGTAAATCTGAATCCAAACATTGTTCAATACCAACAGGTTGATTTCACTGTAGGAAAAAAAAAATAACAAACTGTGGGGAAAAACATTATTCATGCATCACTAGTAAAAATGCCAGGAGTCACAGTATTAACCACAGAATTAGCAGTCATTAGTAACTGTTTTCTGTCCTCATGCTGATGTCAGACTTTTTAAAAAGACTGAATATTAACATAAAGCAATTTTTCAGAACAGAACAAGCAAATGCTATATCCATGTCAGCAGAAGTACCACAGATCACACAATCCAAAAATTTAAAGAACATGTGAAATGGGTCTCAGCTTTGACAAGAGAAAGATGTCTATTGATCCTTGGGCAGAACAGCTTAGGGCCAGACCATGTACTGAGTTTTTCAGGTAGCTTTTGTTTTAAAAATGTCCATACGTAGCAGACTGGGACAGCAACATCCCTACTGCAGGCACAGGCTCATTTTCAAATGGAAGCTCTTCATCCATTTACCTTTCCTCTCAGACATCTCTTTTTTTTTTTTTTTTTTTTTTTTTTTTTTTAGGTGAATGCTTTAATTGAGTATAAAAATCTGCTTTCTAAACAAGAGATTCATAGTATTAGGTAACCCTGAGAATTAGAGGCCCAGGTCTGAGTCCATTTGCTGCTTGTGTGCTAAGGGGGGAAGGAGAAAGGGAAAATGAGCTCGATAAAGCTCACTAAGCATTATGAACAGTGCTGGAGCCCTTTGCAAAAGAATAATTGAAATTACTTACATTTCAATTTGAGTATTCAACTGAATACAGTCCAAATCACTGTGTCTGTATTCCAGGCTTGAAAGTTTGGTATCCTATTTCTTGTGCTATTTTACCTTATAAATATATTCAGCTGTTCCTGTGCTCACAGCTGGTTCTGATGTTTCCCCAAGTGTAAAAGTGCTTCAAAATTGTCTTTATCTTTCTTATTTATTGGTTCATTCAGACTCAAAGGGAACATTTCTAGAGAATGTTAATTACTTCCACCGCTACATATTATACTGATTATAGAGCAGTATAGCCATGTTTCCTGCTTCACACAGACCAACATCTCTAATTAATTCATAGACTGGAAGAATTCATTTTTTTTCTTCATTTAAATAAGTAAGCTTTCAATGGCGAAATACTAGTAAAATATCAAAACTATTTTTAAAATACTTAAGGGAATATCTGACAAGATATAACCATCAATTTTATCCAGTGAAAATCCAGTGAGGTTCCATTACCATTAATAACTGCGCAGGATTTGGGCCATTATTCATAGAAATTAAATTGGCTCCCAGCATTTCCATTTTGTTTAGATACAGATTAAACTGCCAAGGCATTTTTGCATATGACTTCAGTCTTTCTTTTGTTTAATGAGTGCCATTCCACAGGCCTTTTCCAGGCCAAACTTTAATTAGTAAAATTTCAGCCATTAGTCTAATTCCTTGGAGGAAGTGTGCTCTTATTGAATATTATTTTCTCTTTTGCAAATGTTTTTGTGCATAATTTCTCATCATCTGGATGTCATTTGCTTCAGAGAGCAGACTGTGTGGCATGTGCACATGTGTGTGTGTGTGTGTGCACGTTTCTGCACATGTAAATCTTTTGTGACAAGGAGCTTTTCCTTGTTACAGCAAAGAACATGAGCTGGACTTAAATCTCAAAAGCAATTACTATGCTCACGCTTTCATCATGGGTTTAGCAGGAAATAGACTATAGAGTGTATCAGTGTGCTTTAAAGCAACTCCAAATTATTTCCATATGAAAATCCAGCTGCTCAGCTGTGAGCACTCTAGAGAACGCTCACTTTTGGGCAGTTTGTCCAAAGGCTGCGCAAGCTTTTATTTCCCACAGAAGCCTTGACCATACATCATCAGTGGATTTCCATTTCTCATGGCCCTTGTGCAGGCGCCCCAGTGGTGGTCACTTAATCCCAGGCATTCCTGTGAATGTGGCATCTTTCTGGATTAAGAGATCATCCTATTGCCCCAGTAGAAGACATTTCCTGGGCTCAGTGTGGTTACTGTGACAGGTCCATGTCTGAACAGCACGTGAGGTATTCCTGAGCTCTCACAAGACCAGGAACATATTAGGCTCCAGGGTAAGAGTCACAATTACCACTGTGTCTTTGCAAAGGGCTTAGTAGGAGAACCCCAGGCACTTAGGAAGTTTAACTGTGTTGTAGGACTGGTGAGAACTTGTGAGTGGAGTCACACTGAGATTTTGGCACGGACCGTGTTCTGAAAAAGTTTTCAGTGAGCTCTCATTTAGCAGAGTTGTCTGTAGCTGTGGGCCTCTGGTTTATTCACCTGAAGGTCAGACTTATATCTTTTGATAAATCTAAACACCACCATTAACAAACCTGATGGATTGTCTGGGGGATAGTGATACTGCTTGCTTTAAGCTATTTTTAGGAATCTGGCTTAGGTGATCTGAATGACTCCTTTGTTGATAACAGTGAGAATTTAGCCTCCTCATTTTGGACTATATCTAAATTAGATGCTAAGAATAGCCTAAAGTGGAAGGTGTGAGTTCCCTCCTCCCCACCTTAAAGACACTCCTTCCAGAAACATTCATTGGCTGTAAACACATGGTGTCATCTCACTTAAAAATGTGGCTTCAAGGCAGGGAGATTGCCAGGCAGAAGCAAAAACTCCTGGGTCTTCTCTGCTTGCTGCACACATTTGGAAGCACAAGGGCACCTCAGATGCGTTCATATCCTCTCTGTGGCTTCCTCCTGGAGATCAGGAAGGTGGCAAACACAATGACAAACAATCCCAGGATACTCAGGCACACTGCAATGGGAGCTACTTTGCTGTTTCTATCAGCAAAACATTCTTCTTCTGAAAGAAAAAGGAGATCAGAAAATGTTATAGCAGAACCCCATACTCCTAAACTGTACATCTGTATGCCAGAAGAGTTGGCAAATACAAGTCAGAAATTCTCAAAACTTTGCATTCTTTTGGGTTTTTTTTTTTTTTTCTTTTTCCTGAGCTATACTTACTACACTTTTAATCTGTGGCAAGCCTTATCTCAAGAAAACCATCCTTGCCCCTTCTGCAGTAGCTCTGTGCTGCCCTAGAGAGTGGCTCTTCTCCCTCATATCTGCAGGAATTGTTTCACCACTCAGCACAGACGCAGCAGGAGCTTTCTTCCCAAAAGCAGATGGGGAGCATCACAATACAAAGAGCCGGTCTGAAAATAAAAAGCAAGACACATCCTGCATGGCCAAAACCTGCTCCTGATATCTGATTGTTTCTTCCCAGCGAAGAGGATCAGGCCAGAGACAGAAGCCCATGGTCCAGCACATCATTAGCACAGTAGGGACCCTTGTTAAGTCAGTGTGTTCTAAGAAAAATCAAATTCTAATTGTTCTCTCTGTTTAATTTAGAATATTTGTGGATAACGGTGGCTAAGTCAGAACATTCAGAGATTAGGAAGGCAGAAGCCTTGGACATAATCCAGTTTCTTTGGCAGCACCTTTGCAATCTTCTTGTACATGTGATGATATCAGACACAAATAATATCTTTGAAAGACCATCCAAAGATACCTCTTAGCTACAGAAAGTGCAAATCCTGGCTTCCTCAGCCAGTTCCTACCCAAATGAATATTCAAATCATCCTCTGATTAAACAGAAACATTAACTTAAAGTGAACTTCTACACTGAGGTAAATTGGTGGCTTTCCTATGGAGAGACTGCACCACGTGGGCCACTGACAGAAATGGTAAATTAACCCAGTAACAATGGCAGTATCAGCCTCAAATTCAAAATACAAGTGTAGTCTTGGGAGTGAAGGCAATGTCTGGGAATGACCACTAATGTGTTACCCCAGAACTGGATCAGACCTACATCTTCCATCAGATCTACAGGAATGATCCTTCCTCAGGCTCCAGGGAAAGGCAGACCTGTCCTGCTGCTGCTGTGAGTGGCACCTGCAGAGCAAACTATTCTCTAAGCAGGGCAGTGTGTCAGCTAAACCCCACAGTACATCCCAGCTCAGCAGCAAATCCAGTTTACAGGCAGGATGTGAGGCAGATCTGACACCCAGTGCCCCTCACTCACTCTGACTGTTCCAAGGCAGGTTTCAACAGTGCTCTGAGATAAAAACCTCAACTGTTATTCTGTGACTCTGCTGACACAGGTTATAGCTTGGTTTGGGCTTTTCCACCATGGGAATTTTACACTGTCAGTGGGCAATGAGCCCAGGGAACATGTGGAGTCCATGACATCATGTCACAGCTCCAGAGCCTCCACATGGCTCTTCTCAAAATCTGATCCTCTTCTGCTCTAATCCAGATGGTGATGCAATGCCACAAAGCCAAAGGCATGAGCATTCTATTAGAGGCTGCCTTTTAAAAGCTCTTTCTGGTTAATGTAACCTGCTGTTAAATGAGCTGAAAAGTATTTGCATCTAAGCATTTGAAAAGCCAGAGATGTTTGAATTGGCTATTTCACTTTGATGAAACATTGGGAATGAAGGAATGAACTCTATGAACTCTAGGGATTGTTTCTGATACACTGAAGTACAGAAGGCCCTTTTACAGATTTCCAGACTCAAAACAGATCAAGCTATTGACATAACACTGTAATCTGTACAAAATTATAAGGAACTTGAAACCAGTGACCATTAATGTTTTCTTTTTCTTCCTTATTTAAAGATAAGCAAATCAGGAGCAACAGAAGTGAAACAGTCTTGAGACACGCGAGGGGAGGAGGCTGGTGATGTGTTTAGCCATTCCTTCACTGGGGATTTTCTCTTTCAGAATCTGCATAGGCAGTCAATACACAACAGTTTCATGACTTTTATAGCCACAGGGGAATTATTTCAGAGGTGGGAGCTGCTTTCTCAGCTCTCTGATTAAGAGCAAAACTAATTTAAATTTGTATATGGTATTGACTGGCAGAGATTAGTCTGACTTGGAGGGAGAGAGAGAGGGAAAAACACAGAGCATCTTTCTCAGCTGAGTGTCTCCTAGAGGTGAGGCCATACCTAATCTCATAATTAAGGTCATTCATTGTACACATTTGAATGGGAATCTGGGGACCAGATGGGATCCCATGAGTTCTTCCAGCTCAGTGTTATCCCATGAAAATACTTCATGAGAATGAAAGCATAGATGGGATTCTCAGTGTGGAGAAGGACCATGTCTTTAAAAAGCCCCAAGTGTTGTTTCCTATTACATTCCTTTTAGAATGGAAAAGGTAACCAAAATGGTGACTTAACAGAAGAAGAATTGGTCAAACAGAGCCAAACTGAGTCAAAAGACAGAACTAAAGTAAAAGGAAAAATACAGGGACAATATTTTGTAAGCTCGCAGAAAGACAAGTGACAGAAGAGAGAATGTTTTATTGTTGCATCTGAAGGGCTGGAGAACTGGTCAGCCCCTCTGTGCACCTGAGTTCTTGTATGGAAATGCCCAGAGATGAAGCCACAGAAATGGCAAGATGAAAAACTTGAGACAACATTTTTAATTCTGAAACTGGGAGTGGGCCATTTGTGCTCCTCCTCAGGAGCAAATTTCATGTCTAGACATAGCTGCTCTGAAAATATCATCCTGCATTCACAAATATCCCTTATTAGCTGGCAGTTTTCTTCTGATGCTGCGGACAACATGAATATCAGGAGCTTTTAAAAATAGCAAAAATCTGGTATATTGGGACAGTGACCTGAAAATTAACTTTGCATATTGGGCTTTGGGCAGTGCAGTGGTGGTGAACACATCTCTGTTTGTTCCAGGAGAAAATGGATGAAGAAGAAAATTGTGTCTGTAGAGCTGAATATTTTTAATGAGAAGGTGAAACAGAAGGTACTGAATGCAGGGGGAGAAGGTATTTTTACATCCTCTATATGTATTAGTATTGTGTTGGAAATGACTCAGGAAAAGCTGAGAAAACAGCAGTGGGATGTGTATGGGTACAATTTAGCAGATTACATCCATCAGGCCACCAGAGTGCTGACATGCATATCTGGGAAGAGTGGAAAAGTATCCTTCTACTCACCTTTTCCAAACTTGTTATCCACAATGTCAAATGCCTGCAGCTGCATATGAACAAAGAGGATCTGGAAGTTCCTCTCCAAGAGGAAAGTTTGCCTGCTGGCACACTTAAAGGAATTCCCCAGCGTTGTTGTGAACAGCTTCTCATTTAAAGCAGCATAGTAAAGCATACCTGGAGGCCAGAGAGAGACAGATGAGAATCCACGCTGACTCCACTGGAACCAACTTCTTTCTGAGGTAAAATGGTCCCAGAAGTGACTAAAGCATGGACATTTTCTCCATTAACTATCACTTATTCTTCTTACATGTTCAAATGAGTGCTTTAACTACCAATGGGCAACTCAGCTTAGCTTAGGTCTGAAAAAGTGGCTAAAACTTCAGATGCTTCTTCAAATCACATTTTAACAAATTGAGTCTGGAAGAGGGGGTTAGAATTCTCACAGGAGCAGGCAAGGTTTGAAGTAATCTCTATTCTGAAAGAGAGGGGCAGGGAAAGCTTTTGAGATCAAAAAGAAAATGTAATAATAGAGATGTAACTGCAGCCAGACCCCTTCTTTTCCATTTTTATACCATAAGATTTAGGTGAACGACACACTGAAAGCTTGATAAAACACATATTTGCAAAATCCAGTGTTTTAAAGATCTGAAAACTTATCCCACGCCCAGAACAGTTTGATATGAAATTAAGACAGAGTAAAATCACTGACCTGTGGAAGATAACTGTACTCTGCTTTCGATTCTAGCGACAGAGTAACTTGGAGCTTGCTGCAAAAGAAAATGGATCTTTATTCATAATACATACTCATGTTTGCAGGGGAAAGCAACACAGCTCACAACAGCAAAATAGTCATAAAGAATTTCCCAAAGAAACTTCTTGTAAAGCGTCACCTTTGAGACCCAAGAATCAACTCTCTCAGATGCATTTTTCTTTTCTGAATCTCAGCTGCATCACCAATTCTGCTCAGTTCAGTGAAACAGGACCATGCAGGTGCCATTTTACACAAACTGCTCAAGCTGAGCACTCATGAGATAATTGTGATAGCCAAAAGTAGGAAGACTATTGACAAGGAAAGCAACTGGTACAACACCACAGAACAAGATTTCCAGCCAGGCTGCTTGTGCCCTGAAACCCTGATGGTGCAGCCTGGACATTGCCCTCCCCTGGAGTGTCACAGGGCGAGAGCCAGACCTGGGAACCTCCCCCTGGTATCAGTGTTGAAATAAAATGTGATGCCTCATGCAGCAGCCCTGCTACCCAGCTTAATTCCTGCTCTGAGCACACAGGGACTGCTGAGTGCAGCTGGTGGATAAATGGCAGTAGACATGAATGTCTCCTGTGCTCCCAGTTAAACACTGATAGGTTGGAGAGGCAAAATTGAAAAAAGAAATACACCAGAGAAGAGGTTCTCAGCATTATTCCAACTGAAAGACATAATTAGGTGAAACATGACCATTTTTGGGTGGCAGTGCTTTTTTTCTGTTTGGCCACAGTTGAAAACTTTGCTTGGGGAAAACACCTGCTCCTACTTCACATCTTGTGGGTTGGTTACACAACTTCCTTTTTTCAAGCCCTTCGCAGAGGCCACTGGAGTGCTGAGCACTGAACCAGCCCCTCTCCTCAGCCATCCCAGCCCTGGGGCTGGAACCAGCTCCTCTCCCACCAGGGACAGCCACAAGTGCCACTGCTGGAGCACTCCTGCTTCAAAGCACTGAGAGAGGCTGTGGGCACCAAACACAAAAAGCCAGCAGCAAACTGTTTCTTATTAACTTGAATTCCAAAGAAGTCCAAGCTGAGCCCTGCTATGCTCTTGAGGCTTATCTTTAAGTGGAGGGTGCATTGTCTAATGCAGTGCCAAAAACCACCTTTTTCAGGGCAAGACAGGTCAAGCACCTCCTAAAGGTTCACATCACTCTCCTTAGCACTGCTGCAACCTGGGGCTTTTGTAGGTACTTGAATCCCCAGGTTTTCTCTAAGGATTCTTGTAACACCAAAAATGCTCCTCTTGTTGCAGGAAGCACACATTTAAAGCAAACACTCAGAGTCTGAACTGATCCTTTGTTTTGAAAGAGCTCCTTCATTTTTTGCCGTACAAAATTTTCCTCTATAGCTCTTAAATTTTTTTTTGCCATAAGCTAAAATAAAGATAACTACTAATTGAAAGATTTTCTCTGTTCAAGAATTAATTACACATGTGGGGTATACTTTGCTGTTCCCTCTAGGAGTTTCTATGAAAATGACTGATTAACCATTTGTACTTTTCTTAACTGTCTCTAATTTGAGCTTGGAACCAGGCTGCGAGACTGATATTTTGGCTTGATTAATTGAAGGACACAGATCAGCAGTGATGGGCAGATGCAGCTCTCAGCTGCTGTGGAGCTCCAGGACATGGCCTTGATGTTCATTAGCCCTGCCCATTCCTCCCTGCCCATTAATGACTTTATACACACTGTTAGTTCTGTTTTACCTCTGCTGGCATCATCACCCAGCCCTTACAGCTTTCATGTAACTAGTGCTGCCTCCCAAAATGTGCAAATGTCTGAGTTAGCAAGAGGATGGCTGCACTCAGGGATTTTCTCTTGTGCTTATAAAAGCTGCAGCGCTCTTGGTAGATTGTGTTAAAGCCACACCTATATGCAATGTGGCCTCAGTGGGGAACATGGAATTAACAGATATGATGTCAAAAACAAAGCTCAGGTTCCCACTGTGTGAGCTGGAGCTCTCATGTTGCCCAAGTTTCTGTGTGTGTTTATAGGTCTCCCTGGTGTGGTGCATTTTAAGGCCACTTATCTACAATTTCGTTGTTGCAGTTCCCTTGTTTGGACTTTTCCACTCAGAAATTAGATGAAATGAGACTCCCTCAGCTGTGGATGTGTCATGGTTCCTGAGAACTTAAAACTGCACAGGCTGTCCTTTGAATTTGACAACCCCAGCTGGCTTTTTGGGGAAGCAAATGGCTGAGAGCAACTTGACAGTGTGAGTCAGAGCACACCTTGTTCCTGCACAGGGCCTCCAGTCCCAAACCCTTTCCCTCTGCACCACTCCAATGCAAACAGCAGGCCTGAGCTTCCCTCTTGTGAAAATTTTACTTATGTAAAAAAGAGACTCAGATTTTGCTTGGCTATTCCTAGACTTTGTGTTGCTTGATGGGCAGCTTTAACACTGCTCTCTGGCACTTTCTGTCAGAGGATGGCAGAGTACTGTGCTCACCCTTCACTTCCAAACTGAAATGTCAAAGAGACCTGATTTAACACTGAACTCAGTTGTACTGTGAGCACGACATTGCACCAGGCAGCCTCCAGAGGTATTTTCCAACCTGAATTAATGAAACCGTGGTTCTGTGGTTCTAGCCCTTTGGGAAGAACAGGAGTAACCATGCAGTTACACACGGATGGAAAACAAGCACAGAGATAGATAAAATGCCTTTTCCCACAGCTCAAGCTGGATCAAAGGCAGCCTAAGTTCTTGCTTCCCAGTCCTAAACACTCCTTCCATCTAAATGAAACAATTACCTTTACAAAGGTGATGTTTACAAATCCTGCACTAAAAGTTAAGTTCAGCTCAGACTGTGCCATCCCACAGCTCCCAGATATCTTTGTCGCATTCGGGTTGACAGTCACATATTCCATCTGCTCCTGCAGAGAGAAGAGACATTGCAGGGCTGCTGATGAAGAGGAGGAGGGAACTTAAAAGCAAACATGCAGAGATTTAATAACTGTAAAACATGCAGAGATTTGCCCTTTTTTTGCCCCCAGGCTCTGTGTGGCTTAATGAACCAGCCAGTGGTGGTGGCAGCCAAAGTGCTGCCTGCCAGGGTCGTTCCCACTCGTAAACCAGCACTGGTGGTTGTCTGACACATCACTGAGCTGTTTCAGTGCATTAAGCTGGCAGAAGATACTTTGTTTCTGTTCATTCAGTGAACTGAGAGGATTCAGGCAGGGTCAGATGAGTACAAGTGGTAATTTATAAAGAGGGAGCACCTTATGTTATTATAAACATCCCACTGTGATCTGGTGAGGGTGGGGATCCTGCTCCCTGCCTGGCTTCTGCCAGGACAAGGGATGAAAATTGCCTTTACCAGCATTAGACAGCCATCCTGTGTTAGAAATATTCAGACATCAAACACCAATACTTGTATTTCTAACAGGGATGGCTCCAGCATAAGAACTCCAGAGCCTGAGGATGTAGCTCCATGTGTTCTGTTAATGGAGGCTACAAAACCTTAAGCCTGAGGGACACAATTGCCATTTCAGGTTGTATGACATCTTTTGCTGAATCATTCTCAGTGGATCACTTCTAGGAGAGAGGACCAGCTCTTCAGTACCTGGCAGTTCCCATGATCCTAAAATGTCCATACATCAGCATCAGGACAGTCCACCTCTAAATCCAAGTCTGTGAACTGGCAGTTTCTTCCTTTCCTTGCAATTCACAATGTCGAGCTCTTACCTGAGGTTAAGTTCAGATTTTAACTATTCTCCGATTCTGGGAAACACAAATGACCCTGCAGGCTGATCTACTGCCCCAGCACTGCCCCCACAAAAATATCACTGAAGTAAGAAAGCACCTTTACATCCCCTTGGCACCATCATCACAGAGGCCAAAGTAGAGCAGCTGGGATGCTGTGGCACATGAGGGGCCTCAGACTGGTCAAAACCACTTATTTTGATCACCAAAGCTAATTCTGAAAATGGCTTGGAAAGAGGAAGAATAAACTCCAGCTAATGAATAAAGTCACTGCAAAGCTCAGCTTCCAGCTCACCTGCTCTGTATTTCGAGCCATCAGCTGCAGCCCCATGACGGCTTTGACGCAGGTCCTGTTCCCATCGGAAACGGTGTAGGTGCCTGTGGGGATGGCAGAGGGCTGCGGGGTGGGACGGGGTCTCGCAGTGCTGGCAGGGGTTGTGGGGGCTGTTTGTGTCCCTGCAGGGGTGGTTGTTGTGCTGTTCATGGCTGTGGATGTTGGACTGTCCGTGGCTGTTGTCTGTCTCCGTGCCCGCGTGCTGGGCCCGGCCCTCCGCGTGCTGCTGGCTGCAGAGGTGGTGGTGGTGGTGGTGGTGGTGGCAGCTGCCCCCTGGGTACTTGCTGTCTCTTGGTTCAGAGAGGTGTTGGTGGCCGCTGCCATGGTCCCTGTGGTCTCATGTGATCTCCTCCCGTGCCTGGTGGAGGGCACAGAGGGAGTGGTTGTGTTCTTTCCTGCAGCCGTAACCGAGGGCATTGCCGGAGTCGTGGCCGTGCTGGGGCTCTCTGCGGCCGCTGTGGACACGGTGCCTGCTCCTGCCCGGGCTGCCCTGGGCTGGCCTGGAGCTGATGTTGCCTGGAGCTGCTCCCTTGTCTGCTCAGTTGTTCTGTGGCTCACATGTGCTGTTTGAAGAGGGCCTGTGCCGTTAAAATGAACTGTAGTGCTTTGATGGGGTGAAGAACGATAAAAGGAAAGTGGCTGAGCAGAAGTAGCCACTTGGTGGAAGGATGTGGTTTCTGGAGACAGTTCGACCCCCAGGACCACTTCAGCAAAGCAGGAGGAAAATGCTGCAAAGAAACTAAAGTCAGTTTATCCAGTTCATATAAAATTGGCACCTGACTGCCACTTTAGGTGTTACCATAAAAGTGCAACTTGAGACAGTTGAAAAACGTCAAAAAATACTGTAGATTTTCTCAAAATGAACCTAAAAATGCATAATTCATATGATACTTTAGTTCATTTTTTCTCTTTCCCCTATGCTTTACCACAGCTGGTGCAGAGCTGTTAATCAGATGACTGATCTCCTTCTGGGGCCAGGGGAAAGCCAGAACAGTTGCCATGAAGCAGTTATGGGTAGCTGCATCCAAGTGTATCAGATGATAAAAACAAGAAAAAAGAAGTTGCAATTTTCACTCTTTCTTCCCCTCTAAGACTGTGAAACAACCCATATTTAAATTTACACAAGTCCTAAATTGTCTGTAGGTCTTCGTTTTCAGTTCACAGATTGGTTTTGATTACTGACCAGGTAGCACAGATGTAGAAAGAAACATTATTGAAGTGACGTTTAGAATGCCACCCATAGCTTTTAAATAAAACTCTTCAAAAGGCCACTTCAACCCAATTATTTTTCATTATTCAGCTGGACAGGGTCGCCTGAGGGGTAAAGCCAGAAATGTCTTTGGAATGACTCATGGCTCCTGCTCACTGGCTGAGTCCTTCTGACCAGACTGTTCCTCCAAGCATTTTGGGGCTTCTGCCAGTGCATGGCCACACTGCGAAATCCACTGGCTTGGACTGTCTTCCCAAAAGGCATTTGGCCACATCAGCTCCCAGGGATGGGCAAGGATCACTCTCCAGCTGCACCCATTGGCACTGGCTGTGTTTGGGTGGCTGCTGGAGGTGTTTGGTGGCTTTGCTGTGTGAAGGAGCAGATGGCCCCATGGGGTCTCTGACCTACCCTCCAGCTGAGGCTGGGAAGGCTTCTGTGGCTCCTCAGCATGGCCACATTCCTCTCTGGGAGCCTGGCACTGCTCAGAAAGCAGATGTGAGCACGACTCCCCCAGCACTGCCTTTTTGTGGCTCTGCCAGCAGAACAGGCCACAGAAACATGAGGAATGGCAGCTCTGCACTCCCCAGTAGTTTCCTTTTGTTTTCCTCCCATAAAGCCAACTCAGAACTTCACACAAGCAACATTTTGCTTGCGAGATGCAAGTGCCCTTCCTGGAGCCAGCAGCTGCAGTCCCCTTGTCTCGTTTTAGCACCAAAATTGTGCAGAACAGATGCCGAGGGCTGTGTGAGAGCCCTGAGAGCCTCCTTGCAATGCTCCAGAACAAAACTCTTCGAAATGAACCAGCACAGCTCTCAGAAACTCACTGTTCCAGTCTGGGCCTGTACATCCCCTTTTCATGCTTTGGTGACAAGTTTTGGTCACAAGGAACATCACTGCTCTGCTGCTGGGTGGGAAGCTGAGTGCTCAGTGCCATGGCCTGCCTGGGCCATTTCAGCCTGTACTGGAGTGTGTGACAGAAACTCTTACTGAGGAGTTTTTCCCCTTTTCATCTAACCACACTCATCTGTTCAGCTGCCCAGAGGCTTTGTTCTGCTTTCTGCTGCCAGGAGAAATGCTCCTATTTAGTTGACTGATTCTGAGTGGATACAAAACCTGACCCAGCTCCTGTAATCAATGAAAATGTTTTGACCAGGCTTGGTTGCTTTGGTTTGCTGGAGGAATTGGAAAAGCACCCAAGATTTTCTGAGAGTTCTGTCATAGCTTCCCTCCAGCCCATTTGAACTTTATCCCTTCAGCACTAATTATGTTTAATTCCCCGTCTGCATAGAAAGACTTGACTTTATGACATTAATAAAACACAACAAATTATTCAAGGAAATATCAAAAACAGGTAAGGAACAGAGGAAACAAGTTCTTTCTGGTCAAAAGTGATTGCTGACCACTGAATTATTAGTGTTCCTTCTCAGTCTGATCTTGCTCTCCTTTTCATTTTTATGTCTTGGGGCTACTTCAGCCGACTTTGGCTATGAAGCAGGCATGGCAAAGCAGAGAGACACAGCAGAACTGCCCGTGGTCCAGTCCCTGGGCACTCTCCCTCTTTTCCCTGGAGGGGGATGGGGGTTGTTCCTTGTGTGATCCCCGTGTGCCTGTGGCAGAAGTCGCCCAACAGTGACCTCAAACCCTTGGCCATTCCACAAATTAAATCACATTTTGTCCCTCTTCACCAGGAAAATTTGGTGCTGTTGCAGTTAGTAAGCAGTGACTTAAAAGAGAGATTTCCTTCATGTGTATGGCTCCCCAGATTTTCGCAGAGCAGCATTAAGGATCAAAGGGTGGCTCTGATGGGCTTTGTCATTGAAAGAAGCCCCAGCCTGTTTTCGCCAAGCCCCTGCCTCACTCCTGCTTTCCTGATCCTGCTCTGCATCTTGCAGTGCAGATAAATTAATGAATTGAGCAACGCTTCCTTAATTTTTTCTTTCCTGCTTGTCTCACTCAGGATTTTCAGTTGGTTCTGCAGGACTGCAAATTATTTTTAATTAAGAAAAGCAAAGCCAGAAAAGTCTGCTTCTAACATGGCTTTGAATTAACTCCTTCACACAGCGTTTATGCCACCACAGAGTTCAAGGGAAAATACAGAGCAAAACATCAAACTAATTGTATACCAGCTGCAATTAAGAGCAGTTATGGTTATTTCCTAGCAGTGGGACTTTACTGAAAGCACCCTTAGCAACAAAACTGTTCAAAGTTTTGAGTCTGTTGGGTGCTGTCCTGACTGCAAGGAAACAAAACTGGCATAATGTCCCGTTTTTCAGGTAGAAATGGTGCTGTTACTCACCACAGGCGAGGGTCAGGGAGATGAGCGGCCGTGCACTCCTCCCCATGGCCAGCACGGTGCGGCTGAGAGAGGCGCTGCTTCTCCCCGGGGAGCAGAGGAAACCGAGCTTCCCTGCGGACTGAAAAGTTTCACTTGATGCAGGGAGTGCTCAGTCACATGGCTGGGAAGGAGGTGGAGGGAGAGGGGGAGATCGATGCCTCTCGTCTGCAAACTCACGCAGAAGGAAATAAATGATGGTTAGGAAAGAAAGTGAAAAGAGAAATGACTGCTGGGCTGACTGGGAGGGGACCTGGGGCTCTGGGAGGCCAGGGAAAGCTTCGTGTATGTCCCTCCCTCTCTGAGAACCTGGTGCAAAGTGCCCCAGCAGAGAGTTACAGCCTGTAAATCAGTGCCTCCCCTGTGTTCTTTAGAAAATACTTTATTTAAGGCCACACTCCATCTTTTATGTTAAGGCACAGAAGGGAGAGGTGTGACCATCTCCATACAGCACCTGCTACAAGGCAGGGCTGAGCAGAGCCCCAGACGGGCTCCTGCCGCAGGTGGGGACAATGCTCTGCTCCCAGGGTGGATGGGGGGGGGTCACAGTTAGTGCTGCATCCAAACGTCACTGACACACAAAGGGCTCCGGCACGGCTCCTGCACCGCTCCTGCAGAGCTCCTGCACGGCTCCTGCACCGCTCCTGCACCGCTCCTGCATGTCTCCTGCACGGCGCCGCGGCAGTGCCGGGTGCGGGGCCGGGATGTGCAGCAGGAGAGCATCGCTCACCCCTGCCCTGGGCATTCCCTGCCCTGGGCATTCCCTGCCCTGGGCATTTGCCAGGGCCTGCTTGGGGCAGGGAACAAAGCAACCCCCACGCTGGCATCTGGCGTGCTCCTAATTCTTCTTTTCCTCATACCACCACTCTCTGCAGGAACGTGGTGACCGAGGACTTGAAAAGACAGGGGAGGTGAAGTTTGCCCCCAGAAATCTGGATCCTGCATGGAATCAGTTCCAGTTTATCTTGCTCGATTTGCACTGTGTTTCTACATTCTCATTTGTACCTGCTTGCCTTTCTACGTGACCCACAGCTTGTATTTGGGTCAATTAGCACTCCCTAATGAACACTGGTAGCCAAAGGCATGCAGATATCTCAGGAGTAACTATTATAAAGTCATCTACAACTTCTCTGAACGGAGTGAACCTTTGCACACTCCTAAGAGTCCCAGCAATTCAGAACATGACTAAGGAAGATGGGTAAAGGAAAAAAACCCTACGTTGCCTTTTGACACATGTGTTGGACAAATTACACTTATATTGGACAAATGTGTGGATTTTTTCCGCTCTGGTAATGTGCCTTTACTGATAATTCATTTATTTCAAATAGAAAAAAAAAATCTTGTTTTACTTGTTGCTTCATATAGAGACATCAATCACAGAGTTTTGTACTAGTTATAATTTTTATAAATTTCAAACAAAGTGTGATTCTACATAGGTCAGAATGGCCTAATTACAAGAATTTCATTTGCACACTTTTTTTCTTGTAATAAATTCATACATTCTGTCTTGACTGGAAAAAAGGACAGGTAATTCTGTGCTCTTTCCCTGTCTGATTATCTCTCATCAGTCACAATATACAAATACATCATTATCAACACCATGGAAATCATGTAAGAAAAACAAACTGTACCAATTCTCAGCTGGGGAGAGGAAATCTTAGCAGCTATTTCAGTCCAGCTGCAAGAAGAAATACACATTTTGGATCTTTTTTCTTATTATTCTTATATATTTCTAATCATATATATATATTTGAAGTCTTTGAATATTTTTGGAAAGGAAGCACATGGCCTTTGTCATACCCAATCCTGTTTGAAATATCAAGACTCTAAGAAAATCATAGATAATAAAATGGCTTCTCATCACACACACGACCAGAACATAAGACACACACAGAGCTTTGCTGTCACTGGTGAGAAAAGCCAGAGCTCAGATGTGGTTTGGCTGCAGCTGTTTGTGTTCAAGACAACGATTACTGGTCTGGTTCTCCACTTGGGGAGTTTGAGGTGAGAGGAGAGGATCAGGTCTGATTCTACTTTAACCTGGTTTACTAAAAGCAAGACTTGTGTGTGGTGAACTGCCCATCTCTGTTTGCCATTGGTGCCAGGAAGGAAGGGCTCTGCAGCCCACCCACACCTGAGTGAGCAGTGTTGAGAATGTGAAGTTTCTGTAGTTTTGCAGAAGAGCAGCAGAGCAGAGGGAGGAGAGCAAACCCTTGGCCTGGAGGACAGGTGTGACCAGCCCAGGCCCAGGGAGCACAGCCAGGCACGGGGCCAGCAGCAAGGGCTGCTGCAGCCAAAACTCGGTCACAACCATGACTTTGAAATGACTTCTAAATGGTCTCTATATCATCTCCAAACAACACTGAAATGAAATGCTTATTTGAAAACTATGATTTTTAGGTCCATCTACCTGAAAAGGATGGTGTCAAAGACCTACAGAGAGAATAAGCATACCCTAACACACACATTAGTCTTGCTGGACTTCACCAAATCATCTTCTAGACTGTACATGGAGAGTCATTCCCTTAATTATCACCTTGCTTGACAGAAGTACACTAATTAAAACACTATCCTGCATACTATTTTAAAAACTCAAAAAGTCATCAAACCTCATTTTGTCTCATCAGCAGAGCCAGAAGGTCACTCCTTTGTGGGCTTCTCCAGGACTTGTCAGCAGCCTGGTGTGTCACTGAACTCATTCTTTCCCAAAGCCAGCCCTGCAGTGGCCCTCTCTCGTGACTCTGGAGCCAAAGGGCCCTGTCACTGCCAGGAGATCCTGCCAGGGCTGTCCTGTGCCCTGGGTTGGGAACGTGGAGGCAGAAACAAGCCCTAGCACTGCAGGAAGGTTAAAGACACAGTTAATGGTTGTGAGCTCCCTGCTCAGGCTCAGAGTGCCCGAGGAGCTGCAGCTCCCAAAGACCAGAGTGCTGTGCTACTGCTGCACGGCCACGGGACAGAAGGACCTGTCATCCCCAGGGCATCCATGGAGCAGGACACACTCAAACTTTGGTCCAGCAGGATAAAACATGAGATTTTTTGGGGGAAGAAAAAAAAGAAAACATTTTCAAAAGCAAAGTAGGGAGGAGAATGCAATAATCCAGCCCCTACCTTTGCAGTTGCCATGACAGATGGTCTGGAGCTGGGAGATGACCCTTTTCCTCAGTAACCCCATTCTCTGCTCCACAGGATACCACCAGTGGTGCTCTTGGAGGGCACATGGGGGCATATGGGGTTGAATGCTTTGCTTTTCCCTGGAAGGTCCCTAATTTTTGTATTTGTGGTAAAATTTAGCCTTTAGTGGGAAATTCAATAGCTCCCATTTTACAGGAAGGTTTTGGGGCACCAGGGGATGTAGGACCAGCAAGCACACTGTCATTCTGCTCATGCAGAGGTAGGAAATGGACTGACAGCACCTGACGTGTCATCTTCAGTTCAGAGACTTCCCACTGCCATTTCACAATCAGAATGAGTTTCCTCAAAAATAAAACTCCAAAGTGCAGGTTTTTGCCTTTCCATCCATCAGCAATGTCACAAATCTTCATTTTGGTGGTTTCATACACCCAGAGTAACCCTTCCCCATCTCCCTCTCCCACACATAAAAGCTTACTATACTCACTAATTTGCAATCAAAGCTCCCTAACCCTTCTCTGTCCTATGCTTAGGGCAGGGGTAGATAGCAGCACTTTTCCTGTGCAAAAATTACTGAAAGTAATAGAGAAAGAAGAATTAACTCATTTTAGAGAGAAGATAAAGTAATTGCACTATAAGAAAATGTCACTGCATATTTCCTTAGGGGACAGAAAGGAATCAATTCTTTCTGCAAGATGCTGATATCCACAGTAGACCAAGAGGATTCATGTTCCTGAGAGCCTACATGTAATTTTTGAGGTAAATGACCAACAAAAACAGGCAAGCTCCTACCTCCGTGGGAGCAAAAATAGCTTCCAGAAAGGTACAGAACTCTCAGGTCCTTTAGTCATGAACAGAAAAATGTCAAAAATCACACAGTTTAGATATGGAGGGCTAGAAGAGCCATGGGATCAATCACCACAGTGCAACTTATAATCAAGCAAAAAATCTGCACAGGCAAAAAAAAATATCTGGCTAAGCCTTTAGCTGCTCCAAGGCTTTTTCTCAAACAGGATTATCTACCTGCTCCACAGCTATCCTGACTCACACACTAAGGTACTTGCAACACCAGCCTCCACTGAGACACAAAGGAAAACACTGAGTCCCTGCAAAGGTGAGAGCAGAAATGACACACACACCTACTGCTTTGCTCAGAGGCTCCATTAGTAAAGAGTGGGTTTTGGTTTTGCTTCATCTCCATTTCTAGTGCTTTTAGTGCCCTTTGTTATTTACATAAAGCACCACTAGTCTGAGGGTTAAACAAAACATTCCTAAGAGTGAAAGCCACTCACTCACTCTTGAGCTTCTTCTGGGCTCGTTTTTATCAGACTGATCTTTGCCTGTTTGCAACCCTCAGCCAATATTTATCTTTACTAAAATACTAGCAGCTTTTGTGGGGCCCAAGACCCAATTACCATCAAAATGCCTTCATGCCTTAACAGCTGCTCTAAATGAGCTAATGGCTTGTGTAGGAATCATACCATCTTTAATCACTTTATATTATACATATACAGCCAAATGTGGCAGAGATTTGGTACAGTCCTTTCATCAAACGTCCTGGAAAGAAGTATCTAACAACAACACTTTATCCACTCATTGGAGCATCTAATGCTCACTGCCTATTTGCAATGCTTAAGTATATTCCAAATGGGGGGTGAAATGTATCTACTCATAGCCCAGCACACAAGGAAAGCATGCAGTCTACTCAAACATGTGACAGTAAATGGCATTCAACTGAATTCTCGGCACAAAATGCAAAGGGTTGTGATCCAGCAACCAGAGACCGTAGAGGGAGCAGAGGAATGACTGTAAAAAGAGTTCAAGGTGTTCTTTATCACAGTAGCTGTTACACGTCTTTACTTCCCTGCTTAGCCCTGCACCTCCCAGCCAGGAGCTGCCACAGGTGCCATTCCAAGTGTGGAATGCTGAGTGCAGCATTCCCAGCCACCGCACAGGAGTCCCGTCACTGCTGCACCGAGCTTCCCTGATGCTCCCAGCCAGAAGTTTCCTTTCCACAGCCACCCTCAGGTGGGGTTTTTGGTGTTGACCGACAGCAAAAAGGGCACATTTGTGATGATGGTATCAGCTGGAATTAAGGAGGACAGGGAAGGCACAGCCAGAGGCAAGCAAGTGGGAAAACCTCCAGGTGACCCCAGGGTGGAGCAAGGACTCGTAACCACCACGTGCCCCTTTGCAGTGATGTGGTGCTCAAGCAAAGTTGCCAAAAGGTGCGTGCATAGAAACTCTTCAGCTCTGCTCTCGACCTAATTTAGGCCACATCTTCTGAAACAGTTTGATAATCAATGCGAGAAGCATTTTTCTCCTCTAATACTGAAGGTAGGTTCGATGTTTTCTGGATGTTTAATGCTCCTTTCAAGTTTGTTTTTCCCAGCTTACCAGGTGGACAGCACAGTTCTCATCTGTTCACATTGATAAAATTTTAGTGAATTATGAGCCTCAGAGCTTGTGAGAAAGGCAGCTTTGATCCAGTGTCCACCCAAGATAAAGACAGGTGGACGGGGTCCTGAGGAAGGCTGGTCCTGCTGTTCAGCTGCCAGCCCTCTGTTCTGCTGGGAAGCTTTTGGCCACCTCACTTTCCTTCGTGTCTGACTCTACTGAGGCTGTGCTGCAGGAATCGTTGTACGTGTCTGAAAAGGAGGACACGGGCATTGTCACTACAATATCTCTACAGATTTTCCATCTACAGTCTTGAGATTCTTTGTTAAAAGCTTGGAATAAAATAAAATATAAAATCACAATTCTACTGCTCTCTTGATTCCTTCATGGAAAGCAAGGGAAGCTCTTTTGGTGTGTAACTGTAATGTGTGCCTGGCTTTGTTTTATTTTGGAAGCACTGGACATGCCAGTGAAATGAGAGCCATCACTGGGCTGGTGAGGAGGGGACTGACCTGCTGTGGAGGTGAAGGAGCAGCAATTACCAAACTCCCTTTACACCACAGCAAAGAGTCCTGAGGTTCAGAAAGGATTTCCTCCACTTTAACAAATTGATCAAAAAAATTAAAAGAGATCAGTAACTCAGAATAAAGTGCTGGTAGCTCTCCATTGCAGATCCCCAGGGAATGGCTGTGCCAGATTTTGCTCTCTTTTGCTACCAGAAGAAAAGCAGGACATATTTTGGTAAATTATATTTAAGGATGGACAAATATTAGTCTAGAATTGTAAACCTTTGATCAGCAGAATAGCTCAGACTCAGCTTTTCCAGTGCAACCTGTTTGGGTGTTAGATCAGAACCAAAGCTGAGAACAGATGACTTTAGTGCTGATTTGGCTGAAATCCTGCCAGAGCAGTCCTTCCTGCAGCTTTTGGAGCCAGCTGTGAAATATGATGAGGGCAGTAATGGTTCATGAAATTCTAATGTGTTCAAACCTAGGCCAGAAGCATAGCCCTGATGCTGGTCTACATCCAAAGTCTATCCATGCCAGGATCAAAGCTGTCCTGCAGGCACACCCTGTGCAGGAGACACTTGGGCTCACTGTAAAGCCAGTACTGACAGCCATAGAAGTTGGATGGGAGATTCAAGTTCTGTTCAGAAAGGGGAAAACAATTAAGCTAGGCCAAGGAAAACTGCTGTGCCTGATTAGCTCCGACACCCAGGCACCAAATTTCAGGTTAGCTCAGCCATGTCACCAGAGACTGCAGCACAGACATGCACTCAGGTAAGTACTTTAATACAGAAAGTGTACTTTTCATCACTTTTTTTAACTATCTCATCCTTTTTCAGTATGGAGAAAAAAACCACCAAATCAGTAACACATTTTGTCTATTACCTGCATTGCTGCTCTTAATTATGTTGTTACTGTCCCCCTCTGCTGGCTGCAATATACTGGAGGGAACCCAGTCGCTTTTCTCAGAGACCAGTTTCTTCACTAACCTGAAACTCAGAAAACAGTCAGTGAATTTTCCTACATTGCCTTTCCCCGGGTTGTGTTTCTTAGAGGTGCAGGTTGGGCCATTATTTCCAAAACTAAGGAAGAAGGGAGAGAACCCAGGGCAATCCTACAGGTATCCATACAGGATCACAGAATCACAGAATCACTATGTTGGAAAAGATCATCGATCTACAATCACAATGAATAAAAGAACACTGTGGAAGAGATTTTAGTTAAATACTAAATTAGGCATTTCAAGCTGGCAGAGATTTCTTCTGTAGGCAATTGTGTTTTATCATGTCCAGGTTAAATATTAATCAAAATTTGGATAGACCCGTTCTCTGAATTTAGACTTCAGGCTTAACCCACCAGCTCTCAGTAGAAGGTGTGGGGATTTTATTGATGTGTCCTGCAGGAGGGTGCTGCCTTTGACAGATGTCCTTCTGGTGCCAAAAGCCCAACTATTCCCATCCATTTCCTTTCGCTGTCCCCTGATACCTCATATCACTAGCATTTGGGATCAAAGCCACCTAGATGGAATTAACCAAAGCTGCTTTGTGTGTTCATGCCTCACACTGCCTTTTTCATGTTGTGATCAATGGGTTGAGCGGATTTGGATTGATTTTGAAGAGACTTTGACATTGTTCTGAATATTTTCCACCTTTTCCAGGAGGTTCAGTTCTGTGTCTCTGCCATACTCACCATTGACCATTCTCTCCTTCCTGCACAAACTGCACTAAATCTCCATCCTCGAGAGTCAGAGAATCTGGGAAACAGCTGTCAAAGCTGCCTTCGACCCGGAAGAGATTGCTCCCCTAAAATGAATGAAACAAGGCACCAGAAACACAATCACTATGGATGAAAGAACACTGTGCAAGAGATTTTAGTCAAATACTGAATTAGGCATTTCAAGCTGGCAGAGATTTCTTCTGTGAGCAATTCTGTTTTATCATGCCCAGGTTAAATATTAATCAAAATTCGGATAGACCTGTTCTCTGAATTTAGACTTTAGGCTTAACCCACCAGTCATTATTCTGATTTTTTTGAAAAATGGGTTTATGACACCAGGTGAAGTTATCTGGATAAGTCTGAAATTACTTTTTTAAAGACTCAGAATTTTCCCTCACTTTTGTAGCAGGCAAAGTGACAGCTTACAAGTATGAGTGACTTTTTATGATCCTCATCCTGATCAACAAAAGTCTTGTAATAATCTCCCAGCATCCCAGATCAAATTTCCATCTTCCGTATTTCCCCACGTCCATGGATTTAAGGCTGGTATGAACCCAAACTTTGCAGGCAGGTTACATTGTGATCCTCAGAGAGGAAGAAGTTGTGCTGGGAAAGGGGAGTATAATTTTAAAAAGCAATTACATTGTTGGGGTTGGTCTCTTCCTCCAAATCAGAAGAGTTGGAGAGTTCATCCATGCTGGAAGGGATGGCTTCAAAATCTTCAAATGTGTCTAGAGAAGGCATTTGTCTGCTGGGCCAGCCTTTTCAAAAGAGATAAACCAGGAAGAGTTAGCTGTAAGACACTAGCCTCTTTGAGAATCAGTCTTTATAAAATAAATGTCACTGGTTGACTTCCCACTCTTCCACTTACCGAATTGCTGGTACTTTTTAATAGCTTATTCCTTGGTTTTGCCATAAAAATTATGTCCCAGCCATTGTTCTGTCTCTAACAGCCTCTACCACTCACTGTCCCTGGTGTGAGAGCAGCGTGTGTGGCTGCAGTGTTTATACCCATGGGTACTTCCAGTGCTCAGCATAGCTCAATCCCTCCAGCTCAGGAGGTACAAAAAACAAGGACCAGGAATCTTCGTGCAGAGCAAATGATAACTTGTGCTGACATGACTTTCAGAAGACCAGGATCATTCTGTTTCCAGCTTACCTCCAGATGTTTAAGTAAGTACAAAGCCATGGAATTTTGGTTGACTTCTTATCTCCATCTCACCCCAAGGTGATATTACCACCTGAACAATTTACAAGACTACACCATGGAGCAGGCTGCAAGTGCAGGGAAGGGACAGAGTAAAGAGCAAGGCACAAAGACAAGGATGAGATCTCAGTCATATTTGTGCTGTTACCTGTCCTACTGCCGGATTTTCACCAGAACCACCCCAACCCACTGGAATGGACTCAGTGAGAGATGTCCAGTCCAAGCTCAACAGCCAGTCTCTCTTCACCTAGAAAGGCATGTCCATAGGATGTGTCCTGAGGGAAACTCAGGCTGAGCCTTATAAGACCTGTCTGCCTGAGGCTCCCGTAGTGCAAAAATAGCTCAGGCTCTTTTGTGCAGATGGCAATCATCATCTGCACTGTCCTGCACTTGATGCCTGTCCCTTTTCTGGTGGGGATGGGGCTGACTACAGTCCAGCTCAGAGGAAACAGACCTTGCATCTACCAAATGATTCTGCAGCCCTGACAGATACAAGCTGAATGGAGTCAGTCAACTTACCATGTGCCTTCCTAATTAATGTACCTGCAGGGCATTAGGTGATTCACAGGGACCTGGGCTGAGCAAATGCTGAACCAAGTTCTTTACATCCTGTGGGCCATTGCTCTCAACAAGGCAAAGTTCTGACCAAAAGGCATGGAGACAGATGCTCACACAGTGGGATTGTGCACATCCCAGCACCCTCAACCCACACCAAAACCTGGCCTGAGACAATACAAAACCCAAGCCAGGCAGTTCAGGCAGTAAAAAGAAAAGTGACCTGATCCAGAAGAAATAGGTTTATTAATTGGTTTATTTAATCCTGCCCCATGCACATCCTCCCTGCTACAAGCACTGGTTGGTGCAACACATGGTCATGCAGCTCTGCAGCCCTTTCTGCCACCCAGGGACTGTCTGCTCCAGCAGCTGCAACCCAGGGACACAGGGACCTTCCTCCAGCAGAGCTGCATCCCCAGCTGTCACCCCACAGGTATGGTGTGGTCATCTGTACTTTTAAAGGTAAAGCAGCCTCTGAAGTGACACTGTCCTGTACCAGTTTATTCACACCAGCAATACTAGGAAAGGTCTAAACATACAAGAATATGTTGATTCTAATTAACTTCAAATTGCTATTGAAATTTTAGTTCAAAACCACAGTCTGGACTACAAACACCAAGAGAAAAAGATATCTCTCTACCCCATTAGACAAAGCTTCCACTGCCACTTAGAAACCTCACCTGCAAGAATTCCTTACAAATACATGCATGAGTCTCCCTCTTCCATAGAAATCACTATTCTAATTTCAGAGGTAAGAAACAGCTTGTTTCTCATGCTTAATTCTTATAAAATAAGACAGATCAAATTCTGAGCTCTCTGCTTTCAATCAAAAAAATTATTTTATCCTGACCTCAGAAAACCAGAATCTGGGGCATTGTTTCTAAGCTAGTGATCCAAGCTTGTTCTTTCATTGTTTTGATGGGAAATAACATTCACCAAAAGAGAAAACTCTCCTTATAATAAAGAGAGTAAATATTATGATAAATTTAGTTTGCACTCTCAAACTGGGTTTACAGATAATTTTGTTTACCTGTCTGTGAAGCAGATCTAGGTACGGATCTCGTGGTGGAATCAGCATTACATTTAGTCTGGGCCAAAATGGTGTTCTCAAAAGCATCTGTGACAGGAAGTACAATTTGTGTCTTCAAGGTGAAATAGTGACCAGACAACCAGTACAGAGTGAATTCCTGCATCACCTCTGCAACTGACAGTCTCTTTAACAAACAGGTGGACTGGGGTCCAACAGTTATAAAAGAGGAGACACATGACCAGCACAAATGAGTGAAAGGACAGCAGCATTCCACAGAAAAACTGTAAGTCTGAGAAGGACAGAGAACAGTGAAATGAATCAAACAGGAGTATTGATGTTAATTAAGGAAGACAATTGCTGAGTGAACAGTGCAGTGTTCTATTTCATTACAGCATCTTTACCCATTTTTAACGTATTTTCCTTGCAGCATTTCAAATCATTTTGTAGGTGATAATTTATGGTTTTGATCCTAATCCATACAGCAGCTAAATGGGGACAGGGAGACCAGAAATTAATGATTTCACTCTTGATGAATGCAACAGAATTTTGGCGAGGGAATCACTTGTGTTATTACCTTAATCAGAGTCCTGGCAATAGCAGCAATATCTGGTAATGTTCATTGTTTCCTACTCAAAGATACTCAGTCTGGTGAGGGATGCTGTGCAGCACTACCTTGCTTTTAACCTGTGAGGAGCAAGTCAGTTCTGTGCTGCAGATAGTTCTTGCACCTTGAAATCTCCCCTGCCTCTGCAGCCACAGGGGATGCTGACATCAGGGCATCTGTCAGTGAGGAAAGCAAGGCATAAACCCCACACTTTGGGAAACTCTGCTGCTGGGTGCCAGGATGGTTCTAAACATAGTGCCAGGGGTCACTGGCAAAAGAAAATATTCTGCAAACAGCAAAACTAGTTCTGCTGCCTCTGAATTGTTTCTTCAAACCTCTCTGTTCCAGGCTCTTCTTCTGCTTGGAGTGCCATGGGAGATAGCTCTGGTATTTATTCCACCAATTCCATCACTGACCTGTTCACCAGCTCTTCCCAGCAAGTTTTTGTGCAGAACAACACAATGCTATGAAAGGATTCCTCAGCCCACATCTCTCTCCTGCCTGTCCTGCAGCAGAGGTAGCTGGCTCCTTGTGTCCCCATATGATCAGGCAAATGATCAGGTAAAGGGGAAAGCTGACAGTGGAAGCTGGTGATCTTCCAGTGGCTGAGGAACAGCACCCCAATTTAACTCTTTGGTATTGTTTATTAAACAGTAGTTTCTTAATCTGCTGCAACAAATTGGTGGAAATTCTGCTTGTCTGAAATGAAACACTGCACCTGAGATGGCTATTAATGCACAGCCTAGCCTCCCCTGTAGTCTTCATGCACATGGCTCTTGCTTCTCTCATTAGGAGCAGGAATGAACAAGGGAAGAGGGATGCAAATGGTCGACTGCAGGTGAAGGTGAAAAGCAGCCCCTTGGCATCGTGCTGCTGCTCCATATGCAGGGAGGCAGAGCCAGGCAGAAAATCCAGATCCAGGTGACAGTCTAGAACTTTACTTCTCAAAACAGGCAGAGAACTGGGAGTTTAATTCAGGCCCATGCCTAGGTGAATATGAGTGCAGGGGACAGGACAAGCTGCCTTTGTGCCAATTATGCAGATAAACTGACCCCAACCCCCTAATGGACTCCAGTGTCATCCACCAGCTGTGATGAGATGTGAATTCAGTGAATAATATCAAATGAGGTTTTCATGCAGCATGGAAATACTCCTACCTTCAAACCCCAGGGGAGTTGGGTCACTCTTTATTTCATGTCTCTTGACTTTAACTGCAGGAACAAGGGGACCTGTGTGAAGTTTACAGAGTCACAAGGCTGTAAATATTGTTAAAGGAGAAACTTGCTTTCCTAACACCTGAAGACACTAACTACCCAACACTTTTAACTTCTCCCAGAAGAATGATCAACCCCTAGGTTTTGGTGGTGAAGATACACACTTCTGTGAAGTGGATAGAGGACAGACTCCTTTTGTCAAAAGACATTGAGACATCATAGCAAAAGAATCTGGTTCCCTTCAGGTCTCAGAGATGTTCCCTCTCACTCTTGCCCAGGAGATGGCACTAAGGCAGCCAGACCCGCGGTCCCAGCCTTCACCCGTGAGGCTGGCAGGGCACAGCCCACAAAGCCAATTCTGACCCACAGAAGTGGGGGACACCAGCCACGGGTCCATGTGCAGCCTCTGCTGTGCCCCGACTGCACGTGTGGGGGGAGCTGAAGTGTCAGGAGTGAGGATCAGACACAGCAGAAGCTGCAGCCTCAGAAGTGATGACCACGACACCCTGGCTAGATCTGCATCTGGGCTGATGCTGAGACAAGACTCAGACTTCGGTTCTTTTGCCGTCTCGAAATATTTTCTTAAAGCAGATGCTGTAAATGAAACATTTAATTGAAAAGCACCAATTCTGTTTTCTAGTTTGAAAATCGTTGCAGAAGTAGCTTTCTCAGTATCCCAAGATATTACCAACAATCTTTTGGCAGACAGGATTCTAGAACAGGACTTTTTGGTATGAAACTGTAACAATTTTAACTTTCATTGCAATTCACACATGCTCACTTTGATAAACCACATGAAAGAACAACCCTTGGTTGCCCGTTTCCTTTGTACATATGTGCTTCATTCTGTTCCCCAGCTTTGAAAATAATTACTAGGAAATAAGTCAGTCTTCCCATAATTTAGCAACTGATCATGTATTTCTGAGTTGTTGCTGAGGGCAAAAAGCTGTGATAACCTTTTCTCCTGTGCTATGCTCATGACTTCCATGTGAGGATGTTCCAATGCTGTGGTCTAAAGGTGCTGTCAAAGAAACATTTGTAGGTAGTGAGACTGTCACATCCTTCCTCTGCCCATCAAACCCACCGTGCCCTCATTCCCTGACAGCCCCATTGCAGCCAAGAATGCGGCTCATATCCTTCACAGCTGTGGAGAAGGCAACAGATACTGAGCAACTTTCTTCCTGACAAGTATAGAGCAAAGATTTTTATACAAATTAATTCTGCCATTTTTTCCTTCTATTTGGATTTGTGCATTTCCCTGAAAATCTTAACCTTGCAAATCAGTTCCTCCAGTCCATTCCAGGAACTGCCAAAAGGCAGTAAATTCAGAATTCCATGTAAGACCATATGTTCTGTTGCCAAAATTGTCCCTGATATGTAGGCATATGTGCCCACAATGCTATTGATTTTCAACACAATCAACTTGCCTAAATGCATGAGTTGCTTTTGAGTTTAAATCTAGGCACCAGTACAGTAACTTACATTTTGTAAAAGTGCCTTTTCTAAAGCTATATAAAGCACATAAATAAAACTTCCACAAGCTCCCACACAAACTGCATGGAGTTCAGTGTATTCTGCACACAGCTCCTTTACACATAGGAAAATCTCCCTGCAAATATTGTTTCTAATCATATCAGTGATATTGCTAAACATGATTAAAACTGGCATCTATTGTTCCTTTGTTTTGGCTTGATTTCAGGCTTTCTTTATATCTGATATCTGCTATGCAGTGAGGAGATTCTCTCTTTGAAAGCAAAAATCCTAAAGAGCTTTAAGGAAACAGAGAAATAATTTCAATTGAACATCAGTTAACCCAAACCGGGGAGAAGTTGGAAACCTAACCTCACATCAGCCAAAAATTAATCCAATTTCCATGGACACCAGCAATACTTTTTGAAGCCTACAATGGAGAAACTGAGAAGAGTCACTCTGTGTGCTGGCAGCACGCCTCAATACACATTCAAAATGTCCTGGCCTGCCTCCCTGCAGGTGTTAACACTGGTGCTGACTCTTCTTCTACTGGAACCTCCTGCCTTTGTAAAAACTGAGCCTGAGGTACTCACCCTGTGAGCAGCATTTGGCAGTGAATGTGTCAGGGAGCAGGCAGGGAAAGGGGGAGCTAAGCAAGCAGCATGACAGTACCTTTGGTCACAGCAGAAGCATTAACTGTGGTGCTGATGGAGGAGGCTAGGGAAAAGCGACGGGTAACTTCTCTGTCCTTAGACTCTGGATCTGGGAGAACAGATAGATGCAATGCAGGGCAGGGTTAGAGGTTAATAAGCACTGAGGGTAAAAGGTGTTCAAAGCAAAGCAGCAGCTGGAAAAGGGTAAAGAAAAGAAAGGTTGCCCCTCTAAAACAGACAGGGAAAATACCCTCAACAAGGTGAAAAGCACAGAAAATGTTATTGTGAATATATTTTCAAAGCAATTCCAATTGCACCGATTTTAATACTTCAGAAAAGAGACTTGTACCAATTATTATTTTAGCAACCAACTAGTGTCCAAATACAGCTACAAAACACAGAGAAATGAGCATGATGGCTGGAATGAGGTGTGTGTCTACAGATGAGGTTTTGGATCATTTTAGACACTGAACTTCTTGTTCTGTGATGACTGACCTGAAATACACTGAAAAACAAGCATGAATGGTTTGGAGTTCACATTTGTCATTTCTAAAATTTAACTGTGTGAATGCCTGGAAACATTCTCTGAGTTTCCATCTCTACCAGTGTAAACCAGCTTGGATAAAGTGAAGGCTACCTAGTGGTTTTTGGTTTCCTTATTTAGCATCCTGCCTTTAGTCTAAGTCTGCTCAGGAGTAAAGACACAGCTTCCCCACATTTCACTGTGAGATGTGCTGAAGTTGTGCCCACCCCAAGGAATGGTAACTTGGCTCTGCAAGCCAGGATGGCTAATGCTGACCCAAGAGTGGAGAGATGAAGGGTGCTTTGAGTGTGGACTTGGATACACTTTGGTGCCAGCTCTGGAAGGCTGCCCCAGGGATGTCTGCACTGATGGAGTGCAGGATGCTAAAGTTTCTTCTCCAGACATCAGAGCATTTCTTTGGCTAAAACACCAAAATGATTATATATGACATTTTCCAGCCTGTCATATCCAGCCTAGGCAGACAGTTCAGCATTTCTATGAGCATCCATCCTCCACTGCCTGTTGATACCCAATCTTGTTTTCACCCTTAGTTAATTGGGGTATGATATTGTTTAGACCTTCCTTTTCATGTGCTCTGGAAAGGAACAGACACAGCAGGTCTGAACCAAAGTACACTCAGCTCAACACACCATCCTTCCCCATGGCCAGTAACAAAAACCTTTAGACAAAGTGTTCAGGAGCAGGACAAGCTGATTGCAGACACTTCCCTGTTCCCTTCTCCCAGCTTCCCATCTGCCTCAGCAGCCAGCCCATGCAGTGCTGACAGGCTTTTCCTGGGTAATCACCACGCTCTGCCCCCCACCCGGCCTGTCTGCCAGCAGTTCCCTCTGGCCAGGAGCAGGTCAGCAGCAGATCAGCACCACAAAGTGAAACAGGACATTGTGCAAGAGCTGTTCCACAGGAATCTCAAGCAACCAGACCCAGCAAGGCTTTGAACTCAGAGCACCTACAGCTGAAGGGGTATGCGCTATTCCAAGCTGTGCTTTGCTGCCTGGAACACTGAATACAAGGCAAGACATTTCATATGACAAGAAAAACTCAGATTAAAAAGAGGTCCCAAACAAAATTGTAGATCTAAACTTGCAAAAATTACAGCCTGATTTCTAAAATTTGTGTTTTGTCATTGATTTCCCTGAGTCACGAGATCTAAAATCCATTTATTTTTATATTCGGACACTGAACTTTGTCCATCTTGGATCTCACTACCACATGCAGCCCTTATCTTGTAGCCAGGATCTTACAGCAGTGCTGACTCTTGGTGCATTCTTGTCTACTTTATCACATTATAATACATTATAATTTAATGTTTCATCTTGGTTCTTCCTCATTTGATGCTCACCCTCTCCATCACTGCATACTAACTCTTTGTCTCACAGAGGAAATATTATTTATCAGAACAGGAGAAAAGCCACACAAAAACAATAGAGGGAGTAATTACAGTATACTTTTCAGAAAGTGATTGTAAGTTGTCATTCAATTTAATTTCTATTCACATTTCTTTCTTTGCTCTAAAGTCTTGCACGGCCATCACAGGAACTCGCAATGCTCTCTGTTCATGGATATCTACTAAACATTTATGCACAAGTACTCAAAACACAGCATTTTATGGTGTCATATGACATAATTAAGTGGAATAAAGCGTCAGATCTCCAGAATTCTGGTTCCCCACTAGGCCACAGCTGAACAATATTTGAAAAAACAAAGACATCCAACCAATGAATGATTTCACACATGAAAATCTCATGTAGCACAACAGATATGATACTCTTTTTCTTCAAGCCTGTAAGCTGCTGAAAGAAGTTCAGTTGATCATTTAAAACCAGTTCACATTTTGACCCTTGAGAGAAACTGGAAACAAATGTTATTTGCACTGTGCACCAGTCAAAGACCCAACCAGCCAACCCAGAGGTTGCCTTGGCAGCACTGCTGCGGGAGCAATTTTTGGTGACGGTGTCTTTGAGCAGAGGAGCCTCTTGTGTGCACCACAAAGGAGCATTTGGGTGAGATGCGGCAGCGCTTTAGGAAACGGTGATGGATGGCACCATGGGATGGAGAGAACATCGTGGGGGTGCAGGAGACAGATGGCCTGAGACCAAATGCTGCATGGGTGATTTTACCTTTGGGTGGAGCTCTGCGGTTGGAAAGACCTTGCAATGTGAATCGCTTTCTAGCAAGCGCTGTGCGCTCAAGGTTAAGGCTGCTGGAAGCATCAACTAGGAGAGAGAGGGAGAGGGAAGAGAAATAAGGAAGGAAGGATCAGCTGTTCAGCTTATGGGAAAGGAAAGGTTAGCACTGGATGACAACTAAAAAGAAATAAATAAATTTTGATTCAGTTCAAGCCTGAGCAAGAGCTAATCAATTAGAAAGGCAACATGAGGTCAGGGTGAGTAAACCAGCTGAACCAAACAGAGCCTGTGGGTTGTTTGGCTCACTGAGTTTTATTGGAGAACAACAACAAAACAAAACCAAAGAATAACAGGTGAAGGGAGGTAGCTCTCATCAAAGGAAAATACAATATAGCAGCAAGCTAGTGCCTTTTATGATGGAAACACATCATTGGTTGGAACAGCGAGTTGTAGAGAGAAATAAGAGAAGAAGCCTTGCAGTGCAGGACATGCAAGTGTTGAGAGCAGTCCCACTTTTACAATCCAACACTGGCACTGAAGTGTCTGCCCTCACCAGCCCTGTGGCTGGTACACCTTCAGCCTTACCTGCTGAAGCCTTTCTAAAGCCTCTGAAGCCGGCAGAGAGTCATGCAATTGATCTCCTGATTTGCTGGGATGTAAGGATGCCATGCCAGCAAAGCTCACATGCCTGCCTCCTGCGTGAATACTGAGCCATGCTGTCTGACAGCTGCCTCTGCCAAGATCACTCACAGATGGATCGAGGTCCTGAGGCTCTGGGCTTGAAAGATAATCACTTTGCAGGAAACAGGTGGACCTAGATCAAACCTCCAGATCCACACATTCCTGCCAAATCCTCCATCTGCTCCTTTCATGGTATGAGCGGGTAACACCCAGAAGGTTTATGGCAAAGGAGCAAGAGAAAAACCATGGGTTGGGTAGCTGGTTCTGAGCCTTGGGGTTTAACCAGTAGATTTTCCTCCATTCTATTTCATACACTGTCACACGAAAATCTTTAGAGGGACAAACGAAGACCAAAAGTACAAAGGGAACACGAAGAGACAGTGAATCCACACTGACAGACGAGCAAGAGACAGACAAGCTGTGCTTCCAAAGGAAAGCGCATCCCATCACTTCCTGATTTGCAGCCAAGATAATCCAGGATCTGAGGTGCCTGCATGCATAGGTGGGTGTGAGATGAACAGATTTTAACAACACGGGAGAATTATGTCACTGTGGTTCAGCTCCTTCTACCCAGTGCTCAGTGCCAGCTCTGGGCCAGGCAGGTTCATCTGGTGAGGAGCTGCTCCTGAGCAGTGGCTGCAGCTGTGGGGCTGCCTTTGGCTTTCAGACAGTCTGTGTTGGCCATTCCTTGCCATGGCCGCTCCCACTGCCAGGCAATCTTTGTACAGATACTGTAGCTTACGAAGAATTCAAAAACTGGTATATAAAGTACATTTACTCTCTGTTTTCTTAGGGAAAGAAAATCCATAGCATTTAATTATCAGAGAGTCCCACAGGGAGTACAGCAGTGCATGTGCAGAGGGTGATGAGTTCCTCTATTAGTTCTTCTGCTCTGCAATTGAATCACTTCACTGAGGGACCCCTTTGCATTTCACAAGTCCCCACAGCCTCTCAGCACCAGCAAAGCATTAGACACTGGTCTCTAAAGTCATGTTGTCTCCACCTGAGTTATTTCAAACCTTTTCCTTCATTCTGCAGGTATACCAAATAACCCTGAAAACTATTTCCAAACATAATGAGAACCAGGTCCTGATGGGCAAGAGGCTGGACAAGAGCCTGCAATGCATACTTGTGACAAAGAAAGCCAACAGCATCCTGGGCTGCATCAGGCAGAGCTGTGCCAGCAGGGCCAGGGAGGTGAGGATTCCCCTCATCTCAGCACAAGAGAGACACTCCTGCAGTGCTGTCCTGGGCTCCTCAGGACATGGGCATACTTGAGTAAATCCAGATCCTTTAAAAGATCATTAAAGGACTGTGGTAGCTGACATGAGGCGAGAGTGAAAGAGCTGTGATTGCACAGCCTGGAGAAGAAAAGGCTCAGGAGGATCTCATTAAATAAAGAAGATGGAGCCAGATACTTCTCAGTGGAGCTCAGTGGAAGGATGAGAGAGGCAATGGGCACAAATTGAAATATGGGAAATTCCATTTCAAAACGTGAAAAACCCTTTTTTACTGTGAAAGGGGTTAAACCTAGGACAGCACCCACATGGAAATTATGGAGTCACCATCCTTGGAGCTCAGGAGTTCAGAACCCAAAAGGGCTGTGAGCAACCTGCTGCAGCTAACCCTGCTTTGAGCAGTCAGACAGGATTTGCTCCCATTTTATTTCGAGGCAGTGACTCCACCAGTCAGGTCCACACGAAACATTGGTTTACATGTAAAAAACTCTGCCACAGGCACTTATCAATAAGAATAACGAAACTGAAATAGCTTGTCAATAGTACCCTCCCCTTCTGTACTGCAGAAATTCTCCGATATTTTCAAACAACCTGTATTCACATTAACTACACCGATACTGGAAGCATTTTACAGGCAGTAGGTGGCACAAAAGAGACAGTTTTGGCAGAGCCCCAGGCTCTGTGCCGGATGTTGGGACACTTTTGAGTTCAGCCCCCTGCAGAGCCCCAGCCGTAGGTGCCTCAAAGGGACACAAACTCGAGTTTTGGTGGGACAGCTAGAGCTGGAGAGCATTTTGGTGGCTCTGCAGAGGGAGGTTTGCAACTCGGGATGCACAGGACACCCGAATCAGCAGACCAGAGTGGACTCACTGCCCAGCCTTGCAGGAAGAGCCGCCCACCAGAGGAGGAGGATGAGGATGCTCCGGGTTGAGCCAGTGGGAGCCCAGCCAGAGCCCTGAGGAGCTGCTCATGGGAAAGCAGAAGACAGAAGAATGACAATCAGCACGGAATGCGATCCCAGTTCCCACACTCTTGAGTAAGCTGGACAGTCAAAAAACATCAGTCATCTTCCTGGATTTTTTTTAAAGGGGTTCATAAATTTAAAAGGAAAAGCTAGTTTTCCACTTTTTTGAATTAAAAAAAAAAAAGTCTAAATGTTCTGAAAATAAAATTTTACTGAAGCAAATTTTTAAGATCGGGTTTTTAAATGAAGAATCCATAATTTTTTTTCCCCAGCATGAAAATCTAATGCAATGAAAAATCTTTTGGAGAATAGCCTATTTTTCCAAGAGAGATATTCCATTTTCTTTTTTACTATCTTTATTTATAAAGAGACTGTTACTTTATGCCTCATTTGGGCATTAATCTCCTAAGACCTCACAATTTTCTCTTTTCATATTACTAGAAAATTCTTTGTTCAACATTAAGAAATACTGCCTAAGAGAGAAACTGCTGTCAAAAGATTTTCTGTTCCTGCTACTCTCAGATGAGATTCAGTTTCTTTACAGTGTTTATTTTAACCTCTGTTGTATAGAAGATCTATTGTAGTTATGGCCTCAAATAATAGAGGGACGTTCTGTGATTGCCTGTGCATTTATTTACTGTACACCTGAGGAGAACTGATATACACAGAAGAGGCAAAAAACTCTCCTTGACTTAAAGCAAATAAATCAATTAGTAAAGTCTGTAGAAAAAAATTAAATTAAATATTTCTAGAAATCAACTTCACCGGGATGCAGAAGGTTAAAACACATATGTTATTGTCCCCTAAGTTCTATTTTTAAACAACACAAATTGTATAAAGACCACTATAAAGCATCAAAACTCAGACTTAAAAACCCTAAATGGGTAATGCCTTTGGTGCTCACAAATTTTCATGGTACAGTCATTCAGCTTTGTGGCATTGGTTTTTCGATGTTGGGTTAAAACAACGAAGAATTAAAGTATCCTCATCAAACTCCAGAAATATGTGCAAATATAAAAATATTACCCTTAGGAAGCAAAAGCTCTGTCAGAACTCCTACCTCTCTTTTGTCTGGCGCTGGGACTGGAATTCTTGTTTTTATTGTTAGATGCATCCACATTTGATGTCTCAGATTTGTTTTCATATATACTTGATGACTTCCTGCTATACCTTGGGAAAAAAGAAATACAAAAATAGTAACATCCATGGTTAACATCTAATAAAGCACTGAGCACTAAGCATTCTTTTCTACCCTCAGATATGGAAGCCTACGGAACAAAGGGCTGGTTTGAAAATGCTGTGTGCTATAAAAGCCTGCATCTGTGCAGGCATGTATGCTGGAAAAAACCCATCCTGCCTCCTCTCCACACCACACAGTGAGAGATGTGCCTCATCAGAGCTGAGAAGGGGAAAATGTAGAAAAAAGCTGGTTGTCTGCACAAGTTCTTTTTGCAAGTGTAACAGATTTGAAAGGTTGGAGCAGGAAGCCAGGTAAGAAAAGATAATGCAGATTTTCCATCCTTTGCAGTGTAAATACATTTGTCTCCAGAAGAGAAATGGATACTGGATGGTCATGGAGAGGTCATATCATGCATAGAGCAACATATAAATTTATTGGCTTCCCCAGGTTCTGTTTCTTCTGCTTTTTGGAACATGGATCCCAGTGGGGTATCCCTGTCTGCAGCTGAATCACAAAGGGGAGGATCCACCTTGACAAACCTGCCCAGGTACTGGCCTTGGGTCTGTAATGGGACAGAGCTCCTGCCCCAGGTTTGTAGGACATTCAAGCGGCAAGGTTTTATTGTGGTTCTTATCCTCATTGTTTTGCAAATGTCTGGGTGGTTTAATTTGGGTGTTTGACTGTTATCTTTGGCAGACTGCTCCACACAAATCATTGTATCTACACATTTGAAATACTCTTCGCCAAAGTGCTTGCTATTGACACGTATCAGCAATTAAACTGATGCTTATAATTAACATGTGAACTGCTACACTTAACATTCACAGGGCTTGTTCTGTTGTAAGGGAAGGTCCAAGATATCATTAAAAACCTAAAAATATTTTAAATATTAGAGATCTGTAAGTACCTTTTCTAAATATAAGGCAGTCCAGGATTCATTGTTTTGCATTTTTGAACTTCTGACCTGTTTCTGGTGGAACCTTAGCAAAGTCTCTGTTACCTCCTGTACTAAATCAAAATGTGATTTTGCAGCCTGATGTCAGGTACAAAATGGGGCTCAAAATAAACATGGGAACAAATCCAAAGCACACTCACATTTCCTTATTCTTTTTCCTCTTTTTCTTCCTAGCTAGGCTGGAATAACTGTGAAACATGCAGCTGACAGAGTTAAAGATTTACAGCTGTGAGAAAGACACCAAGAAAATACACGAGCCTTTCTGAAACAGCATCTGCAGCCAAATTACAAGAGTTTGTGTTTATCCATGTTCACAGGATATTTCTACATGGATGTATGACTGAGTCAGTAATTCCCAACAAAGCAGATAGTTAAGCAGTTAGAACAATAGGCTATTTGAGTTACATATATTTAAATAGATTAGAAAACAATGCAAAGGGATCATTTCATTATCAATGAAATGCAGCAGTCATCCCTTGAGAGAGATACAACAGCAATAGATACCACAGGGCATTTCATTTTAGAATTAAACAGTGAACTTTGTGGAAGAATTTGGAGAGAGAGAACTGAAATAGATTGAACAGAACTTAGGGACACTCAGTAACTGCCTGGATTAAGGACACTGGCACTAAGTATCCCTTTTCCCAACACCTCAGCTCCAATCCCAAGTCAGGCCTGCCTTATCTCATGGAATTGCAGTCCCAAGTGATGTTGGTGGCATGCAAACAGTAAAGGGGATAGTCTTTGTCGTGGAACAGATACAGCTTGGAGAGGGGAAAGCATCCTGATTTCCCCAATGTCACAGCAGAGGTTTGATATTCCCAGCAAACAGAGTCACTGTCACACATGGGCAACCCAGGAGTAGGTGTCTTTTGGGTAGATGATTAATGATTAATGTCAGTGATTAATTAGCCTCTATCTGCTGGCAGAGCACTGATGATGCTGGCTGCTTTTTAGCAAATGCTGTCTCCAGGGGCCTCCAGCACCTCTCACAACAGGGGCTGCTTGGTCATGACAGCCTTGAGCACAGCCTGTGCCACATGGTGGCTATGGCAGTGCAGCCTCTTCCTTCCCCTCCTTGTCTCCAGCCAGAATCCCAGAGGAGGCTGCAGAAAGGGCTCCCCAGTCTGAGGAACTGTAGATCCACCATTTCACATCAACTACTGCAAAGCCAGCTTGGTGCTGCAATTCTGCTGCTCGTGCTCATCTTGGGGACACTTATTACAGATAATGGGACACCCTGAACTTTGTGCCATTCATCACAGCCCAGAGCACTGTTCTTTCATGAAGACTCACTGCATTCTTCCTGTTCCTACAATAACTCAGCTTTTGGAGCAGGAGCATCTGACCTCTCCTTTTCTGGCACAGTAGGCAGAGTGAGGACAACAAACACTTCATTTTCCCTTTGGTTTAATCCACTCTAGAACAAAGCTGATCACATGGCCTTTCTTCTGGAGTTAATTAATTTTCTGTTGACGTATTTTGTCTGTAATTTCTGGACTGGAAAATCTCACTTTAAGAGTCTTATAAGAAGGACACACATCTGGATTCTTCTCAAACGTTTTTGTGATTACATTTGATATCTTACTGGAATATTTTTCTCCTATCCCCAAGGTGGTTCTGCTGAAAGATTTCCACCCTTGAATCCTAAACAAATCAATTTAACCAAGCCTAGAGAAAATATGGTGCAGGATCAATAGCACTACATCTGTTTAATATTTCTTGCATTGAGTTGTACAACTCTCAAAGGCTGGCTGTTACCTGGGATCTCCTGGTTTGCTTGATCCTGCTAAAATTTTACAGTAATATCCCATGCCAACTTACATTAAACTTGCCCAGCAACTTGGTCATTACAAAACTTTGCTGACAGCTCCACTTAAGATCCTGGAAATGTTCCAATACTTTTTGTCTAAACTTGAGTTAATCTTTGAAATTATTTCTGCATCGTGATATTACTTCTCTCTTAAGCAAACCTTTATCTGTATTTATACATCTTTAAGGACTTTGAAGACAACTGAGTAAATTCATACCTAGGAAGCTAAACACAAAAACCTAAGAATTTATGTACTGCAAAAGCACAAATGCAAGACAAAACATGGCCCTGATATGTCAAGGCAGCTGTGGTTACCTGCTTGCATTGGAGGAATCCATTGGTGCATGATACACACTCTCAGTGATTCTTTGGTGCAGTTGACTTGCTTCTGTTAAAGAAAAAAGTAAAAAGAAGTTGCTCCAAAACGTGTAAGTTGCCTCTGTGTTTATGTAAAAGGTGGGAGAGAGAAACAGGAGAGGAGATATTTTGACTACCACTGCAATCAAAATGGAATGCTTGTACTTAAAGAGAAAGGCATATTAAGATCTTAATGAAATCTTTTAGCTCACCAAACAACTCTTCTACTTACATTTTTTCACTGTAAATGAGATTTCTTCTGCTGCTACCTTCTCTTTCCTCGGTACCTCTTCCTAGCTAACTGCATGATATGGATCTAGAGAATGGACATAATGCCTTTTTTTCCCAGAATACAAGTTTTGTGGCTCACAGCTTTTTCTGGATTTAGCTACACATGTCCATCATTTGTTGGCATACTCAGCTGCATAGCAGAATACATCCCCATCTCTCTGCAGAATGCTTTCGCTCAGCATACAAACACAAATCAGAAAATGTTATTCATAAGCCATTTGATCACTCTTTTTGCAGGATTGCAAGGTAGCCACAGAAGAAAAGATCAGAAACCAAAGACCAGTGTAGTAAACATTGTAAATAAGTGTATTGTTATGGGTTGGATTCAATTGCTGAGGCTAATGTTCATGATTGTTTCCTTCTACCTAAGAAGTTTGTAAAAACCCATTGTCTATGAAACAGAAAATTAAAATAGAGGTGACCTCCAAAGTTAAAGCACAGGTTTCCATCTTGGACAAAGTCTGCTTTAGGAATTCGACGGATGTGGGTGGAGAGGCTTTGCTGACCTTACTTCAAAGAGAGATGAGTGTACAAGAGAAGCAGAAAATGACAGACCACAGTTAGAAGCAATGCCAAGATCCAGGAAAAGTCTGTGGGTTTTTTTGTCCTAAGAAAATAAATAGAATTGCATCTCTGATAGCTATCATCACTATGTTCTTTTACTATGTGAAATAACCTGATGGAATTTTGTCTGTCTGGGATTCAATATCTTATATGGAAACAGGTGTCATTATCTCAGGTACTTAGGCAGTTTCAATCATTCACAGTGTTGAACATGTCACAAACCATCTTCAAAATGACATCTCTTGTGAGAGAGGGAAATGTGACCAACCATGTTTTACAGAGAGGCCACCGGGATGGAAAGACGTGACAACTGATGTCTAGAACATAAGGTGGGTGACTAGATTTAAAACAAAAACCCTCAAAGCCCAAACGAGACAAAGCAAACACTAGGACAGAGAAGCAGTTGTTGTGTCCAGTCATGGATGTGGAAGGAGACCTTTTGATCCAGGTGATGAGTGCAGACCTCATCTCCTCACATGCTGAGGTAAAAGGATGCTTCTGGAGTTGTGGCTTGAGCAGGACAATGGAGGAAAACCATGTTCCTTGGACTAACTGTGAATGGAGTAGTTATCCATGTCATTTTAAAAGTCCAAGAAATTTTCTTTGATCAGGACATGGCTTTAAATCCCAGCAATGCTGCAACTTCCCAGCTGGTCATTGCTGGCTTCACTGGTGGTATTGGCTGGCACTACAACTTGTCTCAGCCCCATATTGTCACACACAGCTACAGAGGGAAGGACACATTCCCAGCTGCTGCTCTGTGAGCTTTACCTCTGCACGCTTCCAGCTGTCCTGTCAGGACTTTGCGGATCTCTGAAATCCAGGTGTTTTTCAGCTCAACAGAAGATGCCTGAGAACAAAAGAGGACAAGGCAAAGCAGATCCAGTTAAAACATGCTGCCAATCACAGACCTACACTGGCTCTCAGTTTTGCCAAGGACTGGAACACTGTGGCCAGCTTTGAGCAAAGCAGAAGCTCCTCAAGATGGAAAAGTTCCCACAAACCTAAGGTCCTATCCTTGCTTTTCTGTCCAGTATTCTAAGAAATTCCCCATTACTTTATTTCTTCTTTTAGCCACAATCATGACCATTTTCACTATAAATTGGCCATTTCAATGTCTACAGAACAATGAAGCTTTCAATGGCTATTGTTTCTGGAGTGTACAGGACAGTGAACAATTCAATTGAAAAAAATTCAAATTCAAAAAATTGAAAACAATTCAATTGAAAGGAAGTATATCCGTGGAAACAAAAACTATTGTCATTACCTGAATGATGTACACTTCTTCTCTGCCATTATACCAGATCTCAAACTTCTTGTTATCCCCTTTTACATTTTCTGTAATGCCCACAGTGCTCATCTATTTAAAAATAGAAAAGAAGAAGATGGAATCTGGAAAATATGGATAGTCTTTAAACTTGATCCTCTGAGAAGCATTTTTAAAAGGCTGCATTCACTTCTGACACCTTAAGGAGTCATTAAAAGTAAAATTCAGAGCATGTTATTTCTCAATATCTAATTTGTAATTCATCTTTTTGATTGCTAAAGGGAAAAAGAATGTTCAAAATTAACCCAAGCTAATGTCTGATCATGAATTTATCCTCTTCTGTTGCTTGATCTGTGGACCAGTTTTCAACCCCATCCTGGCTCTTGTTCACCTTGACAAATTTTCAGTTTTAGGAAGACTGTTTTTTTGCTTGCCATCAGTGACCTTTTGAGGTGGGAGTGGAAGAGGGATGGAATAGGGTTTTTTGAGATTTAATGACCAATCTGCAAATCCAGATGACCCAACAAACCTGAAGAAAATAATTCTAGATTTCCAAAATGAAAGATTCTTAATCATAATTTTGAAGTTCAGCTGCTCCTAACCAGCTTCTCATCTTCTTCCTGTATTTGTTCATGCCTTGTTTGCATTCATATCAGCATAATTTAAAGATTTAGACAGTGTTATGCCACCATTCCTTCTATCTTTACAGGAAGAAACTTGCAATGTTTATGTGAATTGGTTCAAGCCTTGAACCAGGTTCTGTTACAGTTCCTGTCTGGGTACCTTGTAATAAGTTTAGAACATTACACTTGATCTGTGTTAGCTGGCTAAAGTCACAAGTGTCACACCAATGTGCTTAAAGGGAAAATGTGGCCTGCTTGTGATTCCCACCTTAAAATGTCCTGACTCATATCTGGAAATTTTACTCCTGCAAATAAAAGGGCACTTCTACTGCACTGATTCATCTGTAGCTGTTACTGTCACAGAATATATCTGCTCAACTGTGTCAATAGTACAACTTGCAATAGAACTGCACCTGGAGGATGCCCATAGGATGCTGGGCAAGAACACACAAGGTGCCTCTTTGTATCAAGGTGCAAAGAACAAGGTTCACATCTGCAGTTGTAGGACATATGGCTTGGTCTGTCTCCAGCCCAAAATTAAATGAGAGCTGTCATTTACTCAGGGGTGCAAGGCAGCTCCAGGTATGTGCTCCTTCTTCAAATACCCTCATGGAAACATCCTCATCTTGTGGACTTATTTCCCTCCCCTACCATTACTGGATTTATTACCTTTAATGAATTTTTAAAGCTGTATGAAGCTGTCTTCTCATGGCCATCAGTGTTCTCCTCCCGTTTCTTGCAGAAAAGTAGCATCTTTGTATAGAGGAAGAGGTGTCTCTGCATTGGTTTGAATCTGGCCAAGTCCTTCACCTTGTTGTGCCCCTTCTTGTGGTCAGTCCATACATTGAAGGAACCCTGCATCAACAGCTTGCCAAGCTCACTGACATCCCCCTAGCAAGCAAGGAAAAGAGAATCACATTCAAACCAGAGTAGTCCCAGGCACAATTCTTTCCTCTGGTGGTGTTTGAGATTCCAAGCAGAGCCATCCCTTGTGTTGGAGAGTGCACATGTCCCCTTGCTAAACCTGTGTGGTTTCTTCCTATAACCATAAACTCACTCGTTTCCATGCCCATAATTCCCAGTTTGTCTCCCCACTCATAGATAGAATTTAAGATCTGTCCCAGGATCTCTTTGGATGTGACACACAGGCTGTCCCCTCTGGTGACCTCAGAGAAAGCGTCTCCTGACAAAAATGGGGTTTCAAGGCTCCTGACACCAAGGCAGTAGGAAGGCCCAGTACATCCAGTACCCAAACAAAGGCTTTGACTCTGGAAGATCTAGTTTCAGTTTCCTGTGCAAGCTTCCTCCATCCCTGGGCAAAACCTTGAAAGAGCTTAGATGCCTGAAGTCACGGATCAGTGCCTGGAGCTATGTAGGTATGTAATTCCCTCCTGTTTCAAAATAGTCTTTACAAGCTTTGTCAATAATTTCTTGGCTTACCATCTGCAAACTATGCAAGACTGCACAGCCCTGGGCAAAGAGGCAGTCAATGCACCAAGGAGCCATGAAAGTACTCGAGGGAGAGTGAAACTAGGCAGGAACTAGACCTTTCCAAATTAAAGGTCTTGTCTGAAAACCACTGATAGGTAAATACTTCGATCAATATAAATATTTAGCTCAGATGCCACTAGAACAGTTGCATGTTAAAACTGGGATAGCACTTGGATATAAGACATGGCAACATCTAGTTGTAATGCGATTCAACAAATAAGGATAATCATAATTATCTTAACAGCAAGTTTTCCTAGGAGTGCTTTGTATAATAAGTTGAGGGAATAAGCCCAGTGCATTATTAAAGTACTTCTTTTCAAAATTTGCATGTTCTGTTGATTATAAGGTGAAGATGTTAACTCCAAGTGCAAATGTCTAATTTCTTATACTGAGAATTGCAACCTGTTCTTCCTTGCACTCCCCCTCCTATACCCTACATTCAACTGCAAAAACAGAGCTTTATCAGCTACTTTTACATTCCATATCAGGGTATTATTAGACACTCCAAACCATTTAGAAAACCTCAACAATTTAGATAAATCTGTCATCTCTAATACATAGAGTTGGATCTTTGTGTATACAGGACTGTGGGTGTTTGTATTTGAATGTGTATGTAGCTATAAACTGCAAGCCCGTGAAAGGCACATTGATCTGCAAAGCTAAATTTAAAAAATAATAATAATAAAAAGGCATATTTTCTACATGATTCTGACAATGGTGAGGGTCTCCTGTCATTCCAGGCGCTGTTCAACACAGCACTGAGATCCAGATGCTCTGTTCAACCCTTGATAGGCCTGTCTCTCCAACCTTGAATCTGGGATTGGGATAATAGTGAGTGAAGTGGGAGGGTGCCACTGCACAGAGAAAGAGACACACAGGGATGGCAGTCTGCAGCAATCCCACAGGAGATTTTGAATATTTGCCCACAAGCAGTGCACTCTCTTCAGTGTAGACAATAAATAGGAGGACACTGTTTCTGGTAATTTCTGCTAGTGGATAGCAATATTTTATCCTAAAGGAAGTTTCTTTAAAGTGGATTTGATCACTATCTCAAATATCATTATTCCCCGTTAGAGCAATACATGGTATCCCATGTTTGTGGAAGATGAGCAATACATATGATAATTTATAAGAATCTCTCATCATAATTCATGGACAAACTACCCAGGCTAGATTGTGTACAAATATTAGGACAACAGTAGGAAACACATCTAAAACTTATGCTCTCCAGGCTTTATTCTATATTTTTTTTTGTCATTTTGCCTAAAAATAAAAAACATACACCAAATAATCCCCAGACTTACATGTCAGCAATTTCTTACACAAGAGTTCAGCTCCTCAAATCTGCACGTGCCCAAGTCCAATAAACAGAATTTCCTATGCAATTGGGAGCATTCATCAGCTGTCACAAAACCTGCTTTCCTGCTGGCATAATATCCCTTTCTGAAAGGTTTTCCAGGCAAGTATTTCTGTCATGGCTGTGTGGGAAAGACTCCACAAGATGGGGTGTGGTTTCATTGTCTATGGGAAGTGTTTATTTGGCACCACAGCTGAGCACCTGGGACAGGTGGAACGGGGAGAAGAAATTATTGGGTGCATCCTCTTTCACACTTTCACCCCATTTAATAATCATGTAACAAACCATCTCAGGAATGCTGTCAGCATTGGGCTAAACAGTGGGCATGTCCCACTGTGCCATGTTTTGTAGTTCAGCTAAGAAAGCAGAGGCAAAAATCTAATTTTTGGATTAGAGACTCTAGTCTAGTCCCTTATTATCTGGCATTTCATGAAAGACTGTAAAATTCAAAAGCAAAAGTTAAAAAGGAACAGAAATGTTCTGTTGAATTCCTGAGTACTAAACTACTCACACTTTAAAGCAAGGAATAGACAAAAGGATGACCTCAACATTTATATGGACAGGAATCTGGATAAATCCTCCCTGCTCAGGAAAATGTTACCTTTTTGGGAGAAGCTCTTCTTCCTTTCCCTGTACAGAACTGTTTCGAAAAAAAATTTTTGCTAAATTACTGTACATACATTTAAACTCAGAAACACAGGAGAAAGCTACCTGTCACTTTGGGAATTAATAAGGAACAGTGGAAACTGGGGAGATAAAAAGTGTGCTGTATCCATGAGCTTCCCATGCCTATGTTGACTGGTTCAAGTCTGCAATAATAATATGCAGGCTCTAAAGAGTTTTTCTAAAATGAATCTCTGAGACACTCAGCCATGAGCAGAATGGATTAAGTATGTGCTGCTTGATTTAAGCATGTATTTATGACCTGTGGTGTTTCTCTGATCCACAATCACACCTATTCTATGTTTGCCAGTACAATGGGGTGGCCACAGCTTCACCTGGAACCCAGTACAGCTACTGCAGGCAGAGCTCACGTTCTCATCCCAAATGTAATGCACAGTCCACAGGAGCATCTCCAGCTGTGTGCAGCAATGGATCTCTGATGAGCAGTTAAACAAGCAAGCAGCTGGATTTATTTATAAAATCATGTTGGCAGCAGGAATGGGTTCCTCAGCTACCAGATGCAGATGCATTTGCACAAAACAGAACTAGAGAAATCAAAACTCCTGAGGCCAATCCCATCCTGAAAAAAAACAGAATAACTCTTCCCAAACAGAATAACTCTTATCAATCCAGATATTGTCTGTAAAGACCCCAGTATCGTCTCAGGAAATCAGATTTCACACAAAATAGTTTTTCTGGATTAAAGCCTGTTACTGTGATGCAACAATTCTTTGAACAATACTCAGTATATTGTTTCTTTCGTGACATTTTCACCCTGCAGCTATTTCAAAATGGGCAACCACATGATTCTCAGGCCTCATTTTGCCAGGATTGTTTCTCCTTTATGTGTCAATCACTTCCACTTCTCACTTAAGGGCTCATTTTATGTAGTCAGTCAGTTCTTGAGAGTCATATGACTCCAATGGAGCTTCTGCAGAGATGTATATTTGTGCCCTTTGATTTGTGCCGTGGTTGTTATTTCACATTTCAAGCTTGCCAATCACTGGCACAGGTTCCATTACCTACTTTAAATGAAAGCCAGATTTTTCTCCCTAAGTGCAAAAGATTTGAAAACACTTGAGTTGCACAGGAGTCACAAACTTTCAGCAAATGTCTGACTTTAGTTCTGCCACACTTTTACCTCTCACCTACAAATGAGTTTTGGGTGCAGTTACTCAAAAGTTCCGCATTTGCCCCACTGTGTCCCCACATTCACACCTCAGCTCCACATGACAGATGTGCTGAGATGTATTTTTGGTCATCACAACACACCCACTGAGTGACATCCTTCAGGAATGTGGCACAGGCTCCATAAAGCACAGTACTAGCCATGGGCACAGCATGACCAGTCATGACAGGAACATGGGATGGCTCAGACCAGGAGCAGCAGCAGCAGCAATTACCTCATATCCTGTGATTGCTATCTGGTGCATGGAGTCATTTACTGATTTGATGATATCAAGCACTGTGGCCAGGGCTTCTTCCAATTCAGCAGTACCTTCTGAATTCTTGCTACACTTCAGCATTTCCTGATTAAAATAAGATATGGGGAATATTTGAGAACTTCTGATACCAGAAGACACTGTAAGACAATCCTCCCTGGAATTTGTGTTGCATAAATAAAGTTAGCAGAACTAGAGAAAAACAAAAGAGGAACAAAAAACTCCAAAAAAACCCCAGATATGACATTCACTAGGGTGGTCATTGAGGTCACACAATTTCATCTTTTGAACATTTTCAAGCTTAAAGGGTTCCTTTAAGATGAGACAGGACCATTCTGATGTATTTACAATGAACTCTTAGCATGTCATAGAATTACATCCAAAGGAGTTTTTTTTCTTCACATGTGCTAGAAAAGAAACTCAATGTAATTATTTCAGGTGCAAGACAATACCCATTTTTTCTTTTGCAATTCGTTCCACAAGGTGCATACTACCACTGTTAAAAATATGAATTAAGTTCTACTCTGAATTTGACAGGTTAGACATTCCACATTTTCAGTTTGAAAATATTTCAGTCCAAGACCTGAGGCACTTGTGCTCCTGTAAAATAGGAATGCATAAAGATAGTTCCTGTAAACCCCATACAGCAGCTGTCTCTCCTCAAGTGCTTGGGTAACCAGGGATTAGAAGGTAAAAGCAGGATGCATTCCTGCAGTATCTGCTGCACATTTTTCAGGATGAGGGTGGATCTCTGTACAGTGAGCATACTGCTTTTATCAGCATGAGCATATTAGCTAAACTGATTGAAACCAGAGGGTTGCCATAATTGTGACCCAAAATTCAAATTCAGTCTGTCCACCACTCAAGGCACACACCTGCTTAAGCACTTGTTTGTTACCAGCTTTTCACTGGCTTCCATCTTTTAACACTACATTTTTAAATGCTCCTCCAGCCAGGGAAGGAGTGCACCATCTTCCCAGATCTCATAAACCCTGACAAAGTAAATGCCAGTGCCAATGTGTTGTTGCTAAATATGAAACTGGTCTGACCAGCTTCAAACCCCAATGGCTGAGACCTGTTTTGCTTGAGGATTTTACTCCTCGATCTAATCTTGGGTTTCTTTACAGTCATATTTCAAATTAAAAGTAACATCAGGTTTACTCTTGCTTTCCTGGAGACCTTGACATTTTTTTCTCTTCTCACAGAGCAGTTTCAAGAAATAGAGTTCATATTTATTTCTGGACTATGTTGATGTTGCATCCTTGTCAATATCCATGTTCAATATGTGGATTCTACAGTTTTACATGAAGTCAATAAGCAGTTCACAGAAATATTGTACAAGAATGGCCAACCAGGTCCTCCCATGTCTTATACAGGCACATTTTGAGCAGTGCCATAGTAGCTATTAGCAAGTTAAATGGCAACCTAAAATCTTCATTGCAAATTTCAATGCTAAATTTCATGACGGAACACAACACTACTTTAAGCCCAGAGGCTTGAGAATAGTATGTAATTCACCTTCATGACCTTCCCACAGGGAAAGTCAGTAAACATTATTTTTAAGAACTGAGTAGATGGAGACAGAAATTTAAGCCACCACCTTAAAAAGAAAAAAGAAAATCATTGTTTTGAGTGTATATATTTTCTATTGCCCAGTTCAGACCAGAATTTCAAGCGTGGACCACTCATGGTTCCAGCCAAATCAAGAGGAAAGTTCACATATTCATCCTGTGGAAAAATTACAATTTATTCCTAGCTGTGTCTTTTAAAAAGAAGCAGCAAAAGGGAGTGGCTCCCTCTGAAAGGTTTGAGTCACAACCATGGGAAAATATCAGTTCAGAGAACTGAAAGAGTTTTGTTAAACAGGGACAGATGTTAAAGACAGGATTTAAGGCATCGGTTCCTGTTTTCAAATTGTAAGACCATATGCTGGTACAATAAAGCGAAGGTCAAATTCTGTTTAAAGATAAACAGAACAATAAATAAGACAATAAAATACTTACTATCATAAAAAGTAAGTAAAATATCTTACTTTATGTAGGGAGAGCTATACGTACAATAGTATACTGCTATTACTTAGTATAAGTATTGCTAAGTAATAGCAGTTCCCAATCTAAAATACAAGTCCCTGTACAAGACTTTTCTACCATTTCACAACTAATAAATGCTTAGTATTTGCTGAATAACTGAGTGAGGTTTTATTTCCAGGTAGTCCTGACTGATATGCAATTTTGGAAGTAAAACAAGCCATATATTGGGATTCTTTGCACTGTCATGAAGAACTTACCTTTAGCAGCAGCTGGTACTTGGTGATCCTCTGAACTGGCTTTAAGAGATAAGCATCAAGTGAGAGCTTATGATCCAATTTACGCTGACATTCCTGTAGGACACAACATGGAAGAAAAATAAAATTGTTTCTTGAAACACAGGCAAGCCACCAAGATCATTATCATTTGACAATCTGTTAATTAATCGAGAGAGAAATTAGTTCCATCTGCATAGGAATTTCCGGGTTACTTATACCACAGTGAAAATATATCTAAACAAGAGCTAATGTTTAGGTTCAACTTGGTGTTGAAATCTGGCATTCCCCGCTGATGAGATTGCAATCAGCTGGGATCTGCAAAGAAGCCAGCACTTGTTTGGTGTGGGTATAGCCTGCAGAATCAGGCTCCTGTGCAGGAAATCTACCCACTGCTCTATCTACCCAGTCTCCTGTAGAGAACACCTTGACACACACTGGGCACCTGCCATCAGTACAAGAAGCGTGCAGAAAAGTCTGTGTACTACTCTAGGTTTTCTAAAGAGTAGAGATACACAAGGAAAACAAGCTTTGAGGATCTTGCACTGCTAGTCTGCAATGAAATTCCACCTGAAAAAAGATGCTATCTCCACACTGTCTCCAGAGAGCTTCAGACCTTGGCTTGTTCTGACAGTACTTTTCATATATTTGGAGGTCCTCCTTCTGCAAGAAAAGAAGAGTTCAGATAAGGGAAGGAAAGAGAATCCAGAGAGTGTCTTTCTTGAATCACACTTTACCTTACCTTCCATCCTAAGACATGAAGCAATTATTACAGAAGAATATCTCTGTATGTAAAAACACACTGAAACCACCAAACCTGCTTTTTACTTCTGATTAAGTTAAATACACCTGAAAGTGATATACACTTTGAAAATAGTGTTGGCTCTCAATAGTACAAGGACAAATTAAAGAAGAGGAAGTTTGCCTTGTTGATGTCCCAGGCCAGGCAGTAAACCCTGTCCTCTCCAAATTAGAAGTGGGTGGATTCACTTTATTTAGCTTTGACTATGCTCCAAGTGCTCTCACTGAGGTCCATGGCAAAAATCTTACTGACTTCAGTGAACACAGAGACAATCTCTACAAAAGCCCATGGAGGGGTGTTTTGAGCTCCCTGGGCTGTGTGGGTGGATGCAGGGATGGGTGTTCCTCTGCCAGGTCCTGGTTTGCTGACTGTGCACCAGGGTGCCCACGGGGCAATGCCATGGGGCACTGAGCAGGGCTGGCTGTGCCCCACCAGCCAGGAGCTTCCCACCTTCATCTGCACCTACCCTACTGGATGTGACCTCAGTAAATCAAAGAAAACACCAAAAATAAATCTCAGCAATTCCTGGATATTTCATCTGTTCTCTCAGCTCACCAGGCAGTTCCCACACACTCCTGCTGTGGGGAAATCATTTCCTTCTGTACAGTTACTGGAAGAAATCAGTGTTGCTGCTGTCTTCCCCTACAGACCCATCCTGACATCACCCTAATGAATCAGCCGTGAAATCAGAGCTGTGCCACGTAACACCACAAAGTGTCAAGGCTTATGCAATACAAAAACCTCTTCTGTTGCAACTCAATACAGTATTAATGGTGCTGTTCCAAAATAGGTGCAGCGTTTTCTTCACAAAAATAGATTTGTACATGTTGCTGTGGAGGGAGGTTAGCGGGGGGTAAATCCCACAGAACTAAAAATAGTAACAAAGCATAATCAAGCATTACAATCAAATCCTGGCCCACAGAAACCTAATTGGACTGGGTAAGAAGAATAGAGAGGGCAACAGACAAGACAACTATTAGAAATAAGAGAAAAGAACCAATTTAAACTTAAAGAAAAGGTACAATAACCAACAATTTCCCAGTAATTTGCTGTGGTGGAACCACCCTATGCCAGTGCAATCTACTGCTGCCTAATCAGTGACACCTGCTCAGGCAGATCCTTACATGTTTAACTACAGCGTTAAGTTATGCAATAGTCTTAGGAATAGAATTAGGCTTAGACTTTAAAATGCCAAGAAATAATTGATTGTCTAATTATTCAAATCCCAGTCTTAAATATTCCACACGTCTCTATTTTCACATGCAAAGGTTCTGACTTCTTGCTGATGCTTTTATACCATGCTGCTCTCTCCTATAAAGCTTTTCCTTTCCACACTGATTTGGAGCCTGAGAGCTCTGTAGGCTCCAATGCATATGGCATATATACACAGTTCCAAATATCTTTTTCACTGCTGATTTATTAATGATTTTTCATTAGTCTAGAATTTAGATCTTTGAATCCAACTCCCAAGCAACTTCCAAGGTCAGCTGCTACTGTTCTTTCACAAGTAGATTCCTTTTCTAAATGCTTCTTTCTCCCTGAATGATCAAATGCCCCAACTGCTGGCTCCTATTAAACTATTCCCTTTTATAAGGTTAGCAATATAAATAAGTGAGCAGTGGTAATCCACAGTGAATCTCTCCTGCCAGACACATCACCTGGCACATTTTGGTTCCATCCTGGGCATTCTTGCCTTGGTTTGGTAAGCTTTCCTTCTTCACAGCCCTTTGTACAGCACAGATCAGCCCAGCATGTCCCTCCTGTTGCTGATAAAGCACCAAAAGACCCATTCTGCAAGGTATTCAGAGCACATCCCTCCTGTCTTTGACCACACAGAGCTGCAAGTAAGGTCAAGCATCCTGGTGATAGCAAAATAGCTGCCATGTGGGTAAAACTGAGCTGGCTCACTTGTAATTTAGCTCATATGAAGATCATGCCCTTAATGAGGTCAGGCAAACTGGGAGGGAGAACAAGAAAGGCATTTCTGGCTCATCTTTTACCATATTCTGCTACTGTGTTCCTGGAGACAAAGCCAGAGAGAAGCCAGACAGAGACTCCAGAGCCTGTTTCTCCCACCAACTGAGATAAAGGGTTCCCATTCATGGTGACAACTGACCAGGTGGCATTGGTGGAGGTGGAAGAGTGTGTGGGGACATGGCAGAGGAATGACAGGCAGGGGATGGAGTGACTCTGACTCTCAGGATACTTTCAAGCAGCTCCGGAATCGGGGCTGAAAAGGCTCAGAGTGATCAGATGGGGTAAAATTCTTCAAAATATGAATCTAAAAAAATTGTGTCTTTCTAATGATAGACCCAACCTGTTGCTGTGGCAGGATGGTCACACACATGCAAAGAAGGAGAACCTGCAACAATGTGAGTTTCCTCCTGGAATTCGGCATCCCTTGGAACAGCAGCTGCTTCTGTTTCCCCATCGTAGCAAGCAGGGCCATAACTAACGGGGCAGCCAGAAGCCACTGCTCAGCAGGAAGGCATAAAAAGCTGCCAAATCATGGGGAGCACAAACACACAACCAGACTTTTGTTTGTGCCTCCTAAAGGCAGTCCAACAGAAACAACACATTTCTGGACTTTATGTGGCTTCTTCTAAAAACAGAACATAAGGGCAAGTTTTGAAATCAAAGGTGCTACTGTGTGAGCAGAGACATCTCAAGAGAGAAGTTTGTGCTTTCATAGTGTGAAATTTGAAATAGAGAGAAAGCAAATGCATGATTTAACCTCTTATTTGATAGATTTAGTGTGGTTTGACCAGAAACTGATGAGCTAAGGCGATGGAGGAACTGGTTTTCTTTCACTTCATACCTGAACCCCAGCTTTAATGCTATTTTCATATTGGTAGAATAGTGAGAGGAATTGGGCTTAACAGCTGTTTTTACAGAGACATAAGCTACAATATTTAAATATGAAATTTAAACCTTCTGCAGAATCATAGGGACAATTCTATACCAAGAATTTTTATTTAGCTGCATTCTTCAGGGATATGTGCAACCCGTGGACTGTTTTACATTTCTTGGGTTTCAAAGGTCTGCATTCTTCAAAGACTGCTTATACTCTTTTGCATAATGATTTCACCACAGTATTTTCCTGCCCAGCATCTGAATCCTAGGATAACAACATATGCCTTAGTAGTGTCATTTACTCAAGTTCTAAATGCTTCGTTGTTAAACAGAAAACAATCCAATGGACATATAATCACATTCACACTTGTATGATTCTCTCCAGCCTGACCTGTTTGTAAATTGGAAGCATATCCTTTGCAAGTATCACAGGCTCACAATTCCCATTAAATCTTAGTAATGTGGCAGTGCTCAGCACCCCTGAGTGGTTCATCCAAATGTGTCAGCATTTAATGTGTGCTCTGGAAAAGCAGCAAATGCTACCTGTAGCATACAGTAGAAGCAGGAGGTACTACAGTGGACAGATTTTCCCATTTCTCATGCCACTTCCATTTCCTGTGCAAAACAGAGCCTTATTCACAGAGTTTTGTCAAACTCTGAAAGCAGTAGCAAACCACCAAAGCAGATTTTTTTTTCATTAGTAGGGTCCCTGAAGGAGTGCTATATACACAAGCACCTTTGGTTGTGTTGCAGGAAAGAACTAATGGTCAGGCTGAGTGGGGGTGGAGGTGGAGGAGAGAGCTCTGAGAGAGAGCTGCAGCTCTTGGGCACTGAGAGGGGAGAATCCCACTTGCTGATTTATGTGAAGAAGTAAAGGGAATCGACCTCACAGAGTCTCGTGGAGCTGGTGGGGTCCATGCAAGGACAGCAGCAGACTCTGCTGGGACAGTTCTAGGGGACCAAGTGTCCTGAATGGTGCAGAGAGAGATAAGATAAAGCAGGAACAGGATGTGTTGTCTGTACTCAGAGCAACCTGCTGTGACACCGATACTCTGCTTATTTACTGCAGGGTGGTGTCTGGGTTACATCAGACTCCTGCTAAAGGTGTGTCTGATATGAAAAGCATATCAAACATTTGGATCACTGTTATTTGTTGGGTTTTTTATTTAAATGGGACTTAAAATACCTGTAAAACACTGGTAACAGATCTCTTCCAGTCAGTAAACCAGGTAAAGGGTCAGATATCAGAATACATGCTTGGTAACTGTGGCTTAATTTGTGAATATCTGCTTAGAGGTGTTTCCCTCATTCACAAAAGCAAACAGAGTGAAAGATGGGAGTACATCTGTAAGTACTGTAGGATAAGACTATAGATATTCATTCAAACCTGAAAAAGGATGTACTTACTCTTTTCAAAAAGCATCGGGCAAGAAGCTCAGGGTTTTCAATGCAATTTTCTATCTCCTTAAGGAAAATCCTGAGAGAGAAAAAAGAAGAGCAAATGTAAAATCCCACTCACGCTGTGTGTTAGCTTCTGTGTAAATCCATCTTAAAGCCCTGATTTTTGTAATACGAGGATTCAATGGGGAAGGTAATAGTTCTGACACACCAAGAAATATATATTTTAGAAAAATGGGGTGTGGCTGTCACCTGATTCCCTAAATCACAAGTATTATCATATTTTCTCTGCTCACAAGCATCTGCTACATCTGATTCCTCTGGCTGTTGAAATTTGTTTCCAATCTGTAGCCCAAATACCTGCTTTCCATTTGGATACAAAGATTTTTCAGAACAGCTAGAAAAGACAGGAATGCTCCGTCAGATGCAGTTGCTCAATCAGCAAGCAGTGAAAATATGGGATGTAGTGCAAAGGCTTCTGCAGTGACAGTCAATGCACTAAACCTTCAGGGAAAGAAAGACTGAGCTTGCAAAGGGAGAAGAACATCTTACTCCAAATGCAAGACACAGTCTTTGAAAATAATATATAAACTGGAAAATAATTTTTCTCCTATGTATTAACTACTCTGGCATAATATTAAGACTGGCAAAAGAGATTTTTTTTAAAAATTTATTTTGTTCAATGTTTGTTACATCTTACAGGCAATTATTATTAAAAAGAATTCCTAAATTCCTGCTTTGGTTACAGACAGTTTTGCTTAAGAAAGGCTAGGAAAAGCAGGAAATTTATAGAAGTTGCCCTAAGCTTTGTGTTTTGAAAGCCGATTGCAGAAGGGTAAATCTTGTTCATAACTTGTATTCTGTAGTTATGAGCTCTGAATTTCCTTGTCCACAGTATGTACATGGCTTCTGGAAAGGTTTGTGATCTTATACAAGTGATAAAAAGAATCAAATATATAATGTCTTCTGATCTGATATCAGAAATGCAGAACAAATAAGCTGAACGCTAAGAAAACTTCCTCACAGAGGTGTTTTGTCAGACAGAAAATATTAGGATTTAGTCCTGTGACATCTACCAGTATACCAAGAGAGGTGGTAAAATACTGCCTATAGGGGATATTCAGAATGGATCCTGCCAGGTGAAATCACTAGTAAATGCACACAGGGTACAATCTTCACCAAAAAAGATGAAACAGATGATCTTGGAGGTGTTCTGCACGCATAGGTTTTATAGGACACACACAGAGACCGAGTGAGGATGACTTTCCTGCCAGTGTATGTGTGAACATGACAAAGCACCCGACAGAAAAGGACCGGACACAATGGTGGCACCCGAGGATGCAGGACAACCACCAGTTCCCATGTACCTGTTGTGGAAATAGTAGATTTCTGGGAGGTTCCCAAAAAGAATTTCCTTCTTGTTCTGAAGTGCAGATGGAATCAGATGTACTAAATTGGGATTGTCCATTTCTGAAGCGTACCCCTGCAGAGAAAAGTGGAAAATAAAACCAGCCTCTTTTCAGCAGGGAAGAAGTACTGTGTTCAAGGCACTGGAAAGCCCCAAAGTCTGTGTGCTTTTGTTCTCTACAGAGCAAACAAAGCTTCTCCCATGCCTGCTGCTTTGTTGCTCCCATGAATTTCTGATGCTTCTGATTTTCCCCAGAGATTTTACTCTGTAACTGTGCAAACACATTTTAACCACAAATGAACAGGTCACAAGGTTAATAAAAAACAGATGAAATTATGTGTCTAGGATTCAAAAGTCATTTGGGTCATGTAGGGACGGAGACTGCTGAGATTGACAGACATATATGTTTCTGCTACTCTGCTTCACTGCACAAGAGTTAGTTTGGATTTATTTGTTGAACTGTGGTATTTGGATTGACTATTTTTTGTTCGTTTCTTGTAAAAACTGGATTGCATTTCTTCAATAATAACTTTGAGAGAAGAACATTCTGATTTTAAACTCAAGAGTAAAATATCAATTACCAGAGCTGCCAGCTCCCATGGAACAAATGCAATAAAGAATTGACCACATGTCCCTAAAGTCCCACCCAAATATAAGCATGATTGATCCCTACTCATCTTCTGTCCTCCCAAAGATTAGGGACCTCAGACTCCACACACACCGAGTATGCTGGTATCCTATCAGTTTCAAAGGCTCAAGAATTATATTTGCAGCATGAGTTGTTTTTTTGTGTTCAAGCACTACATGGAACAATAAAAAGCAGGAGGGGTGCCTTCCTTTTTCTCAATCGTTTTCCAAATGTACATTCACAGAATTTAGTGTCTGGCCCCATAGACATCAAAGGTGCTGCTTCTGAGACCTATTGGTAATATTTGGAAAAGGCATTATTAACTCTTTCTCTGTCCATCATTTTCAGAACCATGCAAATTGTCGTTCTGTGGGCTCAGGCCAGAGAAGGTGCCTTTTCCTTTAAGCCCTGAGGGAGGATGTTCAAAACATCCTTCCCATTCTCCATCTCCAAGGCTGAGTTATCTTGCCAGCACAGCCTGTGTGTTGTAAACAGGAGGTGGGAGTGCTCAGCCCATGAAGGATGTGCACCTGCAGCGATGACTTAGAGGTTAAGCATCAAAAAGTAATTTCAGAAGAGTTTCTTACCTCTATTATACTTTGAAGTTCTTCTACATAAACCCGTTCTGTTTCTATCAGCTCATTGATTATGTGGCTGAAAGACAAGAAGGTAGAGAGTCATAGTGTTAACCAAGCACATGTGAAAGAAAAAAAAATGGTATTCCTTATAAATTCCTGCTTATGCCTTCGACTAGACACAAAAACCCTCTGAAGGTCATTTCTCAGTTCTTCAATATTGTGCCTTGTTGATAAGATTAAAAGACCTAAACACATATTGGACTGTAATTTTTTTCAGCTCCTTTTAAACTTCATCTTGGATTCTTCTGTCATTTTTATACCTGCAAACTGAAAAAAAAAAATCCCAAGAAGGCAAAAAAAAAGGTTTCTCTTCTAAGAATAACTAATACTCAATAAAATGAAACTATACTTCAGAGCTATGCTAATGTTTCTGTTTCATTTCTTTTCTAAAAGAAAAAGTAGATTAGAGTAAATATTTTTACTATGTTTTGGACTTTCCTAATATTAGTTTAATGCTCCTAGGTAACTTGAAGACATATATCTTGAAGATGCCTGATCTATTTCAGAGAAACATGAATGTAACCAATTTACTTTTAGACAAATAACTAATTAAATTTTAAAATAAAATTGCATCAGATCTCTCAAGGTTTTATGCATCAAATGTCCCATATTATCAAGAAAGTGTTGTCTTTAGTACTGTTATGAACAAAGTTTTCAGGGTAGCTCCTCCAGAGGTTTGAGCAGTAGGAAAGGACAAGTACCTGGTGTTCTTTTCCCAGCCTGTGCTTCTTGAGAGTCTTTAAGCACAGCTACCTCGAGCCAAAACATATCCCCAGAAGGACACTAGGGAATAATGTCTAGAGGAACTGGAGTGTGGCCAGCCATGAGCAGCACACAACCTGAGGCTGGTAAAGTGTAGGCAACTCTTGTCAACAATAGCAGCACGTGCACTCATCCAGCATCTCCCTGCACACGCTGCCTGTGCCTGGTTATCTGGCTTGGTGTGTCACACATCACCACCCAGACCCTGTCAGCCCTTTAGAATGTGAGTCACATCTGTGCTCTTGCACCCACTATAAGGGGATTTCCTCATTCTCTGCAATTTTTAGGATGTCTTTTTTGAGGTTAAAAAAAATCCCACTTCTGGTAAAGCCTGGTTTGAATGGTTTGGCCAAACATTTGAAAATAAAATAGCCACATTAGCTTGAAATGCAAAAGCATTGACTAAAACATTACTAGGCTACTACAATAGATTCACTGGTTTCCTTTGGATTTCCCCAGTGCTTTTTCAAGGAAATGTGGTTTTCTAGGCTAGCTGGGGACCACTTATTCAGGTCTCAAAGGCTATTACTCCTTTATGGACCACTGCTTGAAAAACATTATAAATACTAAGAAAAGTAGACCTTACCTTCAACTGATGTTTCAAATTTTGTTTAAAATAGCTGGGATTTCACAGCTGTCTTGACATAATGCCTTAAATTGCAGTGTCTAGCACTAGGTAGGGCAGTGGGTGAGGGCTGTAACAGTGCTCCCCTGGCCACAGTCAGGTCCCACTGGCCACTCTTCCACTGGCTGGGGGCTCCTGGTGACTCTCTCTGCTCCCCCACAGGTGTCCCCAGTTTGGGAGATCCTCCAAAACGTTCCACTGCTGATTGTGCCAGGACCAGAGCTGCTCCATGACTCTCATGGGCAATGAGGGGAACTCAGCACACACCTGCTGCCAGTATCACATTTAACAATAATATGAGGCAGCAATTGACAGATTATTGTCACAGGCAGCTCTTCCCACCCCCTTTTCCCCTTTGACATGCATGAGTAGGTTAGAAATAATTTCTAGGGTAACTGGAATGGGTGAGGTAAAGGGGCAGGGGAGAACTTCCACACTGTATTGTTCATTAATTTCAGAGAAATTCTACAAGAATTTGAGGTTTGCGTGGCAGCAGTCCAAACACAACAAAACTCTGAGCTGGCTGAAGTTTGTGGGCAGTTCTCACAAGGATAACTCCCAGGATCATTCCCAAGCAAATAGCCCACCTCAGTAGGGATGGTAAAGGATCAGGCATCAGACCTAAATGTCAGAATCTGAGAAATCCCTAAGGTCCTCTCTGTAGGCATCCTTGTTGCTAGTAAAACTTCATTCCACTCAAGTATACTTGCTCCATCCCCAATGAAACAAAGATGTTCACCAAACCAGCAAAGTTAGCCAAATATTCTGGTCCAGGAATACCTGACTCAGTAGCTTTCCTGACATGGAAACAGTGACGTGAAACACTGCTCAGGAGGTCAAGGCCAGCTTTCCCTCTGTGGAGGGAGTTAAACAGAGGGAGCTCAGCCACCACCGATCTGGCCAAGCCCTTTGAATGGCAGAGCCCCTCCTACCACCACCACTTGGCAGAATTAGAGTGTGCTTGTGGCAGGGATCACACACAGACTCACTGATACCATGTTGTCAGATGTTCCTCCAGCAAAGGAAACTTCTTGATGTGGAAGGTAATTACCATGCATCAACTAGCTCACTTTTGGTTGGATGATTGACCTGGGTTTCTAAGGAAACATTGTGGCCTTGGCTACACCAAGACCACATTTCCCACAAGGGGGATTTTACAGAGGTGTCATTTGGGCAGGTTTTTCTCACTTCAAGAAGCTGTGATATCCTGTGGCCCTGCAGCACTACTAAGATCTCATACATTGAGCCACTTTCCAGCACTCCCATCTCTGAGAAGCCCTGAAGTGCCAGCACAATATGGATGGTAAGAAAGGAGAAAGTAATAAGAAAATTATTTCTGCTTTGTCAATAGCCCTGTCTCTGGCAATCATACCATCCTGCAGTGAAGAAAAAAAATTATTTCACAGAGGAAGCTCCTCAGCAAGGGTGAGAATGTAGGAGCTGCAATGGACAACAAAGCATTAGGAAAAGATTTGTTTTTAGCCAAGGTTGTAAGTGAAACCTTGAAACTGAGGTAAACTCTGGTATTAATTATCACCCTTGACTTTTAGAGATGCACTTCTGTATCAGCCCCAGCCTGTGCTGGTATTTAGATCAAAGGCAGCTATTTATATCACTTTGGACTGTGCAAATAGCAATTAGCAGTGTTGTTGCTATAAGTATAAACTTACCCTGCACTGTATTGTTTTGTTGCAACAAGATTTTGTCAGTAGGTATTTGTCTGAGCTGTCTTCTTTGGGTAACTGGGAGCACACTTCCAGGAAGGTCCTCACCACAGTGACCATAAAGCAGACATACATCAGACCATCTCATCTTAGTAACTCTTTCTCCTTCCTTCTTCTTTAATAACAGAACAAAAAAGAAACAAAACTGAATGGTTGGCCAAGCTCCCCATGGGTGTCAGGTCATTCTGCAAGTCTCTGTCACAGTAATTTTGGTTGGATGGTTTCTCTGCTGTGCTATGTGCTGCCTTTAAAAACCCCATCAAAAATAATGAAACACTAAGCAGGCGTATTATCTAGAGATTGCCACAATTTATTAATATCTCCTCTGGCTAAATCTCAATTGCTTTGTCTCATACAGTTACTATTTCTGCATCCTGCCCAGATGACAATATAAACTAATTCAGGATTTTTGTTTCCATAGCTGTGTTTCTCTAACAAACTCATTGGCTCACCTCCACTCACAAATCCTGTTTCTGTGCCAGGATTTGCTGTCACACATGCCTGTCCTGATAAGGAGACTTATCCCAGAAGAGAAATTGAAGCCATCAATTAGAATTAAACCAATGAGCTTTTCTGAAAAGAACCGCCAGCATAAACCATAACTGGTGCTCCAAAATTATTGTGCTGCAGAAAACCTGACTGCATGACAGATGTGGAACCAGCAGAAATGGCATTTGTGCATGAGCTCTCCACACCTGTCTTACAGAAAACCATGGTTCTAGTAGATGAAAAACTTCTAGCAGATGAAACAGGAGTGTTTTCAACAGCCAGAACAGCAGAAAATGGGTATGCAAGAGCAAAATATTTAATTTAATTAATTAATAAAAACCCCACCTCCCTCACTTCTATAAATGTATCTGATATAGATAGTGAGCTACTTAAATTGAAAATAGTGGCTCTTTTAATACCTGAGGCCTCAAACACAATAGTAAGGACTGAGAGAATCTGTGTGCAGTGTAATGTAAACACAGAAAAAATATCCACACTGGATGGACTTGGACTTAAGGGAAGTCAGAGTGAATAATTTACTGGTTTGCAAAAATGAGCACAGTGGTAAAAATCTCCTTGGTCCAGCACTCTGGCTAGTTCTAAGTACTGTGAAATTTCTCTTTCTGAATGTAAATAAAATTTAACAAGACCAATTTTTTCCCAATGGTATCTTCTCTGTAGATGGTATATGATGAAAGTGTCATTGTTGCAGTTGAAACAGAATCACCAATAAATATCACATCCAGTTTCGAATTAGAAATCATTATGAGAAATTCTAAGACTGGTCTAATCATAAAATCTCAATATTATCTTGGTGCTATGGAATGAAAAGAAATGACAGCATGTCAGTAGCTGAGTAGAAGAAACTTCATTCCATCTACAGAACTGTATTTAAGAGGATTTTTGGTTGTTTCTCACAGTGCTAAAAAGGCCTTTTCAGTTGAAAAATATTCTCAACTGAGGTTGTGCAACAGCTCAAATGAAATTTGAGTAATGACTCAGTAGCTGTAGTTTACCCCCTAAAGTGGAATAAAAGATCATTCTGGATGTAAGAACACTTGTTTCGACAGAACTCCTTGTTAGTTGATACAGTATATATTAGTTGATACAGAAAACAGTTCTAATTTCTCTGCCACGTACTCTTTTTCTTTTTTTTTTTCTTTTTTTTTTTTTCCCAATGAGAGCAATGCCTCAAAAGAACAATTGTTCTTAAAGTACATTTCATGGCTGCAAACAAAACCCAACTAAGTAACTTTGAGAAGCATAAAGGACTTAGGTAGTACACTCCACCCCATCTCAAAATTAGTGCCCTTTACTGAAGTTATTATAATTGCCTGCTGCAATGTCAAATGGATTTGCCCCAGCTGTTATGGAAGTTCTTCTGAGCAGTAGGACTGCATCTTTGTTAGAAATATATTTCACCATCAAAGTCACCATTTATAATATTTTGCTTCTTCTGAAATGATCTGAACTCTTCACATAAAAGGAATTGTCCCACATTCATTGTTCCCAAAACAAATGCCCTTGGGGAAATATTTTTATATATCTTAATTAGTTGACCTACATTATAGGAACCAGAGCATAGTTGTTAATGGAGAGATAAATTAATTAAATCACCTACAGAAAGGAATAATATGAATAGAGGACTAAAAGTCACACAGGAGTTGTTTCTCATCTCAACTGTGCATCTACAGTGAAAAGATGCATCTCTGAACCCAAATTTGAGCTACCTTTAGACAATGTGCATGTTACAGACTGGTCCTTACTGTGGGCCAAAATAACACACCACATAGCTGTGTACATATTTTGTCAACTACCCATATTTGTGGACTACCCATTAGGCCTCCCTCGTGATTTTTGTTTTAATCTTGCAGCTGCACTGTTTCCATATAGTGATAAAAATATATTTAGCTCTGTGACATCTCAGCATTGAGTAATCAATTAGCTAGGAGCAGGTGAATAATTTATCTACAAAAATAGTGTAACTGCTAAGAGTTATTAATATTAGGTCATATCCTAGCAGATTTTAGTAGGCTGATAGTAAATTGAGATCCATAGAAACTACTACACACACATGCTTGTGAAATATCTGATGTAACTGGGACACTACAGGTTAACAGGTTGCTCCCACACTGTGCAGACTTCCATGTCATTTCTTTGTTTGCTTGAGATCATGAGTGTTAATATTCAGGCCATAGAATTAACTTAATTACTCAGATTTCAGTATTCTTCTTATAAATATTACCCAGTCAAAAGAAAACGTGATGATTTCCTAGGGCCAGGCAGATCTAGTACAGCAACAAACCATATTGCATAAAGGATTTAAAGTGAGGACAGAGGAGCAAGACATAATTCTTCACTATGCTTTCTTAAGGATGGATTTGATCTGCTGAACTGAAGTCAAGTATGGGTATCTAAGTTTACCAGCCAACAAAGGAAGCGCACTGCTTTTTAAAATGTAGAAATATAAATATATGCACATATGCGTAAAAGTAAAGGTAATTAATGTACTAACACTGACATTTACTCTCATACTTGTTTCTAGCTAGTAATGATTAGAACATAACTTATGAATATGCATCAGTCATGTATAAATATGTCAATGAGATATATATATATATGTGTGTGTATCAGTCACAGCTGATATTCAAAAGATAAGGCATCTGAAATGAAGCACTTCAGATTTTGTACATCCTACTCATGTGGGGAATTCATGGGGGTTTTGTGTCCTGGCAGTAATTTCTTCCCCGCTGCTTTTTTCTTAAAAGTTGAAAATTGAGCAGGTAAAATTCTAGATATGTAATAGTCTTCTGAAAGAAATATTTAACAGCTTTTTTCTATGCCCAACCTGACTTTTACGACAGCAACTACTTTCAGATTACATGCTGTATGCTTTTTCCGTTCCTTTGTAGACGCAATACAACAATATCCAAATACCAGCTGACCTCATTGAGCAAGAAATCTGATAAGGGCTGACAATGCTGTGGATTTTCCCACCCAGGGTGGTAAAGTAGTTTTTCAATAACAGCAAAAGTTACGGTGGTAAAACCCCAAAACTTTCAGACAGACAAGACCAGCAATATAAAACCCAGAAGTAGGTTAAAGGAAACTTAATGGACACTGTTAGTACTGTGAAAATTCATCTTGACTGCTAGAGCTCAGGCTGTAAATAAACCTAAACCTAAACCATGCTCACAGCCTCTCTCCAAAATCCTCTGTAGTCTCAAGTGGTTATCCTTGCTGGTGGGTGCCTTGGTGGGACAGGGAAGGATTTAGGCACATGTGACTCTGCTCCCTGCAGATTCCTACACCACCCTAATCTCTTACTGCAGAGCACCTCTGATAATGCTGTGACTTACCTGTCTCATGCCTGTAGTACTCACTCATCCCCTCCCTGACCCTGCAAGGACATCTTGTGTCATACAGAACCATTTTCGATTGGGATGCAAAAGCTTAACACAGAACTATTGTTTACTTCGTGCAAATGGCAACAAAAATTCTATCCTGAAGGGCCAACTTCCTCAGGAGGAGAAGAGCATCAGTGGTTTTGATTCTCGTAGCAGATCTGCCTTTGAGAGCTTTGTTCTGCAAGACTTTGTAAGGCCATTTGGGCAGAATGAAGAACTAGTTTCAGTAGTAAAATTAATAATAATTGATCTTACAGACAGGCCTGAGTTTATGTTGGAGAAGGTTGAGCAGGGAAGTTCATCTTGCACTTGGAAGTGAGATAGGATAGGTTTGGTGATAGGTTTGGTGATGATACCTCATCCTTTGAAGGTCTGTATTTCAAGCACTGGGACAGGTTGCCCAGGAGAGTGGTGGAGTCACCTTCCCTGAAGGTATTTAAAAGTCGTGTAGATGTCACACATGAGGACATGGTTTAGGTGGCCTTAGCAGTGCTGGGGTAACAGCTGGACTTGATGATCTTAAAGATCCTTTCCAACTGAAATAATTCTATGGTTTTATCGTTTCAGTCCTAGATTGACCCTAAGGAAACTCCATCCTGCAAAATCTGCTTTTTCCTGTAATAGGACACAGCATTGTGCCAGACTTACAATATATGGTCCTCCAGCCCAAACTCTAGTGTATCTTTGGCCCTGATTTTAAATATCCTCAAGAATCAGTATTCTTTGGGGCCTGGGAGAAATAAATTCAGATGTTAGTTACTGACAATGGCAATGGAATAGGGAGAGAAAATTCTGACAAGCTCAAATGGAATTTATAAGAGTAACTGGAACACATATTATGCTTTAGTTAATCTCTTCTTGGCACACTTACATCAGTCAGTAAGTTGTGAACTGCCACGGCTGAGGACAAACATCCCTTTTTTGTGTCACACTTCCTCAGCCACAGTAATCTGGGCCAGAGGGGCAGGCAAGGATGCTGCCACCTGCAGCTACCACACTCCACCCAGCAGGGACTGGGAATCACAGCTCTCAGCAACATCCACATCCATTTACTAAGCTATACTTTGGGCAACCCTGTCTGCCACACCCCGAAACACTGCTTGCAGAATTTAATTATAAACTTAGAGAAAGAGGAAGAGACACTCTTGGAAGATGTTCCAAACTTAGAAAGAAACTTTAGAGAACTGTCAGATAGACTCCAGCTGGAGAATGTGTTCAGAGGGCCACTTTACTCACTAAGAAACTCAGAGGGAAACTCTCATAATTGCAGATTGCATGAAACTGGAAGGATATTACCCAGCATTTGGGGTTTCTTGCTTTTTTCTCTAAGCAGCTGCTAATGGGTAACTATCCCAATAATCCCAAGATAATACAATGGGACAGAGAGATTTCTAGGCTCATCCATGACAGCCATTCCTCTCCTTTTCTCCCCAGAAGAATAGAGCTTGGTTTAGCAGCCTTAGTGGCTGCTGCAGGTCTTGCACAAGCCACGGCTCTTACAGAGGTTGGAGCTCTTGGTGTCCTCTGCCCACACAGCAAGTCTGGCCTGACAGACTACTGCGGGAGCCAGCACAGACAAATACAGCTTAGTCACTTCAAGCAAGAAGAGCACACTCAGGGTCACATTGTTTAGCTCTAATGCAGGTCAGGTGCCATAAAGGCAAGACTGTCCATGCTAGTCTGACCAACACGGCTATTAACCAGGCAACAGTGTTTGAAGATAGGTTTGTAACAACTAGAAACGTGAATAAAGCATCTGTGTCTTCCAACCAGAGGCTACAAAGAAAGATCAGCAACAGTATATTGAATAATCTGCATACGCACAGGAACTTTGCAGACTCGACAGAGGAACTGCTGGACAGACAGGTCATACTATGTAAAACAGAATTCCTTCCTAGACTCATACAAAGAAAGAATGTTCCTGCTGGATGAAAAAAATCCACATGAATTTTCAGAACTGAATACAGAATTCCAAACATCATTACGTCACAAATCTTCCAAACCTAGTTGTTATATTCCCAGTTTATGAGCAACTTGTTAAATGCAGGAAGTCAAGTCAGCAGTGACTTACTGCACAGTGCAATTGATAAATCACTGCTCCATTGAATCACTGAGTGATCTCTCTGCTCTGTCCTGTCTGCTGCTGTCCTGCAAACCGTGCAATTATTTAGAGCAGTTCAGTGCGGGTGCAAGTCAATGACATCTGATTAGGCAACATGACGTGCTCTTTGTGCTGTTGTAAATAACAATGTGAAGTGCTCAGCACTCCTTCATGAGCTAATTGACACGCAGGAGCTGAATGTTTTTAACTACAGAGTTTAAGAATAGATTCCGTTGAAACTGGTATGAATGTGCAAAGGGAAGGCTTTGGCAGCTGTCTGGAGAATTTTACACTCAGAGGTGTGATTGCTCCTGGTTTGTTTCAGTGAGAGAGTGGAGACTGTCACTGTTCTGCCCTTTACAGAGAAAGCAGCACCACCTGAACTGAGGTGGTACAAAATCACACCAGTGCTTCTCCTTCTCCTTCTCCTTCTCCTTCTCCTTCTCCTTCTCCTTCTCCTTCTCCTTCTCCTTCTCCTTCTCCTTCTCCTTCTCCTTCTCCTTCTCCTTCTCCTTCTCCTTCTCCTTCTCCTTCTCCTTCTCCTTCTCCTTCTCCTTCTCCTTCCCCATCCATTAGCTTGGCACTGATAACAGGGCAAATTTCCTCTGCTCCTTGGCTTGTGCCTGTGTTACCTGGGATTTCGAGGGGTCCTTCATGCAAATACATAAAGGCTAAGGACTTTCAACCTGCCATGTCAGAGCAAAGTCAGGTTTTTATGGTGAGCTGAACAAGCTATAGTTAGGGGAGAAACAAACATATAATACTTCAAGTCCACGTGTGCTTCTTCAGAGGAGATGCATCCAGTCCTAAGCCAGCACAGAGCTGCCTTTCTTTGCATGTGCTCTGTAAACCCTGAGTTGGATCGGGGGTGAGAGGGAGCAGACCTTTAGTCCTGCCCTGGATAGGCAGAGGAAGAGGAGGGAGATTGCTGCCCATTGACGATGTGCTTGCAGAAATCTTCAGTTCTTTTCTAGGGGAGCACATGCATTTCTGTGACACGGGACAAGACAGAAGATACCTGTGATCCTAATCACCTCATGGGCCTAAACCAAACCAGCCATCCAGGATGTGCATGTGGCCAGCTGCATTCCAGGAGCCTGCCCCGAGCCAACAGGCTGCAGAACAACTGCACAGAAAACAAGTTGAGGAATTCCTGGAATTTCTGAAGAGCATTAAAATAACCTTAGTATCCAATAGCAAGCAGGTATGAGAGATAATAGCAGAAGTGACTGCTAAATGCTCTTTGATATTCGATTAAGTGCAAATTTTGTAAGAAAACATACTGAGAGTGCTGTTTTCGGCTTTTCTCTACCTCCCAGAATCTTTGGGAGCAAAGACACAAGGACTTCAAGGACTTCAAGAAGCCTCCAGAACACTCAGCCAACTACTGCATTATAACAATAAGATTTTTTTTTTCTCTCCTGTTCTTAATTTCCCCAATTCCCAGAAATATTTGGAACTCTAGTAGAAATACATCTCCCCTTGCTATTCTACATAGATTTCTATCAGCAGCCAGATCTTCCTACATGGCAGCCTACACTTCACTTCAAAGATCTTCCCAACCCTTTAGGCTGTAATTAAACTTGTAAGTGGTGGAGCCAATCTGCCCAACAGGGAAACTTCTCTGAAAACAAAGATTTTGTAAAAGTTGAAAGAGATGATGGCAAACAAGAAATGGCTTGTGGCTTCTTGAAATTTCTCCTGCTGACTGAACTTTCATTAAGTCTGGTGAAAGAAAACAGCTCCCTGTGCCTATTGATAAAGGCAAGAACATGGTTTGTCTTTCAAAATGTAGATTCCAAGTTCATCCCCTCTACCAGCTGGAAGTTTTAATGGGCCTGCAAATCAGACTGGAAAGACACGCTGTTGGGCTCCTACCGTAAATATTACAATCATAGAACTCAACAAAACCACCTTCTTTCAATTGCAACACAAGTGTTGTATTACAGTATTTTATGGATTTTGTTATATATTCCATTTACACACTGAATGGAAACCTTTGCAATGGATCTTACCTATGCCATGTTGTCCAGTCTGGAAAAGAAAAGGCTTTGGGAAGACCTTTTTATGGCCTTTCAAAATATAAAGGGGTCTTATAAGTGAGAGACCTTTACCAAAGCCTGTAGTGACAGCACAAGGGACAATGGTTTTAAACTGGCTGAAAGCAGATTTAGATTAGATATCAGTGAGAAATTCTTTAATATGAGGGTGGTGATGCACTGGAACAGGTTGCCCAGAGGAGTTGAGCATTACTCATCCCTGAAAGAGTTCAAGGCCAGGCTGGATGGGGCTCTAAACAACCTGTTGTAGGGAAAGGTTTCCTGGCCATTGTAGGGGACTTGCACTTCAATATTTTTGGGTCCATTCCAACCCACACTGTTCTATGATTGTAATATTTATCTCTGCCTCCTGTAGAAGCTATGCATCTTTGGCCAACAGCTAATGAAATCAGGAAACTTAGTTCTGTCCTGCCATACACAGCTCTGATGATTACAATAAGCACTTGGACACCAAAGCTTTTAGTAGCACTCCCTGAGCTACTAGTATTTTTGACACCAGTCCACACCTAAATTTAGCAATTCCCAGACCTAATGTCAGCACAACTTTGCTATGCTGATTTAGAATAGGGCTCTGGCACAATATTCTCATTCTGAAAATAGCTTCTAATTCTTTACCCAGGGCAGAAGTGCTGTCCTGCTCTACTCACACAACCTGATGATGCGGTGATACACTTATTCTCATGCTCCAAGTGATGCACAGGCTGATTTATGGAGGTCCCCTGTCCTGGTTAGATCAGTAACACCGACCGGGTAATAAGATACACTGAATCTAAAGAACTCTTAGATTTAAATAATATCCAAATGTACAATTGGAACCTGTCATTTAATGGCACAAACACCTTCAGGCACACAGGCTGCACACTCCAGGATGTGAATATGCAAAGTGACAGCTGGCTGTTGTTGTGCAGAAGTGATCCCAGATGTTCCACAGGTTTCCTCACTATGTAAAGCAAACTTTATGTGCATGTTCAGAGGACAAGCAGTGAGTCTGGACTGTGTACATGCTTGGAGACTATTTTGCATGGGTATAGAATTGCTCCACGCATACATGATAGCTGAGGCCACCCCTTATTCTTAAACTTGACTCTCTTTCATTAAAGTCACAAAAATGATACCTCAGATTCCACATCCTGGAACTGGTCATCCATGAAGTTAATTCTATCTGAATATAAATGTAGAAGAGGTTACTGTCTCATGAGAATTTAATTCAGAAAGCAGGGATTATGCTGCTTATGTGGCATGCCTCACCTGAGTACAAAACCACCGATGCCTTGCAATTTTCAACTTATTATTCAGCAGTAACAGACCTGAATGAAGCTGAAACATGAATAACACTGTAACTCCTGCCACTACACACTGATCATTTCAAGAGACACATTGCCGCCCTTGTAAGTGATCTCTGTCAAGGCCATGTTGACCACTCACTGAGAACACCAAAACCACATGCAAGATTTTGGGGTCATCTCATGAAAAGAGAGAAATTGTGGTCAGAAAGCCCTGGAACAGATGTCATACTTCTGTGTTTTCAAGATGAAGCACTAACATTGCCCAACAGTCTCCCAGGTCTTGCAGGTGGACGAGAAAAATGCTGGGTTTATCCAATCCAAAGCAAATCAACCAGAAAAATATTCCAGATTTACAGGAAATTCAGTTTCCTATCTGATGGGGATTGCAAATATCGGCTTTTTGGATGGAGTTTCTTGACCAGTTTATCTGCTCCATATCTGTAAAGGAACAACTATGCATCTTTGCATCCTCCCAGTCACTCCATCCTGAGCAAGAGGAGTTGACCCGACTCAAAACCAACCTCACAAAAAAGAAAAAGAAAAGCTGGGAAGAAAAAAAAAAAAAAAAAAAAGGCTGCTCAATTGCCAGTCCTGTAAAAGGGGTAAGAAGGGACTACATGAGGTGGGTGTAGGGAGAGAGAGCAAAAGGTGCAGCAGCAGCCCTAAATGAGCTTAGACTGGTTGTGAAGCCATTTTGGGAATAGATCTACGAATCAGATTTCCAGTCATAAAATCACACCACAGAGCACCCAACAAAATAATTTCCCCACAGTAACATTTGGACATAAATTGGATAATATCCCAACAAAGTAGTCAATGCATTTAAGATACTAAGGAATGCAGTAGTTAGGACTCCATGGGTTTGGCCAGTTTGCTACAGGAACAGGCTGCCTACAGCCATTCGTGCAAATGTACTAGAATGGGTTGCCTTGCTTAAAATTTTGTCCAAAAAATGCCCAGCTCTGTTATACTTGCAGTTTAAGCACAAAGTCATGTGGTTGTGAAAGATTTTCACATGTCTCAAACCAGAAGCACCTCAAGGATACACAGAAAGATGCTGGTTTGGCTTATCAAACGGAACTGTGCTTCTGGATTTTTCGACTGAATATCTCCTCACATGAATCTTGGGCCTGGAGTATACTGGGTGCACTGGACAACACAAGAGGCGCTGTTGAATCATGCCAATCCATCCTGTTGGGATGAAGACAGCAGCAGTTGGGCCAGAAGCACCTGGCACAACCCCTCTGAGAGCACTGTGTGGCTTCCTTAGGGCTCCTCACAGATTCAAAGGCTCAGAAGCGTCAAATGACAGATCTCTGATCCCAACCTCTTTGTACAAATACTTCCTTGGTAAGTAGGTTTCTGTGTTACAAAGTATTTCATGGAATTTCCCTCTGACCTTCCTCTTCCACTGGGCAACAATAGCTAAAACATGTTGCTCATTCAGTAGGAAGCAATAAGAGCACGGTATTTTAACACAAATCTGCAGGGATTACAAACCATTCTACAAAACAGTAACATCTAGGTGCTTCTTCGTGTTCTGTTGAATCTTATCAACTCATTACTAACTCTGAAATAGGGCCTGAGGTTTCCAGCTGGGTGTGAGGTCAAGGAGTGGCCCATACAGGAATCAAACCCACAGCCTGGGCTGATACTGGCCCCATGGTCTGAGGACTGAGTGAAATGGAAAGGCTGTTTGGGCAGCAGGAATCCACCTGCCTACACCCCCATCCCTACAAACTGACTGCACTCTCCCACACCCCCTCCCCTTACACTGAGAAACCACTTTGCTCTCTCTGAACACTCAGTGACCTGAGCCTGTGAGTGCAGGACAGCACGATCACAGCCAGGGGAGGTTTCCTGGGGAAAACCACGTGTGAGAGGCCTCTCAGAACAGCCAGAGAGTGCTGCCTCCTGCTTTGCTGGTTCAGAGAGAGACACAACCGGCTCAGCACTTCTGCCAGGGCTCAGTGGGCCAGATATGGCCCAGTAGGGATGGTGAAGATGTAATTTATGAACAAATAAGGGTGGTGCTCTGAAAAAGTCTCCCTACCAACGTCACTGGAAAAAAAATAGAGAAAA